>OZ004727.1:78171174-78909924 GCA_963924685.1 Dexiosoma caninum | reverse complement strand
CAATCAATAGCAACCTACACGTGTTAAACTTCTTTCTAATTTTAATTTATATTTGGTTTACTACTTTATATTTACTACTACGAAAACAATTGCTATTTTTAAGGCTCCGCAAAATAAGGGCCGAAAATGTAAATGAAATAAAAGCCCAAACATGGTGCCATTTTTCATTATGAAAAATTACCCCAATATCTTTTTTGAAATATCACCCAAAAATAAAGAAATAATACCCCAACAACTTAAATCATAAAAAAAAAAAAAAAAAAAAAAAAAAAATTAATAAGGCCTCAAAAAAGTTTTATTTAGCGAAGCCGGTATTCGTTATAATATTCAGGAGAAAATCCCTGCACCCGCTCGAAGGCCGGTCATGCCAAGCAACTTTTTAAGTTTATCAAAATTCTACAAAATAAAAAGTTTAGAGCTTTTGATCAATACATATGGAACATATCGAGCCTTTGGTGCAATACCGTCGTAATGCAAAAAATCGTGAACTGAGAAAAATGCATTTGAAGTTTTGAACCATCTAATTGATAGTATTTTCGTTTACTATAGTTATTTCTTTATAAAAGTTTTTAATTAGAGAGGCATGTTTTGGAATGTTTTCTGTTTGTAATTTTCTTGTCATAAAGGAAATAGTTCAGTATTGCAAATAAATATTGTTTTTTGGAAATAGCTGAAGGCAATAAAGACATTTGTAGCTGTAGAATCTGAACAGTTAGAGATAGAACCATAACATTTTTTCCTTTAGATATATACTTCCACAAAGATCATTTCTGGTGCGGTATTGCACAAAAGGCTCGATATGGAAAAAGTGAAACGAATATACATACGTTCTTTAATTTATTTTTTTATTTGTGTTTGCATTATTTCATTTCTGTTCAGCGGACTATTTTTGGGAGTTATTTCCTTAATTTCTTTGAATTTTCGTAATATTAACAAAATTGTATAATGAGAAAAAACCAAACAAAAGTAATAGTAATATTTTGTGGGGCCTTCTTTCATTTCTTTATTTTGGGAAACTTAAAATAAGACCCCAAATAAAAAATTAAAAAAACGCCCTTAAAATTTCGTGTTTTTGTTTTCTGCATTGACTTTAGCGCTTTATTTCATTTCACACTTTGGAGCCTTATTTCGCGGGGCCTATTTCTACAAATTCACTTTAAGAAATGTCATAGTACAATGAGAGATTATATTTTATATAATTCACTTCCCTCTCTCCACAATTTGTATTTTTAATGACAGGGATGATTTTGCTGTCGAATTCGTGATATGTAAACGAGTTTGGAATGAAGCCTTTTCGCTGGAAGCTCTTCCCAATGTGTGTGAAATACCAATTTAAAAACATTAATCAAAGCATGGGAATAAAATAGTCCATCCTTCAGAATAGATTACTTCATTTATGGCAGTAAATGTTTATTTTTAACTGTGGAAGCACATAATTTTTTTGTTGGCATTAAAGAAAATTTCATTAATATAAAATATATTTTCGTTTTTCATCAGTCTGCTCATAAATATTTCTCTGCATAATTGATATGCCTCCTCCTCAGCAAGAAAACGCATTATTTCCCATATTCTTAATACGTTGTTTATGCTTCCAAAAAAAAAAAAAATTCATTATTTAGCGCACAAAAAAAAATATGACCTAGAAAATTACGAAGCTTTCCTTTTTACACGATTTAAGGCAATGAAAAAGAAAAGAAATAAAATACTGCGTAAAATAATTTTTCATTTATTTCGTCTTTCTTCGACAGAGTTTTGTGCTTTTGCGCTGGCATAAGTATAAATAAATCCAAAAATAATTGCACTTAAAGATACACGTTTCGAAAAAGCAAAAATGTACATTTCAGTTGGCAAAGAGATTTACATCATAATAATTAAAAAAAAAACAAATTTAAAAAGTTAATTTTTTCTGTTATAAAATGTAACTAAATTATGATGTCATGTAAAAGATACTATAATTTGGAAGAACATTGCACAGGAAATATTAAAATCAAGATTCAATTGAAATAATAATTATATTTAAACCCAACACGAAAATTGTACGATCAATTAACAGTTTCAATTGAAAAATTTCAGGTTTCATTTTCAATTTGGCTATTTATCAGTATTTCAATTGCTTCTGTTTTGATAGAACAACAAAATCCATTAAAATAAACGAAGTACATCTTCTTATTAAATGAAAAGAAAAAATTTACTGAACAAAGAATTAATTGGACAAAATTTAACTATTATTTTTTCTGTGTTGGAGCCAACTTTTTTCTAAATAATAATCACGTTGATGGAGTTAATCAATTTGGTAAATTAAGCGTCCAAGCAATAGAATGTATTTTTTGTTTAATAAACTCGTACAAAAAAATACAAAATCCTTGACGGAATTATTACTCAATTGAAGCGCCATTATTTCAATCAAATTAAATGGTTGGTTCTTGGGTTGACACAAAGTCGCATGTCTACGAATGCAGAACACTCTTCCTAACAACTTTGTAAAATCAACACATGTAAAGGCTGTCTAAAAGTGAAGTATCATTTCATTGTAATTATTTTATAAAAACATTTTATTTTCATATTCTTAATACATTCCGTTTAGTTAATATTGAACGAAGAAACAATATGTTTTTATTATTAAAACATTTTTTGAAAACGGCAGAAGTTTTCAACATGTAATTAGGAATTTTAGAACAAATTTCGATGGAGAAAATGCTCTAACAAATCGCTCGTGATAACAGAAACAGAATTTATCAACGTAGTGGTCGTTTAACCGCGAATATATCAGCTGTGAGGAGAAGTGTTGAAGAAGATCCACAAACATCCATTCCTCATCGTTGGCAGCAATTAACCCTCAAACGATCCACATTATTCAGCATTTTGCATAGTGATAACCATTTAAAGGTTTATAAGACACAGCTGATTCAAGAATTAAAACAATCTATCTACTCATTACGTAGGCAATTCGTTTCTTGGGCCATCGCAAAACAAGAAGAAAAAGGGAGTTTTTTTTTAACAAAATAATCTTCACCGACGAAGCCCAGTGCCAGCTCCATGGCTTCATAATAAATAGAATCCAAGAGCAACCATTACATCCACAAAAAGTTACGGTTTGATGTGGTTTGTGATCCGGAGGAATCATCGAACCATATTTTTTTCCAAACAAAAATGGAAATGCGATTACGGTCAATGGCAATCGCTACAGGGAGATGGTCCGCAGTGTTTTGTGGCGGAAAATTGGTAATTTAGACGTAGAGAAGATTATAATGTCACACAGCAAGGGAAACAACGGATCTTTTAAAAGAAAAGTTCGGAAATCACTTTATATCTCGTAGACGACGAGTATATTGGCCACCAATATCGTGCGATTTGATACCTTTAAATCTTTTTTTGGGGTTTTTTTGAAATCGAAAGTGTGCAGCAATTATCCCACAAAAGTGGAAGAGCTTAAAACCAACATTATCCAACAGATATAAAACATTTGTCAACAGTTTATTGAAACAATTGATTGATAATTTTAGTAAACGATTGGGACCTTCAAAGCCAGTAAGGAGGGTTACTTCACCGACATAATTTTTAATTTCTAACCGGAACCTGAATTAAAAATATTTTTAATATCTGAATAAAAAGCAAGTTTTTTTCTTATTAAAATTAAAATGATACCTCAATTTACCTCACCTTTTACTTACATGAAATGAAATACAAATTGAAGAAAGTACTCATTGGGATAAAAAAAAAAAAAAATAAATGAATTATTCTAAAGAGAATTTCTGCACTCTAAAAAAGAAACTTGTTACCAGTCAATGTCTCATTTGTTACGAAAAGTATCATTTCATGTTTGATTTTTTAATGTGATTAATTAATCAAACAAAAAATTATCTCAAATGGAAAAAAATAAAAAAAACAATAATTGCATATTAACTGAATTTATTTTGGGATTGTTATGTTTTTGTTTATATATTTTTAGTTTTGTGTTCTGCGTTCAACTTTAATTCTCGATGGATTAGTTGAATTTTGAACATAAGAATCGCAAGCATTAGCGAAAAAAAAAATTATTATTAAAAAAATGTCCGTTTACTACTCTAAATACAATTTATCCGACCAACAACTCTCATGTACGGTAGACGCTTTATATTCTCAATTTGAAGTTACTGGAGAGGTCGAAGTGCCCTATTGGTGACAAACTGCAGCCAACTCTATTGAGTCGGTACCTTGTAACACTGTTTTATTTCTTAATTTAATTTTCAAGGAAAGCAAAACTCCAGGAATTAAGATTCCCACTTAGATTTAGCATTGCAGTGTGCATTACATTGCTTTAGGGAAATGATAAACTAGGCGAGAGACAACTGGTGAATTCATAAAATAGAACTTCATTCTTACACAACTCTGCTGTTGCGCGTTCGTATTAATTTGTAAGTCAGAGTTGCATCATATCGAGTAGAGGCATTAATTTTTAAGTCGAAAGAGATTAATTTTGTTCCGTAATTCTTGTATTTGACATCAAACGTTGACAAGAAAAACACTGTAATCTGTAATAAGATCGCCACTATATTGTAATCTTTTTGTGATTAAGTTAGGTGAAGTTCCTGCCCGAAGGAGAACGCCCCATTTGGGCCAGAGCTTAGAGAGATTATGATACCACAAGTAAAACACCCAGTGTCAAGGCGAGAATCGAAGCCGCACCTACACATTGAAAGGCTAATGATCATGCACTAGGTTATAGAGGCACCCTTTGATTTCTGCAGATGGGTTTGGACTCACTACTTTCGGTTTCATTGTTTTAGCCAACAAAACCTTACAATGGCATACGCTCTAACGGAATCTCAGAATTCATAACCGGCAATTTCTCTTATTTACACAGAATTTTTTCTTCAATAAGACAACGTTTTTATATGGGAGTCCTGCTATAGAAGCCTACAGAAAGTTCAGCCTCTAACCGAATAAACGTAATAAATTTTCTTTTTGCAGAAATCGTTCATTATAATTATGATCTCGCAAATCTAAATCGAATATTAAATAACACTATTCTGTTCGAAACATAATTTTACTTCTTCTTGTGGGGGTCAGTTCCAGAGTGCTGGTGCAAGGAAAAAAAAGTATGCAACTAATTTTATTGGGTGAAGAAAACAATTAAAAATTAAAATTTTTTCCGCGACTTTATTTATGACAATATGAAGAAATGTTATTTCAGTTTTTGCAATAAAATATATAGAAAACGCCTGCATGATAACGAATTAAAAAAATTGTTTAATTCTTTTAATTTACTCACTGCTGACGAGTAGTTAGCGTGTTGGCTCTGCAGCCAGAAAGACTCGTGTTAGATTCCCAACTTGGTGAAGTAAAAAAAAAAAAGGATTTCAGAGTTTTATGTGCTGCAATACCCGCCTTCGTCAGTATTTGAGCAATAAAACGTCGGGCAAGTAAAATAATTAATAAAATCGTTCTCTTAGCTTAAAAGCAATGCGTCAAAATTAACATCAGAGATGCCGCAACTTTGTTTTATAATTAACATGCAACTGCAGAGTTGTGCAAGAATGAATCTCTATCCTCCATTTTCACCAACTGTCTATTTTCTACAGTAACCCTCTATCTAGTTCCAGTGCAATGCATTGCATATGTAGCGATTTCCCCTGAGCACTGGTACAAGCTAAAAAAAGAAATAATAAAAAATAAAGACAATTTTATCAATAAAAGTACCCCGACATAGCCCAAACAATTGATATTCAATATTTGCCAAGAACGCTCATTTTAAAATTGACTTGTATGAAACGATTCTTATTTCGATTCTATCTGCAAAACTGAAATTTTTCCAAACTCACAAAACTAAAGAAATTAAAACCATTCGTCAGTAGCAAATCGTTAAATAAAAATTTATTTTAATATTAAACAGCATCAAACTAAAGCGCAAAGTTTTCTTTTATTTCTTTTGCACTTTTCATATTCCAAAATCCTTTGTATGACAGCGGTACAAAAATGATTGTGATTTTACGCACTGCGGTATCCAAAATGAATTCTTAATAAAAAAAAACAGTAACAACATCGAATTTATTACATTTTCCAACAACACGAAACATTTGGATCCATGAAAATAACGCAGAAAAAAAACTCTACAACTGAACAAATGCAAATATTGCTGTGCCAGTAACATTACAGAGATTTTGTGTTTGAACAGAAATAGAGGGAAAGAAAAAGAAAAAAAAAACACAAGTGAAACTAAATACTTAATAAAAGAGCACTTTCAAACGCCCATTCAAATATTCATTTTTTAACACAAAAAATCCTCGTCTCTTTGTATGAAGTTTGCAATTGAAAACTAAAATCAAAAAAGGAAGAACTCTTTGCCAAAATATTGTTTTATAACACACAGACAAGAATGCAAGAAAAAAAAAATATATAATCTGGTGCATATCGGTACGAATCCTTCTAAAACATTTTCTTTGTTAAACAAAACAGAAAAAACGAAACAGAAAATTTCATGGAAAACATTATTTTTTTTATTTTCTGTGTATTTTAGTAGGCAGACTGAAGTTTTGATTGTATTGTATTGTATTAAAAGGAAAAATGCCTGCACATTTTCCAACTGCACTTCTTGCATTTTTAAATGCGGGAACTTTTAATACGAAATATTAAAAACAAACGCCACAGTTTTCTTCAAAGCTTAATTAAAAAATGATTAATGATAAATATACAATTGCAAAAATGCTATTTTCAAATTAAGCGTTTGTAAAAAAAAAATTTTTTTTAAATTATTCATATTCGGAATCAGTTTTGGCTTTTGCTCAAAGAAGCATAACAAGAGTGTCTGAGTTTTTTAAAAATTCATACTTACTTACGACTGTCATGGTTTCCGATTCGGAAACTGTATTGAATGCAGGTGCTTCACCAGACACTTCACATTTATAAACGCCTGTTGACTGCAGCGTGACACGTCTTAAAGCAACCTGTGCATCAGAGGAATTGCGTAACTGGAAAGGAAAATAACAAATTGCTGTGAATAATCTCTGCATTATTTTGTCAAAATTACTTTATTATATTAACATTTATTTGTTGATATTCATATTTTGTAGAAAATATTTGGGTTGAAATTGTTTATACGTTTGTTGAATAACACCAGCTACTCGTGTGAGTCCCTAAATATTTGTTTTTTAATACACCACACACAACATACTCCACGAAACACTCACAAGGTCTAGGCGGAAATCGAACTCGCACCTCCAGATTGATAGACTAATGCTCATGCACTAGGGTAGGCAGGCACTAAAAGTCTGTATCCAACATTGGTTTTAGTGAACCGATATACTAAATATATCGCCTCCTTGAGATATCGCATAAGGTCGCCTATACCTCAATATTTGTAATATGTATCCTAGAAACTCGTCCATCCTCATATCAAGCTCATATTTGCTACACCTATACGCATCTTTTCCTTTGTTTTTTTTTTCATTTTCATTGAAGTAGGAAATATTTTTCTTGCGCAAAAGTTTCCTCGCAACATTCACAGTTTGGATTTTCAAACAATTTCTACGCCTTTATTTCGTTTTTTCACACACTCACACGTTACGAACAGCTTTCGAAACACTTATTTTATAGGCATTATTGTAACTAATTAATTAAATTTTTATTTCTAGTGCTATTTTATGAAAAAAAAAAAAATAAAAAATCAGTAACACGATTTTCTGCTTGTGCACACTGGACTTTTTCCGATTTTGTAAAAACTCACTCATAATTTGCTTTGCTGGTATAAATTTAATTTGAGAGAACAAATTTTCGATATTATATCTTTTTGCCGTTTGGGCATGATCGTCATTTTACCCCGGTACCTTTAGCACTTTCATCTTGTTTTTTTTAATGGAAGCAGATGGTTCTCATACTTCAAACTTCTTGAGAACTCCTAACTATTGAAATAATTGAAATTATCATTACTTTTAGGCTAAAAAATTATATTGAATTGGCGTGGTAGTCCAATTTATTTCTTACACCCTTAACAGTACGGCATGGTACCCGGGTACCTTCATACATTCTATATATAAAAAAAACTGTTATAACAAGTACAATATTATTAACAGATTACTAAAGCAAAATAAGATAAAGTCGTTATAAATATTTTATACTTCGAAATTTATTTACAGAAAGAGAAACAAAAACAAAAATAATAGAATAATAAGAAAAGAGAAATATGAAGTTACAAATAAATTCTACTGATTACTTTGCGAACAATTTACACATATTGCGTAGTTTGTTGAATGTTGATTACAAATCGGTTTGGAACAAGAGTGACAAGATTTACGTGATTTCCTTCGAGCACACGTGACAGGTTCCTACTACTGGAGTACGTCCGCTTTTAGCAGTTTTTTGCAAAGCAGAAATATTTGTTGTTAAAACCTCAAAATCTTTTCCAAGCACACTTTGTAATGCTGATTTGACAGTTGATTGGGCAATAACTTTCGGGTTTTTAGCACGTTTTTCAATGTTTTTCTTACATAATTCAACACTCAGTTCTTTCAGAAATTGTCTGCGACGGTCTGTGGAACGCAACTGTGTATTGTTTTCTATATATATTACATAGGACATCAATGCAGCTATATCGATTGCATTATAAAATAATGATAGTGGCCATCGACATGTTCTGCGTTTGCATGTGTATTCGCCTAATAATTTATCCATGTTGTAGTTTTATTGTAAATTGTAAATCGCGGAGTTATTTTCCGAGATCAAGAATATATTTTTCTTTAAAAATGTTAGTTTACCATAATTTTTCCATATAGGTACCCGGGTACCTTGCCATGCTGTTGAAGGTGTTTTTTTTTTGGTACTCACATAAGAGTTAAGTTCTTTTGGTTTAAAAAAGTTCTTTTTGAAACAACTTGCTTGCTTCGCATCAGCATAACCATTGCTCGTATGCTCTCTTTATTATTTATTCTCTCCAAAGTTATTTGTACATACTGTATATGCTTAGTAGTAAAAATTAGTAGTAGTAGCTGGGTTCGGCACTACAGTTTTGTTATACTTTACAACATGGTTATAATTGCCAATATTGTTATTGTTCCTAAATCCAGAGAAGAGTGGTGTCTGTCTGAGCCCATGGACACCCTTGCATTAGTTTACTAAGTTAGGAAGAGGTAAGTTTTGTATGATTTCAGCGCAAGAAGTGCCTATTGAAAAACGCCTTTTTCGCTTGTAGCATTTATTTTGCTCAGCATTATCTCTCCACTGCCATTTTTTTATTGACTCTTTTGACATTTTTTCTTTTATACAACTTTATTTTGCGAATTTGTTATAGATATATGAGTATATCAAGACGAATTGAGTACCAGGAGTACGTTAATAAGACCAGCTGGTACTCAATTCGTCTTGATATATATAAAGGCTCTTCCAGCAAGGGATTTCCGAACTTTGACAGTTGATAACGGCCATCTCGTTACAGATATATCTATTAAATTGGTTGTTATTAATTCAGTCTATTTTACCAAATCACCATGATCGGATATGGCATTCAACAGCACGTGAAAAAATAAAATTCGTTCAATTAACCTCATTTTCAGTGAAGCAGCCCACTTCTGGGTGAATGGCTCAGCTCTTTTTGTGTAACATGTTACTGTTAAATATGATCAGTGTGGTCTACACTTCAACCATGAATCAACTTACCACCGAACAACGCTTGCAGATTCTTGAATTTTATTATCAATAATCAGGCTCGGTTAAGAATGTGCATCAGGCACTTCTTCTATTTTATGGTCAGTTTGTGCGCGAGCCTCTGAGGCGGTTATTCAGAATTTTGTGACTAAATTTTGCACCAAATTTATATTATTGGACACACAACCACCAACACGCACATGCACACGCACAGTGTAGACAGAGCAGAATATAGCAGCTGTATCCGCCAGTGAATCTTCGGTTCGGCGCCTTTTGTTTCAATTGGTGAGAGGCCCAATTGCACCCGAAAGCTCTTAAAAAAAATTACATTTTATATCTCTGTAACAAAAAAAATAATTTGTACAATAAAAGCCGGCTCAGAAGTTCCCATGCCATATTACAGCTTTAGTTTGATAGCTCGTGTTCTACTTTACACTCAATCAATACAAAATTGACAAAAACTTTATTCGTTGCGCCTCACAGGCGGTCTTTAATTTTCTAGGGTTAAGCAAACATCTATTTTTTTTGTGATAATTTTAAACTTAACATGACAGCGTCACGTCATGAATTCTGTTATATTATTTTTTTTCTCTTGAATATTTTACAACAGCAATTGCAGTAGAATAAAAGGAAAAAACTATATGACATATTTCCGACTCATAATAAAGTCTGAGGAATCATATATTGTTATGTTTGATAAAATAAAAGAAAGATCTTTGGCTGCTGATTTTTTGTATGTATGTTTTTCTTTCTTTTTTGCACTGAAATAGACGAAAATAGTGAACAATAGGAAAAAGTCACGTTTATGTTTCTCTATAGAACTCTCAAGGATTTATTTAGTTTTGTTGAAAGTACTCGTATATAAAATTTTTCTTTTTTTTTCAAATTATATTTATATGGATATTGCGAAAGTATACATGTGTGTGTATGGCTCCATATACATACTCGTATATATGTATGTATCTTCATAGACATATGTATATGTGCATATGTACATACATATGTATGGCACATAATGGTTTAAAGTGGTTAGAAAACTTTGTTTTCTTAAACTTTGATAAAGCATGCTTGCGGTTGAATTATAGTTGCATGTAAAAAGAAAAAACTTTTAAACAAATATTATTTCTGGTTTATTGTTAAGGAAGTGTGCGTTTCAATGAAATAGATTTCTTCTGTTTTGTAATATGAATATTTTCTTTATGCAAATATCGTATTTTATGTGTTATTTAATTTAATTTAATGATAATTTTAGAAGTAACATACACTTAACTAAAGCAAACAGGTTACTTAGGCCATTGGAAATTTTTTTTCTTGGAATTCCTGAACTTTTGAGTTTTTACAGATGGACGGAAGGACATAATACAATAGTGCATTTAATACTAGATGACCCGGCCACGCGTTGCTAAAGCTTTTAAGGCTATGTCAGATAAAACTTTTGCTTCGCGTTGCGTTACAGATTCGTTTTGACATCTAAAGCCCGGTATTGTGTTCATAATGCTGTCAAAATATATCCATAAAAAACTTCATGAAAAAATGTTTAAAAAAAAAGTAGTATTGTGTTTTATCGCGAAGCAACATATGAAATGTTTCTGGCAATATTTTATCAAAGCTGTGAAATAAAGCAAATTGACCTTATATCATACAGAATTTTTAAACAACAGCTGATAAAAAAATATCTACAAATATTGTCGGTATTGTGTAGCACCGGCGAAGTAAAATAATAATAAAAATGGCTACTAAAAACCGAAGCTTCAGCACTGCTACGAGTATAAACAAGGAACGTGCAAAAGCAGAGCTGTAAAATAATTAATTAAGCTTCACTTCCTGTCGTTTATCTAACTATACCATTTCTATAGTTCCGGCACAATGCGTCGCATGTGTAGGGGTCATCTCCTGAGTGCTGGTCGCAGATAACAAAAAAAAAATGTATATATCTGGGAGCCAATGTCTATTTACTGTATGTTATTTTATTCGGTGAGTTCAGGAAGCATGACTCTACAGCATGCTTATGCAAATTATTCGCTGTAAGGTAAATAATAATATTCATATTATAATTTTTCTTTTTTATCTAATTTTTTTTTACCTCAGATAATACGTCTTAACACAACACGCCTCAACACGTAATTACCGCCTTGTGGCACCGTTACCTGTGATTGAGTCTGTGCTAATGACTAAATATTAAAACTGGATGTTTAATAGGTATAAACATTTTAATTTAAACACAACTGACTCTAGTTTTTATTTAAACAAATTTGTTCGGTATAACGAATTTCACAGTATAACAAAAGCGTCTGCCATTATAACATTCGTTATATCAAGCTACAACTGTAATTGTAAGATAGTTTGCAAATAAATAAATAATAAAGAAAATTTCAATTTGATAATACAAATGAAAACGATTGCATACTTTTAGGATTCTTCATTGGTTCTTCAAACTGTTACGATACGTATGAGTAATATTATGCCGCAATTAATTACTTTGGCTGTTTTTTATAAATTATTTTAAAATATTAAAAATTCAACTGAAATAAAATATAATATATAAAATATAACCCGGCGTCAATGGGGGGTGGAAATTAGTTAAATGGACGTGGGGGTTGGGTCATAATTACCCACTTATTAAACTTGAGGTATTTCATTATATTTAAGAAAAAATATATACAATTTTGATTTAATCTGACGTTATTAAGGAAATAAAACAGATTTTTATTCACAAAAAGTTATTTATTTTTATTTTTAAACATAAAAAAAAAACAATTCATTTTAAAAAAGTTAACAAAACTACCTGCTTCTAGCTTAAATGTAATAAACACTTATATTTTTTTATTAGTCTTTCAATTTAAATGACACTTTTATGTATCTGATTAATTAATATTTATAAAACAATTTTTCTTAATACTTTTTTTAACCTTTTTTATTATTTTATTTTTTCTTCAGAAAAAAACTTCCTGAAGATGTTAACCGAAGGTTAACAAAATATCGAAAATAAATATAAAAATAATAAATAAAAAGAGAAAAAACCTTAAAGCTTAAAAAAATAGATTGTTAAAATTTATAAAACACTAACAAACAGTTAGCTGGAAGTATCACTATTTGTGCAATCGGCGCAGAAAGATAGGATATGTTCAGGACAAATATACTTGTTGCACCCCTGGCACGTATGGTTGGTTTTTCGGTCTTTTTTAGCGGGGCACAGCTGACATCTTTTACGAGCATTGGCTTTTTTTATTGGTGGCTCTTCCGATGATTTGTTAGTAAGTATTCTGATTTTCTTTCGGACTTCTCGAGGTAAATGTGTAACATTCTGACGGACTTTCAGATGGTCACTGACAAGATCAGAACTTAAATTCTTCAAATACTGCCGTCTTTTTTGGTTTGTGTTATTATTTATTCGATGTATTTTAGGCGAAAAGGTGTTTTATGCCAAACTGTACCGTCTTTACCAAAATATTTTGAAAATTGTACTTTACGAATCAAAGAATCTTCTAATTGTGATGAAGCATTCCTTAGAAGTGTCGGCAAGTGAGTTTCCCCGAGTTGTAATTTTAAAGCATACTGCGCTATATTTTCTTCTTTATCCGATACATCCTGCTCAGTGTCACTAGTCATACTACGCTCACTTACATTATCGTCTTCTTCAATTGACTCCGGATCAGACAATGGGACATATGAGTCAGATTCTTCGAGAATTGATAAAATACGCTGGAGCTCTTTTCCCTCTTTATCCATCATTATTCAAGCTAGCAACAATATAGTAAGAAATATAAATAATTGATTGCACAAAAAATAAAAATATACCGTTATATTGAACGATAATGTAAAGTTTTCCAATTAAAAATAGTATTTGATACGCAAAATACATAAAATACACATGGCGCAAAATGTCTACATTGACTAGGGGAATGGGTCATATTTAATTCGCAGTACAATCAACATCTGAGTGATTTGAAATTAAATATATCCAGCTACTGAGCAGAACGTCGTAGAGAAGGGAACTACCGTTAATAACACCACAAGCAATTTAAAAAGTGGTGGGTACGTTTGACCCATCCCCCATGACGCCGGGTTAACATATTCAACGTGTAAGAAAATATTTTTATAATTTTTTTCTATATTTTAAAATAAGCAATTCTTTTGAATATCCGTAGGGATTAAATGACAGTTACAAATGAAAACCAAGAAGAAATGCAGTAGTTGCTACTGGCACATAAGTTATTAATAAATAAATACTCAATATAAAAGAAAATGTATATATAAAAAGTACTTACATCAACATTTATACCTGGCAAAGGAAATGCCTGTCCTGGTGGTTTATTTCGTGGCACATAACGATAAAACTCATGTCCATCTTTATACCATTTCACCGAATATAAAGACTCTCCGTCGAGACTATAACGACAACCTAAAATAGCGCTCTTAAAGCGCATTATATGATTGGGTATTTTCACTTCCGTCATTGTCAGAGAATTCGTTATATCTACAAGTATACAATGTATAAAAGATTTCGTTTATTAAAGTATAGAATTAAAATATATGAATGAAAATTGTTACAAAAAAGTAACTCATTCTTTAGTTATGGTTTTTTATTTGAGCAGTAAATATTTGCTGCTCTTTGTATTATTATCATTTGGAAATTGAAAAACATTTTTCTAAATACTTCAGAGGATTCTGCTGGAAAGGAATATTGTTGCAACTAATGACCGCCATATGCAAGTTTTAAAAACAAAGACAAAAAACCATGAGGGAAATTACTTGACACAAATTTTTTAGATGTTCTGCTTATGTTACAAATTGCTTTTCACGTAAATTAGACGGCAAACAAATACAAAAAAACAAAAAAAACCTAAGCAAAGGAAAATACTAAATACTGCAGCTGGGTTTCAATTTCTCATCGTTTTCTCTTTTATATTCGCATGCATTTTTTTTTGTTTGTCTAGCAGAATGGGTTCACAGTGGGGGTTTAAAATATTATTTGTGTTTCATTTAATGTATCTGTTTTATAGTTAGTTCGCTGTGTATATCGTATTTTAATAATCTCTAATATCTCAAGTATGTATTGACGTCTATAGTTAGTTTCTAAAAATCTAAAATGATTGTATTTTTAAAATCTGCATAATGATTATTATCTTTGCAGTGTAATGTTAATGCTGTTTTTGGTGTTGTTGTGCTGTATTTTTGAACTGCGTAGCATGTATCTTAGCCACTCTTCACATCTCGTCCAATACGTCCAATACGTATTAAGCTACACTAGATGCAATCACGTTGAACAGAGTCAAGTAATTTTTAATAGTCTACAAGGATTCCATACAAACTGGTGTTGAAGTCAAGATATTCTGCGAAAATGACGAATTGTCCACGCTTGATTCTTTAGCACTACAACCGGCCTGCTGTTTTGTAATTTTCCTATACTGTGATTCCTTGCAAATAATTGCAAACGAAAAAATGTAGAGCAATATTAAGAACTTATATTACGTATATGGTAATTAAAGCAAAGCAAAGGATAACTATAATTAAAATATCGATTCAAGAATTCAAATTGTAAGACAAAACAATTTTTCTCAATTTCATAATAACTTATGTTTGGCAATAATCTGTACCATTTAATTTTCTATGGTCGGTGTTTAATTTATTGCTACTACTGTGGTGTGTGGTCTTGTGTTGCAATGCACAGTACCAACAATAAGTACAGAAACACAAATACCCGCCACACATTTTATGGTAACATAATTTCCTTTGAAGACAAATGATGTTGACGTGGTCTATTATAAAGGAAAAGTTGTGTGAAAAATGTAAAAACACAAACTTTAGGATGGCAAAGAAAACCCCAAGATAAAAACACAAGATGAAACTGTGCGTCAACCTTAAAACAGGAAATGCAGTTTAACATCAGCACCCAGCAATCAGACAGACAGTCGGGCAGACAGTCAATTTAAAAATAGAAAATTCTTAATAGAAACGTAACAGAAAAAAAAAAAAAATGAAAGTAAAATTTTCAAAGAGCTTAAGCAAGCAAGCAGCTAAACAAAAAATAAAAATAGAACCAAAAACATAAAATAATAGTGCAATACCTTATTTCGCATTGTCGTTGTTGTGCTCTTAATTCCCCGGCAATCCCCTTTAAGTATGCAGTGAATAAACTGTATGGCATGCCGCTGCATAAGTTATAGTATTTCGAAATAATTCCTTTGCAATGTTTCGTTACTTCAAATAACAAACAATGCAACGGAGAATGCAACGAAACAATATGAATAAATTCAGCATACAAGGACAACAAAAATAACACAGCACAGCACAGCACAGCACAATACAATGCAACAATAGTTTAAATAACAATAATAGATTCTTACTTAAATTATTGTTTTTGTAATTGTATTGGTATGCACTGTAATCATTGTTACATCCCTTTAGGTTATATTAACAGCATTATCAGCATTTAAATGTAAAAGGATACGAAAAAAAAAACACACAATACAAACAAGGTTGTGCAAGCATGTAGAATATTTTAAGCATTTGGATTTTGCAGAGAGACAAAGCAAAATGTTTATAGTGAAATGCATATTTACTTGGGTGTGTGTGTGTGTGTGTAGGTAAGTGTGTGTATGAAGGTAAAATGCTGTTTAATGAAATCTTGTGATGAAATTTGCAGTAAAGAGCTTAATTTGATTTGATCCTTGGAAAGATATCGATATAAATTATACAATTATGATTTTATGAGAGAGCTTTAGGCCTTAAAATTAATCAATTGATGTTAATTACAATAGCAATGGAGTACTTCATTATAAAAGCAAAATATTTTCGGAGTTATTTTCTTCTTTGAATTTCCCGACTTTTTGGATTTTGTTGAATGATTCTTCCATAGCTTTCCATTCGACATTATTTGAAGCGATCGATTAGTCAGTATTTGCTGAGCGTTATTATCTCCTCCATAACTCACAGCCATGGAGAACGGTTTTGACACAAGAGTCGCATGAGTTAAGCTTAGGAATCCGGCATACTATTCACGCACAAGTTTGTAATGAACTTAACCGATACAAACCTGCTATTCATTGGGTCAGAATGTGGCGCATTATTAAACACGACGGCTTAATCATGCTCTGCTTCGGAAAACCTATAAATGAATCACGCTCAAGGGGCGTCGGCTTACTTCTGACAAAACAAGCTAAAGGTGCACCAAATGACTGGAAGCCACATCCAGACCGGATGATGAGTGAACATTTCAGAACTCGCAGGTGTACACTGCTATGCGGCAAAAAAAACTCAGCTGAATATTCGTTAAAGGTAAAATTCCTTAGTCATCTGGCCACAATAACATTGACTGAGAATTGCGGTGATATTATTGCCTGCCCTGCCCCAACTGGGGAACAGCAACATTGAACTGGACAGTGTGTTGGGATCCATCCATGGTCTGGTCGGAATGGCTAAAAACGACGAAGATGTTTTTTTTTTGCGGAATTGTGTTTTCAATAATACTGTTTATAATCGGAGGTACAATATTTCCTAACGAGAAGATTTACAAGGTCACATGGGTGTTATACATAAGGCATGCCTTTTTTTTTCTTGGACCCGCACTCAGGGGTTTGGCATATGGTGTAGAGTATTTAACATCATATAAGTTACAAAGTACAGCTAATTTTGGTATTAAAAGGGTTTTACGAGTATCAATGCAAATGCCATTGCTCTTTGTTTGAACATTTTCCATAGTTCTTCCCAAGGCGAATTCATAATATGTGAATTTACTAGCCCACCTGGTGACTATTTATCACTGTTTGCTGTCAAAATTGTATGAATTATTTTGACAACGTACAATGATTTTTATAGTTATTGTACAAATAAGTTTACCTGGTATGAATACGCTTTGGTATTCTGTCATTTCTAGAGTAGAATGCAGTTAAATTTTCACTGATTTATGCTTAAAACCAGCACAAATGGAGTAATATCATCGCCGATTATACAATTGTAAAGCTAAACAGCATTAGCGTACATATGCAATTGATTGAAATATCGGGTAAATAGATTTTTTTAAAAGCAGATTTAAGGAGGTCCTAGAATTGAGTGGTTCCCTACCCATCTGTTAACAATAAATGGTTGGGATGTAACCACATTACACTGAACTATCTGTGATCTATCACTCAGGATATGTCATGTGATTCAGAAAAAAAAAAAAAATTTTTCCTGTACTTCTATTAATAGAATCCTATGATCAACTGTAACAAATGCATTATGAAGTCAGGGAACTTGTTCCTGAAACCCAATCATTCATTAAGAGCGCTACCATTTGTGGTCGATTTGGCACTACGCGCTAAAAGAAAAATTCTTTTTTCTGTAGTGCAATTCACTAACAAATGTTAACGACAATTGTTTGTTTAAAAATAATTAACACCAAAATAAACGATTATGCTATTCACTAACATTTTTTAACCGTGCGTATTATCGTTAAGTGTTTATCTTTAACTGCTGTGTCGTTAACTACACCACAATATTTTTTCGGTTCTTTATTTCAACAAAAATCTAACACACACTCACACACACACACACTCACACACACACTCACACACACACACACACACACACATACATCCATACATTCTATTGAAGCATATCGAGCCTTTGGTGCAATACCGTCGTAATGCAAAAAATCGTGAACTGAGAAAAATGCATTTGAAGTTTTGAGCCATCTTTTTGATAATAATTTCCGTTTACTAAAGTTATTTTTTTTCCAAGTTTTTAAATAAAGAAGCATGCTTTGTAATGTTTTCTCTTTGTAAATTTCTTGTCATAAAGGAAATATTTCATTATTGCAAATAAATATTGTTTGTTGGAAATATCAGGAGGCAAAATAAAGACATTTGTAGCTGTAGAATCTGAACAGTTAGAGATAGAACCATAATCTTTTTTCCTTTAGATAAAGGGTGGTTAAATTTCAAGGGCCGATGTTGATTTTGAATAAAACACAAACTATTTAGGAAATTATTGTAATTTTATTTTATTATGATATATTGGTATTACTCAATTATGTATGGAACAAAATATCGGCCAAATGGGCGCCGCGACCACGGCAACAGTGGATGATCAATTTTCGAAGAAAATCATCTTCAGTGATGAGGCACATTTTCACCTCAGTGGATTCGTCAATAAACAGAATTGCCGCATTTGGGCGAATGAGAATCCAAGAGTGATTGTCGAAAAACCAATGCACCCACAAAGAGTGACTGTTTGGTGCGGTTTATGGGCTGGCGGCATCATCGGGCCGTATTTTTTCCAAAATGAGGCCGGTCAGGCAGTTACTGTGAATGGTGTTCGCTATCGTGAGATGATAACGAACTTTTTATGGCCCGAAATGGAAGATATGGATGTGGACGATATGTGGTTTCAGCAGGACGGTGCCACTTGCCACACAGCTAACGAAACAATGGCTCTTTTGCGCAACAAATTCAATGGCCGTGTTATCTCACGTAATGGCGATGTCAATTGGCCGCCAAGATCATGTGATTTGACACCGTTGGACTTTTTTCTTTGGGGTTATTTGAAAGAAAAGGTGTACGTCGATAAGCCAGCAACAATTCAAGAGCTAAAGGATGAGATAATTCGGCACATTAACGGCATAGAAACTCCATTATGCCTCAGGGTCATCGAAAATTTGGACCATCGGATGGAGGTGTGCCGCCGTGGTCGCGGCGCCCATTTGGCCGATATTTTGTTCCATACATAATTGAGTAATACCAGTATATCATAATAAAATAAAATTACAATAATTTCCTAAATAGTTTGTGTTTTATTTAAAATCAACATCGGCCCTTGAAATTTAACCACCCTTTATATATAATTTCCCAAAGATCATTTCTGCAAATTAAAATTTCGAGTTACTACGGTATTGCACCAAAGGCTCGATATGTTTGTTTATTATCTATTTCCAAAAATTTTGATTTTGTGTTTTATAAAAATAAAACAATAAATATTTTTACTTAAATTTTGCAAATATAATAAAGAAATAAAGAATATTAATAACACTAATTATTTTAAGCCGAAGGTTAAAAGTCATATTCATAAAAATATATTTTTTTATTATAAACAAAAACCAATTTTCCTGAAGAAGCTACACAAAGGAGTAGCGAAATATTGAAATAAATATAAAATATATAAAAAGACCTTAGGCTTAAAATAATTAGTGTTATTAATATCAAAAAAAAAAAAAAAAGGTCAAAAAACTAGAAAAATTATGAAATAAAGAATAAATAATATAAAATAATTAATAAGCTGTTTTTTTCGTATTAAATATGAAGCATTTGTTTATTTTTTACATATTCCTCTTTGTGCTTTTCGTATATTTTCACCGAGATGCCACTTGTTTTAAATTTTTTACTAGACCAAGTTACTGAATCGCTCAATCGTTACTGCAAACAGCTAAACATTCTTTAAATTTTAATAGATAAAGAATCGTTAAAAGTTACTGAATCGTACTACTGGTCTTTGCTGCCATTTTTGACGAAGGAAAATTTAAATCGAACTCCCTCTACCGTCTCTTCCAGAATCTTATTTCCCAGTTTCGGAGAAAAGCATCGCAAATGTGGCGATAATTAACTGAGTGCCGGTCTAAGAAAAAAAAATCAAGCCTTGATCTGATATCGTTCACCGCGCACACTAATGCTGATATAAAACTTTTAGATTTCATAGAGCTCAATTGCCTGTGAGACATTAAAATTCTCACGATACAACTGTTTGGTTATTTGGATCCCTATAAAATTCTCAAATAAATTCGATAAAAAGGGAAGAATAGAAATGGAATGAAACGAAGTTTTGGGTAATGGATAGCCACATCTGCGGAACAGTAGTGTTTGCCAATATTCAATTAAATAAAGACTCAAAAAGGTGGAAATGCATAATGTTATCATTGCCTAAAGCATTCCATTTGACTGCTGAAATACTTTGCAGAACTGCCACCTGGCCAACGCATCGAAATGGGCGTTTCAACAGAAACAGAGCAAAGGGTTGTAAGATAAATTTTCGTAATTACAAATATAACATGAATAGAGTTTATTAAGCAATTTATTCTCTTGTCTTGGCCATAAAAATATAGAATATATTTCTGACTTAACAAATAGCATTTCATATAGAAATGTTCCCTCTGTATAACAACTTAATAAATCAAAGGCGAGTAGTAGCGTATTGGCTCTGCAACCGGAAGAATCCAGATTTGATAGCCAGAACGGTCAAGTAAAAAAAAATTTCTTTTTAATTTTCTGTGCCAGCGCACCCTACTTCGTCGGTAATTGAGGAATAGAATGTCGGCGAAGTAAAATAATAAATAAAGTGACTCTGCTTGCCTTTAAAATAATGTGTAAAAATTAAAGTTAGAAATGCCGCAACTTTGTTTTATAATTAACACGCAACCGCCGAGTTGAGCAAGATCTTGCTACCACTTTGACCACTTTTCTATTCACTATACAATGCCGCTCTCCATTTAGTTCCAGTGTAATACACTCTATGTGGAACAGATTTCTCCAACATTAAAAAATCGAAATTTACTTGTTTGTTTTATAAATAAGACCAGTAAACTATTAACAGCTGGCTGTTCGACATTCACAGCAAATTGTCATTAATGCCCAGCAAAAATTAATGTTTGCCTAAGAACATTTTTGTAAGGCAGCCAACATAATGGAATCACTTTCAATTGCGCTGTTGTAATGCATGATTTTTGTTCGCGATCAGCCGCTTAGAAGCATTATTTAATGTATCCAAGAAGACAAACTCTCAAGATTTAACATTTTTTTAACTATTTATACTGCTACAAATTGGGTATTCACTTAATTTAGTGCATTTCGGCAGCATTTTTCTAAGCATTTGTTCGTAATTGCCTCCGACAGATTTTAGTGCTCCTTAATTTTGGTAATTTTCTGCTGGCTTATTTAAAGTTATTTAAATGCAATGCTTAGATATTAAACAATATCTTAAACCGAAATAATTAAAAGCAATTTGAAGAAGAAGATGTCCCTTTAAACTGATTTTATGTTTAAAGGATTTGCGATTAAATGGTGTACGAGTATGTATGCAGACTGCAGTTGCTATGAAGAACAACTCTATTGTTTGTAATTCGTAGAATATTGTGAAAATAACGGCAACAAATATTGTAGTTGTAGTTTAACATTATTACAATATACGGTTTGTATTATGTATGGCATACATTGCTAGCTCGCTCTCTCGCTTTTACTTCTCGCTTTTGCCTTATACTCGTATGAATGTCATTATTGTATTAAAGCTAAAAACGAATAAACAAACAAACAACAATAATGTCAGCAATATTATCAATGACAACATCCTTTTCATGTATTAAAGAAGCTGCAGTAGCAGTAGTAATAACAACCGTTATTGTGTCAGCAGCATTGTGTGAATGTTGCAGGAAAAAGTAACTGCTGGCATTAAGTAAAAGGATTTAACTCGAACATATTTTGTGTTTTACTTTCTTTTTTTATCCTTCTGCTGCTTCGTGCACCAACATGTGCAAGCACAGTGTATAATATTGAAAAGAATATCATAAATTAAGAGCAACTGTGTGCTGTGCTGTGCGTCTGTCTATATTGTCACTCACACTTAAACACAACTGGCGCTGGAGCTGAAGTGGAGTCGTACTCGCACTTTGTCAACAGAAACTGCAATTCAATGAGTGAATAAATAAAGTGCAAATATGTGTGAGTAAAAAGGAAATACACACTCAAGTATGTTTTCTTAACCTGCATTGTGGTGTTGTTGCTGCGAGCGTGGCTTAATAATTTTAAGAAAAAAGTAAAGCATGCGGTTTTCGCAAATCATTAACATCAATCTGCCGTGTTCGTAGAAACTTTAATTTTTTTTTTTTGGTTTAAAAGAAGTTCAACAGACAATTTTTCATAGAAAATTCAAAAAATATACAGCTCATAAATGCGAAAAATTTTTAAGAATACGGCAGCATATCTTTACATTTTAAGATTTAAAATTGAATTTTGTGGCAAAATACATTAATAAATGTGGAATGAAAAATTGGGTTAATCCTCGTAACACTTTACATTTACACGAGTAGCATGTACTTACTTATGTGTATTTAACTTCATACATTTTCATATTTGCAGCTACAGCCATAATTTTATTTGCTCATTGTTTTAGGAGCTTCCAAGACATATTTTTTTTAGCATTTTCATTGAACGAGCATTCACTGCATTCCAGGCAGTTACATTTAAACAAGGACAAAATAAAATGCACATGAAAACTTTTATTTGTGCTTAATAGTGTAGTTGTATTGGTGTATGCTGGATAATATTCCCATTTTTAATTCTTCATTAAGTCAGTTAAGTATGCAAATGCATGTACAAGTGCTCCTCTACTCTGTCAGTTCTTAAATGGAAGAGCATGCACATGTAGAAAATAAAGTATCAAGAGTTTTGTCTTAAGGGAATCGTGTTCAGTAATAAAATTTTTCATGCATTATTTGCTATTTCCTGGCCATTTTCTATAAGGATTTTTGTTGTTGTTTGATATTTGCGAACATGATATTCTTAATTAGTTTATGGATTATTTACTACATTGAAATGTTGTAATCGTTCACATAATGCTTCTTTTTTTTAATGCTCGATGTGAAATCAAACAAGAGAAATGCAATCAGAACATCAGTATTCTACACCGTTTTTCATTGAAATTCAGAATATTTCAAATTAAATTGATAATTTAAAGATGAAATTGGGAAAATTCCAAATGCATGTGAGACTTTCAGTTTCAAATTCAGAAAATTCCAAATGAAATTGAGAATTTAAAATTGAAATTGCGATAATTTCAAAAAAATTAACAATTTTGAGTTGAAATTGGGACAACTCTAAATAAAATTCAGAAAATTCCAAATAAAATTTAAAATCCCAAATTGAGAAAATTCGATTAGGAAATGAAAATTTCAATTTAAATTTGAGAAACTTCCAAATAAAATAGAGAATTTCTCTTTAAAATTGAGAAAATTTGAAATGAAATTGGGAATTTAAAATTGAAATTGCGATAATTTAAAAAAAATTAACAATTTTGAGTTGAAATTGGGACAACTCTAAATAAAATTCAGAAAATTCCAAATAAAATTTAAAATCCCAAATTGAGAAAATTCGATTAGGAAATGAAAATTTCAATTTAAATTTGAGAAACTTCCAAATAAAATAGAGAATTTCTCTTTAAAATTGAGAAAATTTGAAATGAAATTGGGAATTTAAAATTGAAATTGCGATAATTTAAAAAAAATTAACAATTTTGAGTTGAAATTGGGACAACTCTAAATAAAATTCAGAAAATTCCAAATAAAATTTAAAATCCCAAATTGAGAAAATTCCATTAGGAAATGAGAATTTCAATTTAAATTTGAGAAAATTCCATTAGGAAATGAGAATTTCAATTTAAAATTGAGAAAATTCCAAATGAAATTGAGGATTTTAAATTTAAATTGGGAAGATTCCATATAAAATCGAGAAAATGATGACTGAAATTGTGAAAATTTTATTTAAATAATTTATACACCTGGGCCCAAACAACGGCTTTCGATTCGAAGCGAAATTTCAAACGAAATTTTATTAAAATGTCTACTAATTTTGTTCAATATCGAATGCAATCGAATGTAACAAATTATAAATTCAGATTTTCAACTTTGGCAATATTATAATAATTAATATTCAAGTATTAATTCATAGAAAATATCTATACACGTGTTCTATTTAACTGATATTGGATATTAATTGTTCTTTTTCCTTTATTCTAAAATGAAAATTAATTTTTCTCTATGAAATTTTCATTTATTATTAGAAAATTAGAAAATTAAAAAATTAAAAACAACTCTAATTTCATGAACAAATATTCAAATAAAATCAGAAAAGCCAATTGCTATTCTTGGATCTTGACTTCGTCTTTAGAATTTTGTGGCATAGTGAAAGTCGGAAGAAAAAACAATTTATAAAAGTGTTATATCGAGTGTATTAATTATTTTTGACCATAAAGTATCCCATTATGAATTTAAATTTACGAGTTTGGCTCCCACAAATTTTAAAATTTTTAAATTTAAGACATTGTTGTACTCAAATTGAATAAGAGAAAAAAAAATATTCAAATCAAAATTCCTCCAGTATTTTATTTGTATGTTTTTTTATTGCAAAACTAAAAGAAGAAAATACAAAAAAAAAAAAAATTTAATTTTATATGATGTATATGCTCTAGTTAAAAAGTCTTTATGAAATGACCTACATTCTTTAACTTTTTACTTTTTACCTCTTTCCATTAACGTCATACTCTAAACGACACCTGCATTCATAACCAGCTCCCATAAGTTGGCCAATTAAAAAATTTTAATGTTGCAAACATACGATTCAAACGATTCAATGTCCAACAATTGGTCACCTATATGAAGAAGAAAAAAAACTGATTTTCTTCATGTTGTTCCATTTCAAACAAACAACAAGAGAGTAAATTTTGAACAAAAAAGCAAAAGAACATTTATTTGACATCATGTTGTTTATAAAACAATACAGGCAGTATCCTTTACTTGTGTGTTGATGGTGTTGCTGCCACTCTTATTTTCTGTTGTTGATATTGTTGTTGTTCTTGCTGTTCTTTTTTTTTTTTGTCAACACTTTGTTGTTTTATGTTTAGGCCTAAGGATATTTCCCTAATGTGTTTCATTTCCTTTCTTTTATCTCCTACATTCCTTTGCCGTATAAATAATTTTATGATTCATAAACATTGGCAGGGTAGTCGTCTTGTTTGAGTTTAATATGACAAAGTATGTGTACTGAGGCAGCAACAAGGAGTCTAAAGGAGGAAAATAAATATTATATACAATATTAAATATGTAATATTAACTGCTATGGGAAAAATGTAACAAAATAAAAAAGCCGCCACTGGCAGTCACATATAAAGCTTTGCCAATAAGGAGCACCAAAGCTAGCAGACACATTGATGATGAATACCAGGAATATTGTTAAATTCGTTTAACCCTCTTATGGTAATAAGTAGAAGGAAGCCTTTATTACATACCAAATATGCAGTATGATAGTATCAGCATACGAGGGAGTTTTCTGAAGCTATTGTGTGGAGGTGAAAATAAATGTGGCACCGTAAAATGGCAAATGGAAGACAGTCAGTTACATAGACTGTTGAAGCAGTTGCAGCGATTACAGAGAGTTAAAAGTAATTTTTTATCATTTCCCGATGTCCTGCAGTGATAGTAGAAATCGCGGGTTGAACATCCTGTCCAAGAAGCCTGCTCTTGCAGGAACACAGCTGACTAAACTGTCCACTTTCTAAATTGTGTTCGTTATAGCACAAATGCACATGGAACAATTCTGAGGCCAACTTCCAAAGTATTATAATAAGACCTAGCTTATCGACATCATTGAGCAGACGATCGGTCCGTCTTATAAATATTTAATATATGGTGTGTTCCGCGTAATCTCCTGAACAATGACAACATTTGAGCTAAAATTTTTAACACGCGGTCATTCCAGTAGGTTTTCGTCTTATTTTGGGTTCACTATGTGATGATGCGTGCATAAGATCCGTGTAAAGGGCAATTTTTGCATTTCCAATGAAATGCAACGGATTTTGATGAAACATGGAAAGATCTGGCTACAGAAAATTTCAACAAATTAAGCCATCAAAAGGGGTGTAGGGTGTAATTTCAGTTAAATTTATTTACACTGAGAGGACATAAATATGCGTTTAGCATGTGGCTAATTTTTCTTAGTACCAGATGTAATAAATAAAAAAATTTTAATAAATGGCCGCAAATTCGAAGGTTATTGCGAAATTTATATATTCACAGCAGTTTAAACACGTTCCATATGAGTATTTATATATTTATCAATGCATTTATTTATTTTTTTTAAAGCAAAAAAATATGTTTCAAAATTTACGTGTTTAACAATGAAATTCTATTGAAAACATGTAAATGGCGTGTGTTTAGTGTTTGGTTCTATTTTGGTATTTCACTCAACGTGCTTTTAAAATTTAAACAAATAGAGAAAGATCATACAATACATATCATTTCTTTGCAATTGCAAAGCCAGTCGGTGCAAGAAGAAAATTTATTAATATGAATTTAGTCAGAGCAGATACACGCCTACATGATATTTTAATAATTAAAATTGTTTTTCAATTTTTTGGCTTCATTATTCATTTCATTATTTAAGTTTTCTTCCAGCTTTCTAAACATCTGGCGATATATCAATTTAAAATACAGTAGTTAGAGTGTATAGACTTTGGTTTAAAATTTCCGCAAAAACCTTACTCACATGTTCATGTTCAATAGAGTGACTCACAACTAATTTGAATTGCCTAATAAAAGGGAAACTTTCCCATCTCTGCAGAAATATGATTTTTTTTCCGAGTAACTCTTTCTTGACTAGCATTTTTCGTTCAATAAATTCTCCGAATATGACTTTTTTGATTGTCTCTTTAGGCAAAACTGAAATACAAAAAAAAATCAAACAAACTAAAACTGCCATAGACAATGGCACTACATACAAATAATAAACTATGAAACTATGAAACACTGAGTGTGCTTTTACATTAGATATTTGTACTTTAACGTTTTGGCATGGAAAGCCAAAGTTATTTTATACTGTGATTCGCCCATACATTCATAGATTTGGTGTGCAACTACTTGAGAGCAACTACAGAAGAAAAACCACATACTAAAATTTACTAGGTATGTAAATAGAAGTCGAGCAGTGGCAACAAGAAAACCAAAACAAAAACCCGAAAGGAAAAAATAAAGTAGAAGAAAAAACTGTGAGTTTATAATATTTACATGGAAATTGCACCAACCGATCCGACCTTATTATGCAAATTGCCAACAGCAAATGGAATACAAAATTGATTTTTCCCACATCCCCGTTACCCCACATGCTATCGTCACGTATAAATTTTTAACAAACTCTCTCTCACACACACAAACACACACATATGCCTTTGTAAACAAATACTTTATACACATATACACACACACATACATACATATACATGTACGTGAATGTACATAAAAAATTTCTTGCATGCTAAAAAGTGTAACCGTATAAATTCTTGGTTTTTTATGGAATTGTGGCTAAAGACTATTCGAATAGACAAGCTTTTGGTTACATAAAACTGTCTCTAATAGTTTGTTTAAGCGAGTGATGAGCACGTAGCATAGATATGCTGCACATAAGACCAAACCAAGAATTCACATATTTGAAAATAGAATAGAAAGAACATAATAAATGAGTCGGCGTTCAGGCAATGCAAGTCTTATTCATACGATTGTTACTGTACACTCATTAATGTTTTGTAAATATGTTGTTTCTTTCTCAGTCGTTAATCACCTTATATTCTAGAGAAGTAAATTAATGTTAACACATTGAAATCATTCTTTTCATTTAGTAGATTATAGACCATGAACATTAATTGGTTCACTTGGAATTATAACACACACATGCAGCCCAACAACTGTCAACAATAAGACTTGCATTGTGTGAACGCCGAAAATAGTTCAAAGAAAACTAACTTAGAATCTTATCAATAAGACTTGCATAGTCTGAACACAGAGAGATAAAATGGCCACTTTGCCTGCAATTAATGGATTTTCACACTTCCTAACGCTATAAAAAAATTGGATCTTGCAACTACAAAATACTACGGCAACAGCATTTGCTTTTAATTCATATATACAAATATTAAATGCTTGATCAGCGTGACTTGTGCTATTTTTGGAACGCCGTTTAAAACTAAATTACTTTCATATATTTGCGTATATGTGCCTTTTTATAAGCTTTCACTGTTCACAACATGTTTACTGTTGCGTAGCTTTAATATGTATTTTTTTTTGTTGCATACAATTTTTTATGTATATTAAGCTGGCAGTATTGTGTAAGCAATTGTTGCATGAATAATTCGGCAAACAATAAATTCCTTTACACAAACAACATAAATATACTATACAAAACGGCTGTGTAAAATGATTTTGGTAAAAGCGAGTTGCAATTTTAATGCACATGCGTTTGCGTGCACAAACAAAATGAGAAAGGAAAAAATAAATAAATGTATGTGCATAATAAAAGCTGAAATAAAAATGAAATCAAAAAGCAAGTTGGTCGCATCCTTAGTTTTTATGTAAATTTTTGGTTATAAATATATAAATGAATACCTTGTGTTTGTATGAAAAAATGTTGGTTTATTTTATAGTTCAATGTTTTATTTCTTTTTCATCCTGAAAATATGCAACGGCAAAAAAAGGCAATTTTTTCCCGTTCTTGTTATTTTTACGAAATATTAAATACTTGCTAACAAATTGAGACGCCTAAAATTAAATTTAAATTATTTTTTATGCGCTTCTAAATATCTACAATTAATTAATTAATAGAGCCGATAGCCACGGCTAGCTAGTGCTCCGTGACTTTCTATTATATATATAATTTTTATAGGTCTAATAAAGAATAATAATAATAATAATTAATTAATTTAAAATTTTTCGGCTTGAGATCTCAAGAATTAGATACAATTTTTTTTTAAATTTTTTAATTTTAATTTTTAATTAAAATTTCATATAAATGTCTCTGCGGGAAATTTCGCTAGTAAAACTGATGGAATTGCTATTCACTTAGTCGCCAGTATTAGCGACTTAGTATACCCGAGACAATGTAATTTATCTATTATAAGTATTTCTTATAAAATATTTTATTTTCTACGCAAATACAATTAAATTCAACACAATAAAATGCGACTATAATGAAACAGTTTTTCAACTGTCAAAGGGAGTATGGAAATTGTAGACGATTTGTTGACCGTGACACTAAACTAGTGTCGATAAAAGTATAGACTTGAACATACTTGGTCACTTGGTCACAGGCTTCCTATAGCGACAATGGCGACAATGATGACAACGATGAGTTAATTAAATGCTACTAATAGTGTGATTTTAATTATACTACATTTACATTTGAGCGATATCTAGTACTTACGAGATTTCGTGCAAATCTAGTTGATTTTGGGTAGATTTTCCATACAAAACAAAATCTATTTGCTTATTTGCACGAAATCTTCTCAAATCTACTTGTACGTAGAAATGAAACTATGCTTTTTTTTTACAAAGTCTACGAAAATATACAACCATTTACGGTAAGTATGCAGATATATTAAAGTGACAGCGTAGCTGATACATGTGGTTAAAAAAAGGTGTGGTGTAACCGGTCTACATTTCGAGATAGATTTCAGATTAAATCGATTTGATATTAAATCTACTAGATTTCAGTCCAATGTAAATGAAATATTGCACTTAACTCACCATAATATGACGTAATTAAAACCAAGCGAGTTCACTTTTAGGAGATTGTTCATATTTGGGAATGACACACAATTTAACTTTAAAAACGTTTTTCCCATACAAATAAAAGTCTCAATTCTTTATTGGATTAAAAAAAAAACATTTGATTGTTAAAAAAAAGCCTAAAATTATGATGCTAAAAATTATGTGATTTTCTTTTGGTGTGTTTTTTGTGTGCAGGCAAGAAATTTTGATTGACAGCTGGAGATAATTTAAAGGCAAATAGCTAGGGAAATCCCCAAATTGTTAAGCGGTTGAAACAGAATTCAAACATTACCCTCTTGATTTAAATTTTAACACTGCCAAGATCAAATCCTTAAAAAAACAATACAGAAATTAGCTGCTGATATTTTATATTGTGAATTAATCTAAGGAAAGAAAAAGGTGTTCTTATGGGCCAGTCATATTCTCGAGTACATTTTTGGCAGTAGTACGAATTTTCTGACGCCGATTCATTTTTATATCGGTTAGTTATAATTTTTTTTTCGTATAAATTTAAGTTTTTAGGCACTTGTTTTATTGTAAAAAAAAAAAAAACTTGATTACACCCGTTCACTTTGCTTTACTAAAATAAACTACATGCAAAAAGTTCAACAAGTCTGAAAAAAGAGAAGGAAACTGAGAATCTAGAAACTACTAAGCTATAGAGTTCAAAGTTGTATTTACTTTCTACGGCGTAATTTTGAATATTTGTAACGCTCTTCGAAGTAACCCTGTACATTTTAAATGGCACAGTGCGGTGTAACGGAACTTTGAGTGGTCAAAAAAATTAATAATTTTGTAAACAAATAAATAGCTTTATATTTATACTAAAATAAGAAAAACAAAATTGTTCAAAAATATTTAAAAAAATATATCGTTAAAGACGGTTGGGTATTTAAATACCCATGTTCTATTTCAGAATTGGGGAGAGGTAAAAATTTTTTTTTTACACCAAGCAACTTCTATGGACCTCCAGGTAAAATTCTGAAAGGTTCGTCAAAATCGTACCAGCGGTCTATCAGCCGTCTTTAGTGGGTTAATTATGAACAATATGCAACAGCCATAGTGCGAGAAGTTCAATCGTTAATCTGAAGCAGCCAAACCGAACTACATCATGTACTTAAAGCTATTGCAGTTGCTTATTTAAAAATTTAAATTACGTATATTTTTCCAATTAAAAGCACTAGTTTTTTGAAGTAATATTGAAGCATAGAGAAAACTTTATTTAAAATATACTAAATTAGTGCCAGTAATAGCAAATTTTTCTATGATAGAATAATTTGTTTTTATTTTGAACAACTTAAAATTCAATATTAGAAAATTTAAAATTTTACATTAATTTTGGGATACTCATTACTTTTGAGGGAACTTAAATAAACACGAAATGCGTGTCATTTAACACGTAACCGAATTTTAGTATTCCAGCACACTATAATTAAATGCTTGGCTTTGTTTTTTATGATGTTAATAAGATTACAGCGTATTATTTCATTCTTATTATGTTGCTTTTATATCATGTTCACATCCATGCAAAATATTAAAAAATTTGCACTTTTCAAATTGATTTCACAAACCATGGAAAAGAGCATCTCTTTCTGTTGAGAACAACTTGCATTAGAAAAATTTCCTAATTCTACTAAAGAATTTAAATAAATCGCATTTCAATTAGTTAAACATTTTATCGTAATAAAATTAAATACTTAAGACTAAAACTTTAAATCTTATTATTTATCCAACTTATTGTCTGCTTACAAAATCTGTAGCAGACAACCAAAACAATTAATTTTTGTTTTATATAAGAAAATATATTTGATACCACCATATTTGCTAGTTTATGTGGATTTGTTAATACATAAATAAGGATTCATATTACATACACACACATGCATGAACATACCCTGCAGCTCAATTTGGAAAGTAATAACATTTTGGGAAAGTGATATATATATCGAGCCTTTGGTGCAATACCGTCGTAACTCAAAAAATCATGAACTGAGAAAAATGCATTTGAAGTTTTGTGCCATCTTTTTGATAGTATTTTCGTTTACTTAAGTTATTTTTTTACAAGTTTTTAAATAAAGAGGCATGTTTTGTAATGTTTTCTGTTTGTAAATTTCTTGTCATAAAGGAAATAGTTCATTATTGCAAATAAATATTGTTTGTTGGAAATAGCTGGAGGCAAAATAAAGACATTTGTAGCTGTAGATTCTGAACAGTTTTTTCCTTTAGATATATACAATTTCCCAAAGATCATTTCTGCATACCCAGCTCAAAAAATTCAAATTTTGAGTTACGACGGTATTGCACCAAAGGATCGATATGTGTACAATATATAAAGTGAGGCAAAAGTAATGACAATTATGGAAACGCTATTACATTTGCAAATGACGGCGAATGGAAATTCGGTTTTGACATTTGAGAAGTAAACAAACGCAGAATACAAATCGATAAGCCAAGAACGCGGTAGAATTATTTAAATTTATTTGCGCCGTCCGACAACAACTATATAAACACTGCGGCGTTTGGCCATTCGGTTTGAAGAGACTGGGTCAACACGTGGTCGTCTCCGGAGCAGCTATTCTGCTGAGAATATCGGTGCTATTGCCCAAATTGTCACACAGGAGCACGAAACATCGACCAGACGACGTGCTACGCAATTCGCTCATTAGGCGGTGGTCCCTATGCAAAATTTTGCCTAAAGGTTTGAAGATGTTTCCTTAAAAAGTACAGAAAAAAATTACAGCAAAACAACAGCGGGTAATTACTTCTGTCCCACCTTGTATATCTATATACTCGTATTTAAAAGGGAATGTGTGTTTGTATGCTTGTTAGTAAATTATAGGAGATCAGACCTCTGGCCCGATCTTCTAGAAATTTTTACAACATTTCACTGGGATTCTTGTATGAATTATAGGCTACTTTTTAACCACGCCCACTTGTATGCCGCCTTTATTAACTTATGTCACTTCTTCTCTAATATTAAGGAGCATAACTTTGGCATTTGAGAACGAAATTGCATAAGTAAAGGTCCAGTAAGTGTTTTTTTTTGGTAATTGGGGGGATGGTTTTGTGATGAAAGTGTCCACCAAAATAATTGATTATCAAATAACTTCGTCATTTGTGGACCAATTTTCAAAATGGTTTTTGCTTATGAAAGAGACCTACTAAAATTTAAATTTTTTTAAAGGTGGGGGGAAGGCGAAATGTACTCACTACATACTAACCATTTTGTCAGCAGGGTATATGTATGAGTATATGCATATGTTTGTAGCTACAACAAAAATTTGCTTGTTAGAATTAGTAAAATCTTGAGAAAAAAATGTTTAATTCATTTTATAGTATTTCGTGTCAGACACTTGGTTTCGTTTGTAGGTCTAGGTCTTTTATACTCGTATTGTATTTTATTTGACTTTTTTTGCTGACTTATAGCTCTGGCAGTTGAGTCCCTTTAAGAAGCTTAACACCAGTGTTTTCATGTCATTTCTTTACAATCACATTTATGTATGTTCATATTTAGTAGAAAATAAACCTTTTATTCTCATTATTTCTGTTATTGTATTTCATACATATTTTCATGTTCATTATTTTTTAATGTTTTTTTTTTCTTCTTTTTTTTTTTTGGTTAATTTCTAGAATATAATAAATCTTTAGCAAATGTAGCAGTAGCAACAACAAAAGCGAATACTTAACATATAATTTAACAACAACAATGAGGCACTTTCTGCATAACACAACAGAGGGAGTCGTCACTGTGAAATACAATGCAGCCAAAATACACTTGCAGATATAAAGCTTCAGGAAAGAAATTAAGAATTGGAAATAAAAACAATATTATTTCATTTCATATTTATTTATATAATCCTGCCAATATAATTAAAATTATACTACAATAAATTTTTACAACGAGCAGAGTAACACAGGTTTTAACTTCTTATACTAAAACAGGTCAGAGTCTCCGCTAGGAATCGAACTTAGAACACCTATACTGATAGACTAGCGCACTACTCACTAAACGTCCGACCCATTGAGGTAGCTCTTTTACAAAATACTTAACAAAAAAATATGGCAATCGGTTGACCTTTCAGGACATTCCAGAATTCATTCCCACTAACTTTAACTCATGCAAAGCTAAAATTCAGCATTTGCCAAGGTTTTTAAGTAAAGAAAAATTAATATTTATCGAAAATAGATTTTACCAGATATTGCCGAGTAATTAGAAACAAACAATGTTTTTTTTTTAAATTTTCGCCATAAACACAATGGTTACTTTTCATTTTCGTACATTAAATTTACTCTTCGTCGAATTGACGAAATATAAAAAAAAATTTTTTCCGAACGATTTTTAATGTAAAAAAAGAACAAAAATTTTTTTTATTTAAACATTTTTTAAAAAATTACAAAAAAACAAAATTGCATATAAAAATAAAAATTTTTTTCGATACGAATTTAAACTTTTTTTTTTTTTTTTTTGTAAATTTTAAAAAGAATAGAAACTAAACGATTTCGGTATCATATAACGTTGTTGACAAAAAGAACGTAATATGATCACACATAAAAGAGTTATATGATAAAGAGTCAATGATGTTCCTCGATTCGACGAAGAGTATTCATCCAGGGTTAAGGGCTTTGGAACCACTTAACAGATTTTTGTCGAATTTGATATCTATATTTTTTTTTTTTTTTTTTTTTTTTTTATTTTATATATTTGATATATATATAAATCCGATACATTTTTTAAATTCACAAAAATCACTGAGTACATAAATTGACGCAGTTCAATATGTCACTAAGCAGCATATATAAAATATATGGCAATCGGTAGACATTGCTGACCATGCCTACTTCGAAAAACCCTCTAAGCTTGACAAGAATTTACGGAGTTATTAAAACAAAAATTTAACTCTCGAACCATTTTTTCAGTTTATAGGACTCAGTGAATATCTAAAATAGATTGAACGAAAACTACTGGAGTAAAATAATTTTTTTTTTTTTTTAAATTTTTCATCAACGAAAGCTCGAAAGAATCACAGGATGTTAGTTAAAATGGCAACAATCGACATTTCCTTTTGAGTTTAAGAGCTGATTATATTGTGAACTTGATCGGCCTAGTTGCACATACACACACACACACACATATTCCTACTGACATCATCTACTGAAAACTGGAATTCTATGTGTGCTTCCGCAAGAGAAGTTTAGGTACGGCAAATGATAACGGAGAAAAGAAGGTATGCAGAACGGGAGAGCAGCAGTCACAAATCGCTTGAAGTAAATAATACTTGACTGTGATGATTCCTGGGGGCTACTTGGATAAGACAACGACCAAAAAAGTGGGGTTTAGTACGTACGAAAATTCGATTTTCCATAATAGGAATAAAATCAGTAACTTCCTAAGTGGGAAGTGACAAAAAAACATCACTGCATAATTGACATTCGACTTTAAAAAAAGTTTTTACTTTTCATTGTAAAATGGAATTCTTAAAATTTTAACTTCATAACACTGACAAGGATATTTTTTTTATACGTGTAGAAATTTAGAAATGTCAGCTCTATGTGGCTTAAATAATCACACATGAAAATTTCTTAGGAGAATTCTTCTAAATATATGGCCGTGTTAGGCTATAAGAGTGTGTGTGTGTGTGTTTTTTAGTTGATGCCGTGAGCAGACGTACTTATGTATCTGTGGACCACAATAATATAATGGCATTTATAAACAGCCTCAAATGGAAATGAAAAGGAAGTAAAAGCGCCTTCAAGCAGGCCTTGCTATTTAATACAGAAAGGAGTAGCGAAATATGGAAATAAAAATAAATATTATTTAAATACAAAAGACCTTCAGCTTAAATATTTAGTTTTATTAATATAAAAAGTGTTCATAAAACTAGAAGAATTAGAAAGAGTTTTATTTTCTTATATACAAGGTGGGCCAAAAGTAGTTATCCGATGTTTTTTGGCTCTGATTTTTTTTCTAAATGAAAAACTTCGATTCTGTTTTCTGATTATGTTTATCGGGACCTTTAGAATTTTATTGGTCAAGTCGAGAAGATGATATCGGCCAAATGGGCGCCGTCACAATTGATTGCTTCGGGCGACAGATCCTCGCACTCGTGTCGAATGTTGTCCTTGAGGTCTGCCAGGGTCTCGGGCTTATTCACGTAAACACGGGACAAAAAAGTCTAGAACGGTTAAATCGGTCGATCTTGCGGACCAATGCAAATCGCCAAAACGAGAGATGAGGCTACGCGGGAACGCCGCCATCAGAATAGCGGTTGTGGTTCGCGCAGTGTGTGCCGTTGCTCCGTCCTGTTGGAACCACTTGTCCTCCAGTCCTAATTCGTTCAATTGCGGCAGAAAAAACTCGGTTAACATGGCCCTATAGCGCGCACCGTCCACTGTTGTCGTTTGACCAGCGGCGTCCTCGAAAAAAATTGGACCGATGACTCCTCGAGCGTGAACAGCGCACCATGCAGTCACTTTGAGCGGCTGTAATGGCTCCTAGTGCATCACTCGTGGATTTTCGGTGCCCCAGAAGCGATAGTTTTGCTTGTTCACGTACCCGCTGAGGTGTAAATGAGCCTGATTATTATGATTTTGGTCGAAAAATCGTCTACTTCGTCCTCGAGATTGAGGATGGCTTGGGCGTAGGCTACGCGCTTGTTCACTTGTATTCTACGTCTGTCTAGTTTACAAATGTCAAACAGATTTGACATTGGCCGCCATTTACAAAAATAAGAGCATCTTCCAATACGGTGATTTATTTTGGACCACCTTGTATTTTGTATATACATACTTATAGAGTGTACGAGGTGTGTAAATTAACTAAAGAGACTGATTTTCTAGTATTCCATTTGTCAGCACTGAACCGATCAAACAAATCAACATCTGATAGGCGTCAAGTACAAGTATGAGATTGTACAAGTTTGAATACGCTACCGTTGTTACGCTATCAGTAGTGAATTTTTTTGCGAGAAAGGTTTTTTTAGTGCGTTCAAAAAATAAATGAGTGGATAATATTCAGACGACCGTAACGACATACGGAACGATATAACAGTATCCGAGTTCCAGCACTGCTATGAGGAATGGAAGAATCGTCTCCAGCGCTATGAGGCTTTGCAAGTTAATTACTTTCAAGGAGACAATGTGAATTGGAAATTTTATTTCATTAAAAAATATTAATCTCATCAAATCGCAAAAAAAACTTTTTTATACACAAAATGAAAATATGTTTCGAATAAACAACATTTCTAACAACAACATTTCAAACTCCACATACATTTTGTCGACGAAATAAACATCGCATAAATTATTGTCGCAAACATAAAGATAACAGCTGACTTGAAGCGACAACGAATATCGTTAAAATTTTGATGCTTTGCAAATTTGATAAAGTTTCGTTAACGATATGATGCTCGTAATAAAAATCAGTGAATCGTAATACAAATAATCTCATTAGTGGAGATCATCACTCAAATATTCAGGGCCTTTAAAAAAGGCGTCGTGCCGCCACACATGCAAACTCGTATTTACGAGACCACATGTTAAAGTTGGATTGCAAAAGTTTGTTTTGTAGGTGTTTCTTATTTTTGTAAGCCATCGGGGAATCTTTAAAGACAAACCGTGTAAAAAGCGCAAAACATTCACAATAAGCAAAAAGAACAAGAATAAAAATAACAACAACAACATAGAAATACTGCAGTTTAATTTTAAACACGAGAAATGAAAAATTAACCATGCGTGAGAAACTTTTGCAATTTTTTGCGCACAAAATGTGAAAAAATATAAAAAAAATAAATAACTGAAAGAAGTCGTAAAGAAAAGAATATAAAACAAAAAAAATGTATGTATATATATGTATGTATATATTTTGTGCCTTATTCAAACCTTAACTTGGTGTGAAAATTAGGAAACAAAAAGTTTTCTTTACAACTTTTCTTTATTTGTCTATGAAATTATGAAAATTTTTTTATTTACGATCGCTTTATGAAGCCATAAATAATTTTTTATTTCATTTTATAAGGGCCAAAAGTTCTTATTAATTATGGGTAACACGACCAGCATTACAGGTAGCTTTACGACACCCTTCATTTCATTGCAAAGCATGGTTGACCGTGAGCCGCGGCGCTGCACACACGCTACACGCTACTGAAATATTTCTATGACGTAATATTGATATTGAGAGGAATACGTTAGTATTATGGTGAAATCTGAAACTTATTTTTTTTTAATTCAAACATCCCCACTAAATATTTCGACAATGAGAAATTTTGGCTGTTATCCTTGCATAACCTAACATTCCCTATTTTCTTTTCTTTCATGTAATCCTTTTTGTTTTACAATTCTCTATATTATGTTTCAGCAGATTTTTTTATTTGTGCTTAAGGCAAAGCTGGCTGACTACGAGTATCTGTGGCCGCAATTAATGCTTAAAAAAATTACAGTTGTATGTGTAAAAGTACTTGTTTTATTTTCCACCAGCATGCAGACTCGTACATACATTCAGCAAAGCCTTGTTTTAGATCTCGCAATTATATCCTTTTATGCGTATTTTTTTATTTGCATTGCTTTCGTACGCATTGTTCAAGCGGCAAAAGAGTTGGTGGAGGTGCACTTTCATGAAGCAGTCTTTTATTTGCGTCTATTAAGTTGGCTTACAATTTTTTTTGTTTTTGAAACAGCAGAATGAAGTCATGTTTTTTTTTTGTTTGTTTTTAAACAAAGAAATTAAAATTCTTTTTTTATTTTTGCTTTTACTCTTAAAGAGCAATGAGTGCACAGTCAAATGTCACTGCCATTAATGGTTGGAAAATTTAATTTTTGTTTTGTGTGTCGTTTTTTCTTTAATATTTTATTTTGAACGCCCTTGCTAAAGAAGGTAAATAAAATCATTTTTATGCTAAAAAAAAAAGCAATTCCGTTTAAAGGGTTTTTAACTTTGTTTTTGTTACTTCATCCATTTACAAAGTGAGCAGGCGTTAGATTTTTGTAGCAAAATTTTAACTTTAGAAATTCAACATTGTACTGCTAGATCAATTAAAATATTTATTTATAACTAGAAATTTAATATTAAAGAGTTGTTTTGCTCGTTGAGAAAATAATCCTGTTGTTAAAAAACACAAAAATACATTGCCTATTGCAATGTAAAGAATGAAATATTGCGAAGGTAAGTGAAAAAATCGATGAGAATGGGAATCCGAAAATATATCAATAAATGAAAACAAGAAAATGAAATAAAACAAAATAAGATAATGTAACGTAAGCCAGTATCAAATGCTAACACACTGGCTATCGGGAACTAAGACGCGGGAACGAAATGAGGCTACAGAAGCACGGACCAGCAACTGGACTTATCTATATTGAATGTAATATAAATTTTAATACCAAATTATCATATGTATAAGAAATAATCAAGGTGAATAAAGAAAAGAAAGACAAAGAAAGATAGATCTATATGAGAATAATAGATCCGGGGCTTAATTGCATTAAAAATATGAGGGTGGCGATGGCCGAAGCAGTCTGCATGTTGTCTACAAAACCAGAACAAACCTCGGTTCAACACCAGTTTCAGACTAAAATTATAAAAAAAAAAAAAAAATATAACAGCCCAGCTGGTAATACCCTTCTTTGGGAGCAATGTTCAGTACAATATCAAAGAATATCCCCTGCCTGCTACTTAAGTGGGCTCTCCTCGTACCCACGGAAGGCTCTAAAATGGAAGAAGTGGTTGCATAGAATAGTTTTTACGGAATGGAGATTTACTTTAAGTTCCTAAACGAATGTAGAATGCTGCTAGAGGAAGTATATGGGGCGAAGAGGGATCTATTTATAGCATTCCATATCCAACAAAATTCCTATACATTTCACTAAAATTTTCTTTGAAATATCTATATGCATCGAATGCCGTAATTTGAGCCCTGCTGGTAGTTCCTGCGAATGTCTGATAAATAAATTCGACTCCTGATTAATAGTAGGGCTGCCATAAGGTCTCTATCGTCGTTCATATATCGTACATATCTTTGGGTTTATTAATGGCATCAAAGCATCGGCGGTGCGCAATAACTCCCCAGGGAAATAAATCCCAAAGGAAAAAATGAAGTCGCAAAAACTTTGCGTACAATCGTGGGAATTATTTCATAATGGTTTTGTGGATTTAATTTAGATTTAATTTAATTTTTTTGCCTGGGATTTATTTCATAGTGAAATTACTCGCAAATGAAATAAGCCGCGGAAAAGTTTCATACGGGAGCTATTTCATTTTAATTTGTTTTTAGGTCTCATTTCATTTGCTATGCTTTCATTTCATTTAATTTTTTTTGTAGGTTATTTAATTTTCAATTATTTGCAATTTCTTAAGATGTTTCGCTTAAATCTAGTTCATCAGCGCTTCACCAAATGGGAACATAATTAAATAGGCCGCTGGAAAAATTTTTTTGAGCGAAGCTGACGTTTATTATAATATAGAGGAGAAATCGTGAAGCTCGGCTGAAGGCCGGCTATGCAGAAAAGCTTTTGTTGGCGGAGCGGAGAAAATGTTTGCAGTGAATGAATCTTTTGTTACCTGGTGCACTTTGGTACAATTTTGATTTAATTTCTTATTGGACGTTCTTTCTTCTTTTTTTTGCCTTATTTTATTTCATTAATTTCTTTGGAAATTATTTCATAATAAAATAACTTTTAAAAAGTAAGATTTATTTAATTTTCGGTTTGGGTACAATTTTGATTATTTTGGGAGCGATTTCACTGCGAGTTATTGCACTGGGACTTATTTCACCAGGGAGTTATTTCACAGAGGCCAAAGCATCGCCAGTGTAATAATTTAAGTATTCGGCACAGAAAAACTTACACCTGACACTATACTTCCAGGCATATAAATATTTAACTGTATCCTGCTGCTTGACACATCAATATCTTGAAGAATGAGGTCTGTGTGACGTACAACAATTTATCGGCATCGCTGCTTTCAACTCCGAGTATGATATTTCCCTAATGCGTTACCACTGGCGCAATAGTTCCAGTGCTCATTTAATGTAATTAATTTTTTAAGTGATTTTAATAATACCTGCGCTAATTGTGCTCTTCATTGCTGTCCAAATATGCGGCAGAATATTAAAATTTTATTATGCACAAGTTTTTTTTTTTGTATGTTTGCGAATAATTTGACAATTGTGTGCATATTGAATACATTCAAATTTACAAATTTTTTAGTTATTGAAAACACTTGTGCATTTAAAGTTTTATTAATTTCGATTTTTTTCATAGGGATTTTTAACAAGGCTGCTGTATTTTTAATTTGATTTGTTGCATACTAATAACTGCAGCAATAACCACATTATTTAAACTAATACAATTACAAATTATCATGATCGACATTCAAGTGTGTGTGCGTATGTGTGTGTATAGAATAAATCTCTGGTGTCAGCGACAGTATCATGGAAATATAAACATGACATGTTATGTATTTAAAATTAATGAAAATATTTTTTTACATCTAAAATTAGTAAAAATTTTAAAGGGCAAAAAAAAAGAACAAACAAAACGATGTTGTCGTTGTTTATTTTATTCTATTTTTTTTGTTTTTTTATTTGTCGTGACATAAAAATCGAAAATAAATTAAATTAAATTTTTTACTACACAAAATGTAATAACAAAAACATTAATTTACATACATATGTCAGTGGGAATAGAAAAAATATTTGCTGTTCTCCGTAGACGGGACGGGTACAGCACCGTAATACGAGGGCGTATCAATAAGTCCGTGACTCTTTGAAAAAAGCACAGTCTGTGGGATAAAGAATCGCATTATTCTTTAATGTTGTCTCCTTTCAGTTTTATATACGCCGTCCAATGTCTCTCCAATTTTCATAAACCTTCCAAAAAATTGTATTTGTTGAGGTCATCAAATGAGATGATTTCATCGTTTCCCGCGAGCCATTTCTTCCAGTTTGGGAACAAGAAATGTTCTTTTGGGAGATTAAACCGGAGATTAGGATAGATGATGTAGCAATATGTAGCCAAGTGTGTACTTGGCATTACTTTTGTTGTCATTTGGTGACGCCATTTTTGAAATGTTTGCAATCCGTACAACGCCGTTCACATTATGAGGCACAACTCTGCTGTGTCCCAGGCTTGCGAAATAAAATAATATGGAAAATAATTGTCCGCTAACAAAAAATTTACTACGTCTATTGAACACAAGGGACGCTCCGATTAACAAATTAAAAGCAGGCGCCACGGCAGAGTTTTGTTCACTTCATCACTTGCCATCTATGCCTTCCCAATGGACCCACAAAGTCGCCATTGTTTTTTTCGAATGCTACTTTTTTCTTGTATCTAATGTGGCGTTTTTTAGCCTAATAAATCACTTTGATTTTAATTATTGTAACTGCAGTAACAACCTACTCTCAAAGCTAAGAATTTTAAAAATGTTCTATTATTTTCTGATTGTACAGAACGTTCTCTTAGGTCTATCTGTTTCACTGTTTATTTAAATTTTAATTTATTTTAATTTGTATTTTTCGTTTTTACTTCAGGCACTTTCTTGTTGCCATCTAAAAATTTTCATTTAAATTCACAACAACCCTTTTTTAAAATCTCGCAGTCAAAATATTGCTGTAATAACAATTTAGAATTTTCAACAGGGAAAGCAAAACAATTCTGTATTCCATTTTTTTTTTCTTCGTAATTGTTAACAAAAAAACGTTAAATTAGAACGCTTTCTCTAATAAAATTATATGAAGCGCGTAGCAATGTGTTTGACTATTGTATGTAAATGTTTCTAGGAATTCGTGATGACTGGCTTGAATTAAATTTTTTTCTGAAGGCACTAAAAAATATTAGACAATAAAAATACACTCACAATTAACCAAAATTTATATTGTACTTTTCTTTTCTTGGAGCGTGAGGGAATACTTAATTGAAAAGTAGCTGCAGCAAGAGACAGGCAATTTAAAAAAATAAAAGAAAAACAATTTCAAAGTTAAAATCTTATAATCCGGTGAGATTTTGCCACTTTTGATAGGCTTATTTTAAGACATTTTTAAGTGACTGTATTTGCTACATGTCTGCTTTAATAACTGCCAAATTGTGTGACATTTTAACATTTTTCGTTTTTTTAATGCCAGAAAAAATGTTGAGTATAAAAGGAAAATTGTTTTCTAAACAGAACTGCTTAAAGTGTTCAGTTTTTGCAATCGTAATCAGCTAATGAGCATTTGCGTAAGAAATTTTAAATGGAGACCCGTTTGACTCCCGACTGCTTCTAATGAGAGTTTCAGGGATAGAGTAAAACACCTACATTGTTGCCCATGAACTTAGTATAGAGGGTGCCCTTGGTTGCGGTAATTAGCACGTTGACTACAAAACGGAAACGTCGTTGGTTATTGTATTATATTCAGTGGCAGTGAACAGTAGCCGCTTCAGCTGGATACTAATCCACAAGTAACATCAGAGCATCCCCTTTCTTCGCTATTGTGTAGCATCATCGGCGAAGTAAAATAATTAATAAAATATCTACGAAATACAGCTTCAAAAATTTAATGCGTTACCTGAGCCGCTGCAACACTGCTATGAAAGCAAAAGTGTGCGAGAGCAGTGTTGTAAAATAATGAAATCTTCTGCTGTCCTTCCCTCCATCGCATGTAATCTCTCTCACTATTTCTTTCCTAGAAGTTAACACCTAGTAGTAGGCAATCATTACCTGAATGTTACTGCTCTTTAAAAAAAATTCCTGTCAAAAATTATCAACTTTCAGAGAATTTGTCCAAAAATTTCCATAAATTCCTGAAGTGAAACTTTGAAATATTTGCAACTCCAAAATTTTTATATACATAAAAGTTATGCTAATAAATTTAATTTCACAGTATTTATTGCTTTTTGGATATTCCTGTTATTTCTGAATATAAAATTTAATTCACTTGTTCCCTTTGAAATTTCATTTGCCTACAACTGGCAACTGTCTTTTCATTATGTGGAAAGAAAATGTTTCAAATAGTTTCTTAAATTTATTTGCTTAAATATTTTTAGTTCTCGAGCATTTTAGTTTCCCTTCGTTAAATTGTTTTAAAGCATTTTTACGAGCAGATAATCTCAAAATCGTAGCAAACGTGTTGATGTTAGTGCAGTCAGTTATTTTATTCACTTTTAGTGTTTCACTTTAGTATTTTTTGTACATTTTTTTTTTTATTAAAATTATGAAATGTAATTTAAATTGAGCTTTTACGCGTGTACAGAAAGTGTGTTAGAAAAAAAACTCATATATACCTGGCAAGCTGTACATTGGAACTCTCTCGTTATGTAGCGGTCAAAAACTTTTAAAATTTCGCCAACAATTTAGATTTGAAAACTTGAAAACCTTGATTGTGCAGTATACTGATTTATAAAAGTCTGTCCCAAAACCTTTTCTCCATATTCCTCCATTAATAAAATCACTAAACGTTCTTGAAACTTCACCCAGTTCCATCTCAAAAGTGGGGAAGACACTTAGACACTTTTTTTTTCATTGTATTCTTTAGAAATTTTCATTAAAATATTTATGCATATTTATAATTACATTACAGGAATTTTCCATTGAAAAATTATCAGTACGTTGTGCGAAAGAGCCACGATATTCTTAAATAATCTTTCGCCGTAAATATGACTTCCTCAATCACATTTATCTGTTTCTTTTCTACTTTCTTGTAGGATTTTGTTTTATTATGTACTTATGCTTTTGAACTTGAGTCATTTCTTTTTTAGTACTCCAAAATATTACTTCGTATATTGTTGCTTTTTGTTTTGGTTTTATTAGTGCTAAACTTTATTTTGCTCGGCAATTTTTATTTATTCCTCCGTCCAGCATTCAGTAACTTAATTTTTGGCTATTCACTTTATATTATTTTTATACCCACAAGTTATGCGAATTTTTGCTTTTTTTCTGCTTGATAAATAACAAAAAGCAATGAATAAAAGTGCACAAAAAATGTTTACGATTATTGAAAAAATTGCTATTAAGAGTTTTAAATAATCAAAATTTTCTGATATTTTGATTATTAAATTTACTCGTAAGTAAGTAAATCGGTTTACAAGAAGCATATATACGATTAAATGCTTTACGTTAGAATATAATTTAACTACGCAAAATTCGGACTAAATTATTCGCATAAAAATTTTAAAACAAAAAATTTGTTTATTTAATGTGGGTGATGGCACCCAACGTGTTAACACGTATGCCATTCCCATATACATTAACTCATTTTAATTGTCCTTTATATATGAACAATGTTGCCAATTTTGTTCTTGAAAAAACTTCATATTAAGCAAAAAAAATTTGATTTTCCTTTTAAAATCTTTCTTCATTGAAATAAAAATTTTTTAAAATCCAATTCAGTAAAATATTTATTCACTTATATTACATTTGTAAATTGGAGTAACATTATGCAATTGTTTACTAAATTTATTTTAGCAATTTCTTTTGATTGTTACAAATTTATGCATTTACTATCAGATATTTTCAAAATGTTCTTCCCACACCTGAGCTTTTATGTTTTTTCAGCGCCGAAGTCCCTACGTAACCAGCTGTTTAATGGCCATATTGCATAAACTCTTTTTTAAATGGTGAAATGCTTCCGAAGCAATCGAAACGTTTCAATATTTTCTTCACCCTATAAATTGAAGTGACGCAATTCTCTCCTTTCATCAACAATTCGTTGAATATTATTTCGATCTTAGCAAAATTTGGAAAAATTTCTTTGATTGATATATACTTTTATCAGCTAGTTTTTATGAACAGGAACATCAAAAAATGCTAAATATCGTATTTTTTAAAATCTTTTCTTTTAGCTCGAAAAACTTTTAATATTTCTTACATCTCAAAAAACTTCGAAATAAGATAAAAATTCACATACGGTAACACTGTACACGAAAAAAGACAATACTCAAAATCATTTACGTACCAAAAAGCGCTAAATTGTATGCTATAGATTTTTCTTCACAATGAACAATCTACGTATGAGAATGAAACATGTGTTTCATATCACTCATACGCACTGAGTTATTTTACAATTCAAAAATTAATTGGTTATAATAATTTAAAGGTTCAAGAGAAATGGTCTTATAAAAAAAATATGAAGTTTTCAAGATGTTTCAAATAAAAGATTTTTTTTTTGTAAACACTAAAGAAAAATTTATTTGCTATAAATTACTGTTTCTTTGATTTTTAGTATCAAATAATTTATAGTCAGAGCCCTTTAATTTTTTTTGCGAAATTTTCATAAAATATTATTAAATTTATATGAATTTAATAGCAAAAATTGTAACTATTTACAACTTTTTTTTAATAGCAAACCGCATATTTTTATCATTTTCAATATGTGCATAAATAAAAACATGAACTTTTTTGTTCTAAATGAATTCTGCCAACAAAAAAAAAAATAATTGAATTGGTATTCCAAAAAAAAAGTAGTTAAGTTGTTCAAAAATATTTATGTATATATAGAATATACTTACAATAGTACTGGTTCCAATATAAACCTAAAATGTTTAGAATGCTTCAAAAAAGAGAACAAAGAACTTCAATTCCACACATACATACATAGATGCATATAAGTTTTATCAAGCTAAGACACATTCCAACTCTCTTACACACATTTTCATAAAATTATAAAAGTAGAAGTGTATGAGTGTATAACAAGCAAAATAAAAACTATAAAATGGTGGAAAAATAGTTAAGAAGTTGAAGAACTGTACACTATAACTGGGTTACAGAACTTTTGTAGAAATTTTAGACGAACAAAAATACCAACAAAAACACTTGAACTATAAAACATTTACGGTCTCAGACACTGAAAAAAAGAAATTTTTTTAAGATTTTTTATTTCTAAAATATTTAAATCTAAAAAGAGATTTTGTATTCTGATAGGATTTACGAAAGCATGAACTGTCAAGTGAACTGCCATACTATGCTCACTTTTTGGCATTTGTAACAAGTACTGGATGGGCCAAAATTACCCAACGGGTCTTTGAGTTCAAAGAGCCATTGTGTCCCTCGCAGTGTGCCCGGTGGCTCCAAAATATGGGAAAATTATATTTTCCGACGTAACAGCGCACCAAACGGTACACTGAAGTGGCTGTAATTCTCGCTGAACTACTTTTGGATTTTCCGTAGCCCATATCATGCAGTTTTGCCTATTAACGAACCTATTCCATTGGAAATGAATTTCGTTGCTGCTAATTAAATTATGAATAAAATCATGATTTTCTCCTGAATTAAAGTTCAACGATTTTGGCACATTGTTCAATTGTGTACTGTTCCATTTTCAATTCCACAAGTGAAAATAGTGAAAATAAAACAAAAATTATAATAAAAATAAATCCGCTGCTTTTGCGCCACCCTGTTTAATTTGGCAAATCACCACATGATTAGATTGACGTTTAAATTAATTAAGTCAAAAATGTAAAAAGAAAAGCATGTGTGAATAAGAATTGTGCTGAACATCAATGCAAAATCCTTAGTGCAGTATAACTTTTAAATATTTTCCCAGTTTCAGCACTTCGTACAAAAAAAATAAGAAATGTGATGCACCAGCTTATCCAATTGAACTACTAAGATATGTGGGAAATGACCAACCATACGAGGTTTGATCAAAAAATAACCGTTATTTTCAAATTTCGTGAGTTACGTATGTTCGATTATCGCATTTTTTTTTCTGTTATGTTGCTACACATGTCTGTTATATAAATATGTTGGTAATATCAGCCATTTTGGATTGACAGTTTGTTTTTGACAGATAAAAAGGTTAGTCGTGTTTTGGTGGGCTCTTCGATTTTTTACTATTCGAAAAAATTTATCAAAGAAACTGTATTAAGTTTTGTGTAAAAAATTAAATTAAATGCTCAAGGACATTTGAAAGATTGACTGTGGCGTTAGGCGAGTCTACTATGAGCAGAACACAAGTTTAATTGTGGTATAACCGGTTTAAGGAAGGCCGAGAAGATGTCAATGACGATGCTCGTCCTGGTCGCCCGAGCACGTCAACAACCGATGAAAACATTGAAGCAGTGAAGAAAATGATTTTGGATAATCGTCGAATCACAGAAGTTATGCGCCGTTTGCGTCAAAAACGCACAGAATTGTGGAAAAAGGAATCATGGATTTTGCACCATGATAACGCACTGACTTTTTCCTCTTCCAAAAACTGAAGATACCGATGAAAGGAAAGCGTTTTGCTACGATTGAGGAGATAAAAGAAAAATTGAAACAGGAACTGTTGGCGATACCAAAAAGCGCGTTTCAGAAGTGTTTCGAGGATTGGAAAAAACGCTGGCATAAGTGTATTAGATCTGAGGGGGATTACCTTGAAGGGGACAATATAGTTATTGCTGAATAAATAAATACTTTTTGAAAAAATATAAAATAACGGTTATTTTTTGATCAGACCTCGTATAATTTATAAAATGCATGCGATTTTAAAGTGGAAATGGCAACTACAAGTGCGGGGCAAATATCTGAGCTGTACAACATGTTGCCACATTATATAAAGAATGAAAATAATATGAATGTATTCTTATGAATATACATTTATTAACAGCAATTTGTAAATCACACTCGTATAAACATATTTCATTGGAACAGTCCAGATTTTCAACTACTGACAACACAATAAACAAACACACAACTCACATGCCATACATACGCCAAGCAAAACAATAAACAATTACATAGACTGGCAAACGCACATTCACACTAACAAAACAACAATAATAAGATAAAGATGAAGATAATTATCGCACAAACACAAATGTAAGTTCAATTTAATGGATTTCTGCAATATTCTACACAAATTTTTTAAAGTTTCTAGAGAATACTAGAATGTACTAACAGACTCCAGTGGCAAATGTCTTTGGAGTATAAATAAGGGTGATTTCTGCATACCCAGCTCAAAAATTCAAATTTTGAGTTACAACGGTATTGCACCAAAGGCTAGATATGTGCAAAAGAAAATAATTTTGAAAACATGTTTATTATTGTATACATGTACACACATTTATACATTGTGTATAAAGAATATTTTTAATATCAATGACAAAATAAAATTTTCATTTCCTTTCAAAAATATTTTCTTTTTCTTTTAAAAAACATTTTTGTTAATACAAATTATTATTATTCCCTGACGATGATACGTATTTGGTAGCGAAATATTGAAAATAAATAATTGAAAAAAACTTTTCATAAAAAAGACCATCGCTTGAAAATAAATATAATTAAAAAATTTAAAAAAGGTCAAAATAAAAATAGAAGTGAGACTAATAAAAAATATATAATTGCCCAGAAAGGTATCCATACAAACCGTAGTGTAGATTGCAAATAATTATTTCTATTGTTTGAGCATTAATTTCACGCCCTACACTTTTTTGTAGCAATTGAAGAAGTTAAAATTTCTAAAATTTTTATATAAATTCCACCAATTTGTGAAAGTGGTTTAGCCGACATTCTTCCCATTTAATAAAACGGAATTTAAAAAAAATTTCTCAATGTGTATTTCTTAGTCTCCTCAAAATAAAGACACATCACTTTAATAAATATATAACTTTTAGCATTTTCATGTTGGGAAATATAAAAAGCAGAAAAAAGTGACAACTAGCAATTTTTTATGACACAACTATCACAATAACTTTATTTTTACCTTCGATACCAAAAATATCTATATGTGTGTGCATTTATTAAAGAAAAGTAGAAATAATGAAAAACATATTCAAAATATGTTGACACTTGAATGTGCTTGTCACCTGAAAAAATGAAAGACTTCGCAAGCACAGGCTATAGAAACTGGAATTCCGAAAATAAGTTATAAATAACTATATGTCACACATTTATAAACACATACAGACATAAGCATATAAAACATAATATGTACTTAGGGGTTTGTAAACCATTCAGAATTACAGACAAATATTGTGGGTATCGTATTTTACAAAATCTACATTGGTGTACATACTCGTACATACATACATTAAGAAGTTTTATAAGGATATTTTGTTTTCAACCTACAGATAGCTGAGGAATTCTACGGGAAGAGTCTCAAATAAAATTGCTCTAATGGGGGGTATTATTAACAAAATAAAGTTTCCCATACATAAAAGATTGTAAAGGCCAATTATATTTCCATTGTCCTTTTAAAGAAAATACCCTTCCATGTGTGTTTTTTTTTCTTTTTTCGTTATTATAAAAAAATTAAAAAACAAATTGTGTATGCAGTGCGGGATCCTGCTGTGAGAAGCGTACGAATCAAAGAATTCTTACCAGCCGGTACTCAAGAGAGGGTCAAGGTATAATTTTTTAAAATTGGTATTTCTTATCTGAATCATACTACGAAAGACATGGTAACAAATGCCCCTTCTTTATTGCGACGTAGTCATATAGAATTTGTAATTTAGTTCCCCTTCATGCATTCTCCATATATGTATGTGAGAAAATAAGTTCAGCATTATATTTCAAGCTGAACGTAAGTTGCAGCAGAAGCTGTCGATATGGTCCCCATCATAAAGCCTTTAGGGAAATAGTGCGTGACAGCCTTTGAGAGCAGACTATCGCCTGACTTGAAAAAAGTTAATTTTTTTTCGGAAAAAAACCCACCACTCAAACCAAGCGTACGCTTGATGAATACTACCGGCGTTCATTAACTTCAATGGTAAAAAATTGTTTTAATGATTGTTCTTGTGGCCGTATAAGCATCGAAGATGCCAAAGATTCTGGCGGACCAGTTGAGCTTTCTACACCCGAAAGGAGTTATAAAAAAAATGTTTTGTGGAATAAGGATGATAAGTTTGTGCGTTGTTTCGAAACCATTCACAAATCTTACTTTTTAGAAGGAATAAAAAATTATAGAAATTTCGGACAAAGAGTGGAGAGTTTATTGACTTGCCGTCGTACCACCTGCTCTTCTGAGGGCTAATTTACGAAATAAAGCTGGATCGAATATTAAACCAAGTGAAGAGATATGCTACAATAATCACACTGCATTAATGTATCGCATAAAGTTTAGGTGATACCATCGATAGGTTGTCTGGCACATGTTTGAAATTTAAGTCACGAGATGTGGAAATCCGGCCGCTCATAGAGCAGTTGATAAACCAGAATGTGGTAGGGGGAAGACCCAGTCTTTTTTTTTATCTGGGATCAGTACTCAGGAGATGACCCCTACACATGCGATGCATTGTGCTGAAACTATAGGAAAGGGATACTTCGAGAAACGACAGGAGGTGAAGCTTAATTAATTATTTTAGAGCTCTGTTTTTCTTTGCACGATCTTTGTTTATAGCAGTGTTGAAGTTTAGTAGCCATTTTTCTTATTATTTTACTTCGCCGGTATTGTTCAGTGGCCAGTGACTATGACTTCGCAACTGAAACCTTCGGACAACAACTGACGCACAAAGCCACACTAATGCACATCAGAAAAATGCGAGATTTTTTTTTTTTGTTATAATTTTAGTCTGAAACTGGGATTGAACCCAGGTGTTTTGTTTTTATAGTCAACGTGCAGACTACTTCAGCCATCGCCACCCTCTTGCAACATGTCTGCTGATGGTAAATTGGCCGTTTATACCGCAGCCAGTCGTGACGCGCTCGTCCCAATCTTATTCATTATTTGTTCTCAGCGTTTATCGTGCCCACATTTTCTTTGTGACCCTACCAAAATTTAAAAACAATTATATTTCTTTTTATTTATTTTTATGAGAAGAAAAATCTAAAAATAGAAATGTGTATGTGTTATAAAAGTAAACTCATGGATTGTTATGTTTTTGTTTAAAAAGTTTTTGGTTTTTGTATTTGATATTCAACTTCAATTCTCGATTGATTAGTTGATTTTTAAACATATAGATCTTGGATCTTAGATTCAAAAATTAGGAAAAATTCACTGATGAGCTAAGTAAGCATTAGCGAAATAGTACTATATGGATATGCTTTCCTCCTCAGTTATTGAGTTTGCTTTTGTAAAAAAATACTTTATGAGAATATCATAAGTACATATAATTTTTAGGGGAAAAGAGCACAATTAGGATCATATATATAATTATATTTCTTGAAAAAAAAAAAACAAATCATTTTTATAAAATTTTCAAAGTTTTAGAAACCTGCTTACACGCACTGTTAATGAAAAAATACGTACAACTTTCAATGAGAACCACACCATGCCGCACATAGACTCCCCAAATAGCACATTCACACATACATATACATACATCAATGTGTACGTATTAAGCTCCTATAAACATGCTTTTACTCTTATGTACATTTACAATGAGTAAGTACATAAGAGAACGAGTGTATTCATGTATGTTATTGTTGTTGGAGTGTATGTTAAAGGCTTATAAATGTCAGTCTTGAGGGCCATTATAACTTTTTAACTCAAATACTAAACCACATCGTCATTATCACAAGCATGTTAATGATAATGATGAATATAATAATCATTATAATCTCTATATTTATTTCAGGCAATTTATATATATGTACAATAGTTTGCAAAAAAGCAACTAATAAGGCAAGAGGCCGGAGTCGGTAGTGTCGTGGTGTTTAGGGTTTTTGCGGAAAGAGTTGAGCCAAGTGTTGGTAAGTTTTTAGCAATCAAGTTAATTATTTTAAGTGGACCTACTACACACTTTTATTTATAAGTGCGCAACTGTATATTAATATGGAAATATACACATACATACATATCTACTTTTGTATGTGTGTGTGTGTAGGGCTTTATTCAAGTATAAAATATGAATTCGTGTGTGCATACACACATTTATGTGCGTGTTTGTGTGTCTGTGTGTGTCTGAATTTATAAATATTTTATTACGATGACCCTTGTTGTCGTTTGTTTGGGAGTGTGTCTATGGCTGAAACACAACGAGTTCATAAGTCTACTTGCATACATTTACATTCATACATTATAAGTTTGTATACAACACCAACTACGTACTCGTACATAAAGGGTTTTTAAGTTTATGCTGTAGTGGTATTAGCATTATAAGTTTTATTATTATTTTTGTAGTGGTACTTAATTTAATTACAATATTCATTGTTATGTTGTTAATAATCACATTGTGCTTGCATTATTATTGTGTGAGTACTCGTACGCATACACAAACACTCACCCTGCCATACAAACACACACACACACAAATAGAGAGTCGATTTAAATTTCAGTTTTACTTTCTAATACACACACATACACATGGCACTAAGCCAAAGTGGTTTTTATGTTATTAAAGAATAATAAACTTAAATAAATTTGTTCTGCATTTTCATTAATGCCCGGAATTATTTTATTAAATCTTCAGCAGTGCTTGGCTTAAATTAAAGTGCTGGAGAAGAACTTAATTCTTACACAAATCTGCAGTTGCTTCTTTTTTTTTTATTATATGTGACGCCCAGTTGCATCATGTTTGGCAATGGGTACACGCATTAATTTTTGAGCCATTCTGTTTATTGCACAGGGGAACAAAGTGGATTTTTTTTTGTTGCTGACGGAAACTTTATAACAAATTTTTTTTGCAAATATATTCAGTATTGAGGTGTATTCAGTAGCAAGCAGAAAAATGTGATGTTTTAAGTCCTAAATCGTTTGTCTTAGTCGAATGCTGGGCTCGAACGTCAGCCATCGCCACCTACAATTGATAGCGAATGATGAGGACTAAGAATATTTCTATTAAAAGTTTGCACTTGAACTGCGGTAGAATTATGGCCGTTCGAAAGTCAATAGCAAAACTTACGAATGACGAATGTCCCTGCAGGTAAGTTATGTTACGTTTTCCGGCTGCCAATTTTGCATCGCTCACTTGGGTCTTGTATATGCTCTTTGTTACTTTCACTGGATGGATATGGACTATATAATTGGGGACTCATCATCATCAGCATCATCCCAATCAATCAATGCTAACAGCAGTCCGAATCCCGTATGCATAAGCTTATCCCCGAATTGGTTATTCTACAAAGGTTTCGCAGCAACGGGAAGCCCAAGGGAGACGTTGTTCTATGGACGAGAAAAAGGATATTGACAGAGCAACTGCTCGACAGTATCTCCTCCTCCTCATCAACCACAACTTTTGCAACTTCGATATTGCTGCAGTACCATCGGCGAAGTAAAATAATTAATAAAATGTTCACCAAACACAGCTTCAAATATTTAATGCGTTGCCTTGATTCAGAAGCGCTGCAATACTGCTACAAAAGCCAGAGCGTGCAAAAGCAGAATGTTAAAAATAATGAAGTTTTCTTCTGTCTATTCTATTCGTCACCTGTAATCTCTACCATTATTCCTTTCCTAGAGCTTAACTCTAACTTACTTAACTAGTAGTGGGTGTTACTTTCAATTTAACAAGAAAAAATTCATGTGTGACAGGTGTATTCTGGTAGCATGCAGGCAGGCATGCATAGCGACTACGCGCCATTCCTCCCAAGAAAATATCTACGCCAGGTTAGGCCGGCTCGTTCTGCCATCTAATCTGCGCTAATCCGAAGTGCCTAGTAGAATATTCACGATGCTGTCCGGCAGTATTGTATATCGGCAACTGCATTCTCGAGCACATCCATGTGTCCCGATACTCACTCCTACTCTCATTTGTTTGCACATCGCACCAAGTCATTCAAAGACACTCGGTAATGAGGAGCCAAGGCCAATGTCAGTCCTACCTATCAGAATATCCTATCTTACCACAATCAACGACCCATTCAACAGTGTGCGCATTTTAAATGATCTGAACTTTAATTGTCTGTATAGACAGCAAGCGTTCATTTGCATGCTAAAACCGGCAATTTTTTGTAATAATTTTACTAAATATATTATTTCATGAATGACTAACAGGCCTTAGAATTTGAAATAAGCATTTTAATTGTTGAAATGAAGTCACTTAAACAACAAACAAGTTTTGTTGTTAATCACTTCTTAAAAGGGAAAAATTGCCCCATTGTTACGCACGAATCGCGAAATCTTAAACGATTTCTCCGAATTCTCCGCATTTAATGTCTTCATCACCTTAACATTATGTAATTAAATTTACAACATCCACTTGTAAATTCTTAAAACAAACTCTTCCGCCAACGCTCATAATTTAAAATAATAATTTATTTCTTATCTGCTCGCACACCTACAAGCCACCGATTCTAACGTTGTTGCCACAAAATTGTCCGTAGCAAATTCTTAAAATTCATTTCCATATCTTTATTTAAAGAAAAAATAAATAAATAAATTAATAAAGTGAAATTGTGGTGTGTCCCTGGGCTTAAGAAGGGTGTCTGGCAGGGTGTGAAAGGGCATAGCGTGGCGACCTTAGAGGAGATTGGTAAATAAAATTAAATTAATCCAATTAACTAGAGTCTCACCTTTTTATCTATTTGTTACTCTATTTGTCAGTACAAGATACTCGTGTATATGTATATACACATGTACACACTTATAACAGTACGAATAGTTAACGTTTCATGTACAAAGTCCTACAAGATGTACAAGAGACAGCCACCATATTGTCAGCCGACAATAATAATTTTTCGCACTGTACTATGTAGTGCTTGTTCGGGTGAAAGGAGAAAATGTTTTTTTCGTATACACTGTAGTCGCATATACTGTATTTAGATATATGTATATGTATGTATAAAATAAATAAAAAAAAAAATTAATTTTTTTGAATATAGATATTTTTTATTATTTTTGTTAAAGGGAAAAATTTTGAAAGTAGAAAAAATTTTGCGATTGAAGGAGAAACACGTCTTAGAATTGTGAGAAAAATTTAAATAGTGAAGCATTTTAAATGAATTGATTGGAATCTGCTGAGTATTGTGATGTTGGTTGTTTTTGTATAATTTCTATTTATGGAATTGAGATCTTTCGAATTTATGTATATGGACGGATAACATTTTTATCTGTATTTGGTTTTAGTCAAAGTTCGGGTATCTGTGTCTAATTGTTCCTGAGGATTAAATATATGAGTGGCGACACATTGTGAACTGTAATTATTAAGAAATTGAACCAGAGATGGTGATATAATTGATTGATTAACTGGTTGGAATAAGAAAAAGAAAAAAAATATGTATATGGAATTATATATATGTGTTGCGGACAAGAGCTTTTTCTTGCCCTTTGATGACTGACCAAATTCCAAAATTGAATTCTATGTCAACTTAAATCACTTATCGTTAAATAATTATTCCTTCACAAATTGTTCAGAACTTATTTATTCAAAGGTTTTAAATGGACTGTACTTAATGTTAACAAAAATTCATTTCAACGCTTAATATATTTTAAGTATTGGTGGGTACTCAGTTTTACGTTTTTTATGCATAGTTTTTCAATTATTGCGGTTAATATTGATAGCTATAAACTTTTGGTCGAAAATTCTTAATTTTTTCTACATTGATTTACAATGAATGTCTCGAGTAGCAGTAACTTGCATTATATTTATATATTTGTTGTTATTATTTTAATGCACGAAACTAGTGCATTGACCACTGCATAAGAATTTGACTAATTGAGACAAGTAATAAAAGGTATACCCAGTTGGCAATTCAACAATATGTATATGGAAAATTTAAAATATTATACACGTGTACAAATTGCTAATTTTTTTACAAAACTTTTAAATTTTATAATTAAATTTAAAACTTAAGGGAAGAAAAAGAGAATATTTTATAACACAAGAATTGAATAGTGATTGTATCAATGATTGATGACATTAACATGACATTTTGGAAGTCGTATTAAATAGTGCCTTTGAAGTTAAGATGAGCAAAACCGAAATCCCAAATGTAAAAGTATTTGAGCAATTTAAAAATACATGGGGAAATATAAACCAAAATAATTATCAGTCTGGAATGGAAGATAATGATGTCTAAAAATACTTAATAGCAGATGAACGATGCGATCAAAACTAAACAGCCAAGAGTAAATTACAGCGAGTTTCTTGAGCTAACACTAATATTTCTTGGCGAGACTGCACCTATTCGCAATGCAGCTTTTCGCGCCCCTGGGGTTGTCCAACACGCGATATGGATGGCAAAAGCTATATACAGCTTAAAAATATTTTTATTTCGACGTGAATTTGATTTGGCAGTAAAATATAGGAAAGCTTTACGTAATATATGTATTTTTATTGTTTCAATATATGTTGAGATGTGGTTCTCTGCCTCTTCTGCTGCTCAATCACCATACAAAGATTTCCAGATTTTGAAAAATACTAGATTCTTTTAAAAAAATTTATGCTGATATATCTCAAGTTGCATTACACAAATTAAAAAACCACTTATGGTACTTGAGTCCTGAATGTGTCGCTTTAGCATTTTTTTAATAACAGTGTTTCTTTTGAGTCAAAAAAAGAGATGGTGAAGGCATTGAGTTGTGAGGCTTTAGATGAAAAAACGTAAAAGGCGCCTCAATTCTAAATTTAAATGTTGTGCAGGTTATCGAAGGCGGAATGGATCAGTTCATTTATTCTGAGACAAACAATTTTTTTCTTCGCTTTAAAATCAATACAGCATTCTTGAAAAATGATCCAACTTCATGGCCCGCGGATAATAATTTTAAAACTGCACTTCAAATTGTTAATGACATTAACGTGGTAAACGATACAGCTGAACGAGCAGTGAAATTGATGCAACACTACAACCCAATGCTCACAAAAGACGAGGAACAAAAACAATATATGTATATTGCAAGTAGTCAAAAACTATTAAAAGCAATTTCCTATGAGCATGAACGACATTTCATCACAAAACTTTTTATAATTACACCACTTAATAAAACAAATCATTACCAGGCAAAGAATTCGAAGATATGTGAAAATTTCGTTGTTATTTTTTAATTTGATTTTTACGGGATTAAATATTAATGTTAAAAAAAACTAATGCAGAGCAAAATTGTTCATCAGATATAGCCCTAGAATATTTGTGAATAAGGTTTTTCCCTAAAATAAATATTACTGAAGTTATGAACAATTAAAGCGAGCCATAGTGAGAAAAATAGCATTTTTAGCAAATTTTGTGGGCTCAAGGCACGCCCAATAATTATGCAAACGATCTAAAATTTTTTATATATTTCTTTTTTCTAATTTGGAATCAATCTAAGGGGTTTGCCAAGTGAAAAAACGAAAAAAAAAATTAACGGTCACACTATTGTATCATTGATGTGTTTTCCGACATCCTTAAAAGTAAAACTTGTTGTAATTTTGGTATTGCTATTAAGACATGTTAAAATTTTTATTAATAATCAAATGCACTTACTAACTATTTTAAAACATACATCCTCACATATATCTGCATGATTTTACCACTGATTGAAATAATTAAATATATATTATTATTTGAAATTTTTTCTTTCTGATCAAAGATAAAATAACTATGCAAAAGAAACCACGGTCATCAGGCGCCTGCTGACAACTCGGTGGATATTATGAAATTTTGAATTTTTAATTAGAAATAAAAATAAATAAATAAATAATAATTTTTATGTATTCATAATTTTAAAAAGAACAGAAATTTAAAGATTTCGCCATGATATAACGTTGTGGACAAAAGGAGCGTCATATGATCACACATAAAAGAGTCATATGATAGAGATTAAATGATGTTCGTCGATTCGACGAACAGTATTAATCCAGGGTTAAGAAGAACTCTCTTTTCCTCTGCAAAAAGAATAATGTTTTCCAAAGCAGTTTTTGAAAGGAAATTTAGCAACTGCGGTGTGTTTGATGTTAACAATCTAGCAGAGATGTGTCTCAAACATACAGCCAGAGATTATTGAGTGTATTTCGCCATACATGAGCAGCCGGAATAAAAATATTTTTTAAACCTTGCAAATAAATACTTTTCAAATTACTTTAGAAATAAATATAATCGCATTATCGCTTTTAAAGGAATCCCGTGTTATTGAAAAGAGAATTCTCGAGTTGCTTTACCCAATTTTTAAAAGTTTTCGTTTTTTATTTTTTTTTCTACTGATACTGTTTGTATTGTTTTGTTTTTCCTTTAATCTACCTATAAATCCGAAACTGTTCTGTGTCATCCTTTGGATATTTACTTTTATTCAAATGGTTCTTATGGTTCTTTATGTTGTGTACACAATGACACAATACAAGTCTCATGCCCAGCTAAAGCAGCCAATGTTTGTTTCCTTTACACAGGACACTCGTGTAAACATTTATCCAGCAGTATCTTTAGACAGATTTTCCTTCAAGACAAACATTCAAACGAGTACATATTTTGGCTGCTTGTCAATTTGCGCTTATTTGAGATTGCGAGATGGGAATGCGGAAGTGTGGGGCAAATCACTGCATTATTTTGTGGTTGTTTTATCGTGGCGTTGTTTCTTTGTTTCACACAAAATTTCTTACCGCAACTTTTTGATATAATCGCACTTTTGCGGGTTTATTAAATATTTATGTATTCCTTATGGATTTTTAGGGATTTTTCACTTACTTTGCGCTTTGGTGTTTCTATTGTTTTCAATTTGTTTTTATTCGTTTTAGTTTTTTTTTTTTTTTTTTATTATTTTATTTCAAGTCTATGAGCCAAATAATGTTCAGGTGCACAGTTGAATTTTATACATTGTTTAATAGAAAAAAATACCTTTTTATTGCACGCCTACAATTGTTGCTCAGGGGTGCGAAAAGTAATTTATTAGAAAAAAATTGCTTGTCTAATTTATTAAATATTTATTTAATTTGTGTATTAACTGAAATGAGAGAAATAGTAGTAGCCCCCTCCACATACCATCTTGTGAATTTGATAAGGCATATTTTTGCACTATTTTTGGTTTCGTTTCCAACTGTTGTATAAAACATTGGTTTTTTTTTTTGTATTTTTAATGTGATTGTTTTTATCTGTACTGTTCTTAATATTAGAGCGCAACAGCATTAACATTTCCATCCCTGATATTTAATTATTTTTAGAACAATTAATAAGAAAAACTACTGGCTTTTCTTGTTAAAATTCCTTTTTAAAACTGTGTTGAACAGGTGACGTTATACAAAACGTTCTGGCCAATTGTTCAACAAGTTTCCTTAACCGACTCGCTGTTTCTGTCAGTCAAGAGGTTTCTTTTAAAATTTTTAGAAAAATATTACAATCGGATTCGGTTCTCTTTCATTCCAATTGTTTATTATTGTTTTATTATGTTCTGCAAGTGAGAGTTCCGAAACCTTAAAAGAAATTGATTTAAGCTTTCAATAATAAAATCGTCATTATTTTCCTTATTTATTTGTTTTACTGCCTTCAAGTATCTTTAGAAATTTCAAAATCCTCTGTTTCTTTCTTTCTTCTAAAACTTCTAGAGAAGAAATGATTTTTTTGTTACCGAAAGGGTGTTGAAATATTTCCATTCAATTTCAATAAATTTAGATTTTAATTTAAAATTTCGATTGACATGATTTGACGTAATTTACCGCCAGAAATCCTGTAACCCTGTAAAATTGAAAAGATTACTGACCAAAAAGTTCATTGAAAAAAAATACATTCAAATATTAGACTGCAAAGAGAACACATTAAGAAGGGGAATAAAGCAGTACGCCATCCCAACATGGTTTTCATAAAGGATATTCTACTTCAACGAAATCGCTTCATTTAGCTACAGTAATAAATCATGCTTCACGAATGGAACGAGTCCGCTTCATAAATATTCTTTTTAGGAAAATTTATGGTAAATTTGGCCAGTCAACTAAGAACTATTTTTTTCTTACTTTTTTCCAATATTTACCATCTTCGGTACACTTTCCTGGCACACTATTCCTGCATTCAACCCCAGTTTCAGACTGATAAAAACATCTCGCGTTTTTTCTGTTGTGTATTAGTGTGTCTTTGTGTATCAGTTGTTGTCGCAAAGTTTCAGTGGCGAAGGCATAGTCACTGGCCGCTGAACAGTATCGGCTTCAGCTGTATCCAATCCATAGGCACATTAGAACGGCCATCTTCGTCGGTATTGTGTAGCACCGACTGGGCTACTATAACGAAGTTTCAAAAACTTAATACGTCTCCTTGACATCAGAGACGCTACAACTCTGCTATAGTAACAAAGAATGTACAAAACCAGAGTTGTAAGATAGTGAAGCTTCAACATATGTCATTTCTCTAATATCCCTTTCCTCTAGTTCCAATACAATCCATCACATGTGTAGGGGTCATCTCCTGAGTGCTGGTCCAAGATAAAAAGAAAAGATTAATCGAATTTCTAACCAGGAATCTGGTATACAATTTCATTTAAAATGGTCACAGTTCTAACTTCCAAACATCATTTTCCAAATTTATTTCATATGCATTACGAGTACTTAACAAAAACTAATATTTTTCAAACATATCATCAGCATTCATAAAAATTGTGAAAATGCAATTATTGCTTTTTATAGAAACATTTTCTAGGATTATTAAAATACGTATTTAATGCTCATTAAACTGCTGGTAAACAAATAAACCGCGATGATACTTTTCTACTCTCAACTGGAACTTTTAGCAAAAAAAAATAAAAAAAAAATAAAATGCGTTTATGTAAATTATTATGATAATTTGTTTATTTGCTTTGTAATGTATTAACTTTTTTATGAGCTTTGCATTTGCTGTTCGGCCCATAAAAATGCAAAAATAAATAAAATTGTTGCAGAAGTGAAAAATTTACAAATCGATAAAAATCAAATTAAATGTGTAAAACAAAAAGAAATAAATAAAAGAATTGTTACTATGACAATTGTCACATAAAAACCAGAGAGAAAGAGGCGATAAAAATCTGATCATAAAAGCGACTATAAAAACAAGCAACAAATTTTGATATTCTGCTGCGACTACCAATAATACCCAGTGTTTGGAAATGATAAATGGCCAGAAATGTAATAAAAATGTCTATAAAAATTAATTGCAAAGCCGATGGGGTTGAAGGCTGAAAAAGGGGAAATGATATTTAAAATATTATTAATATTATTTGACACTTGATGGAATATTTATTATAAATATGGGAATTAATAGGCTTTTGTAACTTGCATTCATTTATTGAAGTATAAGCAGGTCCATATGAGTTTGATAATTATTTATCTCCGGTCTGTCAAAAGTTGTTTACATTTTTCCTACACAATTTCTTTTTTTTTTGTTTTGTTATATTTTCACAGATTTAGTCTATTTTGACTACATTTCCCATACAATACGAAATCTAATTTCTCACTAGATTTGAACGAAATATACTGACATCTTGTAGTGCTTAGAAATGCAACTATGGTCTTTTACAAAATATACCAAAAGATACAACCATTGAGGGCGTAGCTGATGCATGTGCTTTGTTCGAAACAAATGTCAAATACTGAGAATTTTTTGTGTCATAAAATGAAATATAGCTGAATTGCAAAAAAAAATTGTGTTTTAGACGGTATGCATTTCTAACTACATTGTAACTGTGTCCAACTTAAAATTAAGACTATATTTTATTTCAATTAATGAACGTGGTATTCGGGAAGGGCAGCTAAGGGCAAGAGATGCCTCTCCGAAACTATACATCAGACATATAAAACGTAAAACCAAGTAAGTGACAAAATTTAAAAAATCGGTTTCTTTATTGAATATTGTGCACTATAAAATAAACTATTTTGTCAATATATAAGTGATTCTTTTAATTTTATGCGAGTTTTGAAGAAACTTTTATCAGGTTGCTTACTTAACCCTGTTTTGTTCTTCCCTCTCCTTTAAAATCTAAAAAAGTGTAGTTACAGGGTTTTACGCTTCAAATGACGATATATAAAAATTAAACGAAAGCAAATAATAGAGTTTAATGAAATTTAAAATTTTTTGTCTTTTATTCATTATTTCTTTTAAATTAAAATTTTAACGTAATATTTTTAAAAGCTGATATAACAGTCATGTCAATGCGTGACCGGCTCAAATAGAGATCTAGTTTTATACTTCTTTTGATAACAAATATCTGAAATTTATCTGTTATTTTGAGAATTCAAGTAGTCCATATGGAACCAAAAATTTATACTGAAATCATCCAATAGTTTTTTTTTTTTTTTGTTACCTTGGACCAGCACTCAGGGGAAAGGCCTCTACACATGCGATATATTGTGCTGCAACTAGAGGAAATGCATTGTGAGGGAGATGACAAGTGTTGAGGCTTCACTATCTTACATTTCGGCTTCTGTACGTTTTTTTTTTGTTTATAGCACGGTTACCGCGCCTTTGCTGTCAAGGAGACAAACCCAAGACTTTTTGGTATCGCAGTCTACGTGCAGACTAATTCAGCCATCATTACGCAGTCAACATAACAGCATGTACTCTGTTCTTTAGCTCTGGAAAACTTTTTAAAATTTATAGACGACCAGTTGGAAAAAAAAATATATATCAAATCTCTGTTTGAACTTTCACTAAAAATTCGCTTCCTTTTTTTTTACTAAAAATTATGCTCTTTCACTTTCAAGTGTATATTGACTCGGTATGGCTGTTATTTCCCAAATGTGTACTCTTTTTAACTTGAATATTGAATATCATGGCTTCAAATACACTGTTATAAAATAATACATATATTTTTAATTCGGTTTTCCAATGGCATGGCAAAGCCTTTCTGTAAAAGCATACGTACGAGGAATGTATAAAAAGTTAAATGAGTTTTCCAAAATCGCACATGCGATTATTGATTTTTTGCTTATGTTGTGCTGGTACACATGTCCCGAACATATGTTCACAGTTTCAAGTATATTGCTTAGTAAAGTGATATCTGTTGTGGAAAAATTTTCACGTGTTGTAGTAATACAGACCAGAGTGTCTGCTAGGAATCGAACCTCGAAGTTTATCGAACCGATAAAGTAACATACTACTATTAGACTACCAAGGCACCCTCAGTACTTAGTTACTAGTTTGTTTTTGATAGATAAAAAAGTTAGACGGGTTTTGTTGTTCTCGGGTATCTTCTATTATTATCAGAAATGGAGCAAAGAATTTTCATAAAATTATGAGTGAAAAATGCAATGAAATACTCTAAAACACTTGAAATGTTGAAAGTGACGTACGGTGAGTCTGTGGTATAAACTATTCCAAAATGGCAGAGAAGGTGCCGATGACGAACCGCACTCTGGACGGCCGGCCCAGCACATCAACAACAGAAGATACCACAGAAAGAGTGAAGCAAATTGTTTTTGAAAATCATCCAATTACCATTAGAGAAGGTGCTGCGGATGTTGACATAGAAGGAGGGCTATCTGTTGTGGCTGTGTATTGGATACAGCTGAAGCCGTTACTGTTCAGTGACCAGTGACTATGCCTTCACCACTTTGCGACTATTTTAGCCATCGCCACCCTTTTGATAGCCAAAAGCAATACGGCAAACGTGCCTCAGCCACCATATTGACCGGATTTGGCCCCCTGCGACTTTTTTCTCTTCCCAACACTAAAAGTCCTATGAATGGACGGAGATTTGCAACGATTCATGAAATAAAAACTGCATTGCTCGATATGCTCTAGGCTATTTCCACAAAGTGCTTATGAGCAGTGCTTTGATGAATTGGAAAATTGGAAATTTTTAAAGTCAGCGTATTTTTTTAACACACCTCGTACATACATAGTTGTTTAAATATATATAAAAAAAAAATTGTTTGTGAAAAAAATCTGTGCACATAATTGCATATATGAAATGTATATGAAAATTTGGTAGTTGTTGGTTGTTCTTGGCAACGTTCGTCCGTACATATGCCATAAAAACATTAATTTTCACTTAATTTTTTGTCTCTGACTCGGCATTTTTTATTTTTTGTTAAAAAAAAAAACTTTATCTCCATCATTGGCATAATAAATATTCTATAAGTAGGGGTAGCACGCATCCCAAATGACAAATTTCTCATGGCTCTGGCAGATAAGTGAACACTATTTAATCAATAATGAGTGTTGGGTTGGCATTGTGGCCCACTGCACTATGGGTTTTTCGTATAGACCTTAAATTTAAAAAAATTTCTCAACTCTCGGCCTTTTCAGGCGATGTAAGAGGTTATTTACTCATCTGATTTCTTTATTATAAATCACACCGGCTCTGCGACCCAAGATGAAATACATCTTTTCATTCCTCTAGGCAATAATGCTGGGTTCTTGTCCCCAACAAAAATAAAAATACCGAACTCCATTGAAATGCGTTCCCAAAATACCATTTTTTAAGTTGATATTTTAATTTTTTAAACCAATTTTTGATAATTTTGCACAATCTGTTGCGAAAATATTTTGTTTACAGCACTCCATGTCACATGCAATTCCTTACTGAGTATAAATTTCATGAAAAAGTTAATGGTTTTTTTCTTTTGTTCTGTTGTTAATTTCATTTGCTGCAAAAGGCAAACTTTACTTTGTGTCGCTTTACTGATTTAAATAGTTGGAAACTGGATGGCAAAAACAAAAATTAAATAATAAAATTAAACAAAACAAATTTAACTAGTGAAAATAAATGTCATATGTTGCAAAAATAAAAGTTTTCAAAAAAAAAACAAACACACAACTTGCACTTAAATGGTTTAATTAAATTTTTATGGCTGGGATTTTGTTTAAAAAATTGTTTTAAAATTTATTTGATATTTTTTACGGGTTCAGTTCAGATTGGGCAAATATTTCAGGGAATAAGTCTCATCACTACTATTGAGAAACATTTACTGCATGAGGTTTACATAAAAAGTGAAAGGAATTGATAACATACTACAGTGAGATATCGATTATGCGTGTCATGATAGCGACCGGGAGTATTGTGCTTAATCAATTTTCCCTGTTTTTATAATTTAATAATAAATAAATGATTTCAATAAAAAAAAATATTCAAGGATTTTAGCATTTAGTTTAAATGATAATTTTGATAGAAAACTATTCAGATGAGCATGATATTGTAAAACTAAACACCAACAATAATCACTTCTCAATTTCACAAATGAGTCACGTGTACTCGTACGTGCTTACGATTCATAACATGCAAACAAGAGATTCGCCTTTTTCGGTTTATTCACATTAGTCCAGCTCAAAATCTTGTGTATTTGAAATGGCAAATATTTGTCATTGCAAATATGTCTTACCAATTGTGAACGGCTTTTTTTGCAAAAGAAATTTTTGCTTAGAAAATTCGCATTTTGGTATCTAATCCCGGATGTGCTCTTAGTATTATCTGACAGACTTATTGAGGTACGTGAAGATCACAGAGTAGCTGTGACATCCTCTGTTTTCTATAGAATATGGTAACAAAACGGCACCGCTAGTGCTACTTCGGTCCACTGCGTTTTAACGTAGCCTAAATTCCGGAGTTTCTATGAGTTTCGTTATGTGTTCCTCGCGTCATTTATTTGTAGAATTTTTCCTTTTTTAACTTGTTAGTCTTCAAGGCGATTTAAAATTTAAGAAAACACAAATTTTTTCCAGAAAGTTCAGAAAATGTTCCTAATTTCTAGAACCGATAGTCCACTGTGTGTGTGTGGTTGTTAGTAGATATAAATTATTACCATTATTTATTTGTTATTTTGTATTAATATAATACGAGAAAGTTATTTCCCATTATTTACCTCTCTTACTGAAGATCTAAATGTACCACTCGAGTTGAGTTCTTTTACTGTTCTGTTTTCTATATAAATGGACGAACGAGTATTTTCAGTCGCCTTGTAGGGAATCGTGCATATTGGCTAGGCCAGGTTGCCAGGCTGTTTTAAAAATTCCCCTGCACGTATAGTTAAAAACAAAACATGTAACACTCACAGAAACACATACAAATACTTACTCACACATCATCGTGAAACTAATAACTCTTAAGCCGTGGGTCCACTAGCAAGTCGCTTGCAGAAGAACTTCTGCAAGTATTTGCTGAAACCGAAAGTTGCGGAAGTCTACTTCCAGAAGTAGTTTGTAGAAGTTATCACGACGAACTTGCTGCAACAAATTGCAGACGTGTTTCCACACAATGCCAGTACAGCGTGCAGTAGTTTGCTTTTTTGACGAATGACAGTATAAAAATGTCTTGTGGGAAAATAAGATTGGCAGCTGCCATCGCAGCATATTTAATTAAAAAGAAACAAATTAAATAAAAAAAACAAAAAGAAGTGTTTGGGTGAGAAATTGGGTGCTGGGGCGTGTAGATTTAAGTTTCCAAAATGCATTACATGAAGAATTGCGGACCGAAGACTCCATGCAGCTGAAAAGAACTCAAAAAAAAACACAAAACAAAACTGAAAACAGAATAGAATACCGCAAACCGTTTACTCACGTATACCCGACCTCTTCTGCAAGTCTTCAAAACACTTGTATTTACAGCATGTCGTTCAAGTTATTTCCAGCAAGCACCAAGCACTTGTTTCCACATAATTGCTGCAAGTAACTTCTGTAAGCCGTGACCTCTGGAAGTCGACTTCTAATACGTGTTTACACGAAAAAAACTTCTGGAAGTCACTTCTGGAAGCAACTTCCGCAAGAAAACTGGGTAGTGGACACACGGCTTTAGGATCTCAAAACATTTAAATATTGTGAAAACTCTATATTCGAATATTCGGATTAAATCAGAAACTTCTTAAGGCGATAAGGGAAAAAAGACTTATGGTTAAAAACGCACAACACCGAATAATGAACGTAATCCAGGTTTATTATTCTTTGCCGGATAATTGATGTATCCGTTTAATCGAAGACACACTGTACCTTTTATTTAAGTTTTTCTTGCGCAAATTTTTCTAAGGGAGGCACTTAATAGTGGTGAAATATTTGTCCAATCTGACTATTTCTTTTAACATTTTCGATTTAGTTAAATGTTTTTGTTATACGTATCCCAACAAACAAGAAGGCTTCATTGCAAATTGAGAATGATTTGAAAACAAAGCTTATCTTAACCGTAGAATACAGAACCAAAAAATACCACACAAATTTACAACAGGGTACCCGTGTACCCCTTTGTAATATTTAATCATTATCAGTTACACAGAAAAAAGTATTTAGTTTTTTTTTGTTAACCCCGAATAATATAAATATAAGAGAAGTAAGTGAATAATATAATATTTGTATTAGCTTATTAGCAACTATTAACAATTAGAAGGAAAAATATGAAAATAAATTTATTATTTTCATATTTTACCGAATTATATTAGAAATTGTTGAAATTGAAATTCTGTTAGAAATTGAAAATAAATTTAATTTATTATTTGTAATAGTTACATACAAAAATAACGATTTTCGCACACGCGAGTGGAAAGCATGAAATTATAGAATTTTATAATAAGACCAAAGGTGGCGTAGACGTAATGGACCAGTTGTACTCAGAATACACTAGAAAGCGAGCAACAAAACGATGGCCACTGTCATTATTTTTCAATATTTTCGATATTACGGCCTTGGCTGCATATAAATTGTACTATATGAACAATAAAATGATACCAAATTCTGCAAACAGAAGAAAGCTTTTTTTCATCGAAAATTGGTTGAAGATATGTGCATGCATGCCCATTATTGAGAAACGTGCACAAAACCCTTAAATAACTAGGAATTTTACGAAAAAAAAATAGCTATTGAGAGCTACATAAACCGACCTATAGAGATAACTTGTAAAAGCGGCCCATCTATGTCTATTTCAGCAGGAGGATCAAGGTAGCCAGTAACTGGATCTTGCTATTTATGCTACATGCAGGACACAAAACGTAGAAGAAAAACACGTAAAGCATGCAGCATTTGCAACAAACCAATATGCCTTGAGCACTCTATCACAAATTGCATCTGTATTTATTGCGACCAGAATAATTAATACAATTTTTTTTTTTATATTTTCTATTTTTTATGTTCATGCTTCTCATTACATTTTGAATTTTTGTTTATTTCCCAAGTTTTGTAGTCATGCTTTGCATTATATAAATATATTCCGAATAAAATGTCTAAACACCCTCTTATTCGTTCATTTCTTCATATAAAATCTATTGGGTACACGCGTACCACGGTTATGTGTTTACTTAGGTGTCGTCTTTGAAAGCTTATAACTTTGGAACCACTAAACCGAATTTCACAAAAACGACGCAAAATTGTTTTATTTTCCTAGATTCGAAGTTTCAATAATCCATTATATTTATTTTTGCAGTTACAAACGTTCAAAGTCGCTAGTGGACACACGGGTACCCGGTTATGCATTCTAGGGTTAAATGACAAAATTTTCGAAATGGCTTGAAAAAAATTGTAATCAGAAAAAATGGAAATTATTTTAAAATTGAGAAATTCATTTAATCTCAACTTACTTTCAGACGTTTTTGAAAATTAGATTGTAATAAAATAAGCCACATAAATCAAATACAATTTTCGTTTTGTAAATTTAGTTCCCTTTCGCGTTTTACTTATTTTCATTCACTATCTTGTTCATAATAAATAATTGCTTAGTCACAAACAAATACTTTTCGCTTTAAATAGTCTTGCCATGAGGACAATACTTGACAGCAAATTGAAAACAAATTGATAAAGCATTGATTTTCTAATGTTTATATTCAAATCACTATAAACATGAATTCAACAAAAAAAACTTTGAAATATGTTTGAGAGTTGTGCTGTATACGAAATGATATTCATCTTATATGAGGCCACCGATGGTAGAAGCAGTTAGCAGCTTGACTACGAAACCAAGAGACATGGGTTCGAGTCCAGTTTCGGACTAAGTTATAAAAAAAAGCATTTCGCATTATTTCTGATGTGCATGAGTGTGTCTTTGCTGTTGTCAGCTGTTGTCGTTAAGGTTCAGTGGCGAAACTATAGTCACTGGTCATTGAATACTAATGGCTTCAGCTGCTACCAATAAAACAGCTTCGTCGGTTTTATTTGCACCAGCGTCAGCGAAGTAAAATAATTACTAAAATGGCTGCTAAAAACAAAGCTTCAAAATTGAATGCGTCCCCTTGACATCAGCGGCGATGCAGCACTGCTAGAAACAAAAAATGTTAAAAAGCAGAGTATACAACTCTGCAGTGAAGCTTTCCTGTGGCTATCCCTACAACACATGGCATCACTATTATTATACCCCTCCTTTAGTCCTAACACAATGCATTTCATGTGTAGGGTTCATCCGATGAGTGCTGGTCCAAGACAAAAAAAAAAATGTGTCTTCGTGTTTGCTGGGCATGTATGCATACATATGGATATGTGTACTCGTATGTGTATAACTATCAACAAATAATTGCTGATTGTTACAAATTTTTTTTATTAATTATAAAAATTCAATCATCCGTTAATAAAATGTTTTTGTTTAAATAATTTGTTGCACTGTCAGGCTATTACATTTTAGCATAAATAAATTTTTTAATTCAAATGGCAAATTCACTAAAGATTAAATCCGGGGAAACAAAGATATTTCACAAATTTAATTAACAAAAAATTATAAGCGGATTTTGAAATTTATTTATTTTTTTTATTTATTGAATGTGAGGTACTGGATAGTAAAAATTTAACTAAAGATCACATTACTTTGAAGTACTCAAATCAAAACTGAAACGTGGTTGCTAGAAAACTAGTTAAATTGAGGTGTTGAGCTGCGAATGGTTTAAAAAAAAATTTTTTCCGCATGTTCGTTTTTTTTTTGGAATTTTTTGTTCCCTTTGAATAATAAAAATTTTACAATTAACTTTCTGTCAAATGGTAGAGGCGCATAATAAAAAATATTAATATAATTAAAAAGTATTAATATAGAATAGTACCAAAGAAAAGTGAACCAATATCTTCGAATTTCTCAAAAACTTCCAAGACACTTTTCATATTTTCTTAAGGACAGTAGAATGTAATTTACAATATATTTCAATGTTTATTGCTTTAGATAATTTTGCTAATATAATAGATGAATCAAGGGAAGAAAGTACCAATTCAGTTGTTAAACATTTATCATCTGCTACAAACATTATTAATGTACCAGACACCGGTACACTTGAGATGACCCCTACACATGCGATGCATTGTGCTGGAACTATAGGAAAAGAATAGTTAGAGAAACGACAGAAGATGAAGAGTAATTAATTATTTTTTTCACAGCTTCGCTTTTCTTTGTTCTTTGTTTAAATTCAGTTTGAAACTGAGGTTGAACCCAGGTCTGATTTTGTATTGTAGTCAACGTGCAGACGACTTCAGCCATCGCCAGATGGCAGATTTTTATTTATTTTTTTCATATTAAATTAATTAAATTTCTTATTATAATCGATACATATGGAACTAAATAGAGAGAGAGAATAGTGTACGACTGTGCAGTTGCGCGTTATTATAAAACAAAGTTGTGGCGTCTTTGCTGTATTTTTGATGCATCATGTTTAACACGTTGACTGCCAACTAAGAGATAACTCGTAGTTCAATCGTAGTTCCACAAAAATGGCAAGTAAATATATACAGGAGACTAGCTAACTGATGGGTGACGTCTTCTATATACTTAAAATATTTGTGGAGCTACGACTAAAGTCTGAATATATCCGTGCTAATAACGATACGTGGCTTCTTGGAAAAGATCAAAAAATCTATGCTGGCTTGCATGAACAAAAAATTCCAGTGCTTCATAATTATAACAATAATTAGAGGATATTGATAAAACTAAAAAGGAAAAATATCAATAATTATAAAACAAAACACTCAAGAAAGACGTAAATGTGATGCTGTCGACATGCTGTCAGTGTATGGCTGCGTATGAATTAACTCGTAGTTGGCTTCGGCGAAGAGAATTCTGTTACAGAAGCTAACTACGAGATAGTTCGTAAGACCTTTTTTATATTTTCTGAGCTACCTATGCACTAGAATTAGAGTTTTTAACAATATAATCAGGTATGTGATGGAAATCGTTTTCGGCGTTAAAACGTTTTGAAATCGACAAATAGTGTGATGAATTTGTATGTGACGTTTGTTGTGACGATTTCATATTCCATCTTATTTCATTGAAAAAAAAGACGTCTTTAACATGTGTCGCATTTCGATAATGCCAGTTTGAAGTCGTTTTCAAATCGTTTAATTTTACTTGAACAAAATGTAAGGAAATATACAAAAAAAGTAAAAAAAATAAATAAAAAATTATTATAAATCCGTTCTTATTTAAACGAAAATATTCAACAAATCTATTTCAATAAATACTAGTTAATATAGAAGTGAAATTTAAAAATTTAATTACCCACATTTTATCTGGCAAATTTAAGGGATCCGATTTATCTCTTAAACGTTTTCTTAGAATATTTTCGCTATTCATTCTATATTGATACAAATTTTATTTTGTTATTTTGTTTAAATATTTTACAAACGTCACTAACATACACATATATTTACATATTTTACAGTTGTATTATTAGATTTTACACAGTTGTATTTAGAGAAGATACGTGGAAACGAAACAAATAGGGAATATGAAATCGCTCGAAATTCATCACACTACTGTCGATTTCAAAAGACGATTTACTTTTCAAATCGATCGATTTCCATCACATACCTTAATGTGATTAAATCAAACTGTAATTTTTGGCCAGATTTCTAAAAATTATCGTGGCAGTTAAAGGGTTAAGCTAAGGGGAGTCATTTTATTTATTATTTTACTTCGTCGCTCTTTTATTGCTCAAATACCCCCGACGATAGTCCTGTAGCACAGAAAACTCAAGAAAGCAATGTTTACTGTACCGGGCGGGGAATCGAGCTCTGGTGGAAGAGCCAACTACTCCAGCCATCAGCACATTTCGAATTTTTGTTCTGTCTATAGTAGTTCCGCAAATATCAGATAATCAATTTTAACCGTTTTACTCTTTTTTTATCTCCTTTTAAACTTTTGAATTTTGATCTACTACACGACGAGCGAGGTGCCTGCCTACTAAATTTAAAGTTTCTAGCTTCGCGCTTTTGGCTGGCCGATGATGAATCTGTCAGTCCGTCACATGATGGACTTACTCTTTTAAATACATATAGATAATTTGTTAATAAAAAAAAAACCATTCCTAACGAGCATTAAATACGAACAACACAGCAAAAGATTATAAATTAAAAATGAATTTTTTTACCATTCAGCACAACAAAAATAAAAATGTTTAGCTCTCCATATTCTCAACGAGTGCTGGCTGCAGTGGAGTATAAATACAAAAAGAACAACAACAACAAAAATATATAAAAAAAAAAAAAAATATGGAAGCCAATGAAACTTGATTGATTGAAATCAATTTCCTGCTAAAGCTCAATCCATACGTTGACTGTATAAATTGGCTTATAAAGCAACGTCATTATTCGCAGCCCGTAACAATCGCATGCGGTCGAACTACAATAAATAACACAGCAAACAATAAAAACTATAAAATGGAATAAAATGCGAAATAGTGGAAATAAAATAAATAAATGCTTGCGGAAATAAGTTAGAATAAATTAGAAGCATAAACGCCAATCAGAATTGTTTCTACGTGGTATTTGCTTTACATATCAAAGTTATATGCACTTTTGAAACGAAAGATGCAGCAGAATTATAACAATTATTTCAAACAGTTAAAATTGAGGGCAAATCTCAGAATATGTCGCCTGAGGTTTTAGTTTTGCTTTGAAGTATTTTCAATAAATTTGTTTATTTACGGCAGCGTTTCACGTTTGTTAAGAACTTGATACAATTAATAAACCCGGAGACAGCACTAACTTGTGTGTGAAATCTTTTAATGAAAAACTTATTGCGGAATAATAATGCTGCAAATAATATTTACTGTCACTGGTTTTTCGAAATCCGAAATAAGTACATAAGTGCGTAAGCAAGGCTCGGTACTCTATGTCTTTCTTAATTTATTTGTGTTTATTTCTTTAAATTATTTTTTAAATTTTAAGAGTGCGTGAAATCAGTTCTTTCTTTATTTAATATATTAATATTTAATTTATATATTTATTATATTTATATATATATTTATTTAATAGACTATTATTTAATAAATAATAAAATAATTATAAGACTTGAAAAAAAAAATCCAATAAACCAACTTTCTTACACATGTTGGTGTTATTACACACAACATGACTTGCTTTTATGCGGAAATAGTAATGAGTGAAAAAAAACACTTGAAAAAAGTTCTTCCAGCAACGAAAAATCTCAAATATTCTCGTTTGTATGTGTTTTAAAGGAATTTGGGGAATTTGTTTAAAGGAAATGAATGACAAATCAAAAAACTAACAGCAATACAAAAAAAAAATCTAAATCATGCTTTACAATCACAGTGTTCGTGGAAATTTTTGAAAAAGTTGCAAGAAAAAGTAAAAAGAACAGCCAAAAAATGTTTGGTTGAATTGTTTTTTGGACTGCTGTTGCTGCTGTTACCGCCTAAAGAAATTGTTGGCGCAATTTCAAACAGAATTATTTTAAAGTTTTGTTTTGAAGTTATTTACTACAAAACAAAAAACATTAAATTAAACTAGATTTTATTTTAAAAGAAACTTTTTCTTTCCCTTCTTAAAGAAGAATTAAAGCATTGAACTGAAAGCATCCAGTCGTAGAAGTGTAAAGTCCTTAAACTTAATGATGTATTAGGAGATACTTGAATAAACTTTCGGCTAAGGAATGTGCTATTTGTTGGTTTATTCTCCTCATCAAAAAACAAAAAAAAAAAAAAATGCTGAAGTTTAAATCAAGTTCCTGATTTGTTAAAAAGTTTATTTAATTTTTTTTTTTTTTTTGATACAGCACATGCACAAAAATACACAAGATCTTTATAAAATTTTGTGTACCCGTATTATTAAGTATGTGAAGTGCTTTTAATTTAAATTCTTAGCAAATATTTGATTAAAAGAAAATTCTAGCAAATACAAGCCATACGGCATTTTGAAGTAGAAAACTAAGGGCACAGATTGTAGAAATACATTTTATATGGCATTAAAGTGGGATATTTGTTTTGAAGAAGAAATTAACAAAAAAAAAGTGTAAAGTATGAGTTTCTTTTTTTTTCTTATGGTGTTTCCATACTAAGCGGTTTTAAAAAGCAACTATTAAAACTTGGTTTTACCATATAAAAATATTTTCTTAAAACTATCGTAAAACCTTTTTTTTTAATTGGTTTTAAGTTGATTTAATGAAATAAAGGCTTGACTGTCATATACTGAAGGCAGTGCTACCAAGTTAAAAATCTGAAAACAGCTGGCGCTCAAATGAAATAAAGAAAATAGAGCAAAATGTCGTAAATAAAGTCACTACATTTATTTAAAACAGTGGACGTAGCAGCAACAACAATAAAAAAGTGCAAAAAAAAGAAACTATTGGATAGAGCATAATGAAAATGCTTTCCTAATTATTATTATTATAATTATTATTATTATTGATTTATTTATTTCATTTATTTTCCATTGAATGCCATTCTTCTACAATTAACTCCGCAAAGCTGAAAAGCTTGTCTGCAGAAATATAATCATATGTGTATTGCAAACTTAAGAAATTGGTTTATGAGAAATACATTATGCACCTTCCTAAAGTATATTAATTCAAATACAGAAAGTATAATAATAAATAACAATATAATAAAAATATAATAAAATTTAAAAAAAAATTCTAAATAAAAGTTTGATAAAAATAAGAAGATATCATTGTTAAAAAACAAATCACAATAAAATGTAAAAATTATGAAAGTATGTGAAACAGCATATAAATGTTTCGGAATTTGGATACGAGGACGGATCAATAAGTCCGTGACTTTTCGAACTTCTCCCGTAGTTACATGAGTTGTGGGAGCAGAAAATAAATGAATTTTATTAAACAAACTGTGCGCTAAAACCCAATTTAACTAAACTTATACTGAGAACGCAAACTCAGCTGTTTGTTGTTTTAACGTTAAAATCAGGTTTTATGTTTTTATGTTGAAACACTGTTACACCAAAAGAACGCTCAGGGAAAGTCCCCTAAGTAAGATAGACGCTATTTTCGGCCGCAGTCATATGTTCTCTCAGCAAATTTTAAAGAGCTCCATACAGCAGGATTCATTTTAACGAAATAATTTAAATTTGACAGCGATAATATAAAATTTTCTTATTTTTAACCCTGTATAGTTACTCTTCATTTTAGTACATTAAAGTTACTCTTCGTCATAAATCATTTAAAATAGCAATTCCGCTTTGAAAATTTGAAATGGTTTCATTCCGAAGAAACTTTTTCTTTTTCATTTTCCAAAGGCCCGACTTTCGGAAGTTAACCCATTACAGGTCAAAAGTGCCATACGGCACTCAAATTAATGCTAACTTTAACAGGCCTTAAAAAAAATTGCATACAAATTTCTTACTGTATTTTATGTACCGTTATTATTATATTTGTTCAGCATCAAATTATATGCTTAGCAACCCAGTACCTTAGAAGCTGTTGTAATCATCACATATTTTCTTGTAGGCTGTCTGTTTTTTTCTTCAGAATTTTCCAAAGTCATGAGCAGTCGAAGGTAAAAAGTGGATAAATAATTTGTTTGTAAGAATTGCAACAAGATATTTACTTTTTTTAAAAAACAAGAAAATAATGTTTTTAAATAATAAAACTTGGTGCAATATTATGATGAGTATTTCCTAAAAATTATATTTAAAAATTGAAAGTGCCATATGGCACTCTTGACCAATACTTAGAAAAAATTAATACCTGTTTTTTTAGACTCAATCCGCAACAAATTCTAGACTATTTGGCAGAATTAGGAACTGATGGAAATAATATTGATGAAATTATTATTGAACCACCATCGGAAGACTACGCATCGGGAGAAGATGATGCCGATGAGGACTCCGGTGGAAATATTCTTGATATTCACCATAATCAAATTCAAGATTGTGTTTTTGTTACAAAAAGTAGTGAAGAATTGGGAGAAAAAATTGTTTATAGCGTTCAGGATAATATAAATAATTTAGATCAACTTGAACATTTATTAGGCTTAGAACTCGATTTACCTGTTACTGAAATAAGTAATACACCAACTATGTACATCTTTTGTTGGAAGAAAAAGAAAATATTGTGAAATATCCCAAACAAACTATGAAGACCTAGAAATACTACCTAAGTTACAAATATCTAGAAATAGTTTGAAATGGAAATGCGTTAGGGAGGTTCCCACTGTTCCACAGTTTCCTGAAACTAATTGCAACGACTGCAATAAAAATCCAATTGAGTTGTTTAATCAGATCTACGATGATGAGTTAATAAAAATGATAGTATCGGAATCCAACAGTTATCCACAATTCAAAAATCATGCTGATATACAAATAACCGAAAACGGCATTCGCTCGTACATAGGCATCTTGATAAACAGTGGGTACATGCAACCAGCAGAGAGTAGACTAATGTGGAAAGCTGATGACGACGTCCAAAATAAAGCTGTTTCGAATGCAATGTCAGCAAACCGATTTAGAGCTATCGGCCAATACATTCATTTGGCTTCAAACGATCTGTACAACGCAACGGTCCACTACCCGACAAATTAAATCAAAAATTTGCAAAATAGTTCCATCCAGAGCAACATTTATCGTATGATGAGTCTATGATTACATACTATAGCCGTCATGGTTGTAAGCAATTTATAAAAGGTAAACCTATTCGTTTTGGGTATAAGACAAAAACAAAGAACAAACATTTCACGGCCTGCTGTTCAACATGTATCCAATTATCGCATAGCTGTTCGTAAAAAGAAGTGGCGCTGGTAAATTTTTAATTGGACTATAGATGCCGCAATTCAAAATACGTGGCTGTTGCTTCGAAAGGCTAAAAATAGTATGCCACAGTTAGAATTTCATCGAAGTTTAGTCCAACATTTATTAAAAACTTGTAGTGATAAGTCCCGTTCAGACTTCGCTACTCCGCGGTATACTCATACTGCTAATTTAAGTACTCGTTACGATGGTGTTGCTCACTATTTGCAACCATGTACTCGACGTCATTGTGCTCTAGAAACCTGTAAAAGCCAAACCAGAGAGAAGTGTAACGTTGCCTTATGTATAAAATGCTTTGTCTCATACCATACAGAAAGAATTCGGCAATAGCTATTTATCCTTTTTTATATTTTTGTATAAATTAATGTATATGTTTTGTATTTATGCTTTATAATATGAACAATAGATCTTCTAGAGTCGAATAAATAAGTGAAATAACTCACTAACTTTTTATTAAATACATGCAACATAGTTAGTATGAAAGTGGTCAAGAGTGCCGTATGGCACTCTTCCCTGGAGCGGACCAGGTAGGTCGTAGGGGTAAAACGGTACAAAATTTGGAATTAGGGTAGAAATATTACTATATGTGCCAAGTTTTATTAAAATTGCTTCACATGGAGCCCGTGACCATTAATGGGTTAAACCGCTTTTGATTGGAATTGCGTTCTGTAACATGGATGAATATATCGCTTTTATCTGACTGTTATGGTTCTATTTTCGTACACATTTATTTCAAATATTAAATTTTTAATGCCATCATTCATAAAAATTTTTTTATTCGAGTGTCAGTTATTTCAAAAGAATATTGTTAAAGTAATTTTCATTGTATTTCCCTTGTCTGCTGCTTTTCATTTAAATCAAGGCCAAATTGAATACAATAATGACTGACAACTAAATGATAATGTACAAAGTTTATATTCGCATTCGTCTGTGAAGTTTAGCATGTCAAATAACAAATTTTCCAATTATTGTAACATTTAATGCTTTTGATCGTTGTATTTAAGAATATTAAACAGTTTCAAGTAAATTTTATGGACAACTCGTAGAACATATTGAATTCAATATGTTGAATTTTTACTATTCTTTCGGGTCATTTATGCTTCGTTTTGCAGAGGGAAAAATAAAAATAAATAAATGAATTTTATTCATACAAGGAGTGCGTGAATTCTTTGCAAGGAAGTTTAAGCGAATTGTTTTCTTGCTTTTAATATCAATCGAAAACTCAATTTAAGATCCATTGATTGATTTAAAAATTTATTGTGAATAAGAATATGCCGTTTATATGCTGCCTTTTAAAATATGTACATGTATATCGTCCAATATAAATGCTGTTGTTTTTGAATATTGAAAAATTATTAATTTATGTAGTGAACGCTACGTTTACGCAAAATTTTCATAAGCATTTTCATTGCTTAGACTTCGATAATCGAATGTACGTTTCCGGCGAATTTTTAAAAGTCACCAATTCACTCCTCTTATCTAAAGCTTTTATCTGGTTTCTGTTTAGTATTTAGACTTCTTAAAACACCCTTAAGCAACCACTTTCGTTTTATTATACTGAAAGTCGTTCGTTTTATTATATCTCACAATTACTACTGTAAGTAATTTCCAGATAAACAAACAGATTTCCGAAAGGATCTTTAGGCTGAATTAGATAGCGCGTTGATTCCACATATCAAAAGTAGTGGGTTGTTGAAATCCTAATCGAGCGGTTATAAAATTTTCGAATAAGCAAAAGTGTGTCCGGAAATTCATCATTTCAATGGTATGAGCAATAAAATTGTTAACGAAGTAGAACACTAAACGCAATATTGCTCTTTTAAAGGTGTCTTAAAAATTAATAAAGTGTTCTCAATACCAGAGATGCAGCAAATCTGCTTTACTTTTATTGACAAAAGTCGCCACCAATCATTTTGCTACAATATTCCTTTCCAAGGAACATTTAACAGGATTTGGTGAGTCTGAAGAATATAGGATTCTTAAACATTTACACAGGCAATCATTATAAAATGCTAAGCCGTACAAACTTTTACATGAACAGATCGGGGACAATCTTTTAAAATTTATATTTCTAGAACAAATGAAAGATCTAATAAAATTTTTGAATCGAAATTTTAGACGAACAAGCAGTAACATTTTTTCAAGTTCTCAAGCCCTCAAATAATTGCCAGATAAAAAAACCATCATAAAAATGATTTTATATTTTCATTCGGATCACCAGCAGCTTTTACGTGCCAAGAAAAAAAGACATGTAAAAGAAATAGTTAAGCATGGGTTCTATTGCAAATGAACTGATCTGAAGAACGCTTTATTTTAACGTGGGAGTGTCATTGGCGAGTACGTCTTCACATTTAACAAACCAGATAGTCATTTAAATGAGTGCTAAGTCCGTGTTGGGCTAATGAGTTCCTGTACCACATTAAGATTTATTTCAATTATAATTAGAACTGCGCAGTTGTTCATACGAATTAATCGGCAGTCATAAATTTGTTATTATTTAAGATGGCATTTAAAATTGACTCCAGATAAGGAAGTGCTAAAGAAATCTTGAAAATACCAATTCATAGTGAACGCATTCACAATTTTTTGCAGGGGTGTTTTGAAAATTTTATTAAATATAATAAATTTCGTTAATTAACAATTTCAATTACACAAATTTCTAAAATATACTCTTTTTTTAATATTTTTAATTTTTAATTTTAAGTGGCTGATTGTAACCTCGCTTTACCTCCCTCTTCCTCCCGCGTTCGTTTTTTAATTGCAAACGACTATTCAAACTTGCAAAATAATTTACACAACAATTTTTTTACTTTTTCAATAATTTGTTTTTGTTTCTTTTTTTTCAGTTAAATTCCTTTGCAAAGTAAACCATTAGAAACATTCTGCCAAAGAGTAACAATTGCTAGCAAATGTAAAATTTTATGCTGCAGTATAATAAAAAATTACACGAAATTACTTCACAGTTTCCGTTTCATGGTCTAGGGCACACATAAAAACATTTTCAGTTTATTTTACGAGTTCTTTTCTGTAAACAAATTTTCTGAAAATTACTAAAAAATTTATCAAATACAAACAAGATATCCCTTTTTTCTATTGCACATATGGCCCCTCGTTATAATGTTATTAAAATCAAAATGTTATCAACGTCATAGTTGAATAAACACATAAATTATAAATGAACAAAAGTAGGGCGAAAATTGCTCTTAAAAATAAATAGAAAAAATAACTATAATAGAAGAAGAAGTAAATAAATAGAAACAAAAAATGGGATTTGCTGGGAAGGTGGAAATTCTCAAAAATTAAGTATTAAAAACGTCCACGAAACAAACTCAAACACGAGCAAAAAGGTGAAAAATTAAATATAAACCTGTACTAAAAGGGAGATGAACTCGAATACTTTTAAGGAAATACACGTATGTATGTATAAATTTTGTCAATATTTATTTATCGTAGAGAAATTTGAGTAGGTGTTACTGAGACCTCCAAAGAATAGTTTCATATTCTCAGTACATGTATGTGCTTTCCAGCGTAAACTGCTGCTATAATTTGCTAAGGTTATATTTCGGTAATAAACAGATTATTGTTTTCAAGAGGGAACAACTAAATAAATTTAAAATAAAGGCCAACGGAACTAAATATAGTAGGAGTGAAATTAAAGTGTGACGTGGGAAAATTTCATTTATTTTTCTTTTTTTTATTTATGAAGTGCGTTCGCAGTGGGCAATTAATTGAATCATTTTGGAAAATAGTCTATCTTTTTGTTTCTTGTGTTTATGAAATTTTTATAAAAAGTTTGATCTTATTTTTCAAAATATTGTTGTCGTTCTTTTTATCAACAAGAATTGAAAAACAACGCTTAATTCTTGTTATGTTACCCTCTCATACACGATTAACTGCCTCTTTTTGTAAATAAAATAATAATTTTCGTTTGCGTTTTTACATTGAAACAACAATAAAAAAAAAAATTCAATTCAATAAAGAAAATATTTATTTTATTTACAAAGTCAGGCAATTAATTTGTTTATAAATTTTAGGGTCTCTTTCACCAAACATATTTAAATTAATTTAATTAATGATCTTTAATTTTTTTTAATGAAATTTAATTTAATTAATGATCTTTATTTAAAGCATGTTTAAAAAAATTTTATTTTCACCAACTGAAATAATGAAACTCAAGGAAGTATGGTAACGCTCTGATATTTAATATGATAGCGTCAACTTACAGCTTTTTAAAAAGCTGTTTAAGAGCTGTTTTAAAGCTGTTTTCATGCTGTTGCAAAATCAATATTTAAATGCAGAGTGCTGGCTACTTAAACAGTATTTAAATATTCAATTAGTATATCTAGATGAAAATGAAAATCGACATTTAAATATGAATTGATATTTAAATAGAATTGGTGAAATAGGCTCTTAGTTTTACTGCCTTTAGTATTTTTTTTTTTTTTATTACGTATGATAATTGCTTGAAAATATCACTCATACGCACTGACTTGTATTACTCTCGTTGCACGGCTCTAAAAAGTATGCAGTACATTTTTATAAAATACAGAAGTAACTTTTCAAATTCAAATACATTTGATATGACCGTAACAATTTTAACCGGTTGTTTTATTTGTGCTGAAACCGGTTATTTCTAATTGGAAATTATTCCATCGTGCCATCGCCACCCGTGATTTTTGCCGGGGAATGGCATACAAAATGTAAGTAAATTCTTGCTTTATTTTCATATTTTGATAAATATAATTTCTTTTATACCAAAATCAGATATTAAAAAGATAAATAAAATGCAAACGAACAGCACCAATTGAGTGTGTTTTGTCACAGTATACAAATACATGGCGGCCGACTTTTAGAGTTCTATTACGGATTTTGTTAAACAGCTGGTACTTCATAGTTCCGTGTCTAAACGTATTATTTTTAAATTGTTGGAGTGTACTGTATTTTTATTTATTTTATTTTTAAATTCTTTAATATTCATACTTTTGTTAATGCTTGTACAATAGTTCAAATGCACTATTTTTTATGTGACTGACGAATTCACTGGTCCCTGAATATTTTTTAAAAACGCAACTTAGCACTTCTAGACATGTAAACCCACGAAGTTTTATTTCTGTATTTAATTTAAATTGATGTGCTTTTTAATTAATTTGTATGTTTTTGACATCTTCTTCACTTTTGTACATTCACTGAAAATGAAAAAATTCCCTGTGAACTCCGAGTTCCCTTCGAGGAGACTAAAAACTTCATGCGAACAAAAATTTCCCTTTTTATTCTCAACAGGTTTGAATATTTTAAGATCTGCACGTGGACTGTGAAATTCGTTTAACTTAGCCCCGGGATTAACCTTTAGGCGAGTAAACTCTTTCGAGATTCTATTGTATTAAAAGAAACTGTCGAGTTAAATATTAATTTTGTTCACAGTATTCTGAAAATTTAATTTATTTCTATACAAATGTGTTCTTAAAAATTTAAATTTTTCTTTATGGGGTTGCCAAGGGGATACGCTAGTTACCTAAAGTGTCCAAAATTACTAAGATGGGAAGGTTCTACGACGTTAGACCACAAAATGTATATAAATGTGCAGATATTCGGGAAAACCGAAAACCGATAATTGGTAAATGTCGAATAATCTCTAGCGTTACAAAACGTTTGCTACTACTAAACTTATGGGCAACAACGTATATTGTTCTGGCTGACATGTTGCTTTTTCCCCATTTCGATTTTTTTTTAGACCGCTGATGGTATTTTGCGAATTTCTCCAGGAAGAGTATTTTATGAAGCGTTATCTTTTTTTATTATATAGGAGGCACTTTAACTAAGATTTTATTTTTAAATCTTTTACTTCAGTAAAAATGGTTAGTGTTGCACTGAGATATTTATTTCTAATAGAAAGTTTTCCAATTAACTACACAACTCATTTAATAAACTGTTGTCTGAAAGACTTTAATTATTTTTAAAGCAAAGAACAACAACTCATACTCATACTATTCCAAACTAATTTACCTATTTTGTTTGTTTAATGCGTATAAATTCAAATTATGCTGTCAAGTTAAAATAATAAATATTTTTTGTTTTTCTTTTTGCTACAGTTGTGATTCTTACATTAAAATTTCATTTATATTTTGCTGGAGAAAAGTTTTGTTGAACTTCAGTGTTAAACTAACAAACAAGCAAATATAACATGCCATCTTTGTGTGTGGTGCAACAGTAATTAACAAGTTACACAGACAGATTTCAATATTTACTTTGTTTTAAACATACATATATACATATATACATACATATTAGGGTGCGTCGATATGTACGGATGAGAAAAAACATGACACTAAATTCTAAGAAAATTACCAGCAGAAAGTATGGGTCTAAAATCAAAACTTAGTTTCCGCCAAGAGACATCAAAATTCACATTTAGGTAATTCTAAGCCAAATCTATTGTGAATTTTTATATTTTGCCTCCGATGTCAATAAAATTTTGTATACTTGTTATTCTCGCTAAGAAACCAAAAATGGACAATTTTAGCCCTCCAAGTCCACAGGGACCGTCAATAGATATCCCCTAAAATTGCCAAATCAACATCAAAGTCAATATCTTCGGTTCTATTGCAATTTAGGCCAATTTAGTTTTGTTTTAAAGCTCTAAATGTGCACTACGGACTATTGTTAAAAAAAATTTTTTTAATTTTAGGGCTTGAAATTACCTGAATGTGGATTTTCTCGGCAGGAGCTAAATTTTGATTTTAGACCCATTCTTTTGTCTGATAGTTTTCTTAGAATTTTGTGCAGATTTCGATTTTAATACACCCCTGTTACCCGAAAAAAATGACCCACCCTAATACATACACTCGTACATATTATACACACAATGAGGTGCAGAATTTAATGAAGTAATTTTATTTATAAGAAAATTTAATTACATTATTAATTGACCTTTTTTATTATATTTTTTGATATATATTTATTAAGCCTGAGGTCTTTTTTTTATTTTATTTTATCGAAAAAAAAAAAAAAAAATATCGAAAAAAAATTTATCGAATAATGAAAAACAAAATAAAATAAAAAAAAGACCTCAGGCTTAATAAATATATATCAAAAAATATAAGAAAATTTTTTAACAGAAGAACTCTTTCCTTTAACGGTTGATTCATTACAGAAAGTAGACGAAGAAAGCCGACAATTTAAACTCAACAGAATGTAATTCCTTCAATTTTCTGCCCACTGTTACCATATCTGAAGATTTATCTTATTTACCAGTTTTTTCCTAATATGAGAAAGATTAAACGATTTTTTTTGGCTTAAAAATTTTTTTTTTTTAAATATGATATTTAGTACTTCTACATCCATATGAACAGTCTTTAGAATTGTTTAAGTACATCAATTATACATTGTTATTGGCTAAAGTAATGTTAACTACAGACTGTGAATAACGTTATTACACAATTAACTAAAGTACCAGTTAAGTTAAATCCTGCAAATAAAAGTATTTCCCAATTAGCGATATCACTCCTTCGAATACTAAACAAATGGATAAGGAATATTATTTAATCGATGACAAAATATTGAATCGCCTTTTGAAATCATATTGAATGCAAATCGTTTCGATGCTTCCGAAGCTTCCTTCTAAAAGAATTATTTTACAAAGCAATGTTTTTTCAGCTTGGATAAGCACATGCGATGCATTGTGCTGGAACTAGAGGAAAGAGATACTAAAAGAAATGATAGGGGTAAAGTTCTTTGTTTTATAGCCGTGTTGGAGCGCTTCTGATGTTGTTAAGGAGACGTATTGAATTTTATGAAGCTAGTTTTTTGTAATTATTTTACTTCGCCGGTGCTACACAATACTGACGAAGGAGGGCGTGCTGATATGGCTGTGGATTGGTTACAGCTGAAGCCGGTATTGTTCAGTCCCCAGTGACTATTCCTACGCCACTGAGACCTTCCGCTGACAACTGACACAAAGACATCAAAAAAAAAAACGAGATGTTTTTATGATTTATTCAGAAGCTGGGGTTGATCCCAGAATATTTTTGGCTTTGTAGTCAACGTTTGTAGTCAAAGAGCCGTGGCCAAAATAAGAAAAATATTAGATATACCAACATTGTGTGGTATTTTTAGCACAAAATTTATATTGAAAAAAAACTGATCGTAATTGCATATACACATGTGAAAAAAATGTTATTATTCTACTTTAAAGAAATTAAATTTTGTCTGAATTTAATACGTGTCAAAAAAATCACTAAAAAAAGATTTTTAACAAAAAAAAAAATTTTTTTTGCTTGTTTTGAAGGTTTTTAAAAAAAAACAATGGCAACACTCTTTTAGCCTAAAGTTATAATTAAATTTTTTTAAACTTTAAATGGACAATTTAAATATTTCTGGCAGCTCCTAAAAGCATGCTTTAATTTTAATACTAGTTTATTAGGAAATAGATTTCTTAAGAAATACAGTAGAATCTCGAAATAGTTAAATCGCATAAAAGTTAATTGCTCGGATAAGTTAACCGAATTTCAGCGCCCACGTGCCGTTCTAAAAAGTTAACTTTTCAGTTAACTTCTCTGAGCTGTACTTATAAAAGCGTGGAAAAAGCGGCATAATGATCAACTGAATAATAGACAATAAACTTCGAGTATTTCAATTGTTGATATTAAAGCTGGGGTATAATCTTGACATCAGCATTGATGAAATCGACAATTGGAACAATTATGATTTTTCAGAAGATTACAATGATTTCGGAGTTTCGGAAAATGAAAACGCGGCTCAATTATAGAGGAAGATGGTCGACAGCAGTCTAAAGTGAGTTTTCTGAAATCAGTTCTATGCATCAATACCGTAATAAAATGATTATACAACAATAAAGATGCAAATCAACCGCCACCCCTTAATATGCGCACGAAAATTATCAAGACCTATTACACAAAGGAAAAAAAAACAAACAAGCCTTGACTGCTTCTTTAAACCACTCCGTAGAAATCAATATTTTTTGCCCACACAAAAAAATATCAAGAGTGTCTGAATGTTTAACCAGCCAGTACTAATTAGATGCAAGTTTCTATTTTGTAGTGATGAAAAATTCAATAAATAAAAATTTAATATATTATATTCAACAAAAAAGATGTTTATTATTTTATTTGATTCTTTTTTCAATTTAAAAAAAAAAAAAACCCTTAGAAAAGTTAAAAGTTCGCAAAACTTAATAGCCCGCGGCACATTTTGTTTAACTTTTTTGAGATTCTACTGTATTTTTGTTTATCTATTTTTGAAAATTATTGCTATAACAGGCCTTTTTATTTAAGAAAACAAAATTGTTGTGCTGTATTTGCACATGTGATGCTTTCGTTTGGGCTTCACTGTAAATGTTTCCTTTTTAATAAAAACTTATGGTGATTTTTAGAGCAACTGTTTCTTCTAAAAATTTTGTTTGAAATTGTCTGGGGTATAGCAAACTTGTCAAAAAAAAAGTTCTAATTTTGCTAACAAAAAATAAAGAATAAGGAATTTCTAAAAAAATTATAAAATGTTAAAATACAACAGCGCTGACAAGGTAACCATCAGCAGCACGCATGACTTTTTATTAAATAAAAAAAAAACCCAAAAAAAAAATCAAATCCACAATAAATTAATATTTTTACAACTTGTAATTATTAGACAGCAATTTTATTTATTGCTTAAATATTCTTGTTCCCATTTTTAGAAGTTTTTCCCTTGTGGTGTTTTATTTTCGGGATGTAAATTTTTCCAGTTGTATTTACTTTAATCGAGTGCTATTAGTGCTATGGGAACGTTCCAATTACGAACCGTTTAAACCCATCCCTGGGGAGGTGTATCGCATTAATAATGTTGGGAATATTTCAAGCAAATTCTATAACTTAACTGCTAATGCGCCAGATTTTGAGAAAATTGAAGTTTACCCTACAAAAAGAAAATAAACAAACATATAGACTCTAATCTTAAGGACATGGACAATTTTTGTTCTTTTTTTTTTCTTAATTTTCATAACCAATTGCTTCACAATAGTTTGCAATTCGTATTGTATTGGGGATACGCAAACATTTTGCAACTTAATCCTGATAACCTTAACAATAAATAATCACTGTTTCTTAGTAGTCATGGCACACATGTGACCAAAATGATGTAAAAGATATGGGGCCTCTTACCACATACTTGCAATATCTTAAAGGCATGGAAAAATCTGCCAGAATGATTTTGCGCAAAAAAAATAATACTTTTATTGAAACAGAGGTTAAAAAGGAATAAACTTTTATCGATTTATCTGAGGAAACGTATCTAATTTCACTGATTGATGCAAGTGATGGATAAAATAAAACAGTAAAATTGAAACCAATGATTGAAGATAATTTAGCCATTAATTACAGAAATAAAAATTTGCGTCGCATGTTCTATAAATCGAGAAAGAAACAATATTGGAAATGTACTTGTCTGCCAATCCTCTACTCAATGGGAGATGTTCTCTTAGTAAAATGCAAAGGAATTTAAAAGAAATTCAATTGTTAAGGAAAACAAGTTTTGTACAAAAAAAAAGAAAGGATAAGATTTTTAATAAGAGGTTTATTGAAGAAAAAACTTAATAAGCAAGGAAAGTTTGTGCAGAATATTTATCCCGAGTTTCTTTTTATACTCGTAACAATAAAATATATATAAAAAGCAACTTTTAAAGAACAAGTCATTGGAAGTCGTAAAGAGTTAAAAAAAAGTTCACTATAAAAGTAACTAAAATATAATAAATTTTTAGGCACAGCCATTGGGAAGAGGTACGTGTACACGTACTTATGTGTGTTCTTCGCTGAAACAGCCAATTTGTGGACTTCAAAGCATAATTTCAAATTGAAAAGTTAGCAAAACAGACTATACTAAAACTTTTACAACACAAGAAAAATCAATTAAGAAAAAACAATTAAATAAATATGGTTTTCCTTTGAAAAGAAACGTTCAGAAGTTGTGTTTTTTTATAAAGAAATTTGTTCATACTTTATGACCGCTTTTAATTTTGAAGGCCGTTTTCTAATTCAGAAAGTACAGCAGCCAATAATTCCCACAAAGAAGTTCAAACAAACGTATTCCGCAGAACAAAAGGATACATAAAAGTCTTTTAATTTCTCTTCCTAATTTTAATTATACAGGGTGGTCCAAAAGTAGCGAAGGCGTTTGAATTCCTTATAACTTTTCTACTATAATTTTTTCTTTTTGATTTCAGTTTTTTGTAAAGAAGACTTGGGGAGTTTAAAATGGAACAGTACACAATTGAACAACATGCCAAAATCGTAGAACTTTATTTCAGAAAAAAACATGATTTCTTTCATAATTGAATTATGAGCGACGAAGCCCATTTTCCAATGAATGGCTTCGTTAATAGGCCAAGAGGGCAACGGAAAATTCAAGAGTAGTTCAACAGCGAGATTTACACCCACTTAAGTGTACCGTTTGGTGCGGTGTTTCGTCCGACAGGATAATTCGCCCATATTTTATTGAAAATAAAAACGGTGTCGCCGTTTCCATCATTGGTATTAGACATGTGACAATGTTGGAAAATGTTTTAGGGCCAGCCGAGGAAAACCATCCGCAAGTATGGTTCCAACAGGATGGAGTCACAGCGCTCACTGCAAGGTACACAATGGCCGTTTGAACTCAAAGCCCTTCAGTAATTTTCGGCCACCCTGTACTTGCAAAATAAAGTTGAATTACATAATAAAAATTCTTCGTTTCGAACAAATTTTAGCTGCTCCATTTAAGGAAAATTGGCTCATAGCACTCATAGAAATACAAAAGCCACCCTCGTACCTTCTCCTCCTAAACAAGTTCAAATTTTTATTGGAGATTGTTTTAAGAAATTCCAATACTTTATTTTATTTTATTGGAATTGAAGGGTTTGACGGTTCTTATTTTAAATGTCTTAATTTAGCAAGTTGTGCCTGGATTCTTTGCTGTAAAATTTATATCACACAAATATTTCTAGTGTTTTCAAACGTGATTGTCTGCTCAACTAGATGTGTATCTATGGTTGGATTATATCCTTAAATGAAATTAATGCACAGATACTTACAGGGTCAGGCAATTTACTAGCATTCTTAAGGGTCACTGCCACAGTAAGTGATTAATAGAAAGGAGTGAGCGCGATGTGTCTTGTTCTGGGGTCTTATCAGGACCCTTTCACGCCACTATGATGATCGAGGGATTTACGTGTTACTGGGTTTCATTAATGATGCAAGGCGATTGCTGATGGTGGCGTTGCCGCAATAATGGACTATGGGGTCTCATGCTTTGTGAATGGGTCTGAGTTACAACGACTATTGTAGCAGATGTTTTTGCTATAGAGGAGGAGGAGATTGTGCCTCATCTCCTAGTAGATACAACGGCTTCTATAGCTGTGTTAGGGATAGAATTGAACAGTCTGTTCAGATGGTAAAATTTATAAGCGAATCTGAATGTTTTAGATCGTAATACGGTCTTAGGCGAATCCAAGTAAACAGACTACGACATCTAGCGATAGATGAGGTAGTTAAAACCCAAGATCATAGGTTCGAGCCCAGTATCCGACTGTCATAAAAACATTTTCGCATTTTTGCTGTGCATCAGTGTGTCTTTGTGTCGGAAGTTGGTGTCGGAAGGTTTCATTGGCCATTGAACAGTACCGACTTCAGCTGATACCAATTCACAGGCACATTAGAGCGGGCTCTTTCGTCGCTATTATGTAGCATCATCGGAGAACTAAACTATTAAACTGACTACCAAATACAGCTTCAATATATAAATGCGTCTATTTGATACCAGAGACACTGCTACAAAAATACGTGGAAAACAAAGTTGTATAATATAATATAAATATATAATATAATATATAATAATAATATATTATATATAATATATAAATATATAATGTTATCTGTACTAATAGCTATTTACTTAGTTCCGGTGCATGCATTCCGTACGTACATCTCCTGAGAACTGGCCTCAGCTGAAAAAAGCCACCTTGATAGTGGTCGAAACCTGAGAACGTAACCCAAGTTACAGGCAATTGAGCGCCAGATGTCTGTTACCCTTTCCTTTCGAGAGGAATAGAGCAGAGAATAGGAAGCAGATTTTAATTCTTGCACAACTCTACCGAGCATTTCATTTCTGCTTAAAGTTGGATTGCAGTAACTCCGGTGCTGAGTGGATGCACTAAATGTTGAGCTAAAAAGACGCATTACGCTTATTATTTTATTTATGTTACACATATCGAGTCATATTCGCAAAAACGCCATAAGCGGCATGTTAATCGATTATCTTTTTTTGATGCAAAGCGTTAGTTCTCGATTATTTGCATCACCTCACAAAATATCGGAACTGAAATAAGCCGTATCGATGTTACAGCGAAAACAAATGCTACGTTTATAAAGTTTATGAATGTGAATATTGAAAGAAAAAGTAAAATTTGATGTTTTTGGGCGGTTGTAGCTCGATATCATATTAAGAATATGTATTTGACTCAACTATTTCTGTATGTTCTTAGAACGATAAAAATAACTCACGTCCTAGTTTTTTTGTCGGTTGGAAATGTTTGTTAAGGGCAGAGTAGTGGCAAGAAATCTATTTTGCATCGTATTTTGGTGAAACGAAATATCATGTAAACTTCTTAAAACAACACGTTTCTATAACTCGAAAAACAGACGTGTTCTATGCGAATGTCTGCTTTCGCCTTATTGCAGAATGAAACAAAAAAATAATAATGAAAAAAAAATATGACAACGAATCAGAAATTGTTGTTCTGCACATTTATTTATTGTTTTTTTCAAGTTGCCATGTACCTTTAACTATTTTTTTGTTTTCTGGCATTTTCTACGCGTGTAGACCTTTTGGAAATTCATTCGAAATCTGGGTCAGATTTCGCAAGAAAGAAAATAAAATTTCTCACATTCATCACTATAGACAGCCAGGAGTTTGTGCATTTGAGCTCTTGTTTTGGCACAAGAAACAAAAACAAAAAGAAAATAAAAGATGAAAATCAAAGTACTTGTTCAAATTGAGGGTAAATGGAGAAAATCAATCGAAACAAAAACTTAAGTTGTAACTAAAACAGAAGGTATTATCACATCTAAATCACTCGTCTTAAGAGCTTTTGTTGTCTCCATCTTCTTCGCCATTATCACTTCGAGTTCTTAAAGAAACACTCTTGTATTGTGTGTTTTAATCAATTGTTATCCCAGTCCGTCCAGAGCTTAACAATAGTTTTAATATTTTTTTTCTATTATTTATGTGCTTTAGTTTTGTTTTGTTTTGTTTTGTTTTATATCTATATTGCGGCTTGTTGTTGAAATTAAATAAAAAGGAAAGTTAGCAAATAAAATATTCAAATTATTTTGTAGAAAAGATGAGTTCGAATATAGTTAACCCTTTTATGCCCTGCATACTCATCTGAGGATAGATATTTATATGCGCACATTAATTATTTGCGATGCTGTGTATTCTGTTTATTAAGAAATTTGCTTCGAAAAATAGTGTAACTTTAAAATAAAATAAAATAAATAAAATAAAATAAAATAAAATAAAATAAAATTTTTTTAAAAAAAATTTAAAAAAAAAAAAAAAAATTTTTAAATAAAATTGTATCTTTTATGATTATGTGCTTAAATTTATGAAAATTTAACTTTAAATTTATTACTTTTACGAACTACGTTGTTGACCAAAGCTGCATTTCCATGCACGCAATTTTAGATTTTTAGCCTGAATTTATTTAAATCAGGTCTTTTTTGATATTTAATTGCATATATATATGACAATATTCGCGCCGAACGGAGCCATAAATTAGTATGGTGTCCCCAAATGGGTCCAATGGGAAGAAAAACTAATATTATTCTACTTAATTTTTGTAAGTGGCATCCATGTGTTTCTGGCATACTGGTTTGTATATTTTATAGCAATATTTAATATTCTAAATATATTGCATATAATCGGGTATATTTTGTAAAGCGAATCCGCAAAAATGGTTCGTTTTTAAAACGAATACACATACTTAGGTGTTGAGAAATCACTCGTTTTTAAATAAACTCGGTTTACAGAACAGGGGGGAATGTATTTCGACAACTTTTCAATCAGCCATGCATTGCCGTGAAAATTATGTGAAGACGGTTATTGTGGTACTGGTACAGTGACGGAAAATATTACACAGAAAATTAACCCTGGAATCTGTCAAGAACATGAAAAAGACAGTCCGTGCAGAATTTGACTACAAATTTCATGCAGCCAATCAAACCTTTTTCGTTGCGATTTTGTTTATCGCCTCGGAAATGTGAAAAGATGGAGCTGCATAGAAAAAGAAAGTAGACGTAAACATCTCTTTTATCTTCCAGAACTACAACAAAGGTATGGGAGTAGTCGATCAAGCCGACCAATCAATTACAGTATATACAGGGTGGCCCAAAAGGAGCTATATGGTTTAAATGGTTTATAACTTTTTTATTTATGCGATTATTATAACTTTTTTTTTGTTTTTAAATACAGTATATTATTGGAGAATTTTTTGCAATTAGCTTTGAAAAATGATATGCTATAAGTGATGTCCCTTTTCTGCTTCGCACATACGTGCTTTTTTTTAGCATATTTTCCATTTCCATTTTTCCCTTTCGCAAAACTTCGGTTGTAATGGCCATGATTTCATTTCGAATGTTTCATAATTGATTCCCCAAGTCTTCTTCACAAAATGCTGAAAAAGAAAAACAAAGAAAAAGTAATAAGTAAAAAAGTTATAAAGAATTCAAACCATATAGCTCCTTTTGTGCCACCCTGTATATATACATTAGACCGTAACTCAAAAAAAATATATCGGTATTGTGTCGATAATTATCTTTATCTATATATTTTGCTTAAGTTAATTTATTATTGTTGTATTAGTGTAAATGTGTGCTTGCCATTCTATGAATTAATTATTGTTTTGCATTGCAGAAGTTTGATATGTGAGTTGTGTGTTTGTTTATTGTGTTGTATTGTCTAATGAAGTACGTTTATACGGGGGTTATTTACAAATTACTGTTAATAAGTGTATTTCCGTAACAATTATTATTTTATTATTTTATTTACTATTTTATTATTATTATTTTATTTATTATTTATTTATTTATTATTTTAGCTTAATTTTTTAATTTGGTATAATTAAATTTTGAAATGTTTCCGCTGGAATTACCGAACAACTTCCTTAGTAAACATCTACTGTTTTTTTAAGAGCTTTAATTTTCTGATATTAGGGCTGTGCATTAGGATGGCACAAACATAGATCTGGTGCATAAATACTAGAAGGAGATACTGGAAGTCAAGGGCTATTGATGCAGAATATTGACCTTCGCGAGACAAAAATATTGATACATAATTCTTTAAGATCCAACTGTAAATGCCAAAAATATAAAGTAAAGTTTAAAAACGCGATCTCTAACTTCGTCAAAGAAAAAAAAATTTTTTTTTAATTACTGTTAAAAAATACGTTATATTTGGGGGATATGCAGCATTTTTTGCCTGTACAGTGGTACGGTTTAATATACATACATACATATAAGCCCATTGGCAGTTTTTTCCTACATGAAGAAATTTTTTTTTGTTTTTGTTTTAATTCCGATTTACTTTGCAACTTTTATTATATAATTTTTTTAATTTAATTTCTCTACACAAAAATCAGTATTCAATGCAAAGGCCACAGCACTTTGCACTCCATATACACTTCGTATATAGATATTTTTTTTTCTTTCTAAAATAAAACTAAATTCTTAGACTTACGGTATTTCTATGTCAGTAAGTTTTTAAGCTCCTGTGAAATGGTAAATTGCTACTCCTACTATACGATTCACTGTGACTAAATTTCAATCTGAGTATATTTGTGTAATTTTTTTTTTGTGATTCCTTTTAGCAGCAATAAGTTTAATCTATTTTCCAACTGTAGTGAGAGTTGTTAATCTTAATCCACGATGATTTCAAAACAAAGAAGAAAAACTTGTGAAAGCAACAATAAGTGCGAGCGAAGCAACGACATTTACAATAAAATAAAAATCAGTACAAGTAATAATCCAATATAAGTAAAATCAATTTTACACCATCGCTATTATATTTAATTTAATTTTTGCTTTTTTTTTTTTATACCAAATTTTTTTTCCACTAAATAATTTTTTTTTTAAATGTCAGTTTTTGGCAAATTTGCCAGGATCACAGCAAAACTTCTTATTTTTTCATTCATGCACGACAATGGACACTCCTAATTTTCTTATCACAAGGGACATTGTGTTGAGTTTGTATAATTACTTGCTGGTGTTTCCCATATTGCGAACAAAAGCGAGCACAAACCAGTTCTCTAACACACATTCAAAACAAACACGTTTCGACTGTGCAGTGGCATGCACAATATGCATGCCCCGTTTATTGCCGTATTCAAATGTCACTATTTTGTGGCACAAAAGGCCATGGTCTAATTTTTAAGCTGATTTGTGTTTGTGTGCACAAATGTAAGGGAGATTAAAAATGTTGATTAAAAAAAACATTTCTTTTTATTTAAAAATAATTTACCAACAACAGCGCCAACCTCATTCAAATCCTACGCCCTTGACTTGGGTTCACGATTTGCTGCCTATTGATTTTTGTCAACTTTAATGTCAAAATGTTTGCAAAAGTTTATTTTAATTGTAAGTTGAATATTCCTTTTACACTTTTAATTCCCTTTTTGTTTTCCATTTAGCACTTCTGCTGGGATTTGTAAAAGGACTTTGCAAAAATGTTTGTATTTTCAAGGTGTTGGTTTGTACAGTGGTTGCTAGCCGTCTTTGATTGATTGTTTAACAGATACGGATGGAACATGGTTTTTCTTGTCACTGTTATTTTAGGGATTACGGAAATAAAACTTGAAATAAGCGGATTATGTTTAAACGAGATTAGAATCAAATAACTTGTTAAAGGAAAAACTAGAAAATATTTAGACACAAGAAGCTTTTCAATGAATTCCATACAGAGATTTAATGAAACGGAAACTATAAACAGACACATTGCTTTTTTTTAATTCACTCAAGTGCGAGTAACGCGTGTAAATGATTTTCAATTTATGTATTAAATAAGGCGACAAACTCATTATGAAGCTGAACGATGTTGTTAATGAGTGTTGCAATATTTAACAAGAAAACAATTATTATTTAGAATTTTTACAGTCTTAACAATTGAACTGGTGAAATAATATGATTTCTATAAAATTGAAAACTTCTTGGAACAGGCAATTGACTTACCAATTAAAACCAATATTAAATGTATGATGTACCAAAAGCTCTGTTGACTGGACATTGGCAGTGTTAAATGCTGCTGTAGATGATGATGTTGTTTGTGGTGCTGGTGCGGCTGATGATGGTGATGATATTGCTGGTAGTGGTGGGGTTTAAAATGCATGTTGTTGTTCTTGTTTTTGTAAGTTTTCTAATTGTTTTTAAATTAATAATAAAATTTTATTTATTTGATTTCTTTATAACTGGGCAAAGCCATTTTATTCATAAACCCATAAATTTCTAACATTTTACGTACAAAACTTTACAAACACATTTTGTCATTCAAGTATCCAGCACTTTCGTTGCATATACAGCCGCTAAAAGAAGAAAATAATAAACGATTGAATGAGTGACAGGAAGTTAGAAAAATATTGCTCATGTAGAAATAAACTTGTAAACGTTACTACGCTATTACGCAATAATTTTCAGAACAAATGCAAAAAGGAATGTGTTCTTCATCATTAATTTACGATATATTTGCCTTATTTTTAAATATATTTTAGTGTTTTTATTTCTACACATAAAAATTGCTTAGCAATTAATCACTTTTATTTGAACAGTACGATACGCGTTATTAGAGTTAAGAGCTCATCATGGCTTTCGTGCAAGAGGGCTGCTACGAAATAAATTTCTTTTCTTTTTTAACTTATTAAGTTTTCACGCAGCAAAATACATGGCGAAGAGTTTTAAATGGCATGGGTATTAAACACAATGCATACGAAACACAGTGAGACTTGAAATAAATAATTCGATTAACAGGAGAAAAGTGATACAGTAATGCAAGGAACACAATACAGACGAACGACGAATATCGTGTAGGACAATGAATTCGCAGTGTGGCGCGCAAAAATACGAGGAAAAAATTACAGCTGTCAAAATCGACGAATTTGTGTGCTGTCGGTGTTACCATATAAAAAAAAAAATTACTTGAAAAATTTAAACATCTACAAAAAACAATTGAAAAGTACTTTTATGGTAAACAATTGTGTATGTTTAACTTAAAAGATTTGTTTTGGAAATAAAACAATTATTAAAAAAAACGTTTAATTTATTTACTAAAATATTTGAAAACTAAAATGTAAAACGGTAACTCTGCATTAATGTGTTCGTCGTTCGTCACGCTCGACGATTTCGTCCGATGGCGGTGTTGTGTTAATTTTCATATGCCCAAATGTGTTTTATTTCTGAAGACGAAAGTCTCCCTCACATATTCTCGAACAAACCAAAGACTCGACTTCCTGCGTAACTTTAGGTTTTAACCACAGCCACTACGAATGCATTCCCAAACCAGCACACACCCTCCAACTTTTCAGGGTTGACAATATGCACTCCATTAAGAATACATCTGTCATTAAACCCTTACTTAGCGCTGAAGGTGTGGGGCCAAGCTGGTCCCATAGTGCTAGATTAGAATTGAACTGTATTTAAACAGTCACACGGAAATGCAAGCATATCCTCCTCAATCTCTAGTCAGATTTCGAAGAGTCACCTCTTCTGTCATTTTCGATCTCAAGGGGAGACCAACGTAATGCTACACCTTAAGACACACGTAGGTTTAGAAAGAAGTTCCTAAACCCGCTTGCGGGAACCCCAAGGGTATGGTATTCAAGATTTACGCAGCACCTGCCCTTAAGGCCTTATCTGACGGTGATCTTAACACCGAGTGAATTTTTGAAACGACTCACTAGCGCCCCCAGAGCACTGATAAGTAAATGAGCCCGTAAGCCACGTACTTCCAGAGTTGGGTAGCAAATCATATATAGTTATCCCTGTTCTACAATGCACCTTGTTGAGGTGATTGAGCGGTCTAAACTCTTGTCACATCAGAATGTTTTGCGTCAGACCCATTTAACAGTAGTATTGTTGGTTCGAAACACATTCCGGCGACTACTGTTGAATGGCAACAGCACCTAGTATAGTAAAAGTCGTATCATTAATATGTGTCAATCTACACATATTCTCGAAATGACCAAAAACTCCACTACCTGCGTAACTTTATGTTACAACCACAGCCACTACGAGTTCATACCCATACCAGCACACACTATCCAACTCTGCGGGGTAGACACGAAGTACTCACAAGGAGTACGATGTACTCACAAGGAATACATCAGTTTTTAAAGCCGTACTTATCGTTGGGAGTGTGGGGCCAAGCTGATCCCGTAGTGCTACATTCGAATCAAACTGGTATTAACCAGTCCTTCATCAAACTCTAGTCAGATTTCGAAGAGTCACCTCTTCTGTCATTTTTGATTCCCTGGGAAAACCAATGTAATGCTGCACCATTAGCTACGTACCGCGGGGTCGCTAAAACACCCGTGGGATTAGAAAACTTGTTCCTAACCCCCCCCGTGGGGACCCCAAGGGTATTGGAGAATCCCTAAGCACGCCTCCCAGCAGTGCCTCATTGCCTGATTTAACCCCATATAAATGATTAATTTATCTGTACCATCTTCCATGCCTACAAACAACCAAGTACTACATTACATTTATATTATTTTCACTAGTATATGATGAGAAGCACTTAGTTGTTACTAATTATTTTAATGCACCTAAAACACTATAACGCGGTAACGCCTGATGCGATTTTAATGATTGTTACAGTATTGAGTAAATTTTGAAGTTTCCTATACAATTGCAATTGGAACAACAATATTTTTTTTATTATTCGTTGAAGTAGAACTATTGCTCATATAACAAAAAGAAACTTTAACTTTGAAAGTAGTGTCGCCAAAGGCTGAACATCTTTTGCAGGGGGGTTACTCTCTATTGCGATGCGAAAGCGTTTGCGATGCGAAAGCGTTTGCGATGCGAAAGCTAAAAGCATTGAGATGCCAATTTGGTACTCTCTATTACTGTCGCAAAACCTTTCGCAAATCTTTTTGAAAAAGTGCCAACTTTGACATTGCAAAAGAAAATATGGTATCGATTGATGATAAAAAAATGTTAAAATATTTTAACAATCTATTTTTTTAAGCTTTAAGGTTTTTTCTCTTTTTATTTATTATTTTTATATTTATTTTCGATATTTCGTTAACCTTTGGTTAACATCTTCAGGAAGCTTTTATTATATAGTTTAAATAAAACATTATATTTTCATTATAAAATTAAATTTTTTTAAAAAATTCTAAAATAAATTCATTATTTAAAGATTTATATCTCCTTAACATTTTCAATGTTATACTCTTTATATAAGTTATTTAAATATAATATATGAATCATAGAAATATAAATTATAATTATTCATAATACAAAACTTAATAAATAAATTTTTAAATTATTATTTTGAATTATTTGGTTTAATTTGGAATTTTTTATTAATATAAAATAAAGTTTTTGATCTCCAAAAAAATTTTCTAATCAACCATAATCAAAAGATTTAATTAATATTTTTCTTATTAATAAATTAATATTAATAATTCCATAAGTTGAAATAAAAGGTATACATCATCTTAAACTAAAAAAAAAAAAAAAAAAAAAAACTTCCTGAAGATGTTAACCGAAGGTTAACGAAATATCGAAAATAAATATAAAAATAATAAATAAAAAGAGAAAAAACCTTAAAGCTTAAAAAAATAGATTGTTAAAATAATAAAAAAGGTTAAAAAAAGTATTAAGAAAAATGTCAAAATATTTACAATACGACGTTTACAAAAAGCAAAGCTAAGCAAAAGGGAAGTGTAACATTTTTTAATTAAAAATAAAGTGATGGTGTCTGCGCGTTATGGTTTGATGAGTAAAACGACCGTGTAGAACGAGTTGCAAGACGAGTCTTAAAAGATAGCACCGATATACTCTATTTAAATGACCGCATGTAAGAAAAAAAACTGTAGCGGAATATGTTTTCAAATACATATTGCTTTATTTCAGCTTTGTACGAAACTTCCGTTTGTATAAGGAGCCGTTTCTGTACGTTCTGAACACTATTCATTCAACACGAGCTAAAAGTTTCAAGGAGACCCACAGCAATGCTAATTATTTTTGGAAAAGATGTGATGAATTCCGATCGAATTGGAAAATCATTTTTAAGTCAATCTCAAATCAAATATAAACAGCAAAAGTAGTAAAGTATTGACAAAAAAAATGTCCCAAAAATTATTGAAAAAAACAAACTACTAAACACATTGCACCTTTTATCGTTTTCAAATCGGTTTTGTGTCTCAGTCGTTTATCATCACATGCCTGAATAAAACCTACATTACATTAATAAACTCATAATCCACTTTTAAAACTTAATGCATTTTCTATCATGTTGAAAGAATTCTTTCATTCGTACAATTCGATTTAAAAATGTGTAAAATTTTGTTTGAACTGTAAATACACGAAAAAGAATTATTTTGATATCATGAAACAGGCATTTTGTCCACAAATTATTTGCGACTTGTTTAGTATTTGTTGACTGCAACTGTCCCTTGGACAAGTGGCAATGTTGCCTTATGAAATCCACTAAAATTGCAAACTGCCGTTGTTTTGTTTGTAATAATTTGCTGCTCCCCTAAAAGTAACAATTTAAATATCAAGTATAAATGCATTTTCAGAATGCTTATTTGTTTTTCTCCATTTGCGTTTGATATTTACCTAACGCAAGATATTTGCGCTTATCGAACGCTTTTGACAGACGCTTTCGCATTACAGAGTGCGGTGTTACCAGACTTGCGAAAGGGACAATAATAGATGCGTAAGGCAAATGCGCAAAAGGATTAGAGAGTACCAATCGTTCGATTTCATACCATTTTTCTTTGGCATCGCCATAGAGAGTAACCCCCCCACATCTATACAATGGTGAAATAATCACCCAAAATTTCTTCATAAGTTGAAGAGTTATACAGTGTTTTACAAGAATTATACGCTCTACTGTTAACTGTTTGCTGAACACCCAAATTATAAATTCACGATCTGATTAAACATTTTGCAATTAATTTTCGAGAAGCCCGGCATTTCTTATGAAATAAAATTTGTGAACTGATGTTTTAAAATTCTATTTTTAACAAATTTACTTTTTTATTTAGGGACAAAGATTAATTCAATTTATTTTTATTCTGTTTTTAATATTCAAAAATTAAAGAAACACATACAATACAAAAAACGCCAATATTTTTTATTACGATTTTTTAATTATATTTATTTTTGAGCGATGGTCTTTTTTATGAAAAGTTTTTTAATTATTATTTATTTCTCAATATTTCGCTACCAAATAGGTAGCATCGTCAGGAAATAATAATTTGTATTATTATTATTTTATTATTATATTACGTTTCACATTGTGAAATGCGAACCGAGAATGTATTTCATCTTTAGTCAAATAATGTAGTTGCGAACGACGTAGTTTAAAAGAATGACTCACATAAGTGAACGAAGTCAGCCGATTTAAAAAAAAAATGTTCTTGTAGCTCCCAAATTCATATTAATTTTTTTATTTTTAGCTTGTACCTCCACTCAGGGAATGACCCCTACACATGTGATGTATTCTGCTGAAACTAAAGGAAAGAAATAGTGAGAGAGATGACAGATGGTGAAGCGTCACTATCTTACAACTCTGCTTTTGCACGTTTTCGTTTATAGCAGTGTTGCTGCGCCTCTGAAGTCAAGGAGATGTATTGAATTGTAAAGCTTTGTTTGTTTTTTTTTTTTTAACGTTTATTTAACAAAAAATTATTATAACAAATTACACTATAAATAAACAAACAGTAGGTTACATAGTATATCGTACACTGTCTCATATTCGAGCACTCTAGTACATTTACATTTAGAAAATATATGTTCTTCTTGAGAATATTGGTAATTAATTTATGTCGTACTATAGTATGAATGTACATAGATAATTTAAATGTCTAATGTAGGAAAAACAACTGAAAAATACCACCTTAATATTGCGACAATAAAAGTGAAAGTAGTCAAAGAGTAAAAGAGAAGAAAAAAAGAGAAATTTTTTAGCTACGATATCGGTCTAGCCACCAGTATTTGCTAGTATTCAAGTTTGGCAATATGTTCTTATCCCTCAAATAGAGGCTTGTATCATATCTCTTGTTAACATTTGTAATCTGCTTGCTATTTATGGCCTTAACATTGGCTCGCCTATAAATGTGGTATAACACCGTTTTGAATATATCCTTGACTATCCAGGTACAAAATGCCTCCGGAGGCACATACCCATTTTCACGAATAGTTTCGATATATTCATCGTTAACTTAATTAATGGGGGCCATGACGAGTTTATTCACATTGCACTCGAATGTCTTTAAAATGTGGTTTCTTATCAAATGAATAATGAAATTATTTATTTTACCTATTTTTGCAGTATCATATAGTCTCCCATTGGAGATGTATTTCCTAAAGTCGCTATTAGGTGAACTAAAGAGAGATGTGCAAGCTCTAAGACATTTGTTTTTAGTAGCAAATTTTTAGTAATTATTTTACTTCACAGTTGCTACCTAATACTGCCGAAGGTAGGCCTGTAGATCGGTATCAGCTGAAGCCAGTACTGTTCAGTGGCCGGTGACTTTGCTTTCGCCACTAAAACCTTCCGACATCATCTGCCGCAAAGTCACACAAATTCAAAATAGAAAAATTGTGACTTCGTATGAAACTGTCCTCGAACCCAGGACTTTTTGACATTGTAGTGAACGTGCAGTCTACTTCAGCCAGCGCTACGCCCTTTTTTTTGGAAATATACTCCGCATTATTGATTAATTTTCGTTAATTTTCTGATTTTGCTTAAAACAATGCCAAAATTATAATTTCATATCGCAAACCTTTCCACAAATAAAACTGGAAAATTTTCTGGGCACAGTAAAATTTACCGTTAAAATTGAACATGTATTCCAAAAGTTTGTAGAATAACAATTTGTCCAGGCTGTAACACCATTATGTCCTTTTATTTAATTTCCTTCCAGTTCCACTGTTTCGCACATTATGTAACGCTGTTGTTTTGAAAACACTCTGGTCTATAGCTCGATTTAGAGCTTCATAAATTTTAAAAACATTTATAGCCAAGATTAATTACTACCAACATTGCAAGAACACACAGTGAGCTTTAGTGAAGGCACGAACAGCAGCCAAGCAAAAAAAAAAAAAAAACAAAACTAAAAAAGAGTAGAGTAATGCATTATTTTTTGTACGTATTCCGAAGTGAAGTCTGTATTCTATTAAGTCTTTGTATCATTTGAAGTGTTTATGTTTAGATTTTGCAAAAACAAATAACGAAAATATGTCCCTCTACTTTGTGGTGTTCGAATAAATTGAAAGTGCACCAAAAAAGAAATTAAATTATTTTGATAAAATTTAAATGGTAAAAGACTTTAAGGACCTTGTGTGGTCGAAAGCAAAATAGCCCATGTTATTAACAACAACTTAGTTTATAATTGCTGGGAGCATCCTAATATATCAATTTCTTATTTACCAGTAGTCATCTGATTGCTCGTATATCGGAATGTGTGTCTGCCGTTAAGCATCAAATGTTAGTTTTGTTGCACTTACATATGTAGTTGTGTGAGTATCGTTATGTGCTTTTCGGCAACATCAATTCATCACATGGCAAACATAACTCGAGGAAATGTTAGCACGCAGTCAGTTTAATTATTGCCGTTTGTCTAAATCATTCTCTACTCTTTCATTTTGGGTTTAATTTCACAAAAAATATTTTTATTTGCAACAATCAGGCAAAAGTTGACATACATACATGGCACAAACGGGCTAAAATTAAACGTTTAAACGTTGGGTTTAGAATATTAATTCCGGACCTTAGAAATTGGCCAGAGTCTTGTGTGGGAGTTTTTTTTTGCGTGTGAGGCCGTCAGTGGGGGCCTTGCTCTGCAGCAAGGCATCAAGGTCCCTCGTCTTCCTCCGTCCTCAATGTATTCACACTATCAAAGATAATCATTTAATTCTTATGTGAATGGCAAAGTAAAATAACATCTTTTAGTGCCTGACAAGGTACCCTTGTCCCCACATACGAGTATATGGAAATTTTTTGCACAAAAATCTGCCTAAAATTGTGTAAATAAAGTGTGAGATTTACAATACACGTTTATTTGAATCTATTGTTACCGATATTTTGGTTTCCATTAATTTTTCCATATAAGAATCGGGGTCACGCTTTTGAAGGTGTTGAGGTAGAATTAGTTTTTGTTCGTTTATTTGTCGTTTCTTTTCTTTCTTGTTATGAGTAACATTTTATAACGACCCCTGTGCGCGAAATTATCGTATGTTACAAAAACTAAATTTTACTGGACAGCGTTTTTATTACTTTTTTTTTAATTGCCTGCTAGTTTTAACTGTCAGATATAATAAAATATGCAATAATCGCTACAACACTTTATCAGCACATGAATTAATGGATTTGGAACTAATTTGCATAAAAGAATCGATTTCGAAAAAAGTATAACATACGATAATTTCGCGCACAGCGGTCGATATGACTTGTCTAAAGGTACCCAGCTAACTTGCTATACTGTTAAGGGTGGCATAAGTAAATTGGTCTGCCACATCTATTCAAAATATTTTCTTAACTCAAAGTCGGTATTTATTGAAAATTTTATAAAAGTTAGGAGTTCTCAAGAAGTTTAAGTTTAAGTTTCAAAAATTAAGCCTAAAACGCTCAAGGTACCCGTGTACTTTGCTATTCACATTAAATCACAGTTTTAAGTTGACATCTCACAGCTGATGGAATAATAAAACAATAAAAATAAAAGTAATCGAATTATACCAGAAAATTTTTAAAGTGAAAACATGTTTTAAGTGAAAACTCTGTAACAATCAATAAATTAAGATGACTGATAATTATGGTAACAATGCCATTTAGACGCTGAGGCAACCTGTAAATTGGAAATGAATTATTTTATGAAATAAAATTTATCTACAAAAAAAAATAAGTGTGAAGAAAAATAAAAAGAAATAAGAGTGATAAATTGGGTCTGTACCTTTTTATTTGTTAATTTAGTAGACATGTTAATTTTCAAGTTTAAAGGGAAGCTGACCATGTCATATGCAAATGGTGACTGGGTTTGAACGCAATAATTGCCGCTTATAGAGTTAATGCTGTAACTCAATGAATTGGTGTTTTCATTATTTTATTATAATTTTATTATTAATTTTCTTAAGCATTGCATCATCTGAATTAATTTCTAATGCCATCGTAAGTGTTCACAATATTAGCACTTTTTAACGCATGGAAAACACATTCAACTCTGCGGATTAATTCATAAGAACAACTGCGCCGTTGTAATTATAATTGAAATAAATTATTTAAATTTGTAACAGGAACTCATTAGCCCATGCTGAAACGTAACCAAATCATGGAACATTCATGGGTTCTAAGCACTCAAATAACGCTGTGTTTTGTTAAATGTAAACACGTGCTCACCAATAACACTCCTGTGTTAAAATCGTACTTTCTTCATAGGCAATAGAACGCATGCATTAGCTATTTCTTTAGCATGTCTTTTTTTTTTGCTGTGTAGTTTAGGCAAGCAGCACTCATCACAGCACACATCGCTCATTTAATATAAATAAAAGAATATGAACTTTAATTAGTAATCAACTGAGTGGTTGGTTGTCTATCTACGTCCAAAAGCAGGTATCAAGGTACACACTCATGGCAGGGGATGTACGTACATTAATTCACAAATTCCTATTTAATAAATTGATTTGAATTTTGTTTAAGTTCGGTAAGCCGCTACACCAACCGATATGAATTCTAAATTTTAATCAAAGTCTTCACAAAAACTTCGCCATAAATTAAACATGAAGTGTAAAATATTTTACGTTAAATTACAAATCTGTATTTAGTTTTTTTTAGCCCCTTCTGCAAACGTTATTGACCTACTCCGTTCTATGCCTTTTGCAAATAACCACCAGTGAAACATTTAAACAAGATAAATAGCTGTTGGCCGTCATCATTGAACGCTGTACCGGTTTGAATAAATCTACAACCATTCTGCAGCCGAATATTTATTGCCTTAAAGTATGTTAGGAAAAATGTTAAACAACAAAACAAGCAAAATGTTGCAAAGATACTCCGACAGACAGTACTTTTCATGACATCCTTTACAGTTCTAATTTTTTATTTTTTTGGTTGTTGCCACCGAAAAACGAAGGCAACAAAATGAAAATACCTCTTGCCCCAGCATATAAATGCCCCCTAAAGCATTGATGGCTGGCAGGCATTAAATCCCGCATGGCCTCTTTTGCACTCGGTGGGTTATAAACAAGAAAATGAGGTTGGCTGTGTGTGTGTGTGGCTTTGTAAGTTATATGAACTCAAGTGGTGGTACATGACTATTTGTATTGGAGTCAAATGTGGTAATTAGGTAGTATGTTGCACTCACTCTTTCTGTTTTGCCACATTGAGCAACAACAACAACAACAACAGCTTCAGCGCTTATAATATTTTTGGGGTTCTAAGTATCCACTTTTAGCCTCAATACAATTATTATCAATTACGATTGTATCACAGTACAAAGATTGATAATTTTGTTCTAAATAATTGTTTTTCGTTTTCTCCTTTTTTCTTCTTTTTATTTTTCTGTTTTATCAATTTGGCCATTTCATTGATGGTTGTTCAGCACTATTAATTGTTTTACATTTAGTTTTCTAGAGTAAAAATAAGAATAATAATACAAATTTTAAAGTGATAAAATGTATTTGGGTGAAAACTGAAATTTCGCAATTCAATATTTAGCTTGTTTTTACGGAAATATCATCTGTCAAAAGTGTGAAAAATTTAAAATTTAATTTTTAATAACAGCTGATTTTTTTTATTTCTTTATTTAAAATTAATAGTAGTTACAATACTGACATACAAAATGACATTAAAACATTTGCACATGCACTGACATACAATGTCTACTAATACTTATTTATAAAGGCTGGCCCAAAATAATCGAAGGGGAAAGATTCCATTATAACTTCTCATTTAAGCCATTATTATTAAATTAATTTTTATTTTAAATACAGTATATTAATGGAGAATATTTTTAATTTCATTAGGAAAGATTATAACTCGCAATTGATGGCCATTTTCCATAACCTTTCGCAAAATTTCAGGTGTTATATTGTTGCTTTCGCCGCGTATATTATTTTTTATTGCTATACAGTTCCAGGCTTCTTAATGTAGAGCTTTCCTTTCAAATAACCCCTAAGGAAATAGTGTGGAGCGCTTAAATCCGGTGAACACGGAGGCCAATTAAAATCGCTTGTACGGGAAATAATTCGTTCACCAAAGATGTCGCGTAAAAGATTCATTGTGTCCCTCGCAGTGTGAAAATTTTCAGCAGGGACCTTCGTGAGAGTTCAAGTTGTGTCGATCGTTGATGTTTCTCCATCTTCCCGAATACTCTCCTGTACCCCTTCAATATAGTCATCCGTGTGCACTGTTAGTATTCTACCGGTACCATGAAGGTTTCTTACTGCCCCTTGTTGTAGAAAATTTGCAACCAGACTCTGAGGGTCCAACCCGCACATTAAAATAACGACGAGTCAAAGCAATGGATCGTTGATTTGAGAAATAAAGTTCAACAATTTTGGCACGTTGTTCAATGGTGTACTGTTTCATTTTAAATTCCCCCCAATTCTCCTGTACAGAATACTGGAAACAAAAAAAAAACAAAAATTATAATAAAGAAGTTATAAGTAATTCAAACACCTTCGCTTCTTTTAAACCAGCTCTGTGTTGAATTATTTTTCATAATTGATATGAATTTTGTGTTGAAAATATTAAAGTTTCCTTCAATAGATGACACCAGTTCAACGCATTATAATGACTTTTGTGCCTGTATTTGTGCTTGTGAGAGTTTTATATATACGAGTTTAAGATATGTGTGCTTTAGAGTGATTTATTTTTCATTGTAACTCGTAATGCACCAAATATTTTGTGAACATATGAGACATATAAACATGCTTTTCAGATATTCGGCGTTCATAGACTTCTCTTAAAATTGTTCATAAACTCGAGAGTAGTTCATAATTCGGCTCTTGGTCATGAACTACTCACGCACTGTATAATAAAGGTAAATATTTTATTTGATTTTTCCCAAATTTTTAAAATTTTACTTTCTTTGGTACGTCCCAATCGTTAATGCTGTCCATATCGGTCAGCTATAATATGACCACCTAAAAACTTTTTGCGAAGAATGAAGGAAAATCTTTTTAAAAGCATTCTTTTGCACATTCAGTGAACCAAGCACCCCTTTTATTGGCATTTGAGAATAATTTTTTTCTTGTGCCAGTTCTCTTCTACTTATGCAATGCTTTGAACCGCAAAAAAGGAAAGTAGGGTTTTCGGAAGGGACATAGAGGGAGCAGTGTTTGCATAAATGGGACTTGAAGTTTCCAATATCACTGTAAATCTGTAAAATCTAACACTATTGCATGCGGTAGCGAACTTAAATGTCCAAGTTTCCTGGCATCATGCCAACTCATTGCACTGAAATAGCAATAAAACAGCGATGCACATCCTACCAGTGATGTTAACCGTACGGTAATTTAGACGTACGAAGGGCAAGCAGGTAATTTCGACATTTTGTTGTAATTTTTAAGCGTCAAACCCCAAAGCTTTTGTTTCTATTGTGGCTTCACAAAATATACATATCGATTTGTCATAACAACAAATCATAAAATGTACGGTTTCCTTACAACAATATAAAATGACGCCAATTGTAGTTTCTGCTAGAAATGACTAACTAACAATTCATAGCTAAGCCTATATATTACAAAAATGCATACATTGATTTTACTGAAAGTATGAATTCTCAATACTTTCTGATGCTGGTGCTGATGGCGAGTAGTCAGCGTGTTGGCTCTGCAACCAGAAAGACCCAGGTTCGATTCCCAGCCCGGTCATATCAGCAAAAAGTTTTTTCTGAGTTTTCTGTGCTACAGCATCCTCCTTCGTTGGTATTTGAGCAATAAAACGTCGGCGAAGTAAAATAATAAATAAAATGGCTCCATTAGCTTAAAAATAATGCGTCAAAAAACATCAGAGACGCCGCAACTTTGCTTTATAATTTACACGCAACTGCAGAGTTGTTTCCATAATTAAGCTCTATCTTCCTACCACTTTCATTCACCACCTGTCTATTTCTTCCCTATCCTTCTCTCTAGTTCCAGTGTATGTAGGGGATAGCCCCTGAGCACTGGTCCAAGATAAAAAAAAATATATTCTTTTATTATTATTTTTTTTTTATTATTTTATTATTTATATTATTATTATAAGTAGTTTACTTGTTTCTTTGAAATTTCTGTTTTTTTTATTTTTATAAAAAAAAAAAACATTATTATTTTTGTGCAAGACTTGGCGTACAGTAATTTTACCTCGAAATTTTATATTTTTAGGGTTGTAGGCAAATCAAAATAAAAAAACTTAACACCACTGCATTTCACATTGTATGGCACTTATCTATGACATAACAAGTTCAAGATATGTACGTCCACAGAATTCAGCGGTAAGAAAAGTTATGAGCTGATGGAAGAAGTATGTATTCAAAAAAATTAACTGTCTGGTCCATGATGTCAGGCGTTAACGTTCGATCGCTTAATTACATTCACAACAAAAACAATATTTGAATTTTTGGGCCAGGCACACAGATAAAAGTGAAATCTGAAATCAATTCCGAAAACTGTTTATTTATTTATTATTTTGTTTTTATAATTCAACCAACCACAAAAATTCCTGATTCAATTACTAAAGTTGCTTTGAAAAACTCAACATCTGCGAATAAGAAAATTATATTGGTTTGGTAGTTGATTACTTTACAAAGTAATGGAAATTAATGGAAATGTTCGATAAATAAATGATTGAAATTGTTTTTGGTAGTTACTTTCTTCAGTGCAGTTGATTTATTTTATTTAAAATGCAACAGCTCTGAAATAAAATGCCATTACATAAAAAGATCTTTGTTCTATTTTAAGAGAAAAAGATTTTTCTATAATTAAAAATTAAATAAATAAAAGAGATGTTCATTAGAAAAGTTAAATATTTTGTCTTAAAAGTGCAATAAACTTCACACAATAACGGCTGCAAATGTTGCTCGTCATCAATATTCATTAAAACAGTACTTGGCTGCTGGTATATTGTTGTACACGTGTAGGAATGTCTATGTATAGATGGGTTTGCGTATGCATGCATGTATATGTATACATATAAAATGTATAATTCCACTCGTATTCATATAATTTTTCTTCATAAGCATGACACTTGCTACCATCATGTATAGATTTTCGCATTATCGTGCTTAAAAGTTGCCAAATAACATTTTGTTTTTTTGAAGATTTCTATCAGTTATATTTTTTTTTATCACGGCCTGTATGTTTGTCATTGTTTATTTTTCCATTATTTTACAGTCATTTCACTTTAATATGCTTTCCATTTTGATGTAGAAATTTATTTTCGCTTTATTTTCTGTTGAAGGAAAGTTTAAAATTTAAAAAAAAAATATATACAGTCGTCTAACTATGAAATGTTTGCAAAAATATATAGAAAATTTTCAAGCATTTTATGATAATTCTTCAAAATTCATTGCCAACATTTAACTGACAGATTGTAATTAAAAAATTTACAAACGTGCTAGTCTGAGAGTTCGCTTGTAATAATTATGGGAAAAAATTTTAATTAATTATTTTGAAATTTTTTTATGAACTCGATTATCGCTGACATTGCAATTGATATATTTGTATGCTTCTAGTGGTCTGGTATACTATATATATATCAATCCCGTAGATGCGAGTAAATACATATGTATATTACCCGTCATCCGAGCCACTGCCTTTTAAATATTATTGACTTTCATAAAAAATTAATTTATAATTTTAAATATTGCTTTATTTTTAATACTACTGCCGATAAGATGTAAAGCTCAGCAGATACTACTGTAATGCGACTTATAAAATTGTGAATAAAAACAAAATTGTGATTACACAGCCAGACCATACCTCCATATATCGAAAATAGACCGATTGACGTTAATCAGAATTTTATTTTGGCCATTAAAAAAGTTTATTTAAATGCAGGTAGCATGCAGGAGAGTGGCGAAATAATACATAATGGTAAAATTTTATATGATATCATGTCATAATATTCTGCTCAGTAATTAAAGCAGTTTGAGAAAAAATATGTATATTTAATTGTGAATTATTTTTTATCAGTTCATTTAATAAAAAATCCATATTTTTTATGTCATGAATTTATAACACTTAGTGAACCACCGCAAATAGTAATTTTTAATTGTTTTAGCAAATACGTGGGATCTTTTATTTGCATAATACAGGGTGTCTGGTAGCAGATTTATATTTTCAAACTTAAATAAAAAAACGTAATAATTGACACAAAGTTTTATTAAGAGCTTTGAGCGATAGAATGGAAATGCGGATTTTATTTTTTAAAGAGTATGTCATCCATATCGTTCAGATCCTTTTTAAAAACTTCATGAATAATCGCTCTTGGAAGCCCCAGTGAGGTTGCTCTTTTCCGTATTGAAAGTCGCGGATTTTCACGTAAACTACTTTCAACCAGTTCAATGTTTTCGGAATCGACTGAGCCCTGGCCGAAGTAGTTGCGCATAATCTCTACACCCATGAACGAATTAAATTTACATTCGGTTCATCACTTATTCGCCGGATACCGAGAACTTTGAACAAAATTATCGACGAGCAATTACTTAAGAATCGTTACTCTTAAAAAATGTCTCCACAGCGAACGCGCGATGCTCACTCGACCACTGCGAGAAATCAGCTCAATCGATAATTCCAATGGCGCCACCCTTCCTCCACACCGTTCATTACTTTTTGAAAAAATCGAATTTAATTAAATTAAATATAAATTTCCCACTAGACACCCTGTATATGAAAATAAGTTCCAGCACTACAATGCATCGCATGTGTATGGCTCATCCCTGAGTGCCGGTCTAAAATAGAAAAAGTGAAATTTTTCAAGAGCACATAGTAATTTTTATGGCGTATTTAATCTGAGCAAGCGATAAAGTGATTTCAGAATTCCATTAGGCTACAATGTCTTGCGATTTAACACTTCCCGATTATATCGCCCACTTTAAGTTACCGATTTAAACTTAAACCTAAAAAAAAACATTTGTAATTAACGTGTTAGCGCAGTCAAGTGTTCAAATCTTAGCACATTGGTGAACAATTTTCTAATGTGCTGAGGTATATCGATTATTGTGCATTTTAACATCCTCCCTGGTTGGTATTTGAGAGACTTAAAATAATAAAACGATCTCCTTTAGCTTAAAAATAAATACGTAATAACAGCGCATATGATGCCCCTGTTGTTTAAAAATTTACAACAAAAAACCGCAGAAGCAGACTTACGGCCAATTATAGTAATGCACCGCTCGCCTCTTCCTCTGCATGATTACTATTACTTTTCAAAGAAAGATATAAATAACGCCACTTTGGTGGGTAGACCTCCACATAAAAACATTTGCAAAAAAATTTTTTGTTTCAATATGAGATTTTAAGAGGATTTGCCCATTAGCCAATCTAGGGTCACGTTTGAATTATTTTATGTTCTTTTAGTAAAGCTTAAGTTTTAGTTCCTGTGTTTTGTTTAAATGGTCAGCTTTTAGCAGTTCTTCAACATGTATAATTTTTCTATTCAGTTTGTCATTCAAGTCAGATTTCTAAATAATTCTTATGTAAATTTACATAACGCTCATTAAAATATCCTTTTTAGAAATACATTTTTTTTATATTATGTTTCTCCAACATTAATCTGTTCGTCCATTGGCTTACAGCATACTCTGTAGTAACAATTTTTATAATAAAAGAATTTTTATAGTCTGCTGGCTTATTTTCTATGCTTCAGAGACATTAAAAATTGTGATAACAAAGTCGTTTTAGTTACAACAAAAAAAAAAAAATTACAAACCAACAACAATTCCAACGACATTAAAAATAATGTTTAAATTTGCAACTTACTTTACAGGACAAGTATCTATGTATCTGCAGATACGCTGTCATGCATATGTGTTACTAACTGCGCTTCCAAACACACATCTAACACCGTTAGGCACGTTCATAATGTTTACAATGAATGCATCTTGCATTTACATAACCTTATGACTCCTACACATACAACGAAGCGAACAAACCTACGACACATGCACATACGCGACCGGAAGAACACATACACATGAAGCCATTGAATATTTTACATGGCATTTAAATAGCGTAATTAGTATAAAGCGTAATATTTCTAACTATTAACGGAAGAGCGCATAATTGAGCCGTTTTTAATGCCTTCTTTCTGCTTCCGTAGTGAAATTTATTTTTAAAAATTTTACATATTTTTCATGGTATTTTGATTATTATCTTGCAATTGGCAAAGGGGTATTTAAAATATTCATTTAATGAATTTTTTTTTTACTAGAAAGATTTGTGTTTTTTTTTTGTACACCTTTAAAGGATTTTTGAATCAATCATTTGAACGTTTCACTTTTATTTATTGAGATTTTTTTTAACTAATATTTCTTTCGTCTGCTTTATTTGAAACCACCACTCAAATTCAAATAAATTGCCAATTTATGTTTGCCACGAACACAATAGAATTGTTACAAAATTTTGTTAGAAAACGTTATTCGATTATCGTTTACACACAATACAGGGACGTGTGTACCATTAGAACCACAATATACAACTAGCAAAAAAACCTCAACTTCGTTTTTAACGCCATCATACGGCATAACGTTAGTGAAGAAGCACACATGCATGTGTACCTATTTGTGGCTGTGTAGGTGTGTGCGTGAATCTGTGGGAGTTATTTAAAGCTCTCTGTACTCAAAATATGTGCAACATAATTCTTTTGAAAGTTACTTACTTGAAGGTACCGAGCAGAAAGCTTTTCTTTGTTACTCTTTTCCATCTAAAACTTACTCTTCGCGGAGAATAGTTGTATTTGCTGCTCTTATTTCGCCAGTTCATAGAGTAGGCAGGCATATTTGGTATGGAGTATAACAGTTAAATATTCCTTTGTATTGTGCAATACTTATGCATGGATGTGTTTTTATTTATGACTAATGTTTATTAAGTAATAAAATGGAAGTAATTTGTGATATAATGTGTAAGCATTTGGCCTCCGTTTTGATCTTTTTCATAATGCTTTGCATTGTGTAGATGCAGAGCACTGCTTTCTTTTGAATTTGTCGTCGTTTTTGTGAAATTAAAAAGCATTAATGATGTTACCGAAGCGTCTTCTTTTCTCAGTATTATTTAATAAACAGTCATCTGAGGTGTAATTCCGTCAGTCGTATACCGAGCGAATCTTGGAGAGTAAGAACAAATCTATCGAGTAACGTTTGATTTTTTTTATTGCTTGTAAGAAAAAGTATAAAAATAGAAAATTGAAATGAAACATTTATAAAAACTAAAGAAAAAAAATTAATTATTTATTTAACACGAAGGATGAAATATTAAAAATAAAATTATAAGAAGAGGCCTCAAAGTAGTGGTGCCAGAAGAAAAGCGCTAAATCGCCAAAGAAAAACAACTGCTGTTTAGGAAAAAAGTACTAGTTTTTGTAACATGGCCGGGAAGGTATACTACTTTGTTTTGCCGCCATTTTGGTAAACATTAGTCTTGACACTTTCTATTTCTAATAATATTATCGATATTTCGCTGCAACTTGGTGTAGATTTTTCAGGAAATAAATATGCTATATTTAAAAAAATTTTTTACTAATACTATTGGAATACGATAATAAAAAAAAAGTACAAATAATATATAATAAAATTTGTTTAAATAGAAATAATAATAATATTTCTTAATACTTGTTTTTTTAACGTTTTTTATTATTTGAACAATCTATTTAATTAAGCTTTAAGGTTTTTTTATTTTTTTATTTTTATATAATCTCGATATTTCCATAACCTCCGGTATACATCTTTAGGAGATTTTTATTTTTAAAATTTTTTCTTTTTGAATTTCATATAAAAATTTTTCTAACATAACATGTCTCATAAAAATTGTGTAAAGAATATGATTCAAAATATTTTAAATTTTTTACAATATTTACAAAATGTATAAAATTCAAAAATATTTTACAATATTTACATTTAAATATACATTTAAAATATCTTTTTATATATACTTATAATCCCACATAGCGATATACATATATATATGTATATGTATATGATATATATAAATATACACATATATCCATACATATATATATACATTAAATACACGTATATATATAAAATTACATATACACATATATACACACATATATATATATATATATATGCAATACTTAATTATATATTGAGGTTTTCATTCTCTTAGGATTCCTCTGATGTTGAGTAAAAAATTTAAGCCGAATCATTTCACACTTTTTTAGTGAAAATCATGTTTTTCATTTCGAAGTTTAGGAAAATTACGGAGTGAAATTGTTAGTAAATGTCATTATTGAACTCAATATTCCATACAAATTATTAACTAAGTTATTGTGCAATATGTACGAAAATTTTATAAATATTGAGTATAACTTGAAATACAACACTGTCACAAGTGTGTTTAGTCAGCAAAATTATCTATAAATTGTAACGACGTTGACAAAAGTCGCTAAAATGAAGCAAAATGAAGCAAAATAAAGGAAAGTAACAACAATTTTGATTTCTAGCTGTCAAATGTTTATTGATTTAGCTAAATTTTGTATGTGTGAACACTGAAATTTATGTGTCAATAAACTGAATATTGATTCAATCAAAAAAATCATTTCAGAACACCATATAAAATTTAAAATTTTTGCTTAAGTTTATTTAATTTAAAGGAATATAATTCTAAAATAAAAATGGCCATCAGCTCTAAATAATAATATTTTTTTTTTTAATTTTCGAACGAATTCTTCTTCAAATTTTTGCCTCTGAAAAATCCCAGTATTTTTCACATGTAATTTTTAAAAGCTTTTATTTTTATTTGAACTATGAAAGCTTTTGGTAATTGCGGTAGTAATAAGGACATTAACCTTCTAAGTTAAGTACAATTGTTAAATATTCATATCTCCTTTCACGCGTAAGCAAAGAGTTAATAAAGATCTATAAATAAGTGCGTGGAATAATAGTTTGTATATTTAGAAATTGTTTGAAAATAATATTGAAAAAGAAAATATACATACATATATGTATATAAATTTAATTTTCTTGTCACTGAAAGCTTTTCTGGCCAATTGCAGTGAAATGGTTTTTAAGTTTCTTTTATTTATTTATTTTTCCTTTTTTATATTGGAAAGTGTGAGTAAAATAAACACAAGTAAAAAAAATTTGCTAGTGTTTGTTTACGTTAGTTTGTGTGTGTGTGTGTGTGTGTTTGAGGGGGTGTATATTTTTAAGGGACGTTTGCGAGCAACAAGTTGATAGTTTCTGAAAAGTTTATGAGATATTTTTTATTGCTGACGGTTTGGTTGTTTTATGGGAAATATCCAAATGTTTTCGATTATCTATTGAATGGGAAACAAAATAATAATAATAACAACAACAGACAGGAAAATAATTTATTCTATTTTATTGATTTCGTTTTGTGTTTTTTTTTTATAGGAATTTTATACACGTTCTTGCATAAATAACAATAGGAATTTATAGAAGTATACGCACTTCCAATTCGTTCCAATTTATTTATAAAACTTTTATATAAAAGCAACACATTGATGTTCAGCTGTTGCCATAATTACAATACATGTACATACATATGTATGTATGTATGTTGCCATCATGGTCATGTCAAGGAGTGTACTCCTTCTGTATACAAAGCAACGAAAAGGCATTCAATTAGAATTTCGAAGCAAAACAAATGGCTGTTGTTAATCGTTTTGTGTGGCATACCAAAAATGTCAGCAAAAGTCTTTTGTCTTGTAATTTCCTCATCAATATTAGAAAAATTATCAAAGTAACCATATCGTTTAATAATTGTCTGATGGTTTAATTTAGTAATTCATAATTACTAAAATTGATATAGTTTTTTGATAATCACTGGAGTTAAGGAATAAATTAATATGTCAATTCATGAAAACAAAATTCTAAATAATGTCTCTTGATAAGAAGGGTTGGTTTTATTGAGACAATTTAACAATTGGTTTTAAAATAATTCATACTAGAAGATTATATAATTATTAAGGCATGATACATAGCATTTTCGCATGACACTATTTTTTCTATATACATTTATTATGAATAAAAATGTCAATAAAGTAGATTGACATTCTTGAAATTCTTCTGTTCGATTACGCACAAAGTGAAATTGCATTTTAAAAATGTACGCGTGTATGCAATTAGGTAGGCTTGTGGCCTAAACAAAATACACTTACACACTCTTGCTGTTTTGTTTAATATCCAATAAGATCTTCCAAAAAAAATTTTAGGGAAATAATTAATTTTTTGAAGAGAATGTTGTCAGCCAGAAATTGACAACCATATAAAAAATTTTACGCTGGAAAAGTAACGGGTGGTCCACGATGTTAATTGTGAGTCACACCTTTCGGTTTCAGATTAAATCATTAAGACATCTAGCATTTTTACGGATGTGCATTAGTTAGCCTTTCTGTCAGTTTTTGTGTGAATAGTCACTGGTCACTGAACATTACCGGCTTCAGCTGATAACTATCCACCAGCACATCCGAACGCTCTCCTTCGTCGTAATTATTTAGCGCCGGTTTAATTACTAAAAATGGCTACAATAACGAAGCTTCAAAATATAATACGTTGTCTTTGATATCAGAGGCAATGCAGCACTGCTATAAACAAAAACAAAAACAGCCAGAAGCATAGTTGTAAGATATTGAAGTTTCACCTCCTGTCATTTCTCTAACTATACATTTCTTCTAATTCCAACCCTATCCACTCTTTCGCAGATGACAGCAGTATCTGCCATTCATATTCATTTGATCGTCGGCCGACATCAACTATGATCGCGGCGACGCGGCAGAATATGAATGATTCGCTAACAGGTGACCTCACGAGAATATTAAAATGGGGTCACGCGAACAGGGCCGATTTCAATGCCCAAAAAACCCAATGCTGCATGCTAACCCATCGCCGTATGCATGATCACGCTGCCTCGCGCTGTAATTATGGGTGGCATAAACATTGAGGAATCAGAAGCTCTTGATGTTCTTGGCATGAAAATCCAGTGTGATGTTCGATGGACTGAGCACATTTTTCAGGTCTCAAAGGAAACATTCAAGTGCCTCGGCTTTTTAAGACGGTGTAAGACATACTCCACCCCATCTGATCACCTCACTATTTATACCGCCTACATCCGACCGAAAATGGAATACAACTCTCATGTGTGGGCCGGTGCTGCAAAGACTATTTTGAAGTTACTCGACCGTGTACAAGAAAGGGCGAAGAAACTCATAGGAGACAGTAGGGTAGCCAACTCTATTGACTCTCTTGAGCATCGTCGCAACGTGGGGTGCGTTTCGTTGTTCTATCGTTACTATAATGGGATGTGTTCTAATGAAATCAGGGAACTTGTTCCCGAAACCCGGACATTCGCGCGCACGACGCGATCATCATTAAGAGCGCATCCATTTGTGGTCCATTTGGCGGCGACTCGCACTACGCATTACAGAGAAAATTTGTGTTTTGGCCTAACAGCACGTATGTGGAATAGACTACCCGCAGAAGTGTTTCCTGTCACTTTTAACATGGGAAAATTTAAATCAAATGTCAATAAACACTACGCCCTCTATCCTCCTTCCCGTAACCTAATTTCCTAGTTCCAGCACAATGCTTCGCATGTGTAGGGGTCATCCCCTGAGTGCCGGTCCAAGAAAAAAAAAATTAAAAATAATTCCAGCACAAGGCATCGCATGTGAAAAAGTAAAAAATTTTTTGCCCAACTTAATTTGACATTTCTTTAGACTTCTTTGGGAATTTTACCAAATTATAATAATAATTTTACGCACTACCTTCCCAAATGTTTTAACTTATTGAGAGAAATATTTTTACGAAAATAAATTACAGTGCAATTGCATTAATGGGTTCCTATGCTAATTTCACTGTTGCTAATGCAGATCTTCAGGGAAGCTTTACTTAAAATTTTGTTACAACATCTTGAGATATTATATTAAACATGCATTTAAATAAATGAGAAGTATTAGCAATATCAGAGCTGAAACAAGAACTCAATAATCAACCCGTTTTCTAATTTTTCTATCTTTGTTTCAGTGTACAATTGAGTAGGGCGTTTGTTGAAGCCTTACCTTGTCTCTAAGAAATGTGAGACAACCTATGACTGTTTGGTACGATTTATGGGCTGGCGGCCTTATCGATCAATACTTCTTCGAAAATGAGGTCGGCCAAGCAATCACGAACACCAATCCGTTCGCTATCGCGAGATGATAACGGACTTCTTGTGATTACAAATTGAGGATATGGACCTATACGAGATGTGCTTCCAACAAGCCAACGAAACAGTAGCTCTTTTGGGCGAGAAATACAATGGCCGTATCATCTTACGTCGTGACGATGTTAATTGGCCGCCACCATCATATGATTTGACGCCGTTGGACTTCCTTCTTTAAGGATTTTTAAAAGAAAAAGATAATCCAAAATTCAGTAGGCCAAGAAAAATTCAAGAGCTAAAGGAAGATATAATTCGGTACATTAATGACATTGCACCAGAATTATGTCACCGAGTCTTTGAAAATATCGACCATCAGCATTTGGTCGGTATTTTGTTGCACACATACTTGACATATATAATTCTATCATAATAAAAAATATTAAGATAATGTTCTGAAAACATTTCTTTTAATTACAATTAAAATCATGCGTTTTGGTAGGACCACCCTTTATTTAGAAATTTTATCCAAAATAATATGGCTCAAAACATTTAAAATTTTATTTATATTTTTATTTTTAGTAATATATTTTAATACAATGTAAACTTTTAAAGTATTGAAATTACTAATATTGGAAATCTTCATTTATATGTTTTTTAAAATATTTAATATACTTGTTTTTGTGTTCAACAAAAACTATTTAGTTGCCATTACTTTATAAATTTTCACTCTGAAAAATATAAAATTTATTATTTTAGATTGTCAAATATATACTTTTGAACATTGAAGAACGACTTTGATTTTTATCAAGAAAGAAAATAACGTTTTTGGCCTTTTACTAATCAATACCAAATAAAGATATTATGCAGCGTTCTGCTCAAACAAAAAGTAAATCACAGGATCAATGTTGGCCTTCAACTTAAGAGGCGCGAAATTATAAGTCACGGACTTGTTATTCTGTTTTGCATGTTTAAATTTTATCGGAAATTGTAAAGAATGAATTTTATTAGAAAAATTCTTTTATATGTACATCAAATAATTTGAAACAGGGCGGCATATCTGTGCCAGAAAGACTGCACAAATAAGTACCAAAAATACCGCGAATAATGTCACCAACTTTCTTAACTGACTCTGGATTGTTTATCACAATAGAATTAAGATGTCAATGCGAGTCAATTTATAATTTAATAAAATTTATTTGTTAATCTTCAGCCAACAACATACACAGATTCTCAATTATGATAAAAGAAAATTGCAATTACTCAAAATTAAAAGAACTTGTTGGACAAAAAATATTAAAACATTAAACAATCTAACTTTCAATTAAAAATGCCTAATATATGTTAGCTTTAAGCTTCTCAAGCTTAAAATTTATAATTTACAGATGTCCTGCATTGTTCATCTTCTAATTGCTTTACGATGTTTGAAGATTTTTGTGTTTTTTTTTTTTTGCTTCCTTTAAACTTTTCCAAGTTTTATAACAATGTTGTTGAAAAAAAATTCAAACAGAAATCAAATTGGAAAAAATTTTATAAAAAATTAATAAAAATTGATTCGAATGCCGTGCAATTGAAAACAATATAAAATATTTCTGGAACACGAAAGAGAAGATAAAAACTTAATCATATTTATACGATTCATTGCCAAATACGCTTAACTCTAACAAGCTTAATTCCACTTTGCATTCTATTTTTTTTTTCTTGGTTTCTTATGCAGAAAAAAAAATTTAAACAAAATTTAAAGAGGACAAAAAATAATCATATTTAAGTCATGCCATCCATGTAAATGCGATTAACTACACTTTATAATTTTTAGCTTTAGCTTATTTCTAACTTTAATATTTAATTCCATTGTACGCCTCCAACACTTTCCTTCACAATGGAAGTGTGCTGAAATTATAATGGTTTTAAAACCAAGCAAGCCGGAAAATATATTGATGTCGTACAGGCCTATTAGCTTATTGCCTATTTTATCAAAAATTTTTGAAAAATTATTACTCAAACGTTTATACCTAAAAATCTAAGAAAATTGCTAGAAGACGGAAAATACTTCTTCTACTTTAAAGAAGGAAGAACTAAATTATATTTGAAGCGTTCTTAAAAAAATATTTAAGTGGACTAATGGTGATAATACTAAATGTGCAGGGCGCAAATACCTTCTGCACTGCAACCAATGCTTGTGATATCTGTTGACCGCAAAAGGCGTTCTTTCTTTGCTGGTTTATCAGCTGCATTCAGTGAATTCACGTGGCCTCACAGGATATAATCAATAGATATCTAATCGCACGATCTCATTAATCTTACATCAATATTAAAGTGTGGCACAAACACAACAAAAATGTCTTACAAGCATTTCATGAAATTGCAATTAGTGTGTATGTATTAGAAGAGAACACAAGTACAACAAAACAATGTTAAAATAGAACAAGGCTGAAGTAGAAGAGATATGAAGTAGAACATCAAAACTATTTTGGAACATTCAAAACATGTTTGAATAACTCGTAGACAAACTTGCAAAGAAACTTTAGCATTTTTTATGAACATAAAAAATCTAATGTATGTATGCAAAAATAAAATTTTTTTAATTCACATTTGGAAAAACAAATAAAATAAAAATATCACAATTCATATTAGGTTTGAGGTTCGTTTGTAAGGTTCTTTAATTTCACCTACATTTAATATATATTTAAGGTTACTAAAATTTAGAAAAATCACGAAAATCAGAAAGTTGAAATTATGAAAAAAAATTATATACCTGCAAGGTGTTTTCCCTCCTAAATGATATTATTTAATAAAACTCATGTTTACATTTATACGCTTTTTTGTGTTTGTTCTTGTGTACTCGATGCTTTTGTTGTAATTTACAGTTTTTTTTATTTCATTGTCTGTTTTTGTTTTGATGTTCTGCTTCATTTGAACACACATGCACAAACAAAACTATAGATATAAACTTTTCGAATGGTGCTTGTTTTGTTTCAGTGGGAGTCAAGTTTTGTTATGCTTGTTTTGTTGATAAAGTTTACAATGGAATACACGGCTTGGAAGTAGTGTGCTTTAGAATACTGAACTTTCAATACATTTTGTACAGCTCTTTAATCAATATACAAGTCCATTTCTTTCCATATCCACATTTTGACAATTGGCTTCCTCAGATGATTTCTTATCGTCATTCAGCCAGCAATCAATTCAACATAAAATACCCTGCTTCTTATAAACAAATAACAATGAAATTGTTAAATAATGAGAAAATTCGACGAGTTGTTGAGAATAAATTCTCTAACCTGCATAATTGAAACTTGAAAAAATAATCGCTATATCAAAAAATATATTCTGCAAGTGGAGATGCGTATTAAAAAAATTATTTTTTTTCATACATATATAGAATTTTAGTATTCCAACAACAAGTTGATATAATTTTTTGTATAGACATCTTTACGGGCAGCGTTTTATGTCTAGATGCAGGTGTTACGTTTTAATGCCAATTTGATTTTATTGCCACCAATAAAAACCGACTTCAAAAGTTGAAGCAAAAAGTCAAAAATCCGTAAAAAAAAGAATGGAAAAATATGTAGCGGGTATAAAAAACCATTAGCAAATCATTAAATATGACTAATTAAAAGGGAAGAAAAGCGTACAGGGGAAACAGACAGACAGGCATGCCTGCATGCCTGCATGCCTGCATGCCTTGTCTTGACTTGTCATATTCGCACATAAATTTTTGGGTTGTTAGTCATTCGCAAAAAAAAAAAGAAAAAATCATGTAAAATGTTTTCTTTTACTGTTAACAATAGAAGTCACTTGATACACTGGCTTGCCAGAGGGGTATTAAACGGTGCAAAAAATTCTTTTCATGAATTAAGTTCAAGCAACGTAAAAAAACGAAACTTTTTACAACTTTTTCTTTTTGGCATGCTTTTCAAATGAGCAATGGCAGTAGTCATGTCTATCTTTATTGTATTAACAAATTTCTAAAGGTGAATTTTAAATTTTCTTTTAATCATTTTAAAATTCTTTTAAGGGAAAATAGTAGAATTTTTTTAGACATTTTTCGCTCCGTCATGCTGTACGTGTTTAATTTCATTATAATAAATCATGCCTGCTTCCCTTGTAAGTGTTTGCTACTTTTTTCTCGTTTCGGCTTAAAATTAATTCAATTTTGTTTATCAATAATTTCCTGCCTCATTCCGTTTTCGGTTTTCCACTTTATGTATTTTGTATGGCTGTGGCCACGTTAGCAAACATGCAATTGCATGAGTCAAACCCTTGTTTTACGCTGCATTAAATTTGCCTTATTGGCAACAAACTTTTTCTTCGTGCTATAGTTTGCATGAAATATTTATGCCGAAATTTACTTATTCCATGTGAGTAAGTAAATGATTCACTGTCATGTAAAAGGTCATAAATAGAAAAATTTTGGGGAGGAAATTTGTGAAATTTAAAAATTAAATTTTTATTACTTCCTAACGTGAGTCATAATGCGAGTAGTGCCGCTCTAAGGGAGTTTTAAGGCAATTTATTTTTCAGCAGAATGAAAGGTATCTAAAAAATATTACTTCAAAAATATTTGAATTAAGAAACAACGGTGCACAGTATATTTTTCTTGTCTCAAAATGCATATAAAAATATTTCCATCATTCCTCAAAATATTGTTTTTAAAATGTATAAATAACTATTTTATTATTATAAATATAAATTCGTTACTCAGAAGACAGTTTTTGTTTTGTGGCACTGTGCCATCAGCGAGTTTGGGAAGAAGCAGGTGTGGAAAGTGCCTTTGAAAGTCTCAAATTAATTATACACAATATAACTAGCAATTAATAAGGAAAAACATATATGTATGTATGTACATACAACCAAGCAATCAATAATCCATATTTGAACAAATTTTTCCTGATATGCAATTAGTTTGTCTTCGTGTCAATTGTTGTCGGTAAGTTCAAGTGGCAAAGGCATAGTCACTGGTCACCGGAGAGTACCGACATCAGCTGTATTGTATAGTATTGTATGGATGGTATTCTGTAGCATCATCGGCGAAATAATATTATTAATAAAATGTCTCCTAAATACAGCTTCAAAAATTGAATCGGTTTCCTTGATATCAATGCAACACTGCTATAAAAGCAAAAGCGTGCAAAAGCGATATTGTAATAATAATTTAGTTTCCTTCTATCTATCTCTGCGGCACCTGTAATCTCCATTACTATTCTTTTCCAAGAAGTTAACACTTAGGGTCTCTTTCACCAAACATATTTAAACAGAATTTAATTTAATTAATGATCTTTAATTAAAGTATGTTTAAAAAAATTTTATTTTCACCAACTGAAATAATGAAACACAAGAAAGTATGGTAACGCTCTGATATTTAATATGATAGCGTCAACTTACAGCTTTTTAAAAAGCTGTTTAAAAGCTGTTTAAAAGCTGTTTTAAAGCTGTTTCATGCTGTTGCAAAATCAATATTTAAATGCAGAGTGCTGGCTACTTAAACAGTATTTAAATATTCAATTAGTATATCTAGATGAAAATGAAAATCGACATTTAAATATGAATTAATATTTAAATAGAATTGGTTAAATAGGCTCTTAGTATTAGACAATCACTGCATGAGTGTTACTTCTCTTCAAAAAAAAAAAAAACCAAAATAATAGATCTTTGAATGTAAATAATAGAAGAAGTCTTACCAATTTTTGTAGTTAAACGCCTTTTCCTTATTTAATTTGTAATTTGATATATATTTTATGTTCAATTAAAATTTTCAAAAATTACAAAATTATAAATTATTAATTTAATTAAATTCACATTTCGTTATATTTTTATTAACAACTTTTATTCTGCTTTATTTTTATTTAATTTGTATTATTTAATTTTTCTTTTCTTTTCTTTATTAATTTAATTGAATTTTTAAAATAATTGAAATTTTTTTATCACATTCTTACACATTAGGATTATTAATTATTTTTAGCAAGAAATAAATTGATTTAATTTTTCAAATAATTGACACTATTATATTTTTATTAACAACTCTTACTCTGCTTTATTTTCATTTCATTTTTATTACATAATTTTTTTTTTTAATTAATTAAATTTTTAAAACAACTTGCACTTGTTTTTCATTTCAATTAATTAATAATTTTTACCTTGCTTTATTATCACTTTGTAGGATTATTAATTATTTCTATTTATTATTTATTTATTTAATTTTTTAAATAATTGAACCTTTTTTTATTTTTATTAACTACTTTTACTCTGCTTTGTTTTTATTGCCCTTTTATTATTTCATTTATATTCTATTTACTGATTTAATTTAATTTTTAAAATAATTGCTATATTTTTATACATATTTTGATTAACAACTTTTACTCTGCTTTCTTTTCACTTTGTAGGATTATTAATTATTTTTATTATTTATTGATTTAATTTTTCAGACAATTGGCTCTTTTTTATATTTTTATTAATAACTTTATTTTAATTTTATTACTTCATTCTTCTTTTATTTACTTATTTAATTTATTTTTTAAAATACTAATTTAAATTTTATGAAACAAATAACTTTTTTTTTATTAAATCAATTGATTCTTTTTCTTAACACTTTAATTTCCCGGCACAAAAAGTTTTTTTAGTTATATTAATACCTCACTAAACAATTACTCTTAAAACATTTAATTTCTTGCTCTCTTTATATTTCTGCCTTAAAAAATTTCAAAACAATAAAAAAACAACAAACAGCGAATGCACAGAATCTTCAAATTTCCTCCTACTACTACTCAGCTGCGCAGTAGGGTTAATTCGTTTTCAAACACAAGCAAGTAAAAATCTGTCCCAACTATTGTACAACAACACGTACCAAGGGACAAGTTGCCGCTGCTGCAGCGCGGCCCATGATATATTCATTTTGCTATTGCATTCTTTACATTTTTCTTATTTCTTTTGGGGCACTTTTATTAAAAAACTATAACTTTATAAAGCCATTTTTATCGAAAATTACACTTCACGACTTCTATTAACACTTTCCCAATATTTGTAAGAATTTTTTCACAATATGAATATGGTTTACTATCTTTTTTGGCAGATTATATCCAATAACATGCGTACACTTCAAGCACCGGCGAACAAACTAATTTTTGCAGATTTTAATGAGACAAATATAGCAAAAAGAGTTGCCAGTTTGAGAGAAAGCTAAACAATATTAGTGAAGGAGGAACTTAAAATGTAAATGATATTTGCATTAATATAAAAAGTATTTACGCATATGTGTATGTACATATGTACATATTCATATAAATATGCATGGATGCATGATCGTACATATGGATTTGTATAATTTTGTTGGATGAACAAGTTAACTTTAAAGAAAACAAAAAACTGTGACATTTATAAATACACATGTACGTCTGCAGAACATTTAATACTTTCAATTATTGGCTTAAGTTTTTGGAACTTCTTCTACAGTGTTGGGCAAAACATTAATATTCCTGTACGTTTCTACATTTGTTTGAATGCAGGCAAAATTTGTTTTGGGATTTTGACGCGAGAAGCATACTTTAAAAATATATTGGGCAAAATGTTGAATATGCTCCCACTGGCAATTCCAGGAAAAGGTCAACCACGACAGAGAAATGGACAATGCTATTTTTTATGTTTTCATTAATAAAATTTAAATGTCTGTACTTTATAAGGTACAATGCATTCTTAATTTTTTTAGGGAAACATTAAAAAATAATTTGATATAAGCCGTAAAAAGGCTCAGAAATAATTTTTTTTCTTTAATTCTGTAAGATTATTTAAAGTAATATTATTATTATATTTTTCTTTGTAATTTCCTAGAAATATTTATCAAACGCCATAAAAAAAGATAAGAAGATCGGTTACATTGTGGAAAGTCATGGCGGGGTTATTTGAACTAACTTTTCCAAAATGATGCTGGAACACCTGTTAAGATTAATCGATTGCCATTAAAAGTTTATTGACCGTGTGATTGGGCGAAGTGGAAATATAAGGTCGATACGAATGGCACACAATCCGATGAATAATACAAAAATGAAATCGTGAAATTATCGAGGATGTATAGACACAATTGTGGGAATTAGAGATGAATAATAAAAGAGTATATTACTGCCATAGTAATCATTATCGCTGGGTTATTTTTGTTTTGAAAATGTAACCAATTTAGATTAAAAGTAAACAAGAGTGGCAACACTTATTATAATCACGTATAAGAGAGGATAATATATATCTCCGATGTTTTGTAGTTATTGGAAGATAAATTTATGTGTTTTCATGCTTATTTAGAATAAAAAAATAGCACATAATTTTGATATACCCAGGGAAACAATACAATTGCGGCATAAAAATAGTTTTTAAGAGACAATATATAAAAATTATGTTTACGCATAGAAAAACAATAAATATGTATGTATGCAGTATACATATGTACATCATATTTAAGTTTTCAATTATTCTTCTTAAGCGAATGCTACACGATCAGTGTTCAGCTTCAATATGTGTCTTTGAGTGTATTGTACGTGTAACTGTGACTATTTTTTTTTAATAACGCACACAGTGACAAATATTGAAGCTGAACACTGATCGTGTATCATTCGCTTTATACTTGAAAAAACCCAAAAAAAAATTAATAGTGGTGAGAAATGTATGTCACAGGCTTAAATATATGTATATACTAACCCAAAGATAAATATTGAAGCTCAATACTGATGCGTGTAGCATGCGCTTAAAATATTTCTTGCAACTAAAACACATTTTATTTTGCACATCTATTTTTTTACAATAATAACAACACAAAATAAACAGTTAGAGAGTCTGGTCAAACTCTTTGAAATGCTACCCTGCAGATAATATTGTACAACGAGCCCCATTGTAGCTGAAATAGTATGGTTACAAACATGGTCATATGCGATGCAGCCATGGACCATGTCACTCAAAGCAACAGTTCATATTTATATGACAAGCGTTTGTTCTTTCCTTCATATTTACGATTATTGGGTCGCATTAAAATTACTCTCTGAGGTGTTCCATGTAGTAGTGTTTGGGTTCCCTGCAGAAATTAGTGGATTACATGATCCATATTAGTTAAAAATGAGTAGTTACAAAATGGTCCCATGTAATGCAGGCATGGACCATGTTATTTTCAAGCAAGAGCTTATTGCTGACCAACAAGTGTTCGTATTTTAAAGACTGTATGCTTTAACGCATCGTGTTTAATTCGTGTTTAATTTTCTGCTGATAATGCGCGCAGTAGTGCCATAGAGTAGTTTTGGGATTACTCTGATGTAATGCATGGCTGGAGTATATGGTCCTCACCTAGGACATCGCAATGTTAAAGGGAACACGTTTATTTCATACATTTGGGTTACTTTTGAACTAGTCGTAGTCCCTTATGGAGTATACTTTGCAGGCGTGTGTGGAGTAGCGGCGATTTCTGCAGGGTTAGTGCGATATAATTCAAAAGGCGATTTATATGGTTAACCCCTAGGGCTTTGTAAGGTAAAATAAACTATATTTTCTCCATTCATTTTGGTTACTCCTCTATGGACTATACTTTACATGCATGGTTGAACTGGTCGCGTTATCTGCAGGGTATACCAACATGAAGTTGCAATTGCGCTGCTCACTTACTGTGCATCAGAGCTGTAAAAAACTGCAAACAATTACGATTGTTATCAAAAAAATTTCACGCAAACTGTTTTCATTCTTTTATTTAAAAATGATTTCTAATTTCAAGATGAAAAATTCTCAAAATTTGTATATTTTGGGGAGTGCATTCAAACAAACTTTCAATTCGATTTCAAATAAAATTTTTCTTGAAATCATGGGATTTAAACCAATTAACCATGAGAGAACAACCAACGAAAGAATATTTACATATACATATATCGATAAGTTTTTAAATAAAAATAGACAAATTGTACTTTACTGTTGATATAAAAAATTTAGAATGTTGACAATTTAAAATTATAAGAGTCAGTTTGATTTCTAAAAACTAATTCAATCTTCTTTATGCTATTGATTTCCTCACTAAATTTCCGATTTTGAATGCAATAAAAATATTTAGCAATCATTAATGCGAATTCAAGTGATTGCAATATTTAACAGCTCTGCAGTTATGCTAATATTCTTACTAAAATGAGAGAAATGCAATATTTTGCCATAAACTTTAAGTAGGGGAGAGCAATAGAGTGGCGTTTTTATGGTTTAAAGATTTTCGTGGGGACGTGTTTTTCTCTTATTGGGGAATTTTTATTTCAAATTTATTAAATCTTCTGCACAATATATGTATTTATATTTCACACCTTTTAGGAAATTTTAAATCGATTTACAATTTTTAGTCAATATTGGTCATAATATAATCATTTTTTTTGGTACACTTTCAACTGAGCCAAAAACAAGAAAGGAATGGGAAGATCCGATTATTTTATTTAAGAAAATATAAGATATAAGCAAATATCAGCACCAAAGGGCGCGTTCTTTTTGTGGGTATAAATATTCTTAATTGAACGAAATTTTGTAAAAAAAATTTTTTTAGTGAATGTGGAAATTAAATTGAAAGAACATCTTTTATGTGTATATTTATGAATTATAAAATTTTATTTTTAATTGGTAAATTTTAAACAATTTTGCTAATAATAATTACTGAACAGTAATTAACAAAACAATTTCAAGTAAAATGATAATTCTGATCAGAAAAATTAAATCGAAATATATACTCTCAGCTAGGTACTTTAGCATATATGCCAGTTAATAAAGATAGATTGTCTTAGTTAAGCTTAATTATAAGTTTTACTGAATAATAGGCCTGACCTTGTGTGGGCTTTGTAATTCTTTCTGAATTTCCAAAAGGAAAAAAATAAACATTGGTTTTTTTTGTGGGTCAGTTTATCACTGATAAGTTAATTGATTGTTAAATTTTTCCCATTTTAAAAGCAGGTAGCTGAATTTGTAAGCAATAAATCAGATCAATTAATGGGACAATAATGTGGCTATAACTATACTCATATACACTAGCAAAGTATTTTGCATTCATCATTATCAACTTACAACGAGGAACGCAGCAAATTTAAAAATGCAATAAAACAATGAAATGATTTTTTTTCCAAAATAATTGTATTTCCTTTTCTAAAGAGGACGCAAAGGTAGTTTAAAGCTCAAAATAACTAATTGTGCTTTTTGGCGACGGAAGATGTCGGTGAAAGCGAATTCAAATGACTTGGGCTGTTAGAATTTTTCCAATCTATATATAAGATAATTGTTAGTAGGAAATTTATGAATGACAAAAAACACTTACAAAAAAATTTTCTTCTGACCATTTTCCCACTTATATCAAATTGTTTTTTAATAACTGTATATTTCGGCTAAAAAAATAGAAACATTTTAAACGCTTTGTACTTTATAAAGGACAGACATTTAAGCCACACACATATAAAGTAGTAGCTTATTCTATATTTTGTGAAATATATTTTAAACTATTCTTCTCAAATCAAAATCCAAAAAAAAAACCTTTGCCTGCATTCCAACAAATGTAAAAACGTACAAAAACTTAAGCCAAAAATCGTAAGTATTAAATGTTCTGCAAACGTACATATGATTTTGTAAATGTTAAAATCTTTTATTTTCTTTCATTTACATTTCATTTTATTTATACATTTTTCATCCTATTTATATGTATGTATATATATAGAAATTTAGGCATGTGTGTAAATATTTTTTAGTTTCATACAAATATCATTTCCCAATTTAGTTTCTGCTTCACCAGTATTAATTACTTGTCTGGAAAATTGGCAACTCTATTTGCTATATTTGTCTCATTAAAATCTGCAAAAATCAGTTTGTTCGCCGGTGCTTGAAGTGTACGCATGTAATTGGATATAATCTGCCCAAAAAAGATAGTAAACCATATTCATATTGTGAAAAAATTCTTACAAATATTGGGAAAGTGTTAATAGAAGTCGTAAAGTATGTATAATTTCCAATAAAAATGGCTGTATAAAATTATAATTTTTAATAAAAGTGTGCCAAAAGAAATAAGAAAATTGTAAAGAATGCAATAGCAAAATGAATATATCATGGGCCGCGCTGCAGCAGCGTCCACTTCTCCCTTGGTACGTGTTGTTGTACAATAGTGGGGACAGATTTTTACTTGCCTGTGTTTGAAAACGAATTAACCCTACTGCGCAGTTCAGTAGTAGAAAGAGGAAATTTAATGAGTCTCTAGAGTCCCTGTTGGTTGTTTTTTATTGTTTAAAAATTTTTTAAAGGAGGAATATAAAGGGAACAAAAAATTAAATGTGTTTAAGAGTTATTGATAATTGCGGTAATTTTAAGAGTAAAAAAGTTTAGTTCGCGGAAGTTAAAGTTTAAGAAAAAGAATCAATTGATTTAATAAAAAATTAAGTTATTGGTAGTAAAGTACCGTAGATTAAAATTTGTTAATAAAAATATGAAAAAATTCCAAATAAAAAAATTAAATTAAATAAGTAAATAAAAGAAAAATTAAATAATAAAAATAAAATTAAAATAAATATGTTAATAAAAATATAAAAAAAGTGCCAGTTGTTTGAAAAATTAAATCAATAAATAATAAAAATAATTAATAATCCTACAAAGTGAAAAGAAAGCAGAGTAAAAGTTGTTAATAAAAATTTGTATAAAAAATAGCAATTATTTTAAAAATTAAATTAAATCAGTAAATAGAAGATAAATTAAATAATAAAAGGGAAATAAAAACAAAGCAGAGTAAAAGTAGTTACTAAAAACAAAAAAAGTGCGAATTATTTTAAAGATTTATAAAATAAAGCAGAGTAAAAGTTGTTAATAAAAATATAGCGATATGTAATTGCAATTACAACAATATGTAAAGGAAATGGTTATCATATGAAACAAAGTAAGATAAATTAAATGTAATTTTTTAAAATATTAATTCAATATAAAAATATAATAAATTAAATAACGTAAATAAGACGTGTAACTCCAAAAATTGGTAAGTATTTTTCAATTATTTACAATCATTAATAACTTTTACAAATTGTTTACTTTTAATAAATCGCTAAATAAAGAATCGGTTACTTTTTATAATGTTAACACTACTGGCTGACAGTAACTCATATACTACATACATACATACATATGTATTCATATATTTAACTTTAAATATTCAAACATATTTTAATAATAGTGCTAGTTTTAAATTTTGTTGTACCTGAACTTACATATTTAAAGGGACTCGGTCTTTTTCTGTCTATTTTATAATAATAATTAATGTAGATTATTTACGATTCTACGATTACTCCGTCGCATTAAAATTACTCTGTGATATGCTCCATGGAGTAGTTTTTTCTTCAAGTTACTCTGATGTAATGCAAAGGTGGGTTACATGATTCATCGCAATGTTAAAGATACCATGTTCTGTCCATAAATTTTGGTTAAACATGGACTAATAATAGTCCTCTACGGAGTACACTTTACATTCATGTATGGACTAGTCACGTTATCTCCTAATTATTTTTGTTCCATACAAATATAACATAACTACATATATATAACGTATAAATACAAAAAATAATACATACATATATACACAGTAGGCGCTCGGTTATATGAATATCCAGTTATGTAAACTTCTAGAATAGTGAACAAGAACATTTAAACACAGGAGGTTCTAAAGAGTGAACACAGCCTATCTCTATTATGTGAACAGCTTTCAACCGTTGATTTTTTTAAATGTTTGTCTTATTAGAAGTATGTTTTTCCCCGAAATACGTGCAGAACCTGCAACCGTTGATTTTTTTAATGTTTTGAGTGTTGCGTTGTTTAGTTTTCAGTGATTATCTTTTGTCTTTTGAGATCATTAGTGTTTGTTATGTACATAGATGAAGCGCAAGGTGTTAACGTTGCAAGCGTTACTTCTCTTGCACATAAGTAGATATGAAGTGGCCAAGTCAACAATTTGTGCTATTAAGAAAAACGGAGGCAATCGAAGCATTCAATAAAGTTATTGCTTGGAGTGAAAATAATATATCTGATATTAATGATATTTTGGCATTGCGAAAATGCAGGGACAAGGCACTACAGAAAGCCCTTGAAGCGAAAAAAGTACAAAAATATATAAGCGACTACTTTCATGTACATTAATTATTAAAAAACTTATTAAAAATAAAAACTTAATATTTATTTAGCTTGAGGTCTTTTTTTATTTTATTTTGTTTTATTATTCGATATTTCGTTAACAGCTTGTTAACATCATCAGGAATAATAGGCATATATTTCAAAAACTATAATAAAAAAGGTCAATTAATAATATAATTAAAATAAAAACTTCATGTAATAAAAATCATTTGAATTGCTTATTTTATATTCTCTCGATTATGTGAACTTCTTCATTTAGTGAACAGGCTCTGTGTGAATTAGTTCATATAACCGAGCGGCTACTGTATATGCATATATGTATGTATGTAAATTCTAAAATATTATTTTTGTTTTGAATGTAGTTGAACTAATGAATATATATTTTTCGATATCATGAGCCTGGCAGAAAATGTTAAAAATATATTTTCTCATTATTTTTTATTTTAATTTTTCACATATAAATGAACTTTTTATATATGGGAAATTCAAATTGTATTCACACTTGCAAACAGCAATTTCCAGAACTCACGGACAAGATAGCGCCACACGGACAAATGATTTCCCACACAAATCTGCACCTATTTTATATTCAAACATTAGATACGATTAAATATTTTGCTGTCATTTGCTGTGGACCCGTATATAATTTTATTTAATTCCATGTTCTTTCGTTCTTCATTTTTTTCTAATGTATTTTATATCCTCTCCACCATATTAAAAGTACAAACAAGCATATGTTTTTTCATTATGTACAATTTTTTACAACTTTGTGGTAAAAATGTACAACTTGCCATTAATATTTATATGCTGACATACATACACACATTCCAAGTCGGTACCTACACACGAATGTTTCTAATTTGCCACAAAACGAGAGGAACTAAAAAAGTTATCGTATGTTAAATAAGGACATTTTGCGAGAGAACTAAATTTATTTACGAAAATTTTCTAATTTCATATGTGTCAGGATCAACAGGACACAGCAAATTTGCGTGCGTGTTATCAACATTATACGGGCATACATACGTACACAATTGTTTTACAAGCATAGAAGCGTGCTTTTATAAATGGACATTTATTCGTGATATAATTACAGTGGCCAATAAAACAGTTACTACATCAGTCAACTGGTATTATCTTGATGAACATATTTTTTCGTTTGTGATTAAAAAGAAAATCATTTCATTTATAAGAACCTAAAAGTAGGCACTTATATCCACCAAATTGGTGTCCGTAAAAGTCATTCAAAGGGCATTGTCGAATATACTTAATTCACCCATTTTGAATGTGGCTCGCTGTGTTGACGACTGATATACCTGTGACAATATGGAGGATTAGATTCTGTCGACTTAATACCTTAATTTATATAAAAATTCTACTAAAAAATTAATAAAAAAATTTAACAAAAACTTTTTCTATTAGCAGAGAAAATAACGGCCTTCTCGTGTGCCCCCTCAACATATTATACGTTGTTTATTTTTTTTTTAATTAAAAACTAAAAATGGCTACTAAAATATTATTAATGGATTCAAAATTGAATACGTCTCTTGACATCAGAGGCTCTCCAACACTGCTATAAACAAAAAACGTGCAAAAGCAGAGTTATGTTATCAGTGAAGCTTCACCACCTGTCATCTCTCGCACTATCCCTTTCCTCTAGTTCCAGCAAAATGCCTCGCATGTGTAGGGGTCACTGCCTGAGTGCTGGTCTAAGTTAAAAAAAATATCGAAGAAGGAAAATGCTGTAGCACAGAAAAATCAGAAAAAAAAATTTTATTTGAGGTGTCTTATTTAGATATTTAATAATTCCTAGACGACTCCCCTATATATACGTATGTATGTGTTTTGTGCTGCGCAAAGTGAGCTGCATAATTTATTGCTTGATTACTGCAATTTTCAACTATTGTACAAAATTGTTTCCAAGTGCAAAACTTATTTTGAAATTTTAATGTTAAGCTATATTCATCAGTTCATTTTATACTGCTTTCAAAAATTTTTCATGTGCATTTATAAGTGCTCAATAATTTATGGCTGCTCTAGTGTCTGTGGCTCTTAAGTTGAAGAATCTGTTGACTTATTGATATCCCCACTTAGTTGTTTTCGTTGTGGCAGATTATAAAAAGATGTGGAGTTTTCCAACTCAAGCAAAGCAAAATTCAGTAAATTTGGGCGATGCGTGGTAAAAGTGACGATTTACCACCTGATGAACAAGATGAGAGACTACTAACGCAAAACCAGGGCCAAGGTATAAATGATTTTGATTTTGCTGATGCGACTCTTTTATGATCGCAATCATAATGCGTTCAGCTTCTGCTGCTAATACAGCAGTCAGTAAAAAATCCAGCAGTCATCTTGAGCTCAATTGCAAATTAAAGTTTTTCCGAAATGCAGACTATGAATTCGGAAAAACCCAAATTATCCAGGATACTGCTCCTACAAGAATTAAATTGATAAACTTATAAATTTTTTTTTTTTTATTAAATTTAAAAGTGCTCAACTCACAATCAATCGCATTAGACTTAAACACTCTGCATATTGCACAGGTATGTGCAAAATGTGTGAAAGCAAAATTATACATGCTGTTCGGAAATGTCGCTAAAGACGCTTCATTGTGTTCGGCGAAAACATTGAAAATTGAAATTGAAAACATGACATTTTTGCTTGCCACTGTTGGAAAAACTGATAATTTAGTGTTATCTTGAATATATTCTTGACAACAATACATACAAAGTTGTTGCAAATTTCTATTTTCTTTGCTCTTTGGCATTGTTTTACGCATTTTGTTAAATATTTGAGTCGGCGTGTGTTTTGTGTGCATGGCGGTACAGTGTTAATACCCTCTGATTAATTAACACTGCGGAAGTATGTATTTTGAAATAAATGCCAGTGTCTACATTTTTCCACCACTCCTCCTTCCCCTCACACCCACCAACCTCGTTCCCCATTGCTCCTCTTTTACTTCCTGTGTAATGTTGATTAAGCAAAAAAGCAAAAAAAAAAACCTCTAGATATTTAACAAAATAGCTTAAGTTCAATTTTCAAATATATGTACATATACCCTGAGAGTGTACTGAATAGAATGCTGTCGTTTAAAGCTTTATTCATATATTAAAGGAAAAATAAGGGAACTTGTTCCATCAAACTCTTTTAATAAAAGCAGTATATTTTTATATTTCTTAACGATCTTCTCTGTCGAAACTTCAATCATATCTATTCTTCTGCAGTTAAAAAAAAGCATATAACATGAGAAAACAATGAATAATATTCAGAACTGAAGTCCTGAATTGCGATGATGTTGATGATAATGTTCAAGTTCAATGACGACAAATAGAACTACAGCCACATTTCTCCCCAAAGAACTATTTGCGCAATTCTTTTCAATTTACTGCAAACGTAGGAGATCTTTCATGATATAGTGGTCGCAGAAAAAAAAACAATAGTTCTCAGTGTCTTCCGGTTTATAGCATTTCTCTAATGGGTTACAACAGGGGACAGTTAATGCTCCTATACTTTTTAATTTATTTATTCTTGACCTTTTAAACAGCGTTGATAATATTATTGGTTTCGCAGATGACATTATAGTATATCAGGCTGACAACAAAATAGAGGAAATAAATAGAAAATTACAAAATCATTTTTATATTGTAGAGAAGTATGCTAATGATTGGAAAATGAAATTAAACGTGGACAAATGTGAAACTATACTATTCCGTCCTCCGGTTGGAAAGTGTAACTATAATATAAGGCACAATTGGAAATCCTTTGGCATTAAATCCAGTAACAACATATACATACCTAATAAACAAACGGTAAAGTACCTAGGAATCCACTTGGACAAATTCCTCTACTTCAATGAACATGTCGACATACAAATTAAAAAAGCTAGAAATGCTTATTTTATGTACAAAAAACTATTTTTTTCTAAACATATTAAACCTGATATCAAACTTCTCATGTATCAAACATTAATACGGCCAATTTTAACATACGGTTGCCAAATTTGGTTTAATGTTTCTCCTTCCTATATGGAAAAAATACGTAAATTCGAAAGAAGATGCCTAAGAGCATGTACTTCGTTATACAGAACCCCAAGTAGTGATTTTACGAAATATATAAGTAATTCTAGACTATACAATGCTGCCAAAATTAGCCGAATCGATAATTTCATCATACACCTTATTAGAAATCATATCAGATCTTGTTGTGACCATTATGAAAATAACTTAATAATGGCTCCCTATTATATCAACGACGAATATATATCCAAAACACTACAAACTGGTTATGTTCCTCCTGAAGCATTCGTGTACCTTGACAAGAACGGTTGTATACAAAACTACACAGGCGTCCCTATAATCTTTCATATATATAGAAGAGCAAATGTTAAAGCTATCTCTAGCAATCAACTGACAGCTGAGAATAGAAGGTTCGACACGAACTTTTTTTGTGAGGATAAGAACATAATTCCAAATTTAAATATTAGTAAATACTGGTGGCTAAGTTAAATACCATAAATTTTTTCTTTTAAATCCTGACTTTTTCTTTTATTATAATAATGGTTATTGTAATGTTTTTTGATTAATTTTTCATTACGAAACATGCACTATTTAAACAGATATAACCTTGTATATATTGTATAAAAAATATAAGTAGTTTTAAAAAAATTTATATATTGTATACATTTATACCTATATATATTATACTAGAGAGCTCGTTTATGGGACAGTGTATAGTTACATGCTATTTATACTATTATTGTTTATTGTTAGTAATTATAATAAAATTTTCTTTAAATAAACGTTGAAAAAAAAAAAAAAAAAAAGCATTTGTCTGCATTCCTCACATGTTATGAAAAATATTACAGCCTAAAGCCAATCTGCAGACTTATGGGCTGCAAAATAAATATAAATATGATACCGTTTTATCTCGACTTGGTCTATTTTACTAGAATTTTATGAGACTAAAAATAAAAAGTATAAATAAATAAGTATGAGATATTTGTCATCCATGCTGATGGAATGAAAGACCACGATGGAAGAAATAATATATTTTCAAGAATAGAAAAACAAGGAAAGCATTTGACTTTTCCTTTATACGAGTATGCATGGATGTCTGTACTTTTATGCTTTTATTTTGCGGTTTTCTTGCTTAATGAGTCACCCTATAACGGTGTATAATTGCATGTGTCCCTAAACGCCACGCTGCCACTTACCCTCACTGTAGGTAGCTTTTCTTCATATTAAACACACACCGAAAATAAAAATGTTTTTAATTCTTATTTATTACACTTCTACTTCAGCTGTATTTCCTTTAGCCGTTAGAGATAAAAAAAAATTGATGTATATTTGTGGCCAGCAACATACAGCAACAGTGGGACACAACCTTCAAATGATAATAAACAATGAAGAAAAGTTATATTAAAATACACTTGTACCTCGATTTGCACGTTAGATAGATTACTGAAATATCGTGCAAATAGAAAGTTAAAATTTTCGTATGAAAATCAGTTTAAATTGAAAAACGTAAAACAATTTCCCTTGACAATATATTTGTTAAAGAAATTGTGTATTTAATATTAAAGCAAGAGTCTTCAATTAAAATTAAAAGGAAAAAATTTTAAATATTAAAAAATTACATTCATTTCATTAAAAAAGCAAATGAAAGCACATCTAGAATTAAACATTTCTATACAAAAATTTGATGCCAAGATACTTTGACATTCGAAATAAACTTATTCAATAAATTTATTTAAAGAAAATAAATACTCGTATAGTCCATAACAAGGTAGCTTTATTCCGGAGTCTAATCAGCGCATTCGATAGCGAGTAAACTAAAGTATCGTATAATATTTCCATACGTATCGAGTGAGCAAATCGGCCATGCTTTATCTATCGGGTCATAATTTTTAGATCACGAAACAATTCAGCCTTATTCTGGTTGCTGAACCGACTCGACAGTTTGTAACAGATTGAAAGACACAGACTCAATATTGTTTCAAAAATATATTAATAATTTTGAATTGTAAAAATAATGAATATGTCAATATTCTTTTGTTTGTGCTCATCAGGCTCCAAAGAAGAAAACACTATGATATATATTAGAAAGCAAATAAGATATAAAGCATATGCTGTTTGATTGACGACAGCAGCAATTTGTCAAAATAATTCTCGTCAGCATACCAGCATATTTTAAAGTAACTTAACCGACGAAGGTGGGCGCTTTGATGTGATTGTTGATTGGTATCAGCTGAAGCCGGGACTGTTCAGTGACCAATGACTATGCTTTCGCCACTCAATCCTTACGACAACAACGGATACAAAGACACACAAATGCATAACAGAAAAATGCGAGATGTTTTTTATGAATTTGTCTGAAACTAGGATCGAACCCAAGACTGTTTTGGTTTTGTAGTCAACGTACAGACTTCTTTTTAAGTTGTTTTTTAAGTTTTGCAAAATATAAACCACTTTCGGCGCCCTTTAATAAATTCTTTTTTTTTTCTTCACGAAAGATACTGAAGTATCGAATTGTATGGTGTAACATGTTTTGTCACACGATGTCAAATGCATGCCATCATCTCAAATCACGATACATTTATTCGATATCGAATGCCTTGATGTCAAACTAAAGAAATTTCGAAACATTTTTTTCGCAGTTTGTTTTTAATCTGCATGAGGCAGTGCGTGTATGTGTTTTATAGCTCTAAAAGTACACATATCTCGTGTTTGATTTTTACATACACAGGCAACTGAATTTTGAACATCTCTGTTTGTTTACACAAAAAAAATTCATGTTAACGTTATTTTAATAGGTGTGTCACAGAAAAAAATTCGTATAATGACAGCGAAAATGAAAAATAAAATATTTTTCGTTGTCCTTATGATTATATAAAGAAAATTTACTTTTTGAAAATATTTAATTAAAAGGAACATTAATAAGTTGTGTATGTATAGATATTTATAAAGCGGGACGTGGCGCCTAAACGTATCCTGTTTTTTTTTTGCAATTTTAATATTTAAATAAGTCAAATCAAATGGATGAAAACAAAAAATAAAATCGTTTACAAGTGAATGCGTGCAAAACTATTGTCGAGCAAATCAAACACATCTCCGCAATTTTCAATTAAATATTTCAAGGAGATTCGCAAGCTGTAAAGCGCTTTGGTGACATATTGAAATGAGTATAAGGTCACACACGACGATTTTAATGGCCCAACTTTTTCAGAATTTTCTTTTCAACTTGCTTTTATGTTCACACACGACAACTTCTTCGGCAATTTTTCTGTTTTGTTTTATTTATTTTATTACAATTTATTTATTTTTTTTTATTACAATTTGACAAATTCAATAAAGTAAACAATAATATGTAGCTCGCTTTTAATTAAAATTTGGACACTAAAATACTTTTTATTGTGTTTTTTTTTTTTGTTTTTAAATATTTAAAACGCTTCATTTTTGTATTTAATTCAAATTATAAATTATTTACACACCAAAAGCAAAACACCGAATGAAAACAAAATGTCAAATATGCAACTAAAAAAAAATTAAATGCCAGAATTGCTTGAAATAGCCGAGTACCGGCGAATAGTTTTTTCCTTTTATTCCCTTCAGCGCAAACTGAAAAAATCATCTTTAAAGTCGAGAATAGGCCGACTAAAGTCAACGTGTGTGAACTTGCTTTTAAACTATGATTTGTTTTGATTGAGCTAATTAAACTGACACCTAAAATTTCATTTTAGTTTTCAAACCACCCTGAATTTCAAGACCCAGTTTGATATGTGATCAAGCTGCTTTAGAGTTTTTTCAAACACACATCTCCCAACAGAATTTTACCCACACATGCACACTTTTGATGAAATCAGTTTTATGTGTGACCAAGACGCTTTAGAGCTTCTGAATTTCCTTGAAGTATTTAATTGCAACTAATTCAACTTTATACCATGATTGTCCCACTGTTGCACTTTTGTCATTTTATATCTCATTGCCAAACACTTGTGTGTGCTCTTTTGTAAGTTAAATTAAGGATTAGCTAATAAAAAAAAAAGTCTTAGAAAATTTTGGGTGTAAAATTTCAGTAACACATGAAAGAAAAAACTGCCTTAATATCCCTCGAGTACAAATGTGTTTTAGCTCTGCATCAGTGGCTGGCAATTTATTACGTATTTTTTATGACAATGCAAATTAAGTGAAGTTTATTAGCGGCTTTACAAACTTCAGCGTTCATATTTACATGCTTTCTTTTGAATTGTGTGCGTGTGTTCTATAAATGCGGTTGTGTTAGTGTTCACAGTTCATCGATATCGTTTTAGGCAGGTGAAAATATTTAAGGAAATTTCTTAGGACTTCTTATGAACGTTCAACAAACCTGCTGGATAATATTTACAAAGCATACTCTAAGCTTAATTAAGTCCGCTCAGTTAAGTGGTTGCAAAATATTTTATTGCCCAGATTATTAGTAGCCGGTTTTAGTGAAATTTAAATTTCTATTTCCCAGCACATGTGTTTCATGTTGTTCCAAATAATTAAAGCATTAACAGCCATATTTGTGGTATCTGATGGCTTTTTATTCAAATTTTGTTTCTATTGTCACTGTGTTCTGTTGTATTTCGTGCAATTTTTATGAGCCTACTGAAAGTTACACACTCGTAAGCACATGTTAATTATCAAATTTTAATACATATTGTGTGCATAAATTTTCATTGTTCGAGATGTGGTGTGTGAACTTATGTTACAGTTAAGTAATTTTAAAATTTAAAAATTCATATAAAATTTCAATGTGTAGCAAATGTGCTTTTGCAACGGCTGGCTTTTAATGCAATTACGCTACCATGCTGTACAACATTAAAATGAGATGTTTGCTGTAGGCTGTAATCGATATTTTTCGAACTGTTTTTTTCTTCTCACTGTTTTACATTTTAACGATGCTAATAGTTTTAAATATTTTAAGTGGAATTTTCTTTTTGAGTATTTAATTTGGATTACACAGGATTGAACACAATCAGCAAATATAAAATGTTTAAAATTTAAAAATTATTCAAATATTTTATTTTTATCACAACATCAAATGATAAACTTTCTTTCCAATTTTTTTTAAATGGTTTTTATTATTTTTATTGCTCAACGTTCAGAGGAACAACAGTGAGTTGTGTGCAATTTGCACAGCAACAGTTGACAAAATTCTGTAAAATATCAGTGCCTGCTGACTTGCCCGCTCGAAACTTGGTGCTACTTAAAAAAATGCTTAACGACTGGGTTCTTGTAAATGCTTGTAAGTATATTTATGTTTTACATTTCCACAAAATTTGTGAATCCTTTAGAGCCAGTCAAACAAACAAACCTGGGGCAAATCATGGCATTCGAAATCGACTGCACATTCGTGTAGAGAAAATTTTCGATATTTTACATTGATTTCAATTGTAATAACCCGTCTTGCTTTTGTTTTATTATTTTGAACATTAAAAGTTCGTCCATATATTTTAAAAATATTATTTTCGAATCCTGTCAAAGTCTTTCTTCTTTCCCAATTGTTTTTTTTTTATAAATTTTCTATATTTAATTTTTCCCCTGCTGGAATTTGTAACGACACAATCACCCTGTGTTTACGCCTGTGGCTGTGCACATAATTTTAAAATAACTTTTTGTAATTAAAACGAATTTAGTATCCTGATTATTATTAGTAAATAAACAAAAGTTTTAACTAAATATGTAAAATAATAACATTAAATTGAATGAGCCAAAAAATATTAAAAAAGAAAAATATATAATTATTCTAATGAAAATGCATTTTCTAACGAAAAATAAAAATATATTTTTATTTAAATGTGGATTAAGAAATTTGATAAATATGTTGATTTTATTAATCTTTTGGCTTTTGTAGTACAAATTTATTGTTTTTTTAAAATTCTATAAAACTTAAAAATTAATTTTTTGTTTTGAAAAAGTGTTGGGATGAGCACAAAACTGGAATCAGTAAAAATCACTTATTTTCTTTTCCAGAAAATTAAGACTAAGTTGAGAATTGCCATGTGAAATCTTATATTTATATTTACTGTATTGAAAAAGTACATGAAAATTTTACTGGAAATCCACTTATATAATTCGGTCATCCGTCAGAGAATCAAAACTTTTCAAAAACTTCTTGGGAAAAATTATCTTCAACTCGCTCTATTAAGGATTCGGTTTGTACAGAATAATTCAGAACATCCTTCCACACAAATTTCTTTTCTAAAAAAAAAAGAAATTTATGTATTCCTAATAGATGGATATTAATACGTCAACAGGGGTATGTTAAGTGCTTAGGTTTGTGTCTAGGCTTATATATTTTAAAATTTATCTTCACACCAGCGTTACCAATTGTCAAGTTTTCTCTTTTTTTTTCAAGTTTTTTGAAATGTCAAAAAGTTTTTAAGTTTTTAGTTTAAAAAAAAAGTTGTTATGAAATTCTTGCAAATTTTAAAATTTTGTTTATTAATTTTTAATTACAGTATGTATACATGATAAAAATGTTTTTGATGTTGTAAACGATGTTATAATTTTGCATTCCTTATTACTGCAACAGTGTTGAATGCGTATATCCCTCTTTAAAACAACTGTGCCTTATGAATAAGATTATATTTTTTTATACCTGGGTTTTTTTCTAAAAAAAAATTCTCTTTCAAAAATGTATGGATAAATATTTAAAGAGAAACGAGAAGCATAAACGAATATTTTTCTTTTTTCTTCTTTTGGTGTTATTACTTTTGAGCAGTAATGCAAGTGGAAAAAATAGTGTAGAAATGCTACAAGCACATCACAACAAAAGCTACAAAAAAAGTGGCGAACTACTCAAAATCGCGGAAGACTAAGAATAAGTTTGTTGTTGTTTAATTTTTTTTTCTCAATAAAAATGAATTTAAAATTTATATTTTTGCGCCTTTTTTGGACACTTTTGTGGGAAAAAGTTTTTTGTTGAAAAATTAAGTTTTATTTTTTTTAATAAAAAGTTTTTCTTAAAAAATAAATAGTAACGCTGCTTTACACCCATAGTATTAGATGGTAAAATTTAGAGCTTCATTATATTTTCGATCAATAGCCCATTTTAGTTAAGTACATATCGCTCATTTACTCAAACAACGGCATAACTCGAAAAATACAATTTCTGAGTTAATAATGCAGAATAATTTCTCATATCGGCTTTTATATGGTGTAACAATTTTTTACAAATAGCTTCTAAACTTAGTTCATTATCGAAGAAAACTTTTTCATTTCGCCATTAAGGTTGTACATTTTAAGTACGTTTTTTTTGAGTTATGACGTTGTTTAAATAAATGGTCGATATGTAAAAATGACGTTCGAATGAAGGCACTATTTAACAATATATATATATATATTTTTTATCAGTTCTATAGAAACTAATATATTTCAGAATAACTTGTTTTTTAAATTTCAAAATTGATTTTTAACAAGCGATCAAATTGGACTACCTTTCGATACTTCAACAGTTCTCGTTTAATAACAATTCTACTGTAAATAATTTCGAATGTGTTAAATTGCATTCTCCATTTGAACATTTTTTTTGAAAAGTTTACTGAAAATGCAAGAAGCCCTATCGAACATTTAAAAAATTGTAAATTGCGGTATGAGGTCTAATACCGATTAAACTATCCTATCGTATAAAATTTCACTACGTATCGAGTGAGCAACTTGCCTTTGGCGATATGTATCGCAAGTAAGTGACACTGACAAACAACACTAACAGCACGAAACAACATGCTGTTTTCGAAGGCTGCTACTACACTTTTATCTTCAGAGTTCTTCGTGTTTTATGCACTGTGTGTGGTTTGTTAGTAGATGTAAATTATTAGCTTTACATATTTATAATTTTCTATTAATAGAATACGAGAAATTATTCCCCGTTATTTTTCTCTCCTAATGGAGCTCTAAATTTACCATCTCTAATTTTGTTTTCATTCAGGTATGTGATGGAAATCGATCGATTTGAAAAGTAAATCGTCTTTTGAAATCGACAGTAGTGTGATGAATTTCGATCGATTTCATATTCCATATTTGTTTCGTTTCCACATATCTTCTCTAAATACAATAATACAACTGTAAAATATGTACACATATGTGTATGTGAGCGACGTTTGTAAAATATTTAAACAAAATAACAAAATAATAATGTATCAACATATTTTATAATTTTTATTTATAAAATGCCTTTTTTTCCTGCGGTTTCGCTAATTCTCTTGGAAGAAAATAATACGATGAATAGCGAAAATATTCTAAGAAAACGTTTAAGAGATAAATCGGATCCCTTAAATTTGGCAGACGGATTTATAATCACTTTTTATTTCTTTTTTTTACTTTTTTTGTATATTTCTTTACACTTTTTTTTCAAGTAAAATTAAACGATTTAAAAACGAATTTAAACTGGGTTTATCGAAATGCGTCACATGTTAAAAATGTCTTTTTTTTCTAAGAAACAAGATGGAATATGAAATCGTCACAACAAATCGTCACATATAAATTCATCACACTATTTGTCGATTTCAAAACGTTTTAACGCCGAAAACGATTTCCATCACATACCTGATTATTAACTGGTGCAAACATGTTTTGTTCTACTTGAAAAATAGAATTAATTTATTTGTTCCTTTTTACTTATATTGCGTAATTTCGTGGTAATTGTAAATATATATTTACTTAAACAAATTTTTTTGCTTTTTCTGTTAAATTTCTAAAATCATAGGTAGGCGTTCTTGCATTTACTGTGATGATATGTACAGATGTTCAGCATAATAATTGCTTTTCACAATGGGTCTGCAATATTTTCCCACATCTTCAAGTTTCTATAATATAATAATACAGTAGATAGTATCTGTCTGTATATAAATATATATATAGCCAGCCATCATTTACAAATTGCCTAAGGATTTTTAATTTATATAATCAGATACATTCGAACATGTATGTATAACTAAGCCTGCTGATTTCTACATAAATATACATACGCTGCAATTGTATAAATGTCTCTGATAAGCATATCATTTCAATACCATTTAACTTTAGTAAAATAAATAAAACATTGGCATAACAAAGTGTAGTTGATAAGTGAACTTTTATAATATTTATAAGAATTTCCTCATGCATATTCGCATCCCTTAACAATTGACCTAATTTTTCATATACTCGTATATACTTTTTTTTCTATACAAATACAACAAAAGAAGCATTTACATAACATACATATGTAGTATATGCATGTAAGTACTTACATATCCTTTAGTATATCTACCGTTTTTGTTGGTGTTATTTGAAGGTTTGAACACTGACAGCTGATTGAGTGCATGAAGAACATTTCTTGTCGAGTAGTTTCAATTAACCAACGATATATTAAGATGTGCACAGCATTAGTTTTCTGAATTTTACATTTAAAGGATCTGAATATTTAAAAAAAAAAGTTAATAAATAAATAAATAAATAAAAGTTTGGGGATTTGATTTAAGTGTGAAAAGTGCCAATCTTCGTTCTCGTAAATTGTAAATCCAAAGGGGTTCCTTTAAGTTTTAGTTTCAGTTTTCAATAGCACCAGGATTTATTAAAAACTTAAGTAATATTGTCTTTCAATCACTTAATGCTAACAGGTTTATTATACAAGGCTGTTTAAAGCTGTTACGTCGAATGTTTTTTGTGGAAAAAAAACCCTTTTTTTTCTATATATACATTTGTCATATTCGCATAATATGTGATAGCCAGCTGTATTTGCTTATTATTTTCGTAGATAAATCAATAGATTTAATTTAGGCCAAAAACTATGTACACACGATTGTCAGATTTTACACTATTGTAGAGTATAGCAATATGGTGGCAATGAACTCACAATGAAAAGTTGTCATTTGTCTGTTCAGACTATTGTAAGAAAACTGTAAAATTTCATAGTCGCACAATAAATTTATGTGTCAACAAAAATTGTCTGTAGACACGGTTTTCAGATTATTGTAGGGCAAAAGTTGCCAGATCCGATGTTTATCATTGTATATAAATATTTATGGGCAGCGTTACCAACAGCAATATTTATCTATAAAAGGTGTTATTACACGGTGCACTAAATTAAGTACATGCGACAATAACAAATGACTGTAAAATGTATGGCAATTACGTGTCAATGGAAATGAAGGGTGTTCTCACGCTGGTCAGAATTGTGACAATATTATTGGCATACAATGCACGGGCCATACATTTTGTGACATTGTTGCCACACAAAAATTGTGAGTTCACACGGTTGTTGGACATTTTAATACAATTTTTCTGTCAATATTGTACTATTCGACAATCGTGTGTACATACCTTAAGATGACAGCAAACTCTCTTTGGGTTTCGTGAGTTTTGTGGTATCAAAATGGCAGTTTGTGCTAATTGACCTCCGTTCTTGGAAAGGGGTGCCACTTGAACCAACCAGCCAACATACCTTAAGAGTCCTTTATTATTTTATTGGTATATACTGTGGTACAAAATTTAAATAAATATAAAGTAGACCTAACTAAAAATTTCCAAACTTCAGCAGATGTAAAAATATTTTTTTGGACCTTCACACGCGAGAACAATTTTAAGCGCGCCATTTTTGAGTTGTACAAACAAGGTGTGATATTTATCTGGCATGAATTGTATACGTGTCCTGAAATTTGGGGGTATTAGCGTTTTCTGTATTCATTTGAAGTTTGGATTTTGGACTCAATAATTCGGCGTATAATTTTAAGCTGTGATAGATACTCCCAGAGAACAGTAGCAAAACAGGCCCAAATCATTTAGAGTTAAGCCATGGAGAAAACCTCGCGTCTCTTCCTCCTCAAAGAATAAAATTGACATGATGAAGCGAAAGCATATACTACCTTCACAAGCATGGTTCGCTTGGTTTTTTTTTTTTGCAAATATTGAGGTTTGTAACTGAAAAACATTGCTGGGCTTCCTACAGCCATAAAAAATATATCGCCATTGAAGAGTAAAAGAATTCTGAACAATTTTACGATTCCCAAGAATAAGGGAAACATTTATGAAATTGAAGTTGGTTGTCGCGAGCAGCTGCTCTTCTTTTTTGTTTGCATTGTTTACACAACATCAATCGAAGAACTCTCAAGCGAAATGCATTGTATTGATTTTGTGCTATTAATGAGGGTTTGATGAAACTTTAAGCAAAAAAAGAAAAACTAACTGCTTGCCTCGCCTAAATACACAAGCTGCCATTTTAAGCCAAAACAATTGTTCTCGTGTGTGAAGGCCCATTAAGAAAAAGTACAAAAAGTATTAAAAAACATATTAAGAGGCAACTCTGCAAAACTATGGATTTAACAAGCACAAGGAAATAGCCAGCTATTTTCAAGTAAAATTGATAAAGATTTTAAACAGGGCAAATTCATTATCAGGTAAACTCACTAGCAAATTCTCCCGTCAGCTGATACAAGATTTTGTAAGATATTATTGTGCTGAACGTCAAAGTTTGTTTACTCTTGTGAGAAAGTTAAGAAAACTGGTTGTAAATAATTTAAAAATTATAATAATATAAGACTATAATAATAAGAATGCAAAATATATTACTTTTTGTAATAATTAATTTAATTTTAATTGATATTGCACCAATTTAACACGTTCTTTTTAGGTATAACAATCCTAAATTTAACACAAACACATGTATACAAAAAATTTGGCGTTTGGACGAAAAGCGAATTGACGAATTCGCCTTGGACTTTAAAAATACATTTTACTTGACACCAAAAAATATGCTACAAATTTCTGTTTTTTGTCCGTTATGCCGGTGAATCGCAGCAAAATGAACTTTTGAAGTTGAAATTAATTATGGCAACCAACTAATTTAGATGAAAATGTTTGCTGGGCTGGCTATTCTGTGTGTGCGAAAACATTTGTCGATTGGAAACATCATGCAAGTACATGACGTACATTCGTATATAAAGACGATTATAAACAATATGTTACATTATAGATTTTTGTATGTAAATGTTTATACAAGTATAAGGCATTTTACATTTATTTGAAACACAGAAAATCTCTCAGTCTCTGAGGACTTGCAACAAAACAATTGAAACAAAACTATCTGTTGCCAAAACGAGTAAATGAAAAAAAAAAAAAAAACACAGAAACACGCAACACTAACTTGCATACACATACACATACATATATACATATTTATCTATGTATGTGTGTATACTCGCATAAATTGATGTGGATATTGAATTGAATATTTATTTTTAATTCCTAAGCACGCATAGGCATACACCCACACGCACTTAACCTCCTGAATACGTAAAATAACAGCAGTATTAGACATAAATAAGCACATATACATACATATATAGAAATGTAATGTGATTTTATGTAGTTTAACAATACATATAAGTATATATAGCCTGAAGGGAGCCTGTGGTGAAGTATCTCCAGGTCACCATTTTTGTCGCATAAATTGGTGACATTGTCGACAAACCGTCTACACTTTTTACTTTGTATTTTGTGTGTACAAAAACTTTTGCCAGCCGAAAACTTATGGTTCTTTTTTTTTTGGTTTTTTTGTCGTGTTCAAGTTCACAGTTAATTTATCACAATATTGTGAATAAATTACATTCCTGATTTGAATAAGGGAAAAAGAACAGCTAATCTCCAACACCAGTTGAGTAGAATATGTATTTTCTATGCCACTACGCATGTCATCAGTAATTTTTGTGTCAACAGGGAGGTAGTCATTAATATCATCTATTTAACCCGTCAGAGCTTATTAAAATGCTTACGAGAATAGTCCTCACTGTCTACATACTATTATGCCAGCTTTGTTGTTTGTATGTTTTTAGTAAAGGTCATACTTCATATATTCCCAAAGGACAAAGTTTTGTCTTGGTGAAAATAAATGTGGTGCGCGCAAAATTAAAGTTTGTTTTATTAAAAAATGTCATAAAAAGTATTTTTTTTTTTTTAATAGGAGCAGTGAGAATGGTGAAATTAATTTTAGTGAAAGTTAAAATTTTAGAGATTTTGGGGAGTCTTCTGAGCATTGACTTTAAGGGAAAAATTAAAAAAAAAAAATTTTACATTGAAACACCTCCTTTCGCAATTTCTTTGAAGAAGCTGCTGGCTATATTACAGGTGGATGAGGTGGAGCTACCGCTTTCGGCAGCAGTTTTGTTGGCCAGAAAGCAAAAAGTATCAATCAGAAAAGTTTTCCCCTGAAATTAAAGTCCCATAGGTATCTCTCTCCCACAATCCCTTTGCCCCAGTTCCAGCAGAATGCTTCGCATTATGTCATCCCCTGACTGCTGGTCCAAGATAAAAAAACCTCAGCTAATAAAAATTGCAGAAATTTATTTTTAAAAACCATGGTGAAATTAAATTGAATTACAACATCGAAAGAATTCCATTATTTAAAAGTTTGTAAATCTATAAACTAAGAAACTGTTTTCCGACTGAGTTTTAAATATTAGAGAACCTCTGGTTTCAATGTCTAGATATGTCCCCAAGTGGAGTACGTCGTCAGTAGTACTTATAGAACTAATGCTTTCTCAATGACAAGCACATTTTAATTATCTACAGCGCAGAACATTTTAAAGGGTATAAGAAGTCTGTAGTACTAGTGACAACGTCAGTAGTGAACAGTACGCTTTCACTATTGGCATTTCCTACAAGGTATGTACATACATATATAAATGAATGTAATGTGACTTTATGGCTTTTGACATACATACGTATGGGTGAGTGTAACTGTGCGAGAGCGTGTTTGTTTGTTCGTTATGCTGGCGGTGGGTGATACTGCCAATAAAATTGTAAGAAATAAGATAAAATATTGATAATGAGTATAATTATTTGCAGATGTTCAAAAGCTTTTCATTTTAATAATTTACGAGCATTTCTTCTACTTGTATTCAGTTTTATTTTATTACTAATATTATGATGTGAAAATCTTTAAGATTGATTATAATTATATTAATTGAAAAAAATAAAAAATACATACATGTTGATTGCAAATAACAAAACAGGTGTGAATTTTATAAACTAAATACAAGTTCCAAGTTTAACATATTAAAAAATGCTATCATATCACTTAACAAGTAATAGGGAATTACAAAATATATAAAGAAAAAATTAAGGAACCCAGGCATGACTAGAGAATGTGTTGCAGCTATCAAACAGTTTACTTTTATTACATATAATGCATACCGTCTACATTACTTAGAAGCAGTTGTATACTGACTTGATTATCTCTTAAGTAGAAGTATTTTTAATTGTATAAAAAAATCTCTACGTTCCCAAATGAAGAAATACTTTAATATCGATATTTCTGCAACCAAATCACACCGAAACATCGCGAGATGTCGATATTTATGGAAATTCTAATGTTTTACTTATAATTTAGTCGCAATGAAATGGAAGTGTGCTGCATTTAGTAACCATTTTTAAGCATTTACAATTTATAGTAAAACCGCTATAAAGCCATTTTAAATCACTTTAAAAAGGGAACAATAAGTGCGTATGATTATTTGTATTTCAAGTCATTACTTCACCAGCAAAGTTTGTGCTGGGAATACTTAGAAGAAACACAACAAACATTTTTGCTTAATTTAAAAAAAACAATTATTTCAAATAACGCTGGTAGCCGTAACTGTTTTCTTTAAACAAACTTCAAATAAGGAGCAGGTTCTCAATGCGTCTGTATTTAAAAAAAAATAATTTTTTTCAATAAAAACTTTTAACCCGCGCTTACTTGCTTAGGAAGTAAGTTGCTCTCGACTATTTATAATTATTTATTTTTTTTTATTTTATTATTTTTTGCATTGACACTGGAGCGCAGATTTTCAAGCAGCTGAATATAATGTACTGGTTCATCAAAAGGTGGCAGCTGATTAGATTTTTCTGAGACGTTGATTTGCGTGTTTTTAGCACCCCTCGCGTAAACGCGTGTAATAAAAACTATTCGGAAAACTTCTCCACATAATCATTTAATTTTAAGAATTCCTTAGAAATAAGTGATTATTTTTTAAAGTTGAGTGTCAGAATAAAACTTTTAAAGGTTATAAAGAGTATTCTCGCCGTTCAAACAACTGCAGATCGTATTATCCAAATAATTTTGGGAGTTAAGAAAAATGAGCTTGAATAAAGCGATATTTTTAATTGGATTTCTGTAGAAAAATGGGCAATACTACACCTTTTCTGCTCGTTACAGGACCCACTGACGCACCATTTGCATATAGTGGGATATTTATCCACAATGGCCACTAATCCTCTGAAGAAATTCAGTTCAAAAAATCGCTTTATTCAAGCTCACTTTTCTAAACTCCCAAAATGATTTGGGCAACACGACCTTCTCTGCTCCTTAGAGGTGTCTCTGAAGCACCATTTGCATGTAGTGGGATACATCTGGATGTTACCACATTTCCGGAATAAACAATTATTATCATACTTTCATCAAATGGTGTACCGCTGTTAAGTGCTTAACAGTGCTCTGTTAAGTAGAAAAAGAGCTCCGCTAAAATAAATGGTTTGTGTCTTGGGTTTCTAAATTTAAATTTATCTTTACACACATTTTACTTTTGTTTGTTTTTATGTGTATTACAATTATATGTTAAATTAAATTATCAATAAATGAAATATTTTATAAAAAGAAATTTTATTTATTTTTAATTCATTTTCATCAAATACATATAGAGGGTAGCCTAAAATGACCAAAGGAGTTTGAGTCCAGAGAATCATTGTGTTCCTCAAAGTGTTCGCTGTAGCTCCATCCTGTTGCAACCATACTTCCGGATGGTTTTCCACGGCTGACCTTAAAAAATTTTCTGACATTGTCCGATATCTAACAACAGTTAAGGCAACGGCGACATCTTATTAATTTGCGGAAAAAATGTGGCTGAATTATCCTTTCCGATGAAACACCGCACCAAACGATAGACTTAAGTGGATGTAATTCTCGCTTTTGAACTACTCTTGGATTTTTCGTAGCCATTTGTCCCTATTACCGAACCCTTTCAATTGGAAATGGGCTTCGTCGCTCATAATTAAATTATTAACAAAATCAAGATTTACTTCTGAAATAAAGTTGAAATTTGTTCAATTGTATACTGTTCCATTTTAAATTCCGCAAGTCTTCTTTACAAAATACTGAAAACAAAAAATTATAATAAAAAAGTTATAAGGAATTCAAAGTCCTTCTCTCCTTTTGGGCCACACTGTGTACGATTTATGTATAACTTAAAATAATATATATAATTTTAATTTTAAACTTTTGCATAACAAACAGCTTAAATGTAGAAGTCTGCTTAAAAATTCCTGATTTAATTAACTTTTTAGTTTGGGGTGTTTCAACCCCACCCCACCCCACGACTAATGGTGTACGAAAACAAGTGCGCTAGTTAAGGCGCGCTAAGTAACTCTATCCAATTCACATCTCTTATCCTATTTTATCATTTCACAAAAAAAAAAACAAAATTAGTATCTAAGTTACGGCTTGTAGACCAAATTTCCTGACCTTGGTCCGGTTGTTTTGCACTTTTGGTAATGAGCATTTTTTTTTAATTACCAGCAAAATTTATTTGTACCATAAAATATCAATTATCACTAGATATAAAATATGAAAGGTACACAAACTTGCTTACGAGTACGTATCTTTCTACGTACTAATATGAAAGTTTAGATTTGGAAAAATTCTGGGCACGTTCAAATTAAATTAATTACCTACAAAACTATCACAACTACCATTGCCAGTGTCACTGACAAAGTGCATAAAATTCACGTATTAGCTGCATGATAAGGCTGAAACTAAAACTGAAAACTATCAGAAAATATTATTTAGTTTAAAAAAAGGAACAAAAAAACACAACAGTTTCTAGATAAAACGAACATGACAGCAAAACTGTGAACGATAGCAGCAGTTTGTTAGCTTTTAGTAGATAGAATTTTTGTTTTTCATCTTGCAATTTTTGATGGTATTTAAAGTTGTTAACATCAGTTAGAAAGCTTATACCAACAACACAAAGTCCAGTCTCTTTTGCATGTGTTTTATCCTCTAAACAGCCCGTTGCAAGCAGGTTGGTGTCACTTGAATTTTTTTCTCAGTTTTCCTAACGGATTGGCTGTGAGTGCTCTTGTAGCTGCTTTTTAAAATAAACTGTGGCATAACATTTCACAAAACTGAAAAACTTTTGCTGCAGCCAATGACACACACTTAAGTTTTTATCCGTTACTAATAGGAAAATAATACCAAAAAAAAAAAAAATATAAAATAAAAAAAGGAAAAAGGAAAATATTGTGCAGAAGCAAAAACAAAAAACATGCGAAAGAACTAACGGAAAATACGTATGTAATTTATGACAATGTTACTGCAAGGTTAAGCTAACTGCCATTTTTTAACTGACATTGCCAAAGAGGGATAAAAATAAGAACAAGTGCAGTATGAAAAAGTGCAGAAAAAAAAGATATTTTAAATGAACAAACTGTACGAAAATACATTTTGCGAAATTCTGTATTAAATGACAATCAGTTTGTGAAAAAAGCGATTTTTTTTTTGCAGTATCATGTTTGTACATACCCACACGTACATACATACGTGTGTGCATGTATGCACATCGAGCAGTAGCGATGTTTTTATGACTCCGATGAAATTAGAAAAAGACATTTGTAATCAATATTGGCGGCAAGAAAAAAAAATATTGATTTATATTACCGACTACAAAATGCTGAGTTTTGTTTGTAGTTTTCAAATCAATAGGCAGGCAAATCGCGGTATACAGAATCTCACTTTAACGAAAATGCGGTATAACGAACGTCCAAATTTTTTACCTCAAAGAGCGAATGATATATTAATTTTACCCTGGATATAACGAATTGTTAAAAAAGAAATCACACAATAAGAAACAAAATGGAAAGATAAATTGTGTCCCATGAGGAAAAAACTAACACTGTTTCAAAAAATCGTCCATCTTTAAAATACAGTGGGTCCGTCAGTATGAAAGAGAAGCTATGTGACCGGTTTCTCGATAAAAGAAGAAACATTTGCCATTTCCGATAATAATAAAGCAAAAGAAATACATCAAAGAATTTATAATGGCGGTTTCCAAGCACGTGATGGCTGGTTATCTAGAATTAAAAAGAAAAAAGTAAAACTACAAAAATATTATAGAGCAGCGTAATTTAACTCGTAATGTTATTGTCAAGTCGTAAGTCTTGAGAGCAATTGAGGAAAAATCAGTACACAAAGTTTTCAATAACAAAGATCAATCAGCGAATTCTTTCCAACAGGATTAGCTTTTCACATACGAGGGCTGCATGATAACTCCGTGACTAATTGAATTTTCCTCGCAGTAACTCTAAATGCAACACTGGTGCCATCAACCGCCATCAAACGCCATCTATTAATAGACTACTTTTTTAAACTTTAGAGTGAATATCCTCTTGTTGATCCAGTGCGACATGTTTATATAAATACTTCCAAAAAGTTATTGAGAATTATTCACTATACAAAAACTGAAAAAAACTTTTTAAAATTTCAATACTGTTAACTTTAAGTTAGATTTAAAAAATTGTCATTTGTTTATTTAATATTGGCCAATATTGAATGTACCTGATTCAATATTAATTTTACGTTACTTTATTATTGAATCTTGAATTTTCCTCTACTGATTTAGTAGATTTAGCAATGTTGATTTAGAGCCTATTTCACCAATTCTAGTTAAATATCAATTCATATTGAAAAGTCGTTTTTCATTTTCATCTAGATATACGCATTGAATATTTAAATACTGTTTAAGTTGTGAGCACTCTGCATTTAAATATTGATTTTGCAACAGCATGAAACAGCTATAAAATATCTTTTAAACAGCTTTTTGAAAACCTGTAAGTTGCCGCTATCATATTAAATATCAGAGCATTACCATACTTTATTGTGTTTCATTATTTCAGTTGGTGAAAGTAAAATTTTTTTAAACATACTTTAAATAAAGATCATTAAATAAATTAAATTGTGTTTAAATATATTTGGTGAAAGAGACCCTTAAAGTGATTCAACTTTAATTTTAATACAAGATGGCATTTTATGTATTTAACGTTTTCCTACATTAAAGGTATGTACACACTATTGTCATTTACTACAATATTGACAGAAAAATTGTTACAAAATGTGCAACAACCGTGTGAACACACAATTATTGTGTGGTAACATCTTCACAAAATGTATTGTCGGTGCATTGTATGCCAATAATATTGGCACAATTCTGACAATGGTGAGAACACACTTCATTTCCATTGACACGCAATTTACAGTCATTTGTTATTGTCGCATGTGCTTCATTTCTGTTGGGAACGCTGCCCATAAATATTTATATACAATGTTAAACATCGGAACTGGCAACTTTTGCCATACAATAAAATAATCTGACAACCGTCTGAACGGTCAATTATTATTGGAAGAAAAATTTTTTGTCGCAGAACTGTGTGCCACTGAAATTGTATGGTTTTCTTTCAATAGTGTGAACAGGATTGTCATACAAAACCACATATATATATAAAGTTGGTGAACTTGTGCTAGCTGTAAATGAACCTTCAAGTACTGGTATTTCACGAAAACTGGAACCACGTTATAAAGGTCCATTTGTTATTACTAAAGTTATTGGTAATGATCGATATATGATCGAGGACATTCCTAATTCAAAAAGAAACTCACGACACTATTCATCAGTTTATGTTTCTGACAGATTAAAACCTTGTTGGACGTTACCACCTTTATTTGATGATGATGATAATGATATATGTATGTACTTATATACTTCTCAAGATGAATCCCATAGTTATCAAAGCGAGGTCGCTTTAAATATAGGATAGCCGAATGTTGGATACTATATTTACAACTCGCTATATTTTCACTTGTTATAAAAAAAAAAAAAAAACTGAGTTGTAATATTTTTTATGTCAAAAATTTTCAATCAATTAATTTAAATAGATATAAAAAGAATAAAAATACTTTTGAATATATTATTTGGTTTTGAATTCCTGACAATGTTGTTTTTTTAATTAAAATAAAAGAACAGGATTCAAAGATTCTTTTAATTGCCACCATATTGCCGTATCCTACAATATTGTACAATCTGACAATCGTGTGAACATAGCTAATCAATTTGTTTGAAGGAAATTTAGAAATGTGTTCGTTTCAAATTAATGTGAATCAATTCATTATTTTTGCAAAAATTGAACATGAGTTTAAACAACCTTTCGCCATATTAATTTCACATTGGAATTTTTTTCTGTGTGTAGAGTATCATTATGATCGTGAATCATTATGAAAAGTCAAAAGAAAATAATTAGGGGTTTTTTGGTGCTTGGGGTTTAATGTTTAGTAAAATTAGAAAGTAATTAGGCTTGAATCATCACTTCATAAAATGCCAACAAATACAATCTCCCCCAGGCAACATGACTGTACAATCCATTCGTAGAATAAGGGTTTGACAAATTAAGTAAATTTCTGTATAAGTTATACAAAATTATTTACATAATATACAAAACGATTGTTAAAAAAATATTTTGTTTTAATATTCCTAATACATATTTGATAATAATACTACCAGTTAATGAATTAAGTGCCGCCCGGCCAACCAAACTTCGGCAATCAAGTGAATGATTTTGTAAATAAAACAACAAAGTAATCAAAATAAATTATAATTAGAGAGCGCCTCAATGAATTTAAATGTTTCACTTTATTGCCAATATAATTAAAACAATACGACAAACAACAGAAACAACAAACAAACTTTATGGGAATAGCAACTATGGGAAACACGTATAAATATACAGCCACAACAACAAGAACAATTAGAATAAACCAACAAACTTACTCACTACAATTAAAACGAATAATTTTACGGGAAAGAATGAGTAGAAAGTTTAACATGCAACCACTGTTGCCAGATTTACAGATTTATATATGTTATAGCTGATTTCTTGATATTTGTCTTAAAAACGGCAGATTTTGCGAAATAACTTCTTTATGTCGCTGTAGCGATTAGCGCACGGTATCACTGTCTATAAGTGCAACTTATTCTTCTTTTAAGCAATTTTTTATTTGTTCCGAAATTTGGTCAACGGATCCAGCTTTTTATTTAAGTTTTGTTTTAGCATGAAAGTAGTTGGCTGCATTCGTTGCCTTGTACTCGTCTATTTAATTATTTTAATAATGACAGCTACATAGCAAGCAGCTGAACGTGAACTTCGACAGAAATTTTATTGAAAATCTACTAAATACAAACATTGTTTTGAAATAATCGCTGAAGAAAATTTTGTGAATTTTATAAAATCGATTAATAAAATAGTTCTTATAACAAATACGCTATTGAAGCAAAAAAAATTTACGCATGATACATTTTACCAGAGATAAGGAAATTATCTACGAAACTTGTGTTCAACAATTAAAAAACAAGTACGAGGATTATTTGTGAGGGGGAACATTACCTGAAATATACATATTTATACATTTTAAAAGTAAATATAAAAATAAATTACTTAAGGCCGTATGACACTACATTTATTTTGCATTAATTAATATAAATTTGATAGAAAGGGACATCAGGAGCCAAAAAGAAAGAAACACAATAAAATATTTACATTTTTAAGTGTTGCCTTCTTGTTTTTATTTAAAAAAAACGCTAAAGTAAAATAAGTATTGAAAAACTAAGTTTAAAAGCGCAGACATCGTCGAGAAATCACAAAGTTGTCAACATTTTAATTTCGAAACGTCAATTTTAAGTTAAAACTTTTAATTTTTTTTATGACAGCTGCTCATTTTTTATCGATAACACTAGTGAACGATTTGACGTTTCTGCATTTATCTTAATATAGTTACACTTTTTACACCTAATTAATTTTCCCATTACAATATATTTGCGCTCTTCTCCAAAATTTTAACACTACAGAAAAAATGTAGCGTCATAAGGACTTTACCAATTATAATATACCAAATCAAAGAGCTGATTCACATATATAAAATTTACCTGATCAGTTATTGTTAAATTTTCTTTTGAACCGTCAACCTGAACTTAACGATACCGTCAAGTATGTATCCGTTTCGATTCTCACTTCCCCGTTCTCCCAAATATTAAAGACTTGACGAGTCACTGTCGAGATGACGAGTTGATGTGTGTGAATCATGAGAATTGAAAAATATCTTCAGCTGTTGTAAGTGATGTCTCTTTGAATCATATATATAATAAAAAGCGCCAAACGGCTCTTTGTCAAAAAATCACTTTCTAAAGTAAAATTATATACCGGAAATTTTTAATGAACTTATAAATCAAATGATAGACATTTGACTTGATTTAATAAGTAATGCAGTGCTTATTCTCGCTTCTCTAAAAAATTTCACAGGCTCATAACTCGGAAACTATGAGTCGGCCTCAGTTTTTTTATTTAATTTTTTTTCTTACTTTTCAGCTTTCTTGATGTACGGATATTTTATGCCATTTAGAGCAGCTTCGCTAAAATAGATTTTTCCCGTATTAATTTCCAGTTAATTTAGTAATTTTTCTTTTCAAAATTGTTATTGAAATAGTTTAATGACTCCTCCTTCGTCGGTATTGTGTAGCACCGGCGAAGTAAAATAATTACCAAAAATGGCTACTAAAAATGACATCAGCGACGTTACAACACTGCTATGAAAAGAAATAACGTGCCATAAGCAGTATTGTAAGATAGTGAAGCTTCTGACATTTCTCCTACTATAGCTTTCCTCTAGTTCCAGCACAATGCACCGCATGTGTAGGGATCATCTGCTGAATGCTGGTCCATGATCAGAAAAAAATCGTTCTCATATAAACGTGTATATTTTATTTGTGACATCTTAAAATCGGGAGCTTGCTGTGCGGAATGTGTTTAATGCATTACTCTTTATGTTTTCCCTCAATTTCAACGTTACGTTCAATTTATGTCATAGCCTAACATTGACAAATTCGATGTTAAACATTGTCTCTTAATATTTATGGGCAGCGTTGGCAATAGAAATATTTATCTGACAATGGTGTTATTTTAGGCTGGAAATGGCGAGAGTTCTAGCGATTGTTAGATGCTTCACAATATTTTTGTTGTGCTGACAATACTTTTTGTGGTAGTGTTGCCAGATAAAAATTTGAAGTTCACTCGGTTATTAAACATTTTATGACAATTTTTCTGAACACTGGCAACACTGCTACAGCGAAGTATTTCATTGGCTCACTTGTGTTATTAATGGTTTTCTACACACCCACATTATATACATATTCTTATATACAATACACACACATTCATACAAAAAATTAACGCTTAAAGTATATTTGTTTTTAGTATTTCTAGTATCTTTGTCCTTCTAAAGTAAATGAAATTCAATTGCTTGTAGTTGCTTTCATGTTTCTTTACGTGTTTATTAATTTATCCATTTTTAATATTTTATTTTTCTTTTCACTATAACAAATGGCAACAATTTAATGTTATACTGTAAATAGGCTAAACTACAATTATAGCAACGAAAATACGCTCACGTATGTCCTAATAAATAGTAAAACGTACGTAGAAGAATGGAGTGAAAAGCGTTAGCATATTTAAAGTATTCGCACCACCTGAAAATTAATTAAGACTTAACTGGCTGAATTAAATATCCGAATAGAATGGAATCGAGTGACGGAGGGACGGACAAGGTTTACTTTTAAGAAATCCTAACAACTACTCAATTGGGATTGCATAACGCTTTAAATTAATTAGTCACTGCCCTTTTTTTTAAACAATAAATATTCTGGGAAGCTTTTAGCTAGTCTGCAGAAATACCAGATTCATAGGCTAATGCTCGGCTACGGAGGCACTTCGCGCTTCTCATCATATACGAGTACAAGTGAAATGATATAAACGTATCGATACGATACGATACCATTTATTGTGTTCGGAATTCACTTGATGGAAATGTCGGACTCAGTCAAGCATGTGGGCTTTATTTTTTTTTGAATTGTGAACGTCATTATATCAATGAAACATTACATTCAAATATTTCGTTAAACTAAAGAAATAGTTTCATTACATTTATGAAACAGGTACTAAAATGATCTTCAATAATCTAATGCAACTTTTTTCATTGATCCAATGAATAGCATCCTAGGGTGACTTTTAATGACAAATTTCTTTGTATTTATGTAAAAAGTCAAGGCATGACCATGACAATTTAACGTCAATTTTCCGACATCGAAAAAATGTCTAAAAGAAGCGAAACATAGATCATACATTTCATACATTATTCAAATAAATATGCATACTTATTGAAAGACTCTTTCATCTTTAATAATCAACTTAAAGCTGCAAAAATTTATAAATAAATTTATGCTAAAAAGATAATTGTTTGTGGCCAAACAAGTGAAAATAAAATATTCATTCTTATTTTACATATAACAGATTCCGTAAGACCGAATATAGCACCCCGTTGACTTTCACACTTTATGTCTTCTTTCGATTTTTCATTATTATTTAATTTTTTCCTTCGTTCGTTCAAGTTCGTACAAGTAGATTTTTCCAAAGTGTTTTCTCTAATGAATGAAATTACAATAAAAACTATATTTTATGAAAGGAAAATCTGGGAAGCATAATAAGGAGACATTATTTTAAATCGTTGTTAGTATTGGTATGGCAGAAGGCACTTTCATGAAAGATGTAATGAATTTTCTTGTCTCTTTCTTGTCGTGGCCAATGTTAAATAAGGTAAATAGATTAAAATTACATTAAAGCAAACCAAAATATATATTTGCATTGAAATGAGTGGACAATTTTTTATGTATTTTTTTATGTGTCTGATGATGATACTTTAAATTAAGAAAATTAAACAAAAAATAGTTTATTTGAAATTAATTGCTTTTAGTGATCTATTACAATCAAATTGACTACTATCACCACATTGATACAGAAATAACGAATCCAGAAATGTTTGCCCTGCATTGGGTGGTTCCTCAGAGATCACGCTGTGACAGCTGTTGCAGATGACAGCAGCTTTTGTCACTCATATTCGACTATACGACTACGATCGCGTCAGTTAGGCGGAATATGAGTGATTCATTGACCTCAAGAAAATATTGCAATGGGGTCGCGCGTTGAAGGTCGATTTAATCTCACAAAAGACCCTGATACATACCCAATCATGCTGTTTCACATATAAGGTGGCATAAATATTGAGGAATCAGAAGCTCATAATATTTTTGGGATGAAGATTAAGTGCGACTTCGATGAACTGAACACATCTTTCAGGTCTCAAAGGAAGTATTGAAGTTTGTTTTTTTTAGAATTTTCAGAAACAGACCGCATATATTCAACACTGTTAAATCTATACCCGGCCTGGGCTAAGCCTCTTGATCGGTGTCACTGATTTAAATGTTAAAATTTTGAGTAAAAAAAATCCGCACAAATGGCACTTGGAAAATAAATTTTATTTAAGAAAATATTTAAAGCCCGTTTTGCCAGCACATGCTACAACATCCAAATTTATTATTTTACTTTGTACTATTTTGCTTCCTATACAATTCATAAATTTGACTATAGTGAGTGTTATTTTTTTAAACTTTTAATCCAATTAAATAATATTTATGACTTTTACGTTTACATTTTCCAAGTGACCACAAGAGAAGTCGAGAACAAAATTCCCACACTGGAAACCATACTACACACAAGTAAAATGAAAAGTTATACAGATATTTGATAAGGGGCAGACCCTCAAACATGAAATTAGCCAGATGAAAAGAAACAAATACGAAAAAAAACAAACGAAAATAAATATAACACAAGACACTACACGTAGCATATTGCTTAAACATTCATTTTTAAAACAAACCTAAACACAAACCCTCTTACACATGTACAAATTTGCTTTCATATTTGTAACAAAGTGAACGTTATAGAAAATAAAATTAAATAATAAAAATATATTGTGTATGCAGTTTATGTGGCACGTTCTAACCACACCATATGACTCAAGTGTTTATATGGATATTTTAATTTTTTTCATCCAGAAAGTAACAAGAAAACAAAAACCAAAATGAAACCAAATTGAAAACTCACCTTAACTTGGTGTATTTAATTCCATTTCATTTGAGCGCGGTTGCTCTGCCCGCCTGTTTGCAGTGCATACCAATTGTATTTTACAAGTGCTTTCAGCCATAAAAAATAAAATTTAAATTTCCTTTTTCCCATATTTATTGAATTCATTTAATTTTCAAAGTAACGCCTATTTCTAGCATGAAAATATATATAAATTTATTGATTCTAATATATTGATATATTTATGGGGAATTTTTAGCGGCAAGAGAAACGAATACACCACACATATGCACATCATGGTAAACGGCACGAATACACCACACATTTGCACAGCATGGTGAAGGGGAACGAACACACCACATATTGCCAGCCAGTGAAATGTTGAACTAAAAGCTGAAAGAACACTGAAAAGTCATTTCAAGTATAAAAAAAATTAAGTTCTTAAAGAAAAAGAATTTAAAAAATTTTGCTCGTTGTTCATATAAAAAGTAAAAGGCATCTTTAGTTAAAGTAACAGTCTTCCAATTGCCTGTACTAAGCACTTCCGAAAAAAATAACAACTAAAAAGCAGTTGTAGTACTGCTTTATGGTTTTGTTTTCTTTGTTATTTGTGAACAGGTTAGTCAAGGATTTCATTTTTATTTGTACGGAAACATTCAAGTATTTTTGTTTCTATTGGTTTTAATATTATTTGAGACCCTTTTCTTTCTGGTCCCCTATCTGCATTTGTTTGTTGCTTACCATGGCAATTATAATAAATTATTTTTTATTTATTTGTTACACACCCAACTTAATATTTTATTTTTTTATTGGTTTTTGCCACATTTTCAAGTTTTTATTAGACTGGCCAGGATGGATGTACATATGATTTTTTTTTTTTTTATAATAAAAAGTTTTCTTGTTGTTTTATACAGGTGTTTTCATAATAATTTGCTGAGACATGTTTGCTTAGATTTGAAATTACTATACCTTCTACAGCCATGTTTTTAACTGCGCTGCGCTGGAAAAATATATGTATTTATTTTTCCAATTTATATGTATGTTTTGTTCGTTATACTTGTGCTTGGAATTGAATAATAAAAATGCTGTCATTTGGTTGTCCAGACAGTAGACGAAATATTCTGAAAATCTACACCCAAATATACTTTAATGAATAAAAATTATAATTAAGCAATTTTGGTCTCAGTATTACAAATAAAAAAAAGATATTTATTTAAAAAAGTTTTTCGAGAAAAAAGAATAAATAAAACATTTGCTTTTAATTAGAAATTTGTTAGCCTGCTTGTAATTATTATTTACAGATGGAACTTTTTTTTTTTATATATTTATTCGGTGGAAGGCTTTTTAACAGGAAACAAAAAAATTGTTAAGAGATTGTGAGTTAATGGCAGAACCAGTTATACGAACCAGTAACCCTCGTATTCCTGGCTACACCTTACGAAAATGTAGAAAAGTATACATACATATTTGTATATATGCATATATAAATATTATTCTCAAATTTTGAGGACGCACAAGGGACCTTGCGGATCTTAGAAATTCCAATTAAGAATATTGTACCGGAAATCTAAATAAAATTTTTAACTGAAATGAATTTTAAATATTAATTAAGTGCCTCCGTAGCCTAGTGCAAGAGCAATTAGTCTTACCAATCTGGACCCTGGGTGTTTCTTATGGTACAACAATGGCCCTAAGCTCTAGCCTAAGTGGTGCGTTCGCCTTCCCGGAGGGTCCGCCACTTATTCTCACCTAATCTGAGGAGGCATATAAGGATTGAATATGTTGCATGAAAATATTTGGCATGAAACTTAATTGGCTGTAGTATACTTTGAAAATTAGCCCTTTAAATTATAAATAGGACGTATATGGCGTGTTTTGTTTTAATTTACATTGCCTGGTAAATCTAAAAGCAATTAGTAAAACAAAATTCTTATTTTTCGAAAGATTTCACAAACAGAAATAACATCAGTAGTATTGCCTGGCACAGTTATCGAGGAGAGTAACGTAACAAAGTAAATTTTAAGCTCTGGGAGTCTAATATTCACGAAGCTGTCAACTAGTGTGAATGTTTACATGTCATACCTTAAGAATGGGTCAATTTACTACATTCGAAAGATATTGCGGTCATTTAGATGCTATGACATAATGAAACGATTCGGTCTGGTATATAGTTGGACCGGGCTTAGAAAAACGCGGTTAATGGAGGGTTTATAAAAAACAGCATATTATTAAGAAAACAATTTAGTCGGTTTGTTTTTGCGATAGCCATAAAGACATGTTTTCATTAATAGAAAAAATGTTTATTGCTCTTTTTGACGATTTATTTCAACCAGCCAAAACTAAAACGACAAGCATTGGCACATCAAATGGTATTTGTATAATGACAAGTATATAGACATGAGTACTTAAGAAAAAATTTAAATCGCCGAGTTTTAAATAAGTTTTATTTATGTGCATATGTATGTGATTGCGTTAGGAAAAGAAAACTTATATTTGTTGCACGGATAATATAGGACAAGCACAGTTGATAGAGGCTTAAAAATGAAGCACGGATGATAGAGATTACACAACAAATTGAACAGCATGCCGGTCAAGAGAGGGCCGGTTAACCGCGGTTCAACTGTATTTCGAAAATTTTCGAAAATCTTTTTAAATTCTAAGAAATTTAGTCAAATTTAACCTCACAAGGAAATATCGATTGCTGCAAATTCTTATAAAATCTGGTGAATTATTGAAGAGATATCGTTGGTGAAAATATTTCGAAAATAATGTTCCGTGATAAATGCCGTCGCTTGGAAATTATATTTTCGGTCATGTCGGGATATTGCATTTTTTTTTTTTTTTTTTTTTTTTTTTTTTTTGTCTTGGAGCGGCACTCAGGGGATGACCCCTACTCATGCGATGCAGCCATTGCTTTCCCGCATACATTTTTCGATTCACCTTGCTTTTCGCTTTCTTTTGATGTGCCGTTTGTTACCATCAAAGCTTTTCGTTCCGAGAATAGTGCTATCGTTTGACTTCACTTATGTATATTCACTTATATTCACTGATTTTTGCGGAATTTTTTTTTAAATTTTTTTTTGAATTTTTTAATTTTTATTTTTTTAAACAACACAAACTCTTATAGCCTGTCTGTAGAAACACCCGTGGTCTAGGCGGGAATCGAACCCGCACCTCCATATTGATAAGACTAATGCTTATGCACTAGACTACGCAGGCCCCTAATGTTTCGGATACCGAAAATATGACCAACATTTTTACTTTGGCCCGATAGATATTGATGACGATAATTTGCGCAAAAAGTCTTTTATTAATTTTTCTCTAATTTCATGGCAAATCTGTTTTCGATACATATTTGGTTCAAGTTAGCAGGAAATTTTTCGGGAATGTCCTTAAATATTGTTTTTGTTAATATTGAAAATGGATGGCTGTAGGAAAATTCGTATCAATTGGTCCAAACGTAATGATCCCATGTCTTGTAAGAGAGACCACTCTTACTTAGAGACCAGTCACGTGATTATTTCTGTATATTCGATATTAATTTTAATTGGAAATATATGTCTTGGTCATAATATTAAAGTTTAAAGTGCTTATTTTATTTTATTTTATTTTCATGTTTTCTTTCCTCTTTGAATATCTATCCAGCCAGGTGAAAATATTCTTAATCTTGATTTTATTTATGGCAAAAGAATTTGCAAAAGTGAAAGTTGAAAAACTTTTTTAAACAGCAAATAACTTGTCTTAAAATATCCCAACAATTTAATTTATGTTTTAAAAGCCACAAAGTTGAAATACTTCACGCACTTTTGTAAATTTTATTACTTTCAAAATTTTGTAGGGTATTCAAGTTATTATGAATCGTTAAATGGTATGTCGATTATTTTCATCTCGTTAACCGATTGGTTGGTTAACTAGAAATTTGCTATTTAAAAACATAATTTCTCCTTCCAATTAATTGTTTCATCTTAGACATAATAAAAATTTAAACATTGTATTGCGATCTTTAGGCTATAGGTTTTATAATAAATAATTCTACATTCTTTTTTTTGTGATTGGGATTTGGTTCCTGCAATGTATCCAATTAGTTTGTTTAGTTTAGTTTAATTATATTTTTAATACAGTTTAATTGGCCCAAGGAGGCTTTTTATTACTTAAATAATTAAGAATAAGTAAATAAGAATAATAAAGTTGAATATGATTGCGACATTTTCATAATTTTTGTGAGTATTAAGAAAACGTATGAAATATCTGAACTCTACAATATTTTAATGGAATTCTTACAAAAAAAAAAATAAATAAATAAATAAAAACTAATAATATTATTGGCATAATTTTTTATGCAATAAAACTTAGAACTAGTCAATACATTTAAAAAGAAATTTTTTATTAATATTTTCTCATCGGATCTGGTCCGGAATTAGTGAGAAACGAATTTAAATTTCAAATACACTTTCTTTTTTATCAATATCCCAGATTGTGATTTTACGTTAATATTTCTTTTAATGCTCAGCTTCTCCAGATGATGACAACATTGTAAGAGAAGTTGCTACCAACAATAATGCAAACAGTCTTCTAGAAAAAGTAACCGAAACTATTGGAAATTTATTAAAGCCATACAATTTGCATATTCTTGTGCTATGAAAAATCACCGATTTTTTCAACATAAATATTTTAATTTTAGTAAACCGTTTAACGGATTATTTCAAAATTAACCGATTATTAAGACGAAATTTCATCCTCTTTATTATTAAAATAAAAAATATAGTCCTGTTTATATATACACTTCAAAGAAAAAATGGTTGAGTAACATATTGTTGGTTTATTAAACCTTGTTTTTTTTGTGCTACGACAAATTTCCGTTAAACTTTTAATTAAAGTTTAAAGGTCAATCTTATTGCCCATTCATGGCCAATACAAAAATTATCATCAAAATTAGAAAAATATTGTTTTGCAATGTACAGTCGACGCTCGATACCCAGTCACTTGAAAAATATAAATGGAAAATATATGAAGAAGCTAAACTCCACACAGCAAAAAAAATTAAAATTAACTTCAATTAAAAAATTTGTGATATCAATTAAAAAATTGTTTAAAATTTCACCGGTAAGCAAATTAGTAATATCAATAAAATGTTTTTTACTTCAATTAATAGAAATAATATTTGATTAAATTAAAAATTTAATAGGTTGTTATTGCATTTTTTTAATTTAATTTATTAATTGTATTTATTAACTACTAAACTAAAAAGAATTAAAAACTTTTAATTAACCTTTTATTTATTATTTAGAATTAAAATCGATTCTCTTTCTATCTGGAAGAATTAAAATCGATTCTCTTTCTATCTGTCAGGCAGTTGTTTTCAGAAAATCGGTTTTAAATTTTTAAAGTTTTTTAAATGATTAAACATTTAATTAAAAAGCAATTAAACTATTCAGTTGAAATAAAAATTACAAAGCGTATTAATTAATAAAAAAGAATGAATAATTTTTTACGTGCATGTAGTCACTAACAGATGATTACAGTGCCAAAAAAAGAAATAAAAAGGTTTGTTTATGTACGCCCATAGTATATTTACCGAGTAGACTCAACGAATCAGCTCACATTTTTTGCTCGTTTATGTCTTCCAAAGCCTGAATGTCAAAATAACATTTTCACTCTTTTTCTTTATTTTCAGAGATGGAACAATTAATTCATTTGTGTTTTTGTTATTATTGCGCCTGTGTGTGTTTACTTTGACAGCGCAGTGGAAAAGCAATCAATTAATACGTAAACCGAATTTTTTTTTTTCTATTGAGTCATCTGTGATTGACATTTTCATGGTGTTTTACACAAACAAAACGCCTGTTATTTTTGTTTCGTTATGTCCCCGTTCATACTGTGAAGCATATGCTGCAAAACTTTTGAGTTTATTGATGAGAAGGGGAAGAGCAGTGGAAGTTCGTACGCTGTTTCATGTACATGCAGTTTTTGTTGAATTTCTTATTTGCATCTTTTGACATGAGGTGTATTTGGCATTTCATTTTATTTCTTTTCGTTTGGTATACTGTTAACATCTATCATAATAATAGCTACCCTGTTTTATTGTTAATTTTTTGTAAAATATAATCAAAAATTTAAAAATAAAAATATAAAATTATATAAAAATTATTATATAATTTTTCTTCTTAGCGTCCATTTTGCTTCAAATTATACCTTGTGCTTCAAATGTCTATCCAAAAAAAAAAAATATTCACACCTTCTATCACAGGGTAGTTATTTTATATTTACATTCGGTATTGAGAAATGTCAAAAAAAATTAAAAAAAGAATGTAGAAGGCAGGAATAAAAAATACTAAACATGAAGCAAAAGATTCATGTATGGACACTGCTGCAGTTTCAAAAGAGAATTCAAAAAACTTTTGCAGCAAAAACTCAACAGTATGGACGGGCACTATAGAGTTGCGGCTACTTGATAAATACACTGTGTTTTTGTCTGAAATGCTTTTGCAATGCGCTCTCGATATAAAGAAATGAGTAAAAATGTTATTTGCGCGCTCTCTCAAATTAAACAAGTGGAAAAAAAAGTAAACTAACAGCCATACCTAAACAAGCGCTGAAGGCGTTTTCTAGCTGTCAAAAATTCTCATGCCCATACTATACCGCGGCGGCTACGCAACGGCAACATTTTGCAATTGGAAAATCCGATTTTGACAGTGCGTTTAATAATGAAGTAAGTTGGAAATGGGTGAAAAAAATAAACTTGAAAAAATATTTGTTATTAAAATGAATTTAATTTAAGTCTGTTGTAATAAAAATTCATTATAATAAATATGTATATAGATATAAAAACATATAAAAACTTTTTTTAATTAAAATAATGAAATTCAGTACACAGAAGAAATTATTGAAGATTTTTTCTAAACAATACGTTTGATTTTAATATATATTTTTTAAAAAGAATTTAAATAATGGCAAGTTAGTTTAGGGTGGACATGTTATTCTTACATGTTTTCCATATAATGCCCCTAAGCAATGCGGTCACTTGGTGGTTCGATAAAAATCATCAGCGATTTTGAACCACTCTTCAGTGTTAGGTGGACTTACGTATGTACTTCCTAATACACGCCACAAAACGTCGCATGTCTCTATAATTATGCTTCTAGCTGTCTCCAGGCCTATTCGGAACTTCATGGACATTACATGAAGAGCGACTCCGTGTGCGAAATAACTTTATGACATAAAATATTAGAATCCAAGTTACCTAATAATTAAGTTGATTGTACTTACTGTAAGGTTATGTACAGTCTTTGCTCTGGTTCAATGGGTTTCCTGTGAGAGTATTTCCTAAGCCAAGGCTCAACTAAATTCAACAGAACATTAAACTGTTCATGACTTAGCCTGGTGGATTTAAAAAATAGATCCGGGTTTTTTTCAATTAAAATATTAACAACCGTAGAGTAAAATCCGTGTGATTTCCGGCTTTTGAAAAGCTCTATATTTCCTTGACGTTTATATGCCATCATCCTTAAAACTAATAAGTTTTCTAAATCCTCCAAAACGTCCATATCACAAATTGTTTAAACTTTTTTTTTATAAAATGCTTGTTTAAAAATCGAAAACAGCAATAAACTTTATTGTTAAAATAATCAGGGTTGTTATATATTTTTTTTTGATAACCCTGTTTTTATCGTTTTGGCATAGATTTGCCGCTTTTATTTAGGTATGGCATTTCATCGTAAAAGCTAAGCGGAAAAAAACGATCCGCCTTCCGCGTTGGTTTAGGTATGGCTGTAATGAGTTCAAATAGCAAATGTTGACATTCACACTATGTAAAACATAACGAGCTAAAATAGTCATATGATTAGCTGAGTCTACTTGGAAAATGTCCTAAGAGTGTGTATCTTATTGTAGACTGTAAATAATTTATTGTTATTATTATTATACGTATTTTGTTAATGATAACAGCTGTCTGCGCTACAAGCTGCATGCGTAATTAAGTTAATGTGAAGCAAATATTTAGATACAGGGTCTGTAGAATGCTTTTAGCGTACCCCTAAATTCAGACAGTTGATTTCAGAAGTAATAATTATTCGCAATCTCAAAGATTTTTCTCTTCTTTTGCTTGCAATTATTAGAAATTGTTCTCTTATCTCTTAAATTTCAAATTATGGAGAGATGACTGTAGGTATTTTTTGTGGATTTTACAGAATTATTTCTAAGATTTCAAAGTTTTTTTTCTTCCTTACGGTTGTATGCGTTCGACAATTTATCACGATCGGCAAAAAAAATACCTTTTCAGTGATTGTTTTAGTAAAAAGCTATCCAGGCAGAAGTTACCAAACGTAAAAATATGTTGACAGAATATTTTTCTTATAGGAATACCCAACCGGTTTATCAATTTTCGATTTTAGCGGCTTGAAAATATTTCACCATTTTTGTTTGTTTCTATGCTGAGTTTCTTGAATATACATACATACAACAATTTAAATAATAGAAAGTCGTATGTATGCATGTACGCATAATCAAAGTTCTTGCTTGAAGTAGAAAAATCTTTAATTCTTTAACTTCTTAATTAGTCCGTTGGTATGTGTGGGTCAAATGTTACAACTGCATTTTGAAATCCGAACGAATAATGCGAACGATTAAGGTGACATTTTGGTTTGGTTTAGTTCACACTGCTTGATTAGCTTAATGTCCTTATTTTGAAACCATTTGACTGACGCACCAAACCACATTGGTCGTAGCTGTATGAAGTCGGCCCTTAAAAAACTGTTCCAGGGTAGGTATCGTCGTGAAACTTCCGTCACGGCTTTATAATTATTTCAGAACTATTTATTGATGAAATAGTTGATGGGTTGATGACTCATTGCGTTTTGTTTTAAATTTAAAATAGAACAGACCACAATTAAACAACATGTCAAAATCGTTGAACTTTATTTCGCAAAGAAAAGCATGATTTTATTCATAATTTAGTTATGAGCGACGAAGCCCATTTCCAATTGAATTAAGAGGCAGAAAGGGTTAGGGAAAATCACAGAGTAGTTCAGCAGCGAGAATTACCATTTGGAGCGGTGTTTCGTCGGAAAGGATAATTGACCCATATTTTTTTCGCAAATGATGTCGCCGTCTCGATCACTGGTGTTAGATACCGGACAATGTTGGAAAATTTTTAAGGCCAGCCGTGGAAAGCCATCGGCAAGTATGGTACCAACAGGATTTAGCCACAGCGCTCACCGCAGGGGACAAAATGGCTCCTTGAACTCAAACCCCTTCAGTCATTTTCGGCCACTCTGTATATCAACCAATTTATCTATTTTTTTTACTCCATGAAGTAGAATTCTTCAAATCATGAATATAATTATCTGTTTCTTTTTAAGTTAAAATTGTAAAAATATTTTCCAATTGCGATTCTAGAAATTCCTTCTGTCTAAGTACATCATTTTCTTTTTTTTTTGTTTTTAGTAAATTCCTTTTCAACTAAAGAGTATAAATTTGTTTTCGATTTGAAAAATCCTTATCATACGTTTCAATTCGTTTATCTGTATATATAGAAATTATAAGCTTCTCAAATCCATTTTATTTAATTTTATTAAAAGTAAAGAGTCAAATATTGAATGCAAGTGAAACATTTCCCACGCCAGAGTATGCCTTTGGATTTATGCAATGAAACGAATATGGCATTCGTATATTGATGACGTCATCATTTTATTTTCTGTATTATATAACAATAACAGTGGTTAAAGTAGAATGATAATACGTTTGGTTTAGGCCAACGGTTGCACAGATGATGAGAATGAGTTTATTCACACAGAGCAAGTTTTTTTTCGTCTGTAATTTAAGTTGCTTTTATTATACTCGTACATGTTTTGTGCGTTCAATGCAGAAATTCAAATTTTACAACTTTTTTTAAAATCATATTTTTATAATTTAAACATTTTTTTAATTGTTTCAATCATTTTGTTAATTAAAACGATTTTTGAATTGTTTCTGTGTAGAGTTGGATTGCAGTTACTTTCACATATTAGCACAGCTATAAATATTTAGCCCATAAGTTTCAAAATATATTTTTAAGACTTTATATTCTAGTAAAACCAAGTAATTTTCCAAAATATTCGCCATAACACAACAATTTATTTAGAGCCTCTGTTTTATTTTTCTGCCTTCTCTGTGGGGATCTTAGAATTTGTGTTTTTATGTGTAATTTATGTGAAGTGAATGTGCATAGAGGCGGCCAAGCTCAAAACAAATAAATTATAAAAGGAAATGTACACAGTCCATAAGACTTGTGTACTGAACTGAATCCAATGGCCTAAAAGCTACTGGGGAATTTTTAAATTAAACCAAATTATTCCTTCCCAGCCATCAAAATCATTATGGTGCCAGCACGGTAAGAACATAAATATAATTATTTACGATTAATTAATTATTTAAAAAAAAATATATTGCATTAATTACAATTTCTTGATTGTTTTTTAGTTCGTTAAAGACACAACTCCAGCTGGCAAGTCACACAAAGTAGTGCTTACCGCTGGCAGAACTGTAGGGTAACTAAGTGATAAATTTAATACACAACTATGTTGCTTTGTATATGTATATGTACATATGTAAACGTGTATGTGTATATGTCTGCACTTATCTCTAAACATGCAAGTAAACAGTATATGCTTCAGCTCTTAACATTTTATGAGTGGCTTGAATGAATTTCTTTAGGCATCTTGCAACATCCAAGGCAATTGTGAATAGTGAAAGGAAAATTATTATTTTAAGCAATCATATAGTCAATTAGAATAATGTGGCCACAAGATGTTAATTATTAATTTGCTCGCTCCTCTTATTTATTGCATTAAGAGCCAGACAACAACAACAACTACAACTACTTATTCACCAAAGCCAGGAACTGGGTATTTGACAAAGCAAAGTAAACTTGAGCAAATTCGCACAAGTGCGCCCAAATTTTATAACCGTGAGTTTGTTGATAATTAATTGTTATAATTTTCATACTTTATACGTTGTTGCACTACGAACGGAGTACTTAATTAATTGATTTATTTGTAGCCATAGTTGAACGCTTAAAATGAACAATGTTATAGAACAATTAACGTTAAGATGGTTAAAATGTTAATGAAAATATTTATTTATAATCTGTCACACTTAATTATGCTCCATAAGTAACCTCGTCCTTTGAACCATCTGTGTTTTGCTGCTTGTTTTGTTAAAACTATTGCCTGTTGGATATTAAAAATTTTTTAATAACAATTTATAAATTATCTTTTAAGTTGAAAGGTTTGTTTTTAATTTTTATTATTTATATTTCTATTTCGTTTTAATATCTTTAGGAAATTTTTATTAATTTTTTTTCTAAATTATTATTATTATTTTAACAATCTATTTTTTTAAGCTTTAAGGTTTTTTCTCTTTTTATTTATTATTTTCGATATTTCGTTAACCTTCGGTTAACATCTTCAGGAAGTTAAAAAAAAAAGAAAAACTTCCTGAAGATGTTAACCGAAGGTTAACGAAATATCGAAAATAAATATAAAAATAATAAATAAAAAGAGAAAAAACCTTAAAGCTTAAAAAAATAGATTGTTAAAATAATAAAAAAGGTTAAAAAAAGTATTAAGAAATATTATTATTATTATTCTTATATAAATGGAGTAAAAATGTGTGTGATTGTGTAAACAGAAACAATTCTAAACTTTGCTTTGTTGTTCAATTTGAAACGAAATGCGCAGACAAGAAATCCTGAAAAAAGGTTAACAATCATCCGCTTCATATGTTTTCGTTGCTACATAGTCGACGACTGTATGAAAGAGCACAAGTTTAATTCATGTAAATGTAACACAATTTTGCTATGCGGAGCGCATCACTGTCTTACAGTAACGAATGTCATAAACAATGTTGGCAATTTTGCTGCACTATTGTCAACTTTAAAACTCTTAGGCCAAAATTCACAGTCATTAGTTAATTATTAGAAAACTAAAATGATAACTATAGTTTAACTAATACTTCATATTCACAGTGTATTGTTTAACTAACATTCTCAGTATAACCAAGGAATGGTAACACTAACATTTTTTATTTTTATTTTCAATATTGGCAGCACTGCTATAGCATATGGTTTTTGTTTACATTTGCTATATTATTGTTTAAAAATGGATAAAACAAGCGCGCGCTAATCAAACTTTACCGCGCAAGATATTGAATTGCTGCTGAAATGGGTTCGGGAAAACCAAAATATCATCGAAAATAAAATAACTGATACTGGGTGGCACAAAAAGAGCTATATGGTTTGAATTCTTTATAACTTTTTTAATTATTATTTTTTCTGTGCTTTTTTCAGCTTTTTGTGAAGAAAACTTGGGGAATTAATTATGAAACATTCGAAATTAAATCATGGTCATTACGCCCGAAATTTTGCAAAAAGTTATGAAAAATATACTAAAAAGAGCACGTACGTATCACTTACAGGATATAATTTTTCAAAGCTAATTGCATTTTTTTTTTTAATTCCTCATTAATAAACTCTACTAAAAAAAAACAGTTATAAACCATTTAAACCATATAGCTCCTTTTGTGCCACCCTGTAGTATTATATATACATATATATTATAATATGATAGATGATATCAAAACAAAAATACTAATAATAATTTACTAATCAGCTGTTCCCTAACTATTGGTTAAACAATGACATTTGGCGGTTTAACTAACTAACAAGAATAAACAAGAAGCCGTGAATCAAATATTATTGGTTAAACTATTGCTATTACTATAGCTGACTAATGACTGTGAATTTGGGCATTAGCAGTCAATTAGTTAAATTTTTATTAAGTTATTAAACGCGCAATGCCGCCTTCTAAGAACTAACGAAGCAAAAATAATAAAAGTATTCGAAATGACAATGTTGTGCGACTACCACTTTTCTAGTTATTCTGGCATAACAAGTAACCATACATGAGTTCTTTAAAGTGGAAGAAATCAGAATGCTGTGCCAGCTGCTGTATATCACAGACGCAAATATTACAAATGTTTTCAAAAACTTTTTATGTGGAATTTTGTTTTGAAATTTACTTGAAGTTTACTTGATAAAATGCTTGCTTCCCTCTAGGATGTGTGCTAGAAATATCTTGTCTCTTACTTTACCCATTAAAATATGTTAAATTTACAAAATTAACCAGTCCAAAGAATGTACAAGTAAGTAAGTAACTTAAAGTGTTTGTTTTTTCACACTTCGTAACGAAAAATCTCAACAGAAACATTTTGTTGAATAATTTAAAATTTTTTTTATTTTTTTTGAGGCCAATTTTATTTAACCACAGCGTCTCCTTTTCTTGTCGTCACAACTCACTCAAAATGTAATTACTTCGTGGTTAAAAATACAGAAAAATATAACGACAACAAAGCGTACAATAGCGGAAACCCAAAAATACACACACACACACACACACCCACACAGTCAATAAAATAAGGGCACAACACTTGCAACTAACCTATCTGTTGGTCATCAAAAGTAAATGCATACAAAATGTCTGAAAATATCGCTTGGACGTACTTGTATGGCAGCTCCTATCAAGCTTAATCCAACAAAAAAGAAGAAAAAAGAACATGATAAAATGCAAAACAAATGAAAATCCTGCAAATAACATTTACTCTCTTGTCAAAAATGTACAATGTACATGCAAACAAACATTTCCCACCCTCTACGGCCCAATCGTCCCATATATTTTTCCATTTCAAACGAATGGCATTAAGTTACCAGCCAAAGATTATTTTTCATACGGTCATGCGAAATTCCAATGGGAAGGTGCTACATAAGATTCAGTCATTTTAAGTGTAACAATTCCTTAAGGTTTTTTAGACGTCTGGACCATTAAATGTATTTTATGATGGTTTTTTTCCTCTTTTATCTTCTTGTTTCAGCATTTTGATTCCTTGTCGAATTCGAGTGATTTATGCCGTTTAATGCTGGCTGAGCTTTTCACATTCGAGGGTTTAACAATGTATATAATGGCGAGTGCTTCTAGAGGAAATTAAAGTGAAAAAGCATATAATTAGCCGTTCAGCAATTACGTTTAATGATGAATGATTTGTTATTGAAGATGGATGGATGTGTTAAACAAACAATAATATTTTTGAAGTGCAAAAACTCTGTAGCAATATGACTTTAAGCAAACCGAGAAATTCATTGCACAAGACATTCATTGCCAAATCTAAACAAAATCTGGAAATCTGTCACGAGAGCACAAAAATACTCTTATTAAAGTGCACACAAAGAAAATTAACAAAAACATATGTTTTAAATTTTTTATTTTGAGTACAATTTAGGGCACTTGATCAAATGAAATTTCGTGCGATTTTAAAAGAATTTTATTTAAAAATTCCGAATTGAATGCCAAAGGTTTGTCTGTAATTCAAAATTACTTATATTAAAAGGGAATTTTATATTAAAATTTTTAAATATAGTTTGTCTTTGTGGACATTTATTAAACTTTAATTGCTGCATAATCTTTTGCCTCCATTTTGCGTGGCTACCGGAGATCGGCACAAACCGTAAACCGTTCCAAATCGAGTCACAAATCACCATGCAGTGATGTTTTGTTGTTGATTGTATCAGGAGCTTAAATATTTAACAATGAAAATTATATTTTTGATTAAAAATAAATCATATGCATAATCAAATAAATTTATGAATACCAATTGAAATGTTTGTTCAGTCAATTCTAGTGACAATCGATATCTTAGCTTTGGATAGTGCTTGGACCTGGTGTTTGACTAGAATCAGGCGGAACAATGTCAACGTTAGTGGTAAATTCTACGTCAACCATTCGTTAAGGCCATGCCACATAGAACTTTGTCGCTTTGCGTGACGTTTCTAACTTTGACAGAAAAGCGTAAAGCAAAAGGTGTATGACACAATAAACCCTTTGACAACACTCTCGAATTGTTTGTTTACCAAAGAAAAGTGTTTGATAATTGTGCTATTTATTTTTTTATTATAAAAATAAAAGTCAATAATGTTATTTGACGATATACAATTACAATGTTCTTCTGTTTGAAAACGAAAAGAAGAGAAAGGAAGACACGAATAGAGAAAATTATTCAAACTGATTGTCAAAGCACGCAAAAACATAAAAAATGCCCAACTTTTCGCGTTGCGCTGCGTTAAGAATACTTTATGTGACATGTTTCATATAAACGTGTACATTTCATCTTAAATGTCAAAACGAAACTGCAACACAAAGCGAAGCAAAAGTTCTATGTGACATGTCCTTTACCGTTTCAGTCTTTGTACTTCAATGACTTCTTCTTGTAGCAAGCGTAAATCTACTGGCACGCCACCATTTGGAAAAGAAAACTTTAAATTTTCCGTTCTAAAACGAGTATTTTAACACTGCAACAAAAAAATTTATAACACACGCAGCAGCAGACTTAGAAAAATATTTGCTGAAGTAAAAATCCTGTTAAAATTTTTATATAAATTTTTGGTTAAAGTTAGATTGTTCAAATAATAAAAATGGTTAAAAAAAAAAAAGTATTAAGAAAGGTTAAATTTTTTTTTAATTAAAGAGATTTGATTTGTTGGCTTTCATACGATTTTTTTGTAACGGATATGATGCTCCAATTAATGTGTAAATAATTTTTTTATAAAATACATTTTTCATTTGTGGGCAAAAGAAAATATATCATGATCTAATTTTCTCTTAAAAACTGTAGTGTATTTTCTTATTCGTTATGAAAGAACGAAAATCGGACAAGTCGTTTCTTTCTTTTCTTTTCTCATTTAAACATTCCATAACAGAATAACTTCACTCTGCTTGATATTTTTATTTTTCATTGTTTTCTCGTTTTCGTCAGCAAAGAAAAATCGTTTGCATTTTAATTTACTGCCAAGCAATTTTCTCTCACACCAACGGGCTGGGAATCACCACATCCATCGTCATCAGCAGCACCTTTTATGGATTCTCCGAAATTCTTTTATACTTTATTGCATTTTTATGTATGTGGCTTAAAAGAATTTGCAGTGTTACCAGCATCACATGCTCCCAAAATAAGCGAAATTGCAAACAGAAAAGAAGCTTAAAGGAATAAGCTTTCCATTAAAAATTAATGGTTTCTCTGTTGACCACTTAGCTAGTTGTAAAAGGTAATTTTACTGCCGCATTTACCAAAAAGTGATAAATACATATTAAATTTCTAGGAATCACGTAATGGAATGCTTCAGCAGAAAAACATTTTTTTTTTTTTTATCTTGGACCAGCACTCAGGGGAAGACCCGTAGGCATGCGCTGCATTGTGCTCGAACTGCAGGAAAGGGATAGTAGGAGAAATGATAGCAGTATTGTAGCGCCTATGGTGTCAAGGAGACTCATTTAATTTTTGAAGCCGCGTTTATAATGAAAAAAACTCGTTACTCATACAAAGTATTTTTTTCATAAATACAATGAAAATTGTCATTAAAACTCACCCAAATAGAAGAAATCTTTCATATATTAATTAATATTGTTGTCATAGCTGCATCGAAAGTTCTTCATCAATACAATGAACTATTTTTCATATATAAAAAATTAATTTCTTTAACTATGTTTTACTAATGGGTGGGTATATTTCGTTGGTGCTTATGGCAACTCAGCAGTAGACCTCCAACAAAATTACTTGAAAAGGCTAACAAATATTGCATGTTTATATAAAAACTCCCAAAAAGTATTTGAAAATTACTTCATAAACCAACAGAAAAATCTAAGTAAAACTGATATGCACATATAGTCCAGCTGAACGATTCAACACACACACACACACACATACATACGTATATAAATTAATTTTTTCAGATGAATATTAATTTATTTTATTGATGAAATAGTGTCCTTTCTCTCCCCTTATTTTTAAAGGTTTTTGAAATGCCAAAAAGTTTTTCAATAAGTTGTTTTGAAATTTATTCAAACTTTTAAGTTTTGTTTATTAATTTTTAATTTGCAGACATATGACGAAAATATTATTTGATGTTGCCATGTAATTGGAAGGATTTTATAATTTTTCAGTATTAAATGTGTCTATTCCCTCTATTTTAAAAAAGCAAGGATAAATATTTAAAGAGAAACCGTAAGGATAATGGAATATTTTTAGTTTTTGCAAGTGGAAAAATAGCTTAGAATACGCTACAGACACATCGGAGGGTCCAACAAACGCTAAAAAAATGAGGATCTGCTCCAAATTGTGGAAAGTATAAGTTTATTATTGTTGCTTAAATTTTTTTTTATCTTATTTAAAATAAAAATGAATTCAAAATATTTATTTTTGTTCTTTTTTTCATTATTTGGACACTTTTGTGGAAATAAATTTTTTGTTGAAAAATTAAGTTTTAAAAAAAAAATATTTTTTTTCTTAAAAAATATATGGTAATTCTGGTTGATACTAACGTCATTTTTATATATATATATATAAATATATATAGAGATTACAACTATAAGCCATTTTTAAGCAAAATAACTGCTTATTTTGTTAGCTGTAGCAAATCGTATGCAATAAGTAGAAAAAAATTACGCAGCTACTTTTATTTTATTAGAAATTTATTCAAACATAAAACTCGTTTAGGCTATGAAATTATATTCATTGATATAATGAACTATGAAATGCTTATGAAGAACAGCTTAAGAAGGCAGCATGATTTCATGTATCTAATGTCATTGTTTATTGTATTAATGAAAACTTTCATTATTATAACGAAGAACATTTACTGATGGTTTTTTTTCAGTGTAGTTGTTACTGTTATTAATTATTTTACTGTGCCCTCGATGCCGACGAAGGATAGTGCTCTGATCTTATAATATGAATTAGTGTCAGCTGAAACTATTGAAACCACCTTACGAGAACAGCTAACACAAAGGCGCAACGATAAACATCAGAAAAAATGCAAAGTATTTTTATGATAGTGGTGTCGAAACCATTCAATTCAAATCGAAATTTCAATAAAAAACTAATTAAATGTGTGGCCAATTCGCTCGAGTGCCGTAATTTGGGCCCAGGACTTTTCGTTTAGTAGTCAAGGTGCTAACTTCCTCAGCCATCGCCCCCCTTAAAATCATGAAGAAAATCTTAATATCGTGTTAAGGAAGTAGTGCAAATATGAATCATTTGCAATTAATAGACTTTTACTTGCCTGCTCTTCTCTTTTTTTTTTTTTTTTTTTTCGGGACCAGCACTCAGGGGATGACCCCTACACATGCGAAACATTGTGGTGGAACTATAGGAAAGGGATAGTAGGAGAAACGACAGGAGGTGAAGCTTAATTAATTATTTTGCAGCTCTGGTTTTGCACGTTTATACTCGTAGCAGTGCTGAAGTTTCGGTTTAGTAGTGTTCAATATGTCAAAAACTTTGATTCTGATGAAGGTCCCTTTAGTGAGTTTCCTTCCTTCCGGGTAGGTATGAATATAGTAAAATAAATTTTATTATATTATATTAAATGTATTTAGTTTAAGTCTCGTTCAGAGGAATCTGAGGGTGACCGCAAATTTTTTTTTTATTTTACTTATTTTCCAGTTTTGTAGGGTTCTTTTTTTCCTTTTTTTTCTGGGACCGGAGCTCAGGGGATGACCCCTACACATGCGGTGCATTGTACCGGAACTAGTTTTGAGAGAAAGGGTGGAGGGAGTAAGTTGTGTTTATTGACATTCGATTTGAATTTTCCCATGTCAAAAGTGACAGGAAAGACCTCTGCGGGTAGTCTATTCCACATGCGTGCTGCTCGGCAAAAAACCAATTTTCTCTGTAATGCGCAGTGGCCGATTTAAGCTAAAACTTGAACTCTTATTTAAAATATATATAGATTGTTCAACTTAGGCAGTGCCAAATATTCACATATCGATCCTTTAGAAGCTATAAATATATCATTCTCTAAAAATACATACCTACATTTTTTTTTTGCTGTGACGGTTTTCTTTATAAAACGAAAGAATTAATTAATTAAATTGCACTGGCTTGTGCTTAAAAAACTATCGCTCTTCGCATATTTTAAAATTAAAGTTCACTTAATAAATTTTTTTTTAACAATTATTTAAAAACAAACAAGAATACTTCTACTTTAATATGAAATTACAAATAAAATATTTTCTTTTTGTTTTTTTTTCTTCATAATATTTAATAATGCTTTTTGAAGCAATAGCATGAATATATGCATGTGATTGTTTGTTTGTGTTGTGACTATCTGCATAAAACCCCTAGAAATACAAACACACCCCTGGCCATAATTTCACTTGTACGCATTGTTTACAACCCTACACACACATTTCTATTTTAGTTTATTGGCAGAGAAAATGAAAATGAAATCAATAAGTAGGATATGAAAACAAGAATTTGTAACAAAAATAACTTAAAGCATCATTTATTGTGCGATTATATTTTGTTCAGTACTCGTGCATGGTATTGTGCGTGCCATGTTTTGACATTAAAACAAACATGAACACTTGTAAATCTCTTCCATACTCTTAAAATATTATTATTATTATGTTATAGAAAGTTTTTGGGGATGGTAACACTTGAGAGACTGAGGCAGGCAGCCTAGTACTTTGTTGTTGCTGAGACAGTGATGGCAAAACTCTGTGACAAAGTAACGTAATAAGAAAAAAGTACTTTAGAGTTAGTAAATGCCTACTGGTGTAACTTTATGTATGTAATACTCAGCATAAAGAAAACTTTAAGTGTTTAATTCGTCTCTGCGAGAAGTTACACTTTTCTAAACTTCACTATTGCAAATGTGTGAGAGAAGCAATATATATACAAATATATATATAGAGAGAGAGAGAAGCAATATAAAATAGAAAATATTCTTTTTACTAAATACAAAAAAAAAAATATATAACTTTTTTATTTTTAAATAACACCTTCAATTAGAGTATATTATTTTGTCATTAAAAAGTTTAATCAATTCAATTAAATTTTTAAGTAATTTTTTGGGCTCAATGCTTAATTCAATAAATAATTTTTCTCTTATTCAAATCAGGAATGTAATTTCTTCACAATAATTGTGATAAATGAACTGTGAACTTGAACACGACAAAAATTTCATCAATATGTTTTTATTATTTTTGTTATTGTTGCCAAATATTTAATTAATTCAATTAAGTTCTCAATAGTAATTTAATTGATACCATTAATTTCTTTGCAGTTGAAAATCGAATTAACTTTTTAATTGATATTACAAATTTTTTCATTAAAATTTGGTTTTATTTTTTCTGTGAAAGTGATTTTTGACATTTTGTACGAACAATTTCTTCAAGAACTAATGCTTTGAAATGACAATTTCTGAAAAGAATAAAAAAAAAACTATTCAAAAAGTGTTCATGTTTTTTTTTTTTGTATGGGGAACTTTTTCCTAAATTGATAGACTTCTTTTACAATTATTTCTACACGCTATGAAAAGCATTTGCTCGACAAAACCTAATGCTATCTAATGCAAGGGCAAACGTTTGCTATAGAAGCGAATTTCCTGTTCCTTCAAATGCGACTATATATCAACAATAGACAGTCACGAATAAATAACACCCACATGTGAAGAAACAGTCAAAGACAAAAACACTTGCAAATAAATAAATGTTCTTCGACAAACATGTTAGACATTTATTGCTTAAAATTTCCCACAATAAAGCAAAACAAAAACAAAAATAAACAAAGAACATTTTTGTAGTGAACAAACAAATAACAACAACAATTCAATTGTTGACAGGATATTAAGCCAATATCTTGATGTATATTTGCTCATGTATATAAATACTGATATTATTTGCATGCATGTGTCCCCTTTTTTATATGGCAATTCAAGAAAATTATTTATAACTTAATGTTTTTTTGAAATAAAATGCTGTTGGTTTGTTTGTATTGCAAATATACTCGTAACGACATACTTGTGTATGTACATATTTCAATTTTACTTTAGACTATATATATGTATATATATCACACACTAAATCATAAACAGTTACAACTCAAAATTCATAAAGTTTTTAGGAGAGGCAAAAAACTATTTTTAAAAACATGATTGCAATTTTATAATGAAATTGTGTTCCACAGTAAAGAACATTCTCTTTAAAGTAAGTTAACTTAATTTTTTTTAATTTTGTGCTATTATTATGAAAATAAGGAGATATTTTGAGTTGTGACTCTTTCATTGCAATTTTTCCAGTGAGTTGTGTGTAGTATGTCAAATTATGACTTTTTAATTGCAAATAAACTAAATTCTAAAAGAATTCTAATAGACTAAATTCACTCCCAGAATCGCTAAATATCGGGCCTGTTCTGCAAACCACGTGATTTGAAATCACGAACCGTTTTGAAGCCACGCCGACGATTTGAAGATGTTCTGTAAATCATTTATAATGCAGAGATGCTTGGTCTCTGGTGTTATTTTGAGGCTGTTTTTTTTATTTATTTTTAATTTTTTTATACCGAAGTATTTATTGCCATGAGTGTAGTTAGAAAAATATTTTTTTTTTTTGACTAGACGTTGGATTGAGCGCACGATCGAATTAACGCGCTACCAACTCAGTCAACGGAACGCAAACAAAAATCTTCTTAACAAAATTTCTTTATTTTTTTTTCGTTAAAAAATTACATTATTTAATGAATATTTCCAAATTGAAAAATCATAAATTTTCCTCGAATCTGCGCATTTAATTTAATTAAATATTAAGAACAAGTGCTGTCTTTCCGTGGGTTTAATATTAACTTAATTTAATCTCGTTTTTTTATTGTAATCAAATTGTGAAAGTGTTCAATATTTCAGCATATTTTCTTTTTTATATTTTAATTTTATTCTTTGAAAGCATAACGACTCCTTTTTTAGTGCAGTTACTGTGATTTGTTTTTCTTTCGAATATAAAAAGTTGTAATGCCAAATTAAAAAAGAAATGTTTGATAAACAAAAAACAAAGGAAACACATACATACATACATACATAATATACATGGGGGAAATACAACAAACACAGAAACATTTTAAACGAACACGAAAAAATTATAAAAGTTACGTCTCTATGAATATGGAACTCACAAACAAATTCTTATTAGTTTGTATAGAATCTGGCATGTCGTATATTTTTTTTATTATTATTATTTTTTTTTTTTTGTTGCAAATAACATTTTCTGTTTTTCTGTTTTTCTATCATCTATTTTTAGTTTTGTTATTAAAGTCAAGTTAAAAAGTTTTACAAAAGGGTAATTTCATACATGGTTAGCTTTTATTAGAATAGTAATTCTAACAATTTGCTGCACACAATTACAAATGGGAAACAAAACGTGCACACGCACATACATACATATATTTATGCAATATTCACATTCGTTATATCAAATATGTATTTTAGAATATATCCAACATATACTAGCAAAAGTTTTTTCTTTTGTTCAAATTTTCTTCACACATACACACATACAGAAGGATTACCTCCATGCAGTATCCAGTATCCATATTCATTCGAATATATCTAGTTGTGGTAGTCGTTCTATGGAAAACGCTTACACACAGCAGAAATTATAAAGACAGATGCTGGTGGATGAGAGTGTTTTAGCTTAGTTAACGGAAATCATTTCCCGCTTTTCCAACTAATAATTTTCTCAACTTCCTTTGCTTTCAGCCATACACACACACACACACACACACACACACACAAACACGTCACTATATATGCGCACATGTCTAACGAGTCACATGATTTGAGTTCTTTTATAGAATTCGAGTGTGGGTGTAACAGCAATGTGTTTTTTATTTAAATTTTTGTTAGCAAAACTTATATTGAAACAAATTTAAATTACGCGTTTTAAGCTTTCCCATTTTCAAATAGAAATAAGAGTATGTTTAGGGAAATGAACTATTATTAGTACAGATTTTCTACTTGTGTTAAATTTATTTTACTGATTATATTTCAACATACGGAAAGAAACTAAATATAACGAAAAAAAGAAAAACTGAAATAAGCACTGTGTACTTGGTAAAATACTTCTAAGGGGCAGGTTTGGCGCTCTTATACAATCGCATAATCCTGTTGAATAGAAATCTGATATAAAATTATGTTCTACTCTTTTGCAACAAAAGTCCAACAAAAGTCTGTGTAATTCATAAAATCGTGGAAACGAACGACAGATCTGTGAAAAAAAATTTTTTTTGACAGATGCTTTTTGGAGAGTTTTTAATGCTGCATCGACGCATCACTTTTTAAAGCCGAAGGAGAGCCATTTTATTTATGATTTTACTTCGTAAATTTCTTATTGCTTCAATACCGATTAAGGAGGGCTATGTTCTCACAGACACAAATACCAATATTTATGGCCTGACAGGGTCTTGAACCGAGAATCGTTCGGTTGCAGAGTCAACGTCCTAACTAATCAGCCAACAGCAGCACAGTTCATAACTTAATTAATTAATTTTTTTAATTTACTTGTGCAATGCTTGTTTCAATTCTTCTTTCAACCTCTTCTTTTACATTCCTTTCATATCGAATGCGCCATAATAGTCCGGTGTTAAATTTAAGATCTTTTTACATTAAACATTCGACAGATACTGACGGAAACTTTTGCATCGTATTCTACTTTGATTGAAGTTCACATGGCTTGTGAAGCCGTCAAATGGCATTGACAAAAGTTTGAAAAAATAAATAAAAAAACTTGGTTATTGGCTTGTCATTTTCATTTTTACGCTAATAACACTCATCAAATATTCCACACACTTTTTGCCAGTAAAACCATAAATTATAAATAAAAAATAATAAAAAAAATAAATAAACATTCGTATTCATTTTATGTTTAAGTATTTTTGTTGTTATTGCTGGTGTTGGCTTTTTTCATTTTGACTAACGATGATTCAATGTTTTCTATTTTAACTTGTCTTTCTGAATAATCAATATTTTAACAATTTTTATGCTTCTTTGGAGAAATTAAATATTAATGCTGAAATTAAATACAAATACGAGGGTTCAGCTGAAAGTTTCTGCCATTGTTGGATGCATAGGACAAGAACTGAAAAAAAAGTGTTTTTTTGGGGAGAAGAATAGAGGGAGTAGAATAGAATTTTCTGACATTGAACTTGAATTTTACAACATTGAAATGGACAGGCAAGACTTTTACACAGAAAAAATTCCAAACCGACTTCAATTAAAAATGTTATTAGAGATTTGTTGTGACAATTAAAGTGTTTGCTAATTTTGGGCCAGCAAAAAAATTTATCATATCAATTAACAGAATTGTAAAGTTCAAGTTTTTCACAACTTTATTTTTTAATTTTTGGAAAAATTTTTTCTGTGTATAGGGATTTTAATCACTTTAAAATTAATAATTATTTTGTGCCGTGTAATATTACATTACATTACATTTTTGTTGAAGCATGAAGCATGTGAAAACATAAAATTTTAACGCAAATAAAAACATTTTTGTATATTTTATATTTTTAATTATCTTTCTCTTTTTTTTTAGATATTATATAAGTTTTTCATTTAACAAGAACCAAATGCCATAATGGAACGCCTGAACGTGCTACAGAGTTGTCTAATCAATAAGGGATTCATCAAAATATTCTTGCAATAACTCTTCTAAGTGACACTGATAAAGTTAGACGGTTAAAGAGACTGCACATATCAGATCTCCCTTTTCAATGTTAAAAAAGTAGAAAATGCCTCAATTAATAAATATTACTCATTTGACTGAAATATTGAATTATATACATATGTGTATGTACGCATGTAGATAGATTTCCTAAGTTCAAAGGAACTTAATATTACTGTCCAATTTAAGTATTAACAGAATTTGCTTATTATTTTGATGTAAATAGACTGCAAATATAGATGAATAACCAAAAAATGGGTCAAGGCATGATCCACTAAATAGGTGAGAGCGATTCTCCTGATGGTTGTTTGTAGGATTGTGTATTTACTGTCAGGAATTTTGCTATTGTCAAAAGTTGTTTACATTTATGCTTTTTATATGTACATACATATATCATTGTTTACGTTTCCATTATTTAATATTAATTCATGCTGACTTGAGCATTGAATACATTAGTAGCAAATAAAATAGATTTGATTGTGAAAAATATAGAAAAAGAAATTCAGTGTTAATCGCCTTAAATAAATGAAAAAAAGAGTGCGAAATTAAAAATAAGTCGAAAGAATTTGTGAATTGTGCTTATAATTGGAATGCTAAAATTAATAAAAAAGTGATTTATTATGCATTACATAATAAAAATTTCCCAATTGGAAGTGGTAATTAATTAAAATTATTTATTTTTCTTTGGATGTGAGACAAGATTTGTGACTATTGAAAATATACATTGCACATTGATTAAAAGAAAGAAAAAAAAACATTTAAGTCGACCGTGCCACTTTAAGAACACTACAGTATGATTAATGGGGTTTTCTTTTCAAACAAAAGTGCATTGGATTTCTTGCCTGATTTTGCCCTCTTGAGTCAAAACATGTGTAATGCACTTTTTGAGAATCTAAATCACTATAAGTATATTTGAATTTTTGATTACAACATTGAAAAATTGTATTACATTAGGACATGTTTTGGTAAAAATTTCAGCACAAACAAAAAATATATTTTTCATTTTCTTCTTATTATAAATCTTTCTTTGTGTGCAATTAATTTAATAATAAAAATTTTATCTTTTTAATGGGTTGAGATACGAAAAATAATTTTCAAACTATTATCAAAGGTTCTATATATATATTTTTTAATTAATATATCTTAAATAATCGCTTCATTAATAATTTATTTATCATTGATGGTAATACAAAAGTTGTGGTTAAACAACCAAAGGGAGACTGAAGTCCTAAAAAGGATATTCAGTATTCAGGTAAATTTATATGGAAAATACTCTCTATGAAAATATTACAGTATTATTCAGTATTTTTCAGTATTTTTCAAATATCCAAGAGCATTAAAATAACACAAATTTTAAATAAACAAAACAATAATTTTATGCATTTAAATAAATAAATAAAATAAAAAATTTTTGCAATTAGATTCTTTTTTTTTATTATTTACACAAAATTTTGAAGTTTAGACATTTTATCGATAAAGCGTTGTTTGAGAAAATGAGCAGAGCGCCTATCAGTTATAAAATTTTTAGCTAAATTGATTCTAGTAAATATACAATAAAAAAAACCAGTTTTATTCAATATTTATTAAATATTTATATAATTCTAATTGTGCTTTTTTTCCTTAAAAATTATATGTGAAATTTATTATTACATACCTTATTCTTATAAATTTTTATAAAATTTTTAAGGGAAAAAAGCACAATTAGAATCATATATATAAAGAAATATTCCCAAAATAAATTCAGTTGATATAAAATTTATTAAATATTGTTAATTTTTCTTAAATACTCCTTATATTCACATTTAATTGGAACGTTGTAAGAGTTCGTATTTTCCTTGACATGCTTTTCTAATTTTGTATCATGCACAACCAGAAAATCACTACCTTTTATAGGTCACATGTGCTTACATTTGGATTTTCCTATGTTCGTTATCCATTAAATTGTTTCATTCACTTTTAAACACAAGAAAAACGCAATTTTTTTCTCTTTTAATTTTTAATGTTACGCGAGATACTACAATATCAAAACTATGCCAGTAGCACTTAAATTGCTGTAAAAGTTTGTAAAAAAAACGCAGAAAATTACAAAACAAAAAAAAATTTTATTACATTAAAATAAGTGCACGAAACAATAGGATTGCAACGAATTGTTAACGAGCTACCAGATTATATTTATCAAGTAGTCGCAATTCTATGTAGAACAAAACAACAATACCAAAAGCAACAGGAATTTTGTTTGTGTAAAACACACAGAAAATGCCAATAACAGATGACTACTAGAATAGCAAAGAAATGATCTCCCAAAAGCAAACACACACGCATAGGCTACAATAGCAAGAAAAACATAAATTTCATTTATAACAACACAATTGCACATTTATAAGAAAACGAGGAATTATTCGTTGCGAACTTTCGATCTCAGAAATAAAACAGATTTGTGCATATGACACTTAACACAATACAGTCGTCGGCGAAATTCGTCTTGCGTGTCGAACTTTGAGATAGATTTAGAACGACGAACAAATTAATACAGAGTTACGGTTTTTAATTTTTGTTTCCAAATATATTAGCAAAACAAAGTTAATGTTTCTTTTAATAATTGTTTAATATTCCACATACTCGTACATCATTTAATTTAAATATACACAATTACTTGCCATAAAATTTCTTTTTAATTGTTTCTTCTTAATGTCAAATTTTTTTTACACGGTAACACAGACAGCAAACAATTTTGCTGATTATGACAGCTGTAATTTATTCGTCCTAATTGTGCGCCACATTGTGAATTTACGCACCGAATTGTTACCAACGAATTGGTTGTGCTAGACGAAGTTCGTCGTTCGTTCCAATTGTGTTCCCAGCATTAATTGCTTTCGCATCCCTCTCTCAAAATAAAGAAATGAGTGAAAATTTTATTTCCGCGCTCTCTCAAATTAAACAAATGCGGAAAAATGGTATTGGTGCGCATAAAATGTAAATAAATTTAGACATTCATGTCGTTTAAAACATAAACGAGCAAAGAAGAAGTCACCTGGTTACTTGAGTCTACTTTTATTTTATCTTGGACCAGCACTCAGGAGATAACCCCTACGCATTGTGCTGGCACTATAGGAAAGGGATTGAAGGAGAAATGATAGGAGGCGCGGCTTCGCTAACTTACAACGCTGCTTTTTGTACGTTATATATTTTTTTTAGCAGTGTTGTAACGTTTCTGATGTCAAGGAGACGTATTCAATTTTGAAGGTTTTTTTTAGTAGCTATTTTTAGTAAATATTTTACTTCGCAGATGCTACACAATACCGACGAAGGAGGGCGTTCTGATGTGCTTGTGGATAGCATACAGCTGAAGCCGTTACTCTGTTCAGTGACCAGTGACTATGCCTTCGCCACTGAAATCTTCCGACAACAACTGACACACAAATACACACTAATGCACATCAGAAAAAAGAGAGATGTTTTTATGAGTCAGAAACTGGGGTTGAACAGAGGAAAAATTTTTAATTTTGTAGTCAACGTGCAGACTACTTCGACCATCGCTACCCTCTTGACAAATATACTATGTGAGCGACTGTATAGGCATCGTTTTCTTGAGGTAAGAAAGTAATATTTTTTATTAGGGAAAATAAATATTATGAAACTTTCTCATCGTTTTGAGAATTATAAATTTTATATACCGATATGATATCAGACTTACGACAACATCCTTCTAACCTATAAAGCAATCCAAGTCTAATAAAATAAATAGTTCTCAAGACGCTCATAGTGCGTAATTCATCAATTTCTTTACACACAGCGGCTTGTATTTATGCCGGTTACAATTTGACACTTTCACGTAGTTCACGCGATACCGATAGCGATGCTAAGAAGAGTGGTCTAAAATTGTGTCAGAGGAATAAATCAGCTGTGCCAGATATTCTTTTTTTCATCTAGTCAAAATTACGTTCTTGAATTCTTTTTCAGTGATTTTATTTAAAATTGATATAAGTAAGTAAATATGTTTGCATTTCCACTTTTCATTTAAAATAGCAGCATACGAGTATAGCAACGCATCTGTATTATTAGTATTTCATCCTTTCTTATCCTTGTAAATAAAAATGACACTCTCACAGCCAATAAAACGAAGATATAAAATTTTTTAAGTTGTACAAGATTGTTGTCATTTTTCTACTCCACCTTCTTTCCTCATTTTCGGCATTTTCTTACGGATTTGTGTTGTATTTTATACAGACACAAAACACAAATAACACTTCAAGTTGAAATAGTTATCGCTTTTACTTGCATTGTAAATATTGTAAAGCTGAGTGCAGACGAGGCAACTTTTGATGCCAGCGACTTGTTGCAGCAACATATAGAATACACCAAGTAAAAAATTATACGTTGAATTAATGCGCACACAATATGCCACATTCACCTGAGCGGAAAAAAATTTGTCTTTTTTTTAATTCCAATTATACATTTTCAACCTCAGGCACGATCGTGCGATGCAGTAGGCAGCAAAAATTTAATGCCACATGTTGCTTTTGCTCTGACAGGGGTATGCAACACTTTCAAATTCAAATGGTCTGTATTAAAAAAGAAATTTTTTTAAATTTGATAGACTGATTTTTATTTATTTTTTTTTAAAATAAGACAATACATTGAATCGTCTGCCGCATAATTTTTCATATTGCTACTTCTTTAGCTTTGTGTGCAAGAAGCATTACTTTTGTTTTGAGATTTCTTTTTATTAAACAAACTGATGTGGTTAAGAAGATACGAAAAGTACACGCACTCAAATTACTTCTGCAGATGTGCACATATACATTCATGCATATTTTCGTATTCATGTATGCAAAGACTGCTTAGTTTCTATTGAGACCCAGTGGGGAAATAAGCTTTGAATTAGCAGAAAATTTTTATAACGATAAAGTAGAAATACATAAGTTGAATTTTGTTGTATGAATAATGATGAATTATTAATTTTTTACATAAGAACTCAAGAAAGCTTTAGATGCAGTTTCTTTAATACAAGTACTAGTGATCTGTACAAAATTTATATGAATAGCATTAACAACTTTGTGCGGTTTTTATATAAATTTTTTGCAGGCAAGTACTATTTGTGCTAGAGAAACAGCAGCTTAATCAGGTATCGCAAGTTTTGACCGGCTGATGGCTAATTGTGAGGCACGGCGTCTGGTCAATGTTTCTGGCGACAGCTCGACATCCTCGGCAACAGCGGCGATATTCTCAGCAGAACGGGCGCTCCGGGGCCGGCCACTCTTGGCAGCGTCTCGTGTGGTCCCATACTCTTCAAGGTTGGTGGCCAAACGGTGCAGACGAATTGTTACGCAAAAGAATAGACACGATTATTCCGCGTTCTTGTGAAGTGTATCGCTCCCTGGCTTGTTCACTTGTATTCTACATCTGTCTAGTTCAGAAATGTCAAAACAGATTTGCAAAAATAAGAGCATCTTCCAATAGGGTGATTTCGTTTGGCCCACCTTGTATAAACAACCACAAAGTTGTCAAAATCAACGGTTTGTGTATGTGATATGTGAAATAATACAAAAGAAAGTAATGGCATAATCGTGCGAAAATTAAAAAAAGTTTATGATACGAGAATATATTAATGAAAGGAACTCATACGAAAAATACCACTTGGTATCATCGGAGTTCTGAAACTTCCTAAGAAGTCGATCCAGTCCCTTTTTACACATGTTTCTTGAATATTTGTCCGTGAAGAAAATCATTTGAAATTTTTTTATACACCATATTGCTTGTTGCGCAACTACAGTAAATAAAATAAAATTGTCCAGTGTAACACATTGTTCAGACATGCACTTTTATTGAGATTTTTGCTGAGCTCAATATTCCATACAAAATGTAAACTAAGTTATTGAGCGATAAGTACGAAATTGTTATAAATATAAAGCAAAACTTGATATGTAACCCTTTTAACAAGTATTTTTACTGGGAATTATGTTCAGTGTCAAAGGAAATTCTGTACAATGACAAGTTACATGTCAAAACAGAAAATGAGAAAAATCAAAAAGGAAAAACAGATCACCGGGGAATTATACCTCTCTTATTATACCGCTGTTTTTTAACCAACTATGAAATGCTAATAGAATACGCTAAATTAAATATGTCTGAACATTAAAGAAAATTGCTTAAATTATCTCAATCTAAACTGCATGTCTGAACACAGTAAAAGACCCTGCTTCTTGTAAGTTAGTAATCAATGTAACGAATACGTATTATTATAGAAAGGCTACAAGTGACAAATAAGGGTCTCATATCGAACCTTCACGTCCTTGTGGGTGGCACTATAATTATTCCGCCTTTGCTAAATTGAAAGATATACATACTGGAAGCTAAAAAACACCGTTTTCTATTTCTAAATACGCATCCATATGGAAATAAATATAAAAAGAAATATAAATTTTTTGTTTTTCGTTTGTATTGTACAGTTTACAAAAGAGAGTGAAACGCTTTCGGTGGCATGTGTGCAAAGTGAAACCAATTTTTGATTCTAAAAATAGGTACATGATTTAAATTTTTAATAAAGGAACGTGTTTGCAATATCTTAGAATATAGTTTCAGTCACAATTTCATACCCACTTCGAAAGAACGTTGTAATATTTACAACGGGAAAATTTCGTCACGGCGGCGGTTTTGGGGCGTCGTAACTTTCGACACTTCTAGTGTTAAAACACATTTTGAAATAACTTGCTTCCTTTTATCGATCATATTTTATAATATGCTGTAACACTACCGTTTTTACAAATCACGAAGAACCTCTTTGTTTGGAACAATTCATACAAATTGTGCTTAAGTTCTTCAATATAAGAAAAAAGTAGATGGATTTTCAGAAAACCGGAAATAATAAATTTCTATAAAGTGACTAAAATTAAATACGGATTATTTGCTGATTTTAGTAAAAGTTCGGTTTTTAAATTAAAATTTTTCTTATTTGGTTTATGGTTACAACAACTACTCTGGCTGTAGCGCATGTCTCCACAATGTTTTTTCCTGTGACATACAGCAAAATTACTTTCAATTAAAACAGTGGCTTTCCATTTTCTAGGGGGTATATTTCTGCACATCTAAAAGTTCACAAACATACTTGAATGCATTACAAAAATAAAAAAAACCATTTTAAGACAGTAGTGGTTTTGCTTGTGATGAAAGAAACATTGACTTTTATTCCAGTTTTCTAAGAGTATATGCAAACGCATATAAATGACTCTTAAGGGCTTACAGTGATGAACCGGAGGGAGATGGAGAAAACAAAACAATTTTTAAAATATTAAAATATTAAAATATTGGTATCTGCATATGTATGGAAAATGGACGTTCCAGTGCCTAAAACTTTTTTTGAAGATGGCTAAAAATTGTGAATTCTAAAGTGTGGTGAGTGAATACGAATACCTAATTTGTGCCCGAGTAAATATTGCACTGGGGGACGCCGTTGACGGAGTAATTAACATTAACATTAGCATTGGCTCTACAACCCGAAGAGCGTGGGTTCAATGCCGTTAATGCCCCCTGATGTTAACAGCGCCATAATTAAACCCTTGTAGATTACTTCAAACCCTGTTTTTTTCCAGACCATCGCTTTCCAAAGAAAGTAGGATACACTATAAAACTCTTCTTGCTAGGACTATCTTACTTGAATTAGCGTCACGTCTAAGAAGAAGAAAATTTTGTGAAAATCTTATCGTCCCTACAAGAAAGGGATGACAGAAACTATTCCATACACACAATTTTTCTCATATATTTGCAGACATTTTATATTTGACCGAACATATGGTTGTATTGTTGTTGTATCTACTTGTATCATATCATTTCAGAGTTGCATTTTTTAAATTTTTTGACGAGAAAAAAATAATATGCATGTGAATTGACAAAAGTTTGCTATTAATAGATCCAATTTATTTGTGTGCGGTATGAAAAAATAAAATTAACAATTGCGAAAAAATTACAGGGAAATAACATGAAAAATCAACAGTTTTAAGACCATGAATATCTAATTTTTTTTTTAAATGAAAAAAAAATAATTATGAAATTAAGGGAAATATTTAGCTTTGCAGAAAACATACTGAAAGAAGCAGAACGTCATATAACTTTTTTTTTGTGTTTAAGTTCATAGTTAATTTATCACAATAATATGAAAATTACTTTTTCTTAATTTTATTTTATTTGCAATCTATCTACTCAAGCCAATAAGCAAATGTGGTAAATAATGTCGAATATCTAAAGTTAAAATATAGCGTGGGCAAATTTGAGGTTAGAAAGTAAATTGGCTTAAAAGCACACTTTCATTTCGAAAAACTAAGATTTATTGATAGCAATGTAATGCAGAAATGTGGGAATTAATAACAGAATATGATGCCGGGCAAATGTCCACCTCTCGCACGTCAGCATTTACCGCATAAGAAAAGATCGAGTGTAATTAAATTTAAAATATATAATAAAAATATGCAGTTGAGTTTTACTAAGAAATTGTTTAATTTTTTTCTTTATAAAAATATGATTCGTCAACTGTGACCTATATATGTATATATCCAGCAAGTTTGATTAGTTAACATTGGCCGATATATCCATCAAGTTTGATTAGTCAAGTGTGACCAACATTTATATCAATACTGATGGTTAAACTAACGTATAGAGCGAGCGAGCAGTGCAGCTATATGTTTTACAGTGAATATATCTCCCTGGGTTAGAGGAAGAGGCAAAAACACACGTACATAAAAGTTTCCATCAAGTTTTTCATATTGGGGCCTTCATAACTTGATGGAAACTTTGTTCTACGTGATGATGGGTATTTCCAATAACAGTGACATTAATTTTTCCGGTCATTTGGCTTTCACTGTTCTTGTATGGTTATGTGAACTTAATTTGTTGAATACATCTGCAAAATATTTTGCTGAATTTGTACTCCATTCCTTTTGAAATTTACAAGTTTTACAAATTTTAATTTTATTTCCTTCTTTTTTTTTTTCTTTACAGAATATTTGTGTTCTTTATAGGAAATGTGGGTTGTGTATATACGAGTGTAGACTTCCGGGGATTTTCCCATCTTTAATCATTTAAAGATTTTATTGGTAAGTTGATTTTGCTATTTCATTTATTTATGTAAATTTTTCTATTTTTTTATTTATTTACATACAAAATTGTAGGCGGTAAATGACATTTTTTTTTTTACACATTTTACTGTCAGAAGAGGAAAATTGCAAATATTGTTTATTTATGTTAAAATAAATTTTTATTTACCAACAAATTCATGGAACAACAATAATCACAATATATGTAGTATTCAAAATAGATATGAGGACTCGTTAAGATATTAAATGTATTTGAAGAGTAAATATTTGTGGAGTGAAAATGTATTTGGGAGCACAAGCAGCTACAAAAATTATATTCGTTTCCATATGAAAAAAAGCTTTTTAAAATTGATTTTAAGTAAAAAAATTTTTTTTAAAAATTTAATCGAAAGAAACTAAAAATTAAAAAAAGTAATAACATTTTAGTTTTGTATGCGTTGCTATTTAACTACTTGAGGAACAAGGTTCATAGTCGTTATTTATTTAGTAGGGCTTGAGGAACTGAGGTCTTTAATACACTTGTTCCATTCCGTAGCTCGTATTAACTTCGTATGAATTGTGTAATTGCTTTAATTTCATATAAAAGTGTGTTTTAATTATAACATTAAATTTTATATGCTTTGGAAATAGTTATATGGAGGCCAGGACTGCGAATATTAAATTTAATTTTATTTCGTAAAATTTTTTGAAATATTGGCATTTCCACAGAAAGGTCTACCAGGATCGAAAATTAATATGTCATTAAACAAATGATTTTTTTCTAACATTCTATAGGAAATGTTAAATTTTTAAGAAAATTATGTATTTTCAGTTTGTGGTGTTTGTTATTTTCAGAAGATTGTTCTGGAAATTTAAAATTTATTTAAAATATGTAGAACATATCAAATATACTAGTCGATCTTATAACATAATATTTAAAATTTACTTCAAAAAAAGACATGTTAAATATTTAGGAATTTAAAAGATTGAGAAATATTTTTCTAAAAATGGCGATGTCTCACTTTTAAAATCAACGGTTTATTTATTACATACCAAAACCTAAAACCTAAAATGTAAAATACGTAAAATATCTATAAAATAATATATATATGTATAAAAATTTTCACAGTTAATACATTTTAAACTTAAGAAAATTTTTATTACATACATTGTAGGAAAATATGTCCCGTGCTAAGTCATGGTAAAGGTTGTTCAAAAAAGAGGAAAAACAAATATTTAAAAATGACAACCATCAGTGGAAAGCTATATTATTCTATTTTAATTTAACAAAAAATTCCTTTCAAAAATGGTTTTCTAATTCGCAAATTTTTTTTGATTTTTCTAAATGCAATTGAAAGCGACTTGTAAATTTTGTCCCGTTCGTGATAACATGTTTATTGGTTATACAACAGAAACAAAAATTCGATAAAAGCTATATTTTGTACTATTGATAGTCCCATTAATGTGATATAAAAAAACGTAGGAAAGATAAAAGAAAATTTCTTTATTTTACCTGACTTCAAAGGCAAGTGAGTGTCCCGTTCTAGTTCATGGAATTGCCCATATGTAATTACCAGTACCAGAAATTAAATTCTTCTTAACGATAACTATATAATTATTTAAATTTTCAAACTTTTTGAATCTAAATTGTTTATCGTGAAAAACTTAAAAAATAATTCTTATGGAATAGAAGTTTCAAGTTTCAGGGAATAAAATTAAATTAATGGATAAATTTTTTTTAGTAAGAAAATATAAATAAAACCACAAATAAAAATTCAATAAAATACTCGTAACAATATTATAAATTTCGCAAGCACTTTATGCCGTCTTTTGTCAAACGATAAACCATACGATTGAGTTTGTGAATTGAGCAACTGTATTGAATTTATTTAATCATAAAATTTTTTCTTCTACCCTGTTTTTTTTTATAAACGACTTGTTTTAGAATATGTAATACGTTTAAATACGCACATAAATTTATTTTTCTATTTTCCTCATACATTATATTTTATACTTGCCACTGATTTCACGCCGTTCACCCATAAAAAACTAGAATTTTATTATTTTTTACTTCTTAGTTGCTTTTTTAAATCGGTTAGTTTTCAAATTTGTTCAAATATTGTAATTTTCACTTTTAAGTGTCTTATTGCGTTAATCTTTTTAAAATTTTTATTTCACTCTTGAGTGGGCTTTAATAAATAAACACGAATCAATAAATTTTTATTTTTATATTTTCAGTGTCAATTATTGCATTCTATTACAAATACTTACGTTACGTTACGTCACGTTATTTTTCGTAATGGACACAGTGCTCAAGTATTTGTCCATTAGGAGGACATAACTCTTTATTTAACGTTTCCTATTAAAAAATATAAATTTGTGGGAGCTGCCCGCCATTAAAATGGAACGAAACGAGCTTGCCCATGAAAAAAGAATCATCAAAATCGGTAAAAAATTCTAAGATAACAAATTAAAAAACACATTACAGTTCAAATCGTTTAAAAAACAAACTTTTACACTTTTGACTACGAAGAAGTTTCAACCTGCTGATGAAAATTTTATTAATCCAAAAATATTTCACTTTTCCATAAATATTAATTTTATGCGCTTCTAAAACATATAAATGAATACATACATATGGTATGTAAGTTGTAAGATAAATTATACGAGTATTTTACGAGTACCATCTTTTTAATAAATTTCTTTTTATTTGCTGTACAATAGGCCTGTTATTCGTAAATTTCTTACGAGTAATAGAGAAAAATTTTTGTTTTACACTCATACACTTATATACATGTACACATGTTTATACACATATTCAAAAATATTTATGATTTAACTAAAAAATTACACTCTCAAATGCCGCGCGTACACACATGTACACAGCATGTTCAGTACCGATTACACCTGCAACACGCCTGAAGCATTTCATTGCACACCACACACATATTTAAATAAATATTGTGTATTAAAAAATTAAAAAGTAAAACTGAAAATAAAATATTTCAATATGATTTTTAAGAATTTAAATAAATGAAAGGACAACTCAAGGAGCAACGTCAGCAGTGGATTATTATTGATGGAGATTAAATCGCAAAAGTGAATAATGTTGAAAGCATCGGGAAATCAAAAATAGCAATCAGTAAACGAAAATTTAGTTTAAGGTTACAATTGTTGTAGCAACCAGCACATTAGACTGTCTCGAGAATATCCAAAGTTTACGTATGTTATTTTATTTATACAAGGCTGCACCTCTGCCATTTAAAGCAAGCTGCCTTCATACCAACAATGGCAGCTTTTCTACAACTTTCTCACTTTGTTTGCCCTGTATGCCTAAATAAATAATGGAATTCCTGCCATTTATTTAAGAATCAGAATTTCTTCCGTCTAATCTTACTTCCCTTCTATTTTGAATGTAAATCAGTTGTGTGTTTATTTTAACGCCTTCTAACTCTTCATCTGCTTTTGCAAATAAAATTAATATAAACGTTAATTCAGCAGGTAGAAATTAACAATATAGGAAAATCTCTTTAAATGTGCTTTACCTAAAGTTCTAAAGTACAGGGTGTTTGGTGGCAAATTTATATTTTTAAATACGATTATTTCAAAAAGTAATAAACGGTGCGGTGGGAGGTTGGCGCCGTTGCAATTATCGATTGTGCGGATTTGTCAATCACGATGTCGCAGTGGTCGAGTGAGTATCGCGCGTTCGCTGTGGAGACATTTTTTAAGAGTAAAGATTCTTACGTAATTGCTCGTCGACAATTTTGTTCAAAGTTCGGTATTCGGCGAACAAGTGATGGACCGACTATAAATTTAATTCGTTCGTGGGTGCAGAGATCTCGTAAAACTGCTTCGGCTTCCGAAAACATTGAACTGGTTGACAGCAGCTTACGTGAAAATTCGCGACTTTCAATACGGAAAATAGCAGCTTCACTGGTACTTTAAAAAGCGATTATTCACGAATTTTTAAAAAAGTAGCTGAAGGATCTGGATGACATACTCTTTAAAAGATAAAATCCGCATTTCCAGTCTATCGTTCAATGCTCTTAATAAAACTTTGTGTCAATTATTACGTTTTTTATTCAAGTTTGAAAATATAAATCTACTACCGGACACTCTGTATAATGTCATTGGCACTGACATTGACAATAGGGTACCATATTCTCAAGTTACCATTTCTGAGAGCACATTTGTTACCGAAATTATAGATTTAGAGACTTAAATTAAGCATTTATAATTTAAAAAAAAGGTTAACATGTTCAAGATATTTGTGTGTGTGTGTGTGTGTGAATAAATTTACGAGTTTTGACCTACGGTAAACTGCTTTAAAGGCATTTTATACTGAGCAACATCTAACATCTACCATTAATTGACGATGATCTCAGCAAAAACTAGAGAATGTGTTACAGCTACCAATCATGTTTTGTATGTCTTATAATTGCAAAGGAATATTTAAAAATAACAAATTAGTATATATTAAACTTATTAATTGAATATTGTATAATTTCCAGTCATTAAGAAATATTATACCCTCCAGTGATTTCCTTTTCTGTAACTTTTAATTAAAATTAAAATTACGTTAATGCCAACATCGCAGTTACTTCCTTTATCCATCTTCAAAAGAAGACTATTATACACACTACTGTGGCAAATTAATATGTTTTAATTTATTAATTAAAAGTCATAATGAATCTATTTGCTATTTGGCATTGTAATTAAAACTGTAAACTATTAATTGCTCTTAATTAAGCAAAATATATAATTTACTGCTAAGCAACTACTTAAAGTTATAAATATTTATAAGTTATTTATTAGACTTGTAAGGGCCATTATTACAACTAAGCAATAAAGTTACTGATAGCTAAAATTAACTTTAGATAAAATGAATAATAAAGTGACCTTTAACTTGTTTTCATTATTACAACTGTTCGATAAAATAAAATTAATATTTTTAAAAAAATGGCAGTACCAGAGTAAATATCGACTACTTTTGACAAACAAAAAAAGCTACTGGCAACGACAAGGTTTTATTTTATTCTTTATTTAAAAATTAATTTTCTAATTATACATTTATACTTTCCATGTTGCCATATTTAAAGTGCATAAAATATGGCAGCTTCAAATGCTTTAGTCCACTTTAAAAGTTACAGGTAGTATGAACTTTCCGTTAGCTTATCGGTCACATTTGGTTAAACTCAACTTTTAATAACGAAAAACTAATTATCGGCAAGTTATAATAATGGGCCTAAATCTTGTATACTCCTTAAAAAGGTTTTTTTTTTATAAAATTCCATAAAGTTCCATTAATCTTGTCGTACAAGTTTTGTGAACTTGAAATTGAATACGTTTCAGGGGCGCTGCAAGACTGCTATAAAAAAGGAAAAAAATGGCAAAGGCAGGTTTTTACGATAGTGTCATATCATTCACTTTCCTCTAATTCCATCAGAAAGCATTGCATGTGTAGAGGTCATCTCCTGAGTGCTGGTCCAATATAAAAAAATATATTATTGGGGTGCCACAACAAACTAACTCGTCAAATGGTGAAGGCATAAAATCTGGCAGCTCGATCAAGAAGCAAGATAGAAGAAAACAGAAAATAATTGCTTGTGTGGTTTTTGCTGCTGCAGCTCTAGAAAGTTCGATTCAACCATAAATTAAATAATTATATTTTACAATCATATTTAATTAAATATAATAATTAATTCCAAAGGAACTATATTATTTTCTGTTTTCTAGAAATATTAAAGCTTAAAAACTTAAAATTCCAAAAACATAAAAAATTTTCTTATAGTGTAGCATCCAAGAAAACGTGGCGAGTGATCTATCCATCGTTTGCAGAACGTTTGCTATTTATGGAAAGTGCCATGAAAATAATAACAATTTAAAAATTTTTGGAAAATATTGCATGAGGGAGAGGGCAGGGTTTGCCGAAAAATCGGAGGTACACTGAGTTATCGTGAACGTTTTTTAAATGCTTTAGTTTTCTATCTTGGACCAGTGCTCAGGGGCTATACCCTACATACATATGTAATGCATTGCACTGGAACTAGAGAGAGGGATTGGGTAGAGAATAAACAGGTGGTGAAAGTGTTAGGAAGATAGAGCTTAATTCTTGCACAACTCTGCAGTTGCGTGTTAATTATAAAGCAAAATTGCAGCGTCGCTGAGGTTTTTTTTGGCGCATTATTTTTAAGCTACTGGAGCCATTTTATTTAGTATTTTATTTCGCCAACGTTTTATTGCTCAAATATCGACGAAGGAGGGTGCTGCTGTAGCACTCAAGACTCAGAAAAAACTTTTGCTTGATTTGACCTGGCTGGGAATCGAACCTAGGTCTTTCTGGTTACAGAGCCAACACGCTGACTACTCGTAATCAGCACCTATGAGTTTAGTTTAGCAATAGGAACCTAACTTTTATACCAACTTTTATGATTCAATTGAAAATAATTTTTCCTGCAATTTCGGCTTTTGAGAACACATTTTGCATTATTGGAAGGCAGCTTATTGCTTATCTTAAAGCAGACATGAGTTCAAAAAGGAAACTGGAATAGTGTTTGCGTTCACTTACAGTACCGCAGCCTGGGTTGAATGTCCGCAAAAAAAACAATGTTTTACTCTAATAAAATAATCCGCAAATAGTTCAGTTCTTTAAAAAGTATTCATAAAAGCTGGTCCCAAATTACCGGCATTTTATATCGATCGACGTTTTAATAGAATTTTGTTTAGAATTTGAATTCGAAACAAATGCTGTAATTAGGCATGATTAATTTCTTTAAGCTTCAATTCGATTTATGTTACTTTTAACTCTCTGATATAATTCCATAAATTATTTCAAAAACCTCAAATTATTTTATGCTTTGATATTCAAAGCAGTTGCTCAAATAAACGTATTGTATAATTTTGTTTTTAAAATTGCTCTTCAAAGGAAATAGTGGAATAAGGCTGAAATTTTTGTAATTGAAACTAATTCATTGAAAAGGTCCTCATAATCTATTCATAATAAATTATAAACTTTAATGCTTTCGATTAATATTAGAAATTAGTTGTTTAACATTTGAATAATTCATGAATTCGTGAAAACAGAAATTATTTTAATTAAAACTTGAATTTCCTTTTACTCTTACAATTGCTTTAAAATACATACATATATACGTGTGTAAGTATGTGTGCAGGTCTACATCTCACTAATACGAATTTACTTCGTATAAATTTTTATGACTTCCATTAAGAAAAATGTCCCCAAATTTAAATGTTCAGGCTTCCAAGAATATTTCTGTGCATAATAAAATATGAGGAGCAAATGTGTCAGCATTGTTGTAGCCATCAGTTTCAATATCTGCATGTTTTAATAAAAACATTGACACTTCAACAAGATTATTTTATAGATTTATCTTAAAAAGTTTTAAGGCAATAAACTTAAAGCTGATGTAGTTAGTTTAATTGGATTTGCTTAAGAAAAAATATGCCGATAAAAATATATTTGCCCACAACAATACAAAGAATACAAAAAAAAAAAATAAAATTATTATCAAATACATCTTTCTGAAATCTTAGTAAAATATTTACTTTGTTAAAATATTTATATACGGAATATATGACCATCTGAAACGAAAACGGCTTTAGTGTAAAAATTAGTGATAATATTACACGCACTTGCAATTGATTTTATGTTTATGTACGGGTGCTTCCGTAGTCCAGTGCATGAATATTAATTAGTCTTATCAATATGGAGGCGCGGGTTCGATTCCCGCTTAGACCGCGGGTGTTTCTACAGACAAGCTTAAGAGCGTCATAGAGTTTGTATTGTCTTTAAAAAAAAAAAAAAATTTTAAATAAAATAATTAATTTGTATACAAAATAGGACATTTAACATAATAAAAGAAATTTCTAAGCTTGTAATAATTTAATTTACTTGATTTTAAGCAAAACCTGTACCCTTCAATATAGATTAACCACTGTATTTGTTAGCGGTGCACGTTGTATTCAAATTGGTTCGGGAAATATTTGTCTGAAAAAGTCGATAGTAAAATTCGAATACAACACCACTTCTAGACGTAAAAAGTTGACTTTGCAAAGTTTTGAAAACTTTCTTTTGGCGCTTTGCAACACTTCTAGACAATTAAAGTTTACTTTCATAAATTTTCCCTTCTCTTCTTATGCAATTCCGCAGTTTTATACAGTTTTCTCAAGTACAACTATAAATTGTTTTGCATTTTCAAACAGATACAACTATAAATACTAAAGAGCTGTACAAAATGTATTGAAAGTTTTGCATTCTAAAGCACACTACTTCCAAGCCGTGTATTCCAGTGTAAACATTCTCAACAAAACAAACATAACAAAACATGACTCTCATTGAAACAAAACAAGCTTCATTTGAAAAGTTTCTCTCTATAGTTTTGTTTGTGCTTGTGTGTTCAAATGAAGCAGCACATCAAAACAAAAACATACAATGAAATAAAAAAAACGGTAAATTACACCAAAAGCATCGAGTGCACCAGAACAAATACAAAAAACCGTAAAAATGTAAACATGAGTGTTATTAAATAATATCATTTAGGAGGGAAAACACCTTGCAGGTATATAATTTTTTTTCATAATTTCAACTTTCTGATTTTCGTGATTTTTCTAAATTTTAGTAACCTTAAATATATATTGAAATGGATGCATTTAAATGTAGGTGAAATTATAAATTTTTAAAATTTTTTGCGAAATTTTAAATATTTTTCTTTAAAGAACCTTACAAACGAACCTCAAACCTAATATGAATTGTTATATTTTTATTTTATTTGTATACATTCGATTTTTTATGTTCATAAAAAATGCAAAAGTTTCTTTGCAAGTTTGTCTACGAGTTATTCAAACATGTTTTGAATGTTCCAAAATAGTTTTGATCTTCTACTTCAGCGTTGTTTTATTTTAACATTGTTTTGTTGTACTTGTGTTCTCTACTTCAATGTTTTGATCGTGGAACAAAAGAAATATTTTTGGAAGTATGTGTTTTGCAATGAGCAAGTAATACATACACACTGATTGCAATTTCATGAAATGCTTGTAAGATATTTTTGTGGTGTTTGTGCCACACTTTAATAAATACCGAATGAATTAGAACGATAACTTTGTGCTGACAGGAAATTCTGCACTTATTTCCATTCTCTGTTCTCTATTTTCCCTTTATTCCCAAAAACGCAAGAATTTGCGTAGTAAACTTATCACGTCTAGAAATCATATCATGCGTAATCAATTATTTAAATTTAATATTTCTCATACAGCAGGTGAACAACAAAAATTTCTTTCAAACTACGGTCTCGTTTATGAGATAATTAACCCTACACACATAACCTTTTAAGTAACCCCTTTAAACATAAACATACGTCGGTGCGACGAACACTTTTTGGCATATATAATATCGGCTATAAATATTTGTTTATGCAAATTTTCACAACATACTTACATTTAAAGAGTATATATATACGAGTATTAAAAAACAATATACTTGTGTATCTGATTTTGTTATAACCCTTTCGGTCCTATTGAGATAATGTGTCCCAGAGAAACTTTGAAGAGTCCTATTCTATAGCATTTAAATTGTGTTTTAAAATGACCCAGAGGATGTTGTTGTGTCAAGAGAGTTTTGTGTGTATGTCAGCATAAGCACTTGTGGTGAATAACTATCTCCTCCTATTTGATTCTGAAAGCTGTGAAAACGAGTGTCGCCAAAAAATGCTCTACAGAAGAAAAGACGCAATGATGCTGAAATTTGTACCATAAGATGAGTTTGCTTTTTTATTCTAGATACGATGGATGAGCCCAGTATGATGAACAGAGAAGGATCGTGGGACTTGGCTATTGACACTCATGGTATTCGGCTTCTATATCTAGGATGTGTTGAATGAACTGTTAAGGTTGGGGCTGACTATGCTTCTCAAATGTATTTGTAAGGGAATCGGGATGATTTAGGTTATTATTAAGGCAACGAACTGGCGAACAGAAATAAGACTCCGCCCTAGATTAGCTGCCTCACATACATGATTTAACAATAGTAGCCCCCGTTCTATTCAAATAATCTATTGCTACAAAACTTCCTACATGCAGTGCGTGGCAGGAGTAGCTTGTGAACATAAATTGATTTTTGATTGCTTCTGTTATCAAATACATTTTGATAATTTCTTGTCAATTGTAAATAACAATCATTCATGGCACTGGGAGTTACTAGGTAATGCCATAGAATAAAACACAAAGTAGCAAAATGAAAAAAATAATAATAATTAATTTTAAAACGTAGCCAGGATAGGAGTTTGCAAATGCTCGCAGGAACCATCCGTTCCCATATATAAATACATACATAAATTCACTTTTTCCATAAATAGCTGGCACTATTGCTACTGCAGCAAAATGCTTTTAATCGGTTTAAATAAAGCCTTGTATATTGCAATAATATATTTACATGTGCGAACATAAAACACAAATACAAATGGCAAGGGATTTATGTATTTGTTCATCTAAGCCCAAGGTTGTTCCTAACATGTACACATGTATGTTTGTGAGCTGATATGCAAGTGCATGTGCAATTTTTAACAAATGCATACATGAAAACGGCTGCTTGCAGAGATTCTCCATTCACATTCGGGTGTGTGTCCTTGCATGTGTGTAGATGTGTTTAATATATTATTAAATTTTATTGTTTCTTTTTCATTTCATTTTACTTTACTTTAGTTTCATTAGTTTTTCTTAGCAAATATTTAAATGTGTGTCTGTGTGTGTGTGTGCAAATAAAATTTATTTGAGAATTTCGTAATTAAAATCGCTTTGAAATGCAATTATTTCATTTAATTGCTTTTATATGTTGAAGTTAATGAAAATTTATTCACAATTTTTTCTTAACAAAGCCTGAGACATTTTTACTGAATTGCAAAGCAATACATTTCAGCACTGAAACGGAACAGTTTTCTTTAAGAAATTTAGTTTTATTTTTCATGGGTGCTTTAGCCATGAGTTGTCATAGACTGATAAGATTTAAAATAAAACATTTTAGCCAAAACGAATGTAAAAAAAGTTTTGCTTTTTAGGATTGAGTTTTTAATATAAAATTTCGTTAAATACAATACCAGTCCAAATAAATTAAAGATATTAATTTATTTTAATTATTAACCCGTCGTCAGGGGGTGGAAATTAGTTAAATGGACGTGGGGGTTGGGTCATAATTACCCACTTATTAAACTTGAGGTATTTCTTTATATTTATAAAAAAATATATACAATTTTGATTTAATCTGACGTTATTAAGGAAATAAAACAGATTTTTATTCACAAAAAGTTATTTATTTTTATTTTTAAACAAAAAAAAAACAATTCATTTTAAAAAAGTTAACAAAACTACCTTCTTCTAGCTTAAATATAATAAACACTTGTTTTTTTTTTAATAGTCTTTCAATTTAAATGACACTTTCATGTATCTGATTAATTAATATTTATAAAACAATAACAAACAGTTAGTTGGAAGTATCACTATTTGTGCAATCGGCGCAGAAAGGTATGAAATGTTCAGGACAAATATACTTGTTGCACCCTTGACACGTATGGTTGGTTTTTCGGTCTTTTCTAGCGGGGCACAGCTGACATCTTTTACGAGCTTTAGCTCTTTTTTATTGGTGGCTCTTCCGATGATTCGTTAGTAAGTATTCCGATTTGCTTTCGGACTTCTCGAGGTAAATGTGTAACATTCTGACGGACTTTCAGATGGTCACTGACAAGATCAGAACTTAAATTCTTCAAATACTGCCGTCTTTTTTGGTTTGAGTTATTATTTATTCGATGTATTTTAGGCGAAAAGGTGTTTTATGCCAAACTGTACCGTCTTTACCAAAATATTTTGAAAATTGTACCTCACGAATCGAAGAATCTTCTAATTGTGATGAAGCATTCCCTAGAAGTGGCGGCAAGTGAGTTTCCCCGAGTTGTAATTTTAAAGCAGACTGCGCTATATTTTCTTCTTTATCCGATACATCCTGCTCAGTGTCACTAGTCATACTACGCTCACTTACATTATCGTCTTCTTCAATTGACTCCGGATCAGACAATGCGACATATGAGTCAGATTCTTCGAGAATTGATAAAATACGCTGGAGCTCTTTTCCCTCTTTATCCATCATTATTCAAGTTAGCAACAATATAGTAAGAAACATAAATAATTGATTGCACAAAAAATAAAAATATACCGTTATATTGAACGATAATGTAAAGTTTTCCAACTAAAAATAGGATTTGATACGCAAAATACATAAAATACACATGGCGCAAAATGGCTACATTGACTAGGGGAATGGGTCATATTTAATTCGCTATACAATCAACATCTGAGTGATTTGAAATTAAAAATATTTATACAAATTAAATATATCCAGCTACTGAGCAGAACGTAGAGAAGGGAAGTACCGTTAATAACACCACAAGCAATTTAAAAAGTGGTGGGTACGTTTGACCCATCCCCCATGACGTCGGGTTAAATACCCCGCCACAACAGCTATAATTTCCAACAATTTTCATCCGCCCATCTTTCTCCAGTTTCCCGGAATATGATGCATCTTCTAAAGAAATAGGCATTTTTTATTTGTAAAAGTAACAAGATTCCTTGACATATTAGGGATACAAGTTTATATTTTTGTGAAGGGGATTGGATAAACTACTTGCTTCTTTAATTTGTATCCATTTGGTCCAACAGTGTAAGCACAGTTCCATTTGGAATAGGTACATCTCGATTTTTCATGCTGAACAGAGGTCTGTTAAGGCAGCTGGTTTGTGTCTAGGGTTTAAATTTCGAAATTTATCTTCACACAGGTAACATTCACAGCTGTTTTTATTTAAACTGAGTTGCGAACAGGCACACATTTTTGGCATATTTATGTCGTGAAAGTGGTAGGAATTGGCAATGAATAAGCGAATTATCTATCTTTGATCTTATAATATCGATAGATTTATGATCCGATCGTATGCTACAGGTCTATACAACAATGAACACTTTATTATTCGTTTTAAATCTATTGAATTTTTCATATCACAAACACAGATGGATAGTCGTGGCTGACTTTGACTCGCGTTGAAAGGAAAAAAAAAAAATAGTTACATAAAAATATTTAATGGGAAACTTTTTGTGAAGTTACGTACGACATAAACAAAGGCATTGCTGCCCCCTACGCTGTAGCGTAAAGCAATTACAAAACATAAACAAACAAACAAACAACGAAAAGAGAAACTAAACAAAGCGACAAATATATAATAAACTGAATAATGCAACAGACAGTTATATTGAACAGTGCTTTTTTGGACACTTATAGGCAATTATCTGTAGATGCACGTTTAAACAGGCACTGCCACACACTGTGTATTACTAAGCAAACCAATTTATACCAGCGCGCATTCACGCACTCACGCACTCACGCACTCACGCACTTACATACTTGTCTATGCATAATAGAATACACAAATCAATGTACTAGTTGTTTTCTATATTTATAAACGTGAACGTAAACACTAACAAAACAACTAATAAAAACCAACAAAAGCTTTTCGTAAAAAGGAAACAATCATACGGTGAATATTGTACAGATTGTTGCTGGTGATGAGGATGAGCATGAAATTATTGCTGATTCGGTGCTGGAAATGGCAAGCGTATAATGATAATGATGGGTTCGAAAAGGAAACAACCCAGCCAACCAAAAAAAAAAAAATAATGAGAGAGAAAATCTGGAAAAAAGTTAAATTTTCTGCAGACAGAATTACGTGTTCGAGTAAATGCGTATGTGTGTTTGTTTAGTAGATTTTGATTACAGGTGTATGTCGTTAGTGGAGCCAATGATGATGTTGCTGGCTCCGATCTACTCACGTCGTGACAGAAGTAGTTAGACGGTTTATTATATCCTTTTCCACTTATTATATCCTTTTCCATTTACTCTATTTTCCGTAAGTATTTTGGTGCGTGCAAATGTGTTTTTTATTGTGTGCGTATAATGGTTATTTCTACTCCTAATAAATAGTTTTCGAGAGAGGTAAATATGTGCATGATTGAGTGTGTGTGTGCATGTGTGTGTGTGTGTGTGTGAGTGTGCGTGTGTAGGGGTTTGTAGATTTCAGTTAAAAACAGTTTTGTTTAGCAGGACATGCTCGTAATTATTGATGGTAATAGAACGCACTTGATTCAATAGAAATTAAATACATACGGACCGGTAGTATACTTGAACTCAATTGTAATTATTTTATTTAGTATGTATATCAAAGAAAGTTTGAAATTAAAAATTAATTGGAAATTGTATACCTGCACACAAAAGAAAAACTCTTAATATATATGAATATTTTATGAAAAATTTGCCAATGTACGAATTTCTCATATTTATGAAATTTTTCATACTATTCTTGAAAAAAGTCCTAAAAATAAAATAATGCTGTATTCTATGAATATTGTATGCATATTTTATGAAAAATACATAAAATATATGAAACATTTCTTTCCAATTATGTAAATTTACCTAGTAAATTTGCCAATGTACGAATTCATAGTATTTATGATTTATTGCATATACAGGGTGGCTGATGAATATTGCTACATCAAGGAACTCAAATAAGTTTTTTTTCAGTGTATGGAATTAATTTTTCTTTCATTCATGTCAAAGCTCATTAAATTTTATTAAATATGCTTAATTAGTTTTAAAAATAATGGAATTTAAATGTGCGGCATCTTACCAAAAAGTCGTTCATTACTGCTTGGAGAGTTGAGACAGGAATAGCCGCAATTGTTTCTCGAATGGATTGCTTTAGTTCATTCAAATTTGTTGGTTTTGCTTTGTAGACTTCCTGTTTGCAATAACCCCACAAGAAAAAGTCAGGTGCAGTAAGGTCAGGCGACCTGGGGGCCAACGGAATGTGGAGTTTCTGGATATCAACTTATTGGGAAATTTTCGTCGCAATTCTGTCATAACAGGCCGGGCTATGTAAGGAGTTGCACTATCTTGTTGAAACCACACAGAGTTGAAAGGAATTCTCGTTCGGAATATCATTTGAGCAGATAAGGTTCTTGTCGAAACTCTTGGATTCTTTTGTATTGCAGCAGCTACAGCAGCGATTGTTTCCTCCGTCCGAACTGAAGGGTTTCGATGGTAAGGTATTCTTTGGACTGTTCCATACTGGGCAAAATTGTTCACAAGTCTCATTATGGTCCATCTGCTCGGAGGATTGCCGCCAAACGTGCGCCTATACTCTCTTTGAACCGAAACTACGGACTGCAGTGCGTGATAGCGGCGGACAATCGAAATTCTTTTTTTAGTGTCCCAGTTATCCATTTTTGTTAAATCTAAAAATCAATCTGCAAAATAAACAAAAAAATTAACCAGATTCATTAAATAGAAAAAAAGTTATACAATTTTTTTTTGGTAGCGGCTCTCATCACCCACCCTGTATATGATAAATAGTGTTTTTATTGTTCTTAAATTTTAGTAAGTTGTAATTTGCCAAAGTTTATCTTCAATTTCTTCACGACATTCTCCAAAAATTGCAAAAGCTCCTAATGAATCTTCTACACTAAATTTACTTGACTGCTTTCCATCACATTTATTTGCTGATAAGAGGTACTGGTTGATATTCACGCATATCTGGGAAAGGAAACATTTTTATTAACTGTTCACATTAATTCATAATTCCCGGTTGGAATACTTACTTACTTCGGTTTCCTTATTTAAAGAATTTATATTAAGTTCATTTGCACTTTTTACAGAAATTTTTTCTTTTAAAAAGCTTTGAATTGTGTTGCATTTAAGTGCCATTTTTTCATGAATATTTTGACCGCGTGAATACTTAATATAAAAGTCAATATTGAGCTAAAATTTAAAAGAAGCTGTTATTTTTATTCAATTATATAAAATTAATATATTTTTTAATTATATTTATTTTTGAGCGATGGTCTCTTTTTTATGAAAAGTTTTTAAATTTTATTATTTATTTCTCAATATTGCGCTACCAAATAGGTAGCATCGTCAGGAAATAATAAATATAAATATAATTAAAAAATTTTAATAAAGGTCAAAATAAAAATAGAAGTGATACTAACAAAATTAATATATTTTAGTGAAAATTATACCATTCGAATGCCGTTTGCATTTGTGTATTCCCGCCAAATTTTAAACACATCGGCAGCAGTATTACATTTTCCAATTTGTGCAAATCGATACTGACTACGTTTTTTTCAATAGTCGATACTCTTCCTCAGAAAGCTTTTCATCATTTAAGAAATTTCTTAATATGTCGCACTCTTCTTCAGGCACTAATTTGATATGCATATTTATATATAAAATATAAAAAAAGGAGACTTTTATAAAAAATTTATGTTTCCAATGTTTTATATATTTTCTCACCAAATTGAATATCTTCATTACTTGACGGCTTTGTTGAATCTGATAAAGCACTCTTCATTTGTGCTTTAATATTGCAAAATTTAGCATAAATACGCCCTCTTTTACATGTTCGATAGAATTCCTAAAAAGAGGTTATGTAATAAATCTGCTTTAAATCTATAAATATTATCAAACAATTGGTGAGAACTTTCATTACTACATTCAAACTTATCACTTACTGCACAATAATGCTGTTCTTTTAAATGCAAAATATATTCACTTACATCTGTGAACACTTTATTACATTTAAAGCGTGCAATCATATTAACACTGTTGTTCTATTTAACAGTTTTTATGCACAAAATCAATTTCATTTATTTCTTTAAGACGCTTACACTATGCACGCACGCTAACACAAAACTGAAATTCCTTTTTTTATTTTTTTTAAACTTCTAAAGCTTTAGATAGCAAAAATAATCTTCTGTACTCTTCTTACATGCAGCATACCAAGCATCACTTATCCAAATTTATACCGTTAGTTTCTGTTAATATTTATAAAAATGTTTTTAAAATATTATGAACATTTGTCATAATTTTTATGAATAGTTTCATAAAACCAATTAATAGTATCATAAATGAAAAATACGTTACTTCAATTTCTTAATATTTTATATGAAGCTACACATAAAATCCAAGACAAATTCATATTCAATTTTGAAAAATTGTAGAATTAAGAATAATTCATTCTATTCAAGGAAAATGTTCATTAGATCTAAGAAAAATTCTTATGAGCAAATTTATGAAATTAATTCATAACTTAATACTGGGAATCTTAAAGAGAATCTAAATTTAAATTACGAGAAATAATTCAAGTACGTTTCATATATTTTATGAACGAAAAAAATATGCACGATTTTCATAAATATTATGAAAATAATTTTTTTCTGTGTGAAAATAGTTCGTTATAAATAATGGCAAGGAATAATAGAAGAACAGAATGATACAGTTCCGACAAATACGAAAATATCGAGAACAATTGTACATTCAAACAATCATTTATGAACGTATATTAAAGCATATACATATAAAGTGCATTGTGTCAAAGTATTTTATTTTTTTTTTTTTTTTCATTATTTAAATATTTCGTTTTCGAAAAGTAAAAATTTAATTTTCATATTTAAATTTCTTTTTTGTCGGCATTATTTTAAAATTTATATTTCGTTTATTACACTTTATTGTTATTTTAAAGTCGTCCCAAAAGCTGCCTGATATGAGTGTGCCTGCACGTTCATACATCTGCATGCCTGGGTCTGTTTACAAATATTGTTTTGTGGATTGTGTTTCGTTGTTGTGCTGGTGTGTGCGTCTGTTGACTAAATGTTTATATTGGCCTCTACCCAAAAGATGTTGTTTTCCATTTTATTTTTGCCTTTTATTAGCCTGCTTTTTATTTTTTCCTTTGGGAGTAAAACTAAAGATTTGTGTTGCATTTAAACTTAAAAATTATACTTCAGTTTTGTTTTTGCATTTTCAGCGTTATACATACATATACGAGTACATACACATAAAATCAAGGCAGTAGAGAAACAACGTATGTTGAAAATTGTTTTGGCAAAATGCCACTTAAAAAGTATGTTTGTACGGGCATACGAGTACATGCATATGGACTCGTATATGGGTGCCCTCGTATATAGATTATTTTTATTTTCGTAAAGCTACTTGTATAAAAGTGCTACAGCATTAATATACATTAAAAGGAGAACGTACAACATTGCGTTCGCACAAGTGGCATAAACAAACGAAATAGAAAAGAGAAAAGAAACAGTGACATTAAAAATATACTGCAACATTTTTGTTACTTTTACTTTTTATTATCATGCACAAGCAATATGATGATTGAACGAGTTGTTTCATTTAGTCATTTCATTTGTAACATTGAAACAAAATGGCTATTACGTACTTTACACTTTTGGAAAATCCTAATGCGATATTAAAAGCGGTTGGAATTGAATAAAAAAAAAAATTTTTTTACGCCTCAAAGCATCATTAAGGGACCTGCAATTTTGTCCATGAAATTAACAAAATAAAAGCGACCTGTTTTAACTACGACATATTTTTCTATAATTTTTGTGGTCTACGATTATGGGTATTTAGGGACTGTCCACTAACAAATTTTAACTTTCTTTAAATGTGTATAACTTGGCCACTAGATTGATACAAGACAAGTGTCCAAATATTTTACAGAAACTGTGAATTCAATTATGTGTCTGTCGATTTTTTAAAATTTTAAAAATTTAAAAGAAGAAGAATTTAAAAAAAATATATTATTTCATAAATGTGCTCTGCACAAGGAAGAGCGTGAGAAAGCTTCACGATGTAATTTTCAAGTATAAATATTTTGCTCGATTATTTAACATCATCCAAAAGAGTAGCTCGCTCAGTGAGAGAAGAGAAGTAATACTGTCCCTATGTATTAGACAGCCTTGAGTTAATCATGAAATACTTCGAAAATAAATAGTGATGAAATTTCAACCAAGACCTGACAATTCAGTGTGTCCCAGTGTGTTCAAAGTGTCCCACAAAAATTGCATGTTCCCAAAATAATAAAAATAAAATTAAACGTACAAAGTAGCCATAGCAGCAGTACGTTTACTTTTTTGCAAAAAAAAAGTTCAATAATAAAAAAATTTTTCATGACCATAACTTATTTATACTTTGTTAATTTTGTGTACAAATTTACAATTTTTATTCCGAAGAAGTTCATTAGTAAGTCAAAAGCGTTCGGTAGTAAGAATTAAAATAAAAGATTAATTAATTCTTCCTTTTTATTCGATCTTCTATTTTTATTCTATGCAATAAATTATTTACTACTGCAGGTCTTATTTTTATAAAATTTTTAATTTATTTATTAATAAGTTTTTTCGATATATTTCGCTAACCCTTGGTTAGCATCATCAGGAAAAATTAATTTTTTTAATAAAATTATTTAACATAAAATCAAAATATTTTGCATTATTTGAAAAGAAAAATTTTTTCTTTTTTTTTCTGTCAATTAAATAAAAGTATTTTGAAAAAAATGTTTCTTTTCTTTTTCATAAAAAATTCAAAATAACTCAAATTACAATTTTATATGTAGTTAACAATTATAATAAAAAAACTTAAAATTACTATTATATGAAATAAATTCTCCTTATTTTTTATTAACTAAATAAGTATAATTTTGGGCCATCTTATCTATATGTGCCTTAAAATTAATTCTTCTCTCTATTGGGACTTTAATTATCTCTAAGATTTCTAATATATAACGACATTTGTAATTATCCTCGCTATACAATATTTCAATTTCATCAAATTTCGGAAAGTGATTCAAGTTCGCACAATGTGAAGTTAATGCATTATTTTTTGTATATTAATGTGTGTGTATTTTTGATTTGATTTATGGCCTTCTATTCTATTTTATTTGTAAATTTGTAAAAAAAAATCCTCGATATATTGAATTGATTGAAGTTTTAATTAATTTTATGACACTCTTTTGGTAAATATTTTTTTTTTTTTTGGCTGCGAAAAATATTGCCAAAAAGTCGTTGTCGTTGAGTAGTCGTAGGTCATAAAATTTCAAAAATTATTAACTGTTTTTTGAATATTAAGGGGTGGCGGTGGCTGAAGTAGTCTGCACGTTGACTACAAAACCAAAAACAGACCTGGGTTCAATCCCAGTTTCAGACTAAAATTTTAAAATAAAAATAAACATTTCGCATTTATCTGAAGTGCATTAGTGTGTGTGTTTGTGTCAGTTGTTGTCGGAAGGTTTCAATGGCGAAGGCATAGTTACTGGTCACTGAAAAGTAACGGCTTCAGCTGTATCCAATCCACAAGCACATCAGAACGCCCTCCTTCGTCGGTATTGTATTGTAGCACCGGCGAAGTGAAATAATAATAAAAAAATGGCTACTAAACCGAAGCTTCAGCACTGCTACGATTATAAACAAGAACGTGCGAAAGCAGAGCTGCAAAAATAATTAATTAAGCTTCACCTCCTCTTGTTTCTCCCAATATCTCTTTTCTATAGTTCCAGCACAATGCATCGCATGTGTAGGGGTCATCTCCTGAGTGTTGGTCCCAGATACAAAGAAAAAATTTGTTTTCTTCATTTAGCATATTTCAAAATAAATATCAGTTCTTACTCCAAACAAACAGCATGTTTTCTATGATCAGGCGCGGATTCAGGACAAGGCTTTTTAATTTTTGTACTGAATATTTTCATTTTGGTAGGTGGGATTTCTATTTTTCATTCCCCCTAGATCTGCTCTTGAATTTGATTGATTGCAATTCATTTTGAAATTCATTCATTTGAATTGCAATTCATTATTCGAATTCAAATTTGATTCAATAAACAATCATTTTAGATAGAGAAAATAATTACATACTCGAGATACTGGAGCTTATAATTGAATTAACTATAAAATATTTCAAATGTTGCTCAATATTATTGACATTTAGTTAAATAGATAATCGAAGTTACAATAATTTTATATTGTAAATATTTTTAAGTTGTAATATTTTGAGTATTTTACAGAAATCAAATTTATTAATATTTGAGTTTTTTAATTTTTGTTTTTACCAAAATTAAATTTGTCAATTATTATGAAATATTTTGCCTGAAGAAGTTTTACATTGTTAAAACGAAATATTGGGAAAAATTAAATTTAAAACACAAAATAATTTAAGATGTCAAGCTCATTTAAATAAACTACAATGCAACTATAATTTTTTTATTTATTGTCCATGATCACATAAATTGCCGAGGTACTTTTTAACTAAAATAGTCAATAAAAAAAAGAAAAAAAAAATAGTTTGTCAAATCATGGCCTTTAATATCGGTGGGGTGAAGAATGTTATAAATGACATTGTAGACCGCAATTTAGCCACTGGTTTTCTTTATCTAGTTACAATTTAATTACCATTGGTCTCATAAAAGTCGTTGTGGCCAACTTTTTAAACTTTTACTTCTTCTGTTTTTGTTTTTGTTGTTGAGCTTATGTTTTATTTTTTAATAACAATAGCACTCGGTTTGAAGGAGACCAACAAAGTACGAGAACATACAGAAACACTAGAAAAAACTGAAAATATAATAAATGAACTGCATACGTTCGTTATATATTTCTACGTTTGTATATTTACTACTTGAGTGTACTGATTTAAATATTTTAAATAAATATTCAAATCTGCATTTCTCTATCATGTGGCATTTTTGATTATTTTAAAGCATTGCAATCGTACAATTAAAATTTTAAAGTCATTCTTACTTAAAATTCAAATTAAATGTCAATGGCATGGAATTTTGTGTTTAAAAAAAAGAAATATCTACGCAGCATAATTACAAAAAGTAAAAGAAATGAAATTCTTAGTAATTGCGAGGAAAAGGAATTTGCTGCTCACTGTCATGATTATGCCGACCAGCGTCATCCCGAACGCTTCTTGATTCTGAATAGGGCAATGTCATATAAGCTGCTTTGTCTGGTTTCGGACTTAAGACTTGATTAAAAAACTAGATTTACTTAACATTACGAGCGTTACTTCGAATTCCATGAATCGTGCATTATAAAAGAGAAGTTCCGCCAATGAAAACTTAATGTAAAAAGAAGTAGAACTGATACGATTTAGCACTACTTCCGTTCAAGAAGTATAGCATCTTATAATGTTTTCACATTGAGTGGTTTTAAAGTAACACCATCTATAAACCTTTTCTTAATTGGTTTTAATTTGATTTCATGAAATACAACCTTGATTTTCGTGTACTAAAGACAGTGCTACCAAGTTAAAAAATTGAAAACAGCTGGCAATTCAAAGGGCGCACAATGAGATAAAACAAAAAATAAAGGAACATTTTGTAAATAAAATCACTGCAATAATTTAAAACAATGAACGCACCAGCGACAGCAGTACAAAATTGCAAAAGAAAATGAAGCTATTGCATAGCAGCAGCATAATAGAAAATGTTTTCATTGAGTAATCGGAAGAGAAAATAAATGAAATTTTATTAAACAAATTTGTGCGTCAAAAACTGATTTAATTAAAGTTATAGTGAGAATGCAAAATCAGCTATTTGCAGTATTAACGTCAAGTCTGCAAACACTATTATTGACTCCTTTAGAAGTAATTTTTTCACTGGCTTTAATTGTTTTATTAATTGCAGTATTTCCAATTATTCGTGTTTTAAATTAATTCATAGATAAATTGAAAAATCCTTGCGTCATGTTCAAATACATAAACATATACACAAATTTATACATAATCAAAAAGATAATTGATTATTTACACTCAAGTCATCACCCCTCAAATAGTGGCAATTCTGCCACGACAGCATTTAATTGAATTAAAACTTTAATAAGTCGATTTCCTTAATGATGACATACATATTTAATTTATTGCCTTAACAACATTCTATTCCAGTGCTATTGATATTGATTGCTGCAACCAAGAAAAAAAAAACCTTTTAAAATATTACAATTTGAGAACTTTATGGTTCTTATAATTTTCTGTGTAGATGAGTATAAATACGAGTCCTTGCACAGGTTACACAGGAAATAGAAAATTATATCATTGTTGTTGTTTCTGTGTCTGATTTCAAAAGCGAGCCGCGGTTAAGCTTTCACAAATCGATAGCAAAATTTATTAACAATAAAAGCCAATATACATATAAATGGTTTCCTTGTATTATTTTATTTTATTATTATTATTATTTCTTTTTGCATAATCAACGTACGTGACTGTCATCTTGTAGTCCTTGTTTTCATTTCCATTTGCATTTACATTTTCGTTTTAATTCTTGATTATTTTTATTTCTTAGAATCATGTAGCATGTTCAAGGTCTTTTTGCTATTTGATTTTTGGCTGGGATGTTCGATATTTATCTTGACATAGTTGTCGCCCTTATACACGAGTATTTTGGAAATGATGTGGGAGTGGAAAGAGAAAAAAATAAAATAATAAAAATAAATTTAATGGACTTCTAAGAGGAATATTAAGAATAAAAATTATATGTTTAACTACACTATTTAATATAAAGAAATAAAATAAAACCAAAAAAAAAGTAATTGAAAATTCACTTACAAATAATGAGTTACGGTTTTTCTTTTTAATTTCTACACAAAATAAAAGACTAAATAAATAACTATGGGGCGCACAGCAGAATATCTCATATTACTTTCACTCAAAAAATAATACTCATGAATTAAATAAACAATATTATGAGGCATGATTTCACTAACATGATGGCACTTTTTTAAATGCAGCATGCATTTCAGAATGATAAAACAAGAATATATATATCAGCAAATCCAATGCAGTCCAGTATACACTTTTAAAAGAACTCACATTTTTCAGAAAAGAACTGGAAGAAACCTGAGACCAGAATAAATGCATAATATTTCTCAGAAAAAAAAAACACCATAAAATTTAATAGAAAAGAGAGAATAATTACTTCCATACAAATAATTAGAAAACAAATTCATCCCTGTGAGCATTTTTCTCAGTTCGGAGTAGAAATAAAACTTCTTTGGAGATATAAAAGCTATATTGATTGAATTTTGTATGAACATTTCTCTAATAAATTTTCTTTTCTTCTTTATTAGTATGGTTGGGGAACCATTAAATTAAATTAAATTAAATGGATTTATTGTTCAAAATTCATATTTAAATTTGCAAATAATATCAATAATATTTATATATTATTTATGCAATATAATTTTGTATGCAACATAATAATTTGTAGTATTTAGTCAGTTTTCTTATTACTATTAAAAGGCCAAAAACGTTATTTTCTTTCTTAATAAAAATAAAAGTCGTTCTTCAATGTTCAAAAGTATATCAATCAATTCATTTCTTTGACAATCTACCAAAAATAATTTTTATATTTTTCAGAGTGAAAATTTATAAAGCAAGGGTAACTAGATAGTTTTTGTTGAACATAAAACAGGTATATTAAATATTTAAAAAAAACATATAAATGAAGATTTCCAACAGTCGGCTATCCTGTATTTAAAGCGTCCTCGCTTTGGTCATTGGAAGAATCATAATCAGTTTCACTATCAAAGTTGGGTGGTAATTCCCAACAAGGTTTCAATTTGTCAGAAGCATAAACCGATGAGTAATGATGTGACGTTCTTTTGGAATTTTGAATATCTTCTATTATGTATCTATCATTATGAAGAACTTTAGATATTTTTAAAGGGCCTTTGTATCGTGGTTCTAATTTTCGAGAAGTGCCACTACTTGAAGGTTCGTTTTCAGCAAGTACAAGATCATCAACTTTATATTTATGAGGAGTTGAATGTCGCTTATCAAATTGATCTTTAATTTTTTTTCGTTTTGTATTAATATTATCGGAAGCTGTTCGTCTAATTGTATTTACCTCATCTTCAGTTAGATTATAGTTCTCTTCGATGTTTTGTGATGGAAAATTCTCTTTTAACATAAGATTATTCAAATATCTATAATCAATACAAAATCTTTCATCACCGTTTTTCTTTCTTTTTAGTACAACCGGACTAGCATATTCTGAACTGGATGATGGTATAATATCATTTTCCAAGAGTTCGTGAACCATTTTTGCTTTTACATTTTTCTTCGACTCTGGCACACGATATGGAGATTGTTTGACAATTCTAGAATCTGTTAAACTTGTTTTCATTTTAACTAAATCTGTTTTTCCCAAATTTTTCAAACTATTTGAAAACACATCTCTATTTCCATGGATAAGATCTAGTAGTTTAAATTTTACTTCATTTAACTCACATTTAACAAAATCTGCTTCAATCGGTGCTTTCTTACAATTTCTTTTTAATACCTCTTCAGTTTTGCTATTAATTCGTATTTTTTTATCAGATTTACCAATAATCGTTATTTTCTTGTCTTCAACTACCATTACTATATTACCATCAACAAATGCGTCTTGACCAAGTAAAATATCTGATAACAAGAGTTCATCATCAATCAAATATAAAGTTACGGGTACATTTATATCGTTAATAATTAGATTGACCAATATCTTTTCATTTGCGACACGAATACCTCCACAAATACCGGTAATTCTCATTTCGCATTTAATACGTTGTAAAGTTATTTGTTTACAAATAGATTTCTTTATTAAGCTGCATTGACTTCCTGTATCTATGAAAGCAGTTAAAACTGTATTATTTAAATTAACTTTTATTTTAAAAATATCGTCGTTATTACAATATGTATTTCGAGTAGTAGTAATTTTTTTACATAGACTTTCATTCATAGGATGAACTTTATTGCATTTATCACAACGGGAACGTCTTTGAGGTTTCAAACAATTGGTAGAAATATGACCTATTTCATTACAATTAAAACATTTAATTTCTCTACCAGATTTTACTAAACTATCTTTTTTCGCGTTCTCAGAGTTGGAATACTTATTTATAAAATCGTGTGTTTTATTTCCGAATTCAACATTTTTCGTTACTGGTCTTAATGGTACGTTTCTCTCATACTCACTCAATATATCACGCAATTGTTTAACTGAATCAATTTTCTGAGCAGCGATAGCAATTTGAATTTCACGATTTTGCAATCCTTCTCTCGCATATTTGACAATAGCTCTTTCACTCATTTTATAACGTTTCCCTAATGCACATATTCGAAAACAATAGTCTGCAATCTTTTCATCAATTCTACGCACCGTATTTATCATTTTAAAATGTATTTCAGCTTCATCTTCGGTAGAAGTAAATTCATTCATCAATTCTCTTGAAAAATCACTCCATTTTGAATGTAAAATTTGAAGCGAGTCCAACCATAAACGTGCTGCTCCCTTCATGCGACTGTATACTGCGAGAAGTAAACATTTTTCGTCCCATTGATAAGCTTGTATTGTACTCTCAACTCGTTCAACAAATTGTTCCACGGATAGTGAAGATTCACTCGTTGGATCAAATTCTGGAATAGTTTCTGCGATTTCACGAACAGAACAATTACTAGGCGTTCGTAAACTTGAATAGACATTCGACGTTGTAACATTGTCAAATCCCTGTCGTTGGACATTTGTTACTTCATGTACATTTTGAGCAACCGTTTGAAGAACGTTCATCGCATTTTCCAATATTTTCTTCAAATCATTCACCTGTCGTTGTAAATGTATGATATCACTGTTGCTTTGTTGAACTGTAGTAACATTCTCTTGTTCATCAATAGTTGAGGATGTTTCCTGAAAAGTATCAATATTCTCACCATAATTAGAAATTACGTCTGAACCAATATAACTTTCAAGACGTTGAATCAATTCAGCTTTTGTTCCTGTGCTAGACAACTCTCGTTCTCGTAATAGCTGTTTTAGCTCATCTACCTTTAATTCTGAAAGCTTCTTCATCTTTTATTGTATTGATTCCGATCCCACTTCTGATCTAAAAGGCCAAAAACGTTCTTTTCTTTCTTAATAAAAATAAAAGTCGTTCTTCAATGTTCAAAAGTATATCTATCAATTCATTTCTTTGACAATCTACCAAAAATAATTTTTATATTTTTCAGAGTGAAAATTTATAAAGCAAGGGTAACTAGATAGTTTTTGTTGAACATAAAACAGGTATATTAAATATTTAAAAAAAACATATAAATGAAGATTTCCAACACTATGTAATGCGTATTTTGGCCTAGATAGGCTTTGTATTACAATATGGATTATAAACAGTGTTTACCAAATACATACATAGGCATTTTCTTATTATATTTTTTTTTTATAAAATTAAAGAAACAAGCGGCATACACCCTCCTTTGGAAACTGCTTGTTTATGACTGAATAAAACAAATAAAGTTGATATATTCAGTGTTGCCGATTACTAAAACTGTAATCGTAACCCTATATGTACATTACTAGCTCTTTTTAAAACTTCTTATTAAATTGCTAACGGTATTTATTGTATTACTTTTTGTGTATTACTTTGTCCTTTTATTAATATTGAAGTTGTAACTTAATTATTATCGACTGAATTGTTAGTCAATATAGCCGAGATAGAAGTGCTAAAGAATAAAACAAAACTTGTCAAATAATAAAAACAGTGAAATTAACTTTTTTATTTAATGTGTTGCCTAATAAATATATAAAATGTTTAATTGAATGGGAAAAAAAAATATTTTTTTGCAGAAAATATTTCTGGAAAATCGGAATGTCTAATATGTGGGCGTGTAGTTACCATGAAAAAATATTATGTTGAGAGACATTATAGAAGTATCCATAAGGACTACGAAAACGGTGTTAAAAGTGATAAAAGAAATGAAATCCTCATGACTTTACGAAAATATGGCAGCTGAATATCAGGGAGTTTGGAAGCCAGTGGTGCGAATTTCTTCACTGGCAACACTTGTAATACTGCCCTTTCTCACTTCAGCTCACACGTATGAGACACTAACACATAAACAATGTCCGCGGCCGTTCTAGTGGTAAACACTGATTATAAATAAATAAATAAACTTTTTATAAATAAAAAATTGATTTTTGTATGACTACGGCAATTAGACATTATTTTGAATTCGCACTGTGCAAGTAAAGAAGCCTGCTTTTTTTGTGTGTGTAGGACCAGTGCTCAGGAGATATTCCCTACATATGGATTGCATTGCACTGGAACTAGAAACTCAGAAAAAAAACTCCGAAAAAACTTTTTCTGATTTGACCGGGCTGGGAATCGAAACTGGGTCCTTCTGCCTGCCGAGCCAACACGCACCCCTATCTTATTATTATTTTTAAACTTTCTTTGATGTTCATACAGGTCTATTCTAATGATTTAATCGTCTTGTTTTGTTTTAATGAGTTTATTTTGTTGGAATGTTTTGTCTTGTTGTATTGGAATGGATGTGTGCGATTTGCTTAGAATTCCGAATATGAAAGCAAAACGAAGGAGATGATGCATACACTGCTAAGGCCCATTATTATAACTTGCCGATAGCTAAAGTTGGGATGTTATCGGACAAATAATTAGTTTTTCGTTATTACAAGTTGAGTTTAACCAAATGTGTCCGATAAGCTAACGGAAAGTTCATACTACCTGTAACTTTTAAAGTGGACTGAAGCATTTGAAGCTGCCATATTTTATGCACTTTAAATATGGCAACATGGAAAGTATAAATGTATTTATAATTTAAAAATTAATTTTTAAATAAAGAATAAAATAAAACCTTGTCGTTGCCAGTAGCTTTTTTTGTTTGTCAAAAGTAGTCGATATTTACTCTGGTACTGGCATATTTTTAAAAATATTAATTTTATTTTATCGAACAGTTGTAATAATGAAAACAAGCCAAAGGTCACTTTATTATTCATTTAACCTTTATTGCTTAGTCGTAATAATGGCCCTAAATGTACTAGTTTTTTTCCCCTTGCCTTTCTCGTCAACAAAATTTAGCAGTCTTATAAAAAAGACTTGCAGAGTGTGCACTCTGTCCATTAATTGTTATTAATTCAAACAACTGAAAATTTAGTGTGCCTTAATCAAGTGATCGCGAGTGTAAAAGTCGAATTTGATTGCTTTGTTCTACTTAAACGGATGTTTATAAAAACAAATATTAAGAAAAAAAAATTAAATAATAAAGCAACAGCTGTTAAGGTTCTCTATATAACTTGGTATGGTCATAAGGAAAACGCCTTTATTTTGCTTATCTACATCGCGAACAAATTGACTTGTTGTTAATTTCTTTCACGTTAAATTAGAAGTGTCAAGGCTCATTAGTGGCCCTGTATAAAATGTAATTTAAAACGCAACAATTTAATTGTCAATAATGGAAATAGCTTTGACAATTTTTATATATGTGATTTTAAGATGGTAAATTAAGGCTGTGCACATACGAGTATTTCAACAGAAAATAAAAACTAACAAATATTCCAGCAATTTGTATGTGTGTGTATTATGCAATATTATTTTTCAAAGACCTTAAGGCATAATTGATATCATTGATGTAGAATCACTGTACCACACCGCCACACAATTGAGTTATTCTGTAGAAAATTTGATATAAAAGGAAATCTACCTCGTGCTCTTACAGGAGCATCATTTTAAAAGGAAAAAAACAAATGTTATGTATGTGTACGTTAATACAGTACAGCCTCGCTGGCATTCAATTACATATTGCAACAGTCACATGTGCTTTACTGTATTCATACCATGTGTTTTTTGTAAAATAAAATACATGAATTCAAGCCAGGTTTTGGGTGAGAAATACAACATGAAATATTACAAAATCAATTATTTTAGAAGTAGTTCTGTTATCAGTCAGAAGAAATTTTGTAAATGTAAATTAATGTTTGTACATGTGAGCAATAGCAATGTCTGCGGGGTAAAAAAAAAATAAATATAATGGCTTCCCTTTAGGTAAGAAAATTTATGTGCCTACACCATAACAAAGATACAGCAAATTAACGAAATTCTAAAGAAGAAAATTGTGTAACAAATAAGTGCTACTTTATCACTTCTCCGGCCATCAGCAGCTTAATAACTTGGGTGGAATGTTCTGAACTTTTAGCCATTTACAATACGAATAAGAGAGTGTATTGACGGTAATGAAAATGAAGAACAAGTTAAAGAATATTGATATTGATGATCTTTGTTGTGGAGAAGGTGGGTGGTAGGAATATTTTATATAAAACCTGCTGGAGTCGTCATCAACCACAGTAAGTCGGGATCTCTTTACACAAAACATCTCCAACTCTGCCCCGTTACCTTTTTGGTTCAGAGATCATTTTCTTAATCGGGCTTGTGTCCATACTCTCTCTTTCTATCTCTGTTTGAAACACTCAGCTGCTACTCATCTATTCCGGGCAATATATATTTGCATAAGAAAGCCCACCATTGTTGGTAGGCATTGCAAGTGCTTAAGAAATTCTTGAAACATTACACACATTAGTTGCACATAACGATGCCGCACTGTATATGTTTTACGTTTATATAAATGTGAGCTTGTACTGTACAGTTAAAACCCACAAGAAGTTACTTAAAAAAAAAAAAAACCATAAGAAGCAGGGAATCGATAAATATTTTCTCTTTTTTTTTTTTTTTGCTTGATTTTACTTTTGAATTCTTTTCTTCCAAGATAAGCAAAAATTAAATAATCTACGGTTAGTTTAAAATACAATAAGGAAATAATTTGAGAAACAAAACTTCGAGGAGAAAAACTCTGCAAAAATGAAGGAAAAACTTTTCGTATGTAATTTATATTGGCACAATATAAAATTGATACTTTATTGGATTATAAAAATTTCATTTTATTCCAGCAAACAATAAAGAAGAATAAAAAAAAGAGAAGTGAAAACTTATAAAGAAAATTACATGATATTAGTTTTGTTTAATGAAAGAATAAAGAATACACGAATATTTATGAAATATACTTTTCGATAACTTTTTTTTTTTTTTTATTTAGAACTGTTTACACCCTTAAGATAATATTTAAGTGCAAAGGCAAAGTTATTGATGTAATGTTGGGCAAATTAAAACTTTTTAATTAACATTAATTAAAAATTAGGCATTTGGATTTTAAAAAGTTTAGTTTGATTCAAGGTACATATTCGATATGGATCAGTATTTCTCTATAGCTGCAATGGGGAATTTCGATTACTGCTGAATGACGTATTTCAGTAATAATGCTGTTCTGTAGTCGTCAATGGTTGGCATTGACAATGAAAGAAAAGAATTCAATATATTTGTACCCTTTTTGGCTTCTCGTATTCCCACAAAATTAAATTTATTTTTAAACAAATTCATTGATCAAAAAGTTAACAACCTGAAATATGATTTGTTTTGGAACCAAAGCAATTATGGAAACAACTAAGTAATCCGATTTATAAGTACTGCTAAATTTAGAGTTTTGGTTTTGTTTTATCAACAATGTATTTCTGTGATTTTTATTACGCATTTATTTTCAGTTAAATTGTCCTCTTTATTGTTCTTAGTTTAATTTTTATATTTCAGTAAAATTCCCCGAAATATATGCTACATTGTATTTGCTTTACCATGCAATAAGGGGTATTGACATATCAATCATTCGCACCAGCTGGCACATTCACAAAAGTATGGAAAACTTTCCGTATTTATTGTAACAACCAGTACGTTTGCGTGATAAATGAACGTAGCAATTGGAATATTGTTCATACAACTGTGGCTCATTAATTCCAGAGTACATAAATGATATTGAAATAATTGTAAATTATGTATCATAATGTATGTACGCATTAAAAATTGACCGGCCAAATAAGGCCATTATTTGTATATATTTTCTTTAAACCTTTAACTATTGATGTGAAATATTTGGGCAGTGGTATTGAGGTGTAGTAAATTTTATCACCTTTTTTTAAAATTTGTTTACCAACAAAAAAAAAAAATAAAAATAAAATGAACTCGCAGAAACGTGAACTAATTTTTACCGAGGGTGTTCACGTTTAGATTTAATTTTTCCTATAACATACACTGCGTTTCACATGAATAGGTGCAGTGTTTTAGCAACCAATTAGAGCTTGCTACTCTCAGGATAATTCATGCAGAGAATTATGTTGCACTTTTTATTAAAGGTTTAACAATTGAGAAAAAGAGTATACACAAAGAAGACTTGAAAAAGTTCCGTTAAAAATAATATGTACTTTTTTTTATAATTTGCGAAGAAAATTGTGAACTATTTTTGCGTCAGTTGAATAGGTGCAGTGATTAAAATGTGTTTGTATGGTCATTTGTGTCAAATTTAATTACAAAATAGTTCAGCAATTTTTAAAAACAAAACACAAAAATAATTTTTAATCGATTTTAATTGAAAATGGGCCGTGGTAAATCTTTAACGTTGGAACAGAAGGCAAAAATTGATGCCTATGATGATCAAGGTCTGTCCGGCCGAGAAATTGCTTTAAAAATTAGTAAAAGCGCTAACGTTGTGTGGAATTATTTAAGAAATAGAGAAAACTATGGCAAAAACATGAAGGGACGGCAAACAATGGCCACAACAGCTACAGAAGGCGAAATATTCTAAGAATTGCCTCCAATTCTAGTGCCTCTGCTGCAAAAATCAAAGCAAAAAGTGGTTCCAGTGCTAGCCTTTCCACAGTTAGAAGGATACTAAATACAGCAGAACACTTAAAACGTATTAAGTTGCAGAAAAAACCACCATTGAACCAGCAACGTAAAGAATTACGGTTGAGTTTTTGCAAAGAACACATGACTTGGAAGAGTGTGTGGAATAAAGTAGTTTTCTCAGACGAAAAAAGTTCAATTTTGATGGACCCGATGGTTACAACTACTATTTCTATGATTTGAGAAAGGAAGAACGCTTTTTAGCCCGTCGCCATAGTCGAGTTGGTGGTGTTATGGTCTGGGGTGCAATATCGTACTATTGAGTCATAGACTTGGAATTTAAAACCACCAAAATGACAGCAAATTCCTATCAATCTATTCTGCAAACAGCGTTTCCAAAATTTCAAGATTTGTTTGGACCCATCCCATGGACTTTCCAGCAGGATAATGCTCCTATTCACACGGCAAGGCTTATTAAAACGTGGATTAGCGCACAAAATGTTGAATTGCTGCCATGGCCACCATACTCCCCGGACTTAAACATAATGGAAAACGTATGGGGATGGGTGTCTCGGGAAGTGTACGAGTCTGGGCGGCAATTTGATGACCGAGAATCTATAATTGTTGCAATAAAATCGGCATGGTCGCAGATTTCCTTACCATATTTATCGCAACTGTATAACTCCCTTCCAAATAGAATTTATGAGGAAATTTTATCGAAAGGAGGAAGTACACATTATTAAAAATGAATAAAAAATTAAATTAATAAACAAAACTTAATTGTTTTCGTGCTTTTTTTATAATTTTTTATTGTTTTATAATATGAACCTATTCAACTGACGCAAAAATAGTTCACAATTTTCTTAGCAAATTATAAAAAGAAGTACATATAATTTTTAACGGAACTTTTTCAAGTCTTCTTTGTGTATACTCTTTTTCTCAATTGCTAAACCTTTAATAAAAAGTGCAACATAATTCTCTGCATGAATTATCCTGAGAGCAGCAAGCTCTAATTGATTGCTAAAACACTGCACCTATTCATGTGAAACGCAGTGTATTTTAGTGTCTTTTATCTTTTATTTAATTTAAAATAAATTATGTACGTTATATTTCACCTGTGAAATATGTTTTGATTCTACTTTTTGTAAGTTCCTGCCATATTTTAATATACTACATACATAACTACTATGGCTTGCAAAAGTGTTTCTAAGATACTAATTTCTAAATTATGTTATTGAATTCATGAAGAATAGAAGTTTATCTGAATTTGAATTACGATAATTATAAATTTGGTTTATTAGTTTTTATTGAAAATGAGAAACAACAAAAAAACATTCTTTGCTACAAAGGCAAATAAATACTTTTTTAAGACAATTAAAGGTTGTGTTAAAATTATTTCATTCAAAGGTTTTGTATAACATATTGAAAATGATTTTAATGGATGGATATTCATTGGACGAGCTAAACAGAAAACGTCGTTGTTCTCTTATTGATGTTGTTTTTGCTTGAACATTTGTAATGCAGCCTTTTTTTTTGTTGTTTCCGTAAAAGCTCTAAAATATCTGACTTTTCTTGAAGATTTAACACTTATGGTTTTTTATTAGACATATTTTCAATAAAAATATTGTAAAAGATCACTTGTTTATATTATTTATACATCTACATGTATAGTCAGCACAGAGGGATGATTCCAGTAGAACTGCCGCATTAATACTAAAGCTGCTTATCATGCAACAGGAGTTGTTTACAACAAACAAACTACGAAATTATTCTGCGGGGAATCCCAAAATTTTTAAATATCCTTACAAAATTGAATTTTAAAGTTCGATAAAAAGTTCACGTTTTTGAACCTTCAGCCTTTGTTCACGTTTTAGAGTAGTCAATGAAAAAAAAAATTTTCATGTTTCTGGATATTCACGTTTCGGCGAGTTCACTGTATTGAAAATAAATAATTAAAAAAACTTTTTATAAAAACGACCATCGCTCAAAAAATAAATATAATAAAAAAAAAACACTTTTTTTGTTTAGTTATTTGATTTAAAAAAAAACAATTATTTAATTAAATAAAATGATAAAAAAAAACATGTTTAATTTAATAAACCAAGTACTTTATTTCACAGATACTTTTCTTAAACACAAAAAAAAAAAACACTGCATACTTAACCCTAACCGTACTGACAACATTTCTGTACGTAGACTTCTGATAAGCGCAACCGTGTAGGTTAATTTTTCTGTTACAGTTTGAATATCAATATAATGGCTTGCATTGTAGTTCGGGGATTGCCCCGAATATAATGTAGAATACATATTGGTTTTGTTTGTACTTCGTTATTTGGCATTCTTAGTTCTTGTTTGCTATTGGAGCGTTCTGTTCAGTGTTATAGCTTTCGTTTTTTATAATAATTTTTTTTAATGTCGTGCAAACGTAATGCAATTACATTGTTATGGAATTAAATGTATCTAGAGCAGAATATAATGGCGTGGGTTCTTTACCTGGAGCTGCAAATTGGGCCCTACGCAAGCTGCCAAAAGCCGTGCAAACATATCGTCGAAGTCCTTGGAAGATTTACCATTGCTTAATCTCAGCGTAAGATTTACTAAATATTGTATTTTTTGTACTTAGTAAAGTAAAACAGCTGGTGGTCAGCGGCAAACAAATGTGGCAGAAAATGTTGTTTTAACTCTGGTAAATTTTTGCAAAAAATTCGAAATAAATATAACAATTGATGATTGTTGACATCACTCCCTTTGTCTTGCTTGTACCCTTCGTCATTCCTAACGAGCTGCTGTCAAACTCAAGAGATGATGTAGGAACGCCACAATATGGTTTAAGTAAGACTGGAACACTTTTGTCTGTTGTACATTTAGATGATTTCGATGATAATTTAACTGTAGTCTAAAATATTTACGAGTCACTTTTTTATAATTTATATTTATGAGTAGTTTTGTACATTTTAGAAATCATTCAATAAAACTTATCTAGAGTCAATTATTTTGCAGATGATATTTATATTTATCTCGTATCTGTGTTGTCATTCATCTGTAAAATTATTACGGAAATTATAACATAAGCATAATTCTCTTAAAAATAGTTAATTTGATAAAACTGATATTGCTGTGATTGCTGTAAACTTGCGCATCTGTTTAATATCTCAGTGCATTTGATTTCAGGTCTTTTTATTCTCTTGCATAGTCGTTCGTTGTTGTCCTCTTTTAGTGTAACTTGTTTTGGTTATTGCCACCATGTAATTTTTTTATATCTGCCAGATTTTGCCTTAACGTCCACATTTACAATCTGTTTTGCCCTTGTAATCCTCTTTTCATTAAAGCTCAGCTGGAATTATAGTTTGTTATGTCTAATTCATCATTTGTCTTATATGTCCGTGTTGTTTTTTTTTTTTTTACTTCTTTCTTTCCTTCATTTCTTGCAATGAATGAGACTGGGAATGTTTGTGAAATTGTATGCCATTTCATTTGGATTAAAATGTTTTTCGTTCTCATTTTAAAATTTTATTTTTCTTGTTTTCTTATTTGTCATTTTAGCAGCTGTTTGTCCTCTGCAGTAGCAAGTGAAACACGTGTGACAGTGTGCAGCATTTAAAATGTAATAATTAGTGTTGAATAATGACGATGAGTTTTCCTGTTTGCCTGTTTTCTTTTCTTACGATTTTATTTTTCTCCTTTTTCAAAAATATATGAATTTTGATTGTTTTAGACCGAAGATTGATAAATATTTAATTGATAATTAAAAAGAAAAGTTAATATTAGCGTTAATGTTTAATTTAATAATAAAATAATTCTTCTAGATTTTTGAGCTCTTTTTTTATATTTTATTAATACTAATTATTTACTGTGCAAGTCTTTCTTATAGACATAGTATTTATTTTTATTTCAATATTGCGTAGGTTCTTCAGGAAAATAATTAAAAAATTGTTTATAAAAAATTCATAATGAAGAAAAAATTAAAAAAAACTACAGCTTAAATAATTAATTTTATTACTTATAAAATAACATACGGTGGTGGTTGTAATTATACTTTTTTCAATTTAAAGACTTACTGACACATTCTTAAAAAATTTTAGGATTTATAGAAAGTACAGGGTGGGCCAAAAGTAAACAACCGGGGCATAAGTAATCACGCGATGTTCTTTTGCTGTAATTTTTTTCTTTAAGACAAATTTTTGCACTGCTTATGATATGGGCTAAGTGACCGCCCCCACAGTTGATGACCATACATGCCATGATCCAAAGGTTTTTATTAAATAAAATTACAGCAAAAAGACATCGGGTGATTATTTTTGGCCCACCGTGTTTATTGAATGAATTTTGTATGGAAATTTGCCAACATTAAAAAATTTCTTCCTGAGTTCACGGCAGTGGAAAAATAACTTAAAACTAAAAACGTAATAAGTTAAAACCTTCAATTAATACACTTTTTATGGTGTCATAACTCTAATATTCTTCAGCAGCCAAAACTTCAGTAAATTCTCAATTTATGTTTTTTTTTTTTTTTTTGTTTTAAATTCAAAACTTAACTTTAATTTGCTGCATTTGAGAGGCTTCCATTTTAAATGCAAATTTATTATCTTTATACACAGCATATTTGTGCATGTAACCACTTGTACATTTCCATTCAAAACACAGACTTACAATTACGAGTACATTTACCTGCACTAAATCCTTTTTTTTTTTTTTTTGGTATTTTTGAAATATTAGATTTGGTTTCCTTTGGATGTTACTAGTGAAACAAGACATTGTGTTGTGTAAAACAACTACTGTTGGAAAAAAAAACAACAACAACAACAACAACAACGTCGTACGAGGTAATGTACTAAAAATTTAGTGCCCATGTAAAATTAGATGTAAAGTAATGCAATAGAAAATAAAAAAGTCACTATTAACATAGAGCAGGTATTGCCATGCAGTTCATAAAGCTGCTTCTACTTGATATATTCTCGTTTAGCCCGGTTGCAGTATTTTATTTTAAAGCAAATTTCTCCAACATGGCACAATTCCCTTTTTTTGTAACACTTTTTTAATTAAAAAGAAATATAAATCTATATACATAAACCTATATTACAGCAAAAGAACATCGGCTGATTACTTATGCCCCGGTTGATTACTTTTGGCCCACCGTGTATATATAGCAGAAAAATTAATAAATCTCAAGAATTGTCACAATATTTAGAAAATACTTCGATGACATAAAATTAAAAAAAAAATTATATTTACCAAATGCTTTCGGTACGGATTTTTTTTACCGCCACAGACATATAAATGAAAAATCTTTTTGCATATATTAAAAAGAGAAATTTTTTGATAACGTTCTGCATTATTAGTTTTTCCATAAGTCCTGGAATTATCCTGGGATATATGTAAACCAATAGTATGTTTGGGTCACTTATCCCAACCGGATTTTTGCTGCAAAAGGGACAATTTATCCCATTAGTAACGAAAACATACACAAATTCGTCAAAACTATTTTTCAATTAATGGCAAAAAAAATTTAATTTGAATTTTAATTCATTTTATTTTTATCATTACAGAGACTGTACATAAAATAAAAAATAATAATAGCAAATTTCATTCATATGAATGTATTTAATTTTAAAATTTCATATAATACATTCATATATGTATATTAATTATGATAGGGAGTACAACAATGAATACATAGTGCTACTTGGCAGTTTGAATATATAAGTTTTAGTTGTTTTCACTTTTTTCATGGTGCTGCATCGTACACAGCGCGATCGTTCTTCTGACGGAATGGGCATATGACCTGCTATGTTAATAAGATTTCGTTGACGTTTTGACGGACGTCCGTAAGAAACTCTTTTTGAAATTTCACAATGCCTTCGGCCTGTTTCTGTCATGTCTGCTAGTGGAACCAAAAAAGCTTATCAATTCTGTCTTTCTATGATTTACTACCTGATAAACTGTCCAAACATTTATTACTGCCATCATTAATATTCTGATATTGCTTTAACGATGATCGATTACCCTTAAATTTTGCCATTGATTCATCAATAGCTTGAAATGTCGATTCTGTTCTGACACTAGGGAATGTTTTCTTTACACAGGATTCTAACTCTTCAACGAAGTACACTTTTGAACATCGATCTGGCTTTCTGGAATTATTGAAATACATTTTGGACATTATAAGTTGAAATCGATCGCCAGAAATTGAATTTCAAAGAGATTCATTTATGCTCCAGTAACTTTGAATCCTCGGAACTTTGTTGAACCTCAAGATAGGGCAACAACTTTGCACAATTAATATTTAATACTCATCAGTTTTTGTGATTTGAATTTTTTTCACTCTTTCTAATATTTCAAGTCTTCTATTAGTATTTTCAGCAATAAATATTAATGTTGTTTGAAAATGTCTAGTTCTTTTGAAGAACGATCAATATCAGTAAAAATTACAGGTTATTTTTCTTTAGAAATCTGCATTCTAGATTGAAACTCAGAATCTGATAGTGACCATAAGAGTAAGTTGGGAATAATTGCGTTCCAATAAATTTTGCTCTCTTGTTCCATGGAGTTTTTCGCCACTTGACTCTGATGATTCGTTTTCTGATTCGGTGCCACTAGATTCACTAAAATCAGAATTATCTGCTTCTAAAAGCTCCTTAGGAAGTTGTAACATTTTACCTGAAAATAATAAAAAATGGGACACATAAGCCCAGTAAAAAACACGAATGGGACTATATATCTCAAGCGAACAAAAACGTCAAAAAATTTTGTTTCTTACCAAGAAATATTGTTTTTCCACAATCAAACGGTAAAGCTCATTACAAAAAAAACAAATACACAAAGTTTTATTTCAAAACAGCTAAAATTATTATTTTTATTTCAATTATAAGCAGTAAATGATGTTGTCTTTATGAGATCTCATCACATCAAGTAATGATAATATCTCGCAAGAAACTAGTGCAAAATTGGTTACCGTAATTTATTTTATACGTTAAAACTCAAAATTGCGACTGGGCCATTTTAAAACACAATTTAAATGCTATAGAAAAAAAATAGGACTCTTCAAAGTTTCTCTGGGACGCATTATCCCAATAGGACCGAATAGGCTAACTTCCCCAGCGTCGAAAACTTAATTTGGAATTCTCGTGCCTGAAAAGCTCATAACAATAGCCTCCGCTTTTATGGTAATGTCATTCTAAACCCTTCAGAAAACTAAAGGGTCGATTTAACGACATAAACATTTGTCTCTGTAGATAGTTTAAAGTCTACACACTATTACCACCACTGTACAAGTGGCTCTATTACATTATATGCATTTATTATAAATGCAAGAATCTGCATGCACACATGTGCCTAAAAAATATGTGTACTTTTGTGCCAGGGCTACAGAAATTCTAAGATACAACACATGTTGCTGCTTAAGTACAAGTGTGAAAATATACAGAGGCACAGACACCAGCACTTAAATGTACACGGAGGGAAAGGAAATTATGCTACATACTTGTGGGCGAAATGCATCTGTAGATTTCACGAATAATTGTTTAAAAGGTACTCTTTGACTTTTTAAACGTATCTGCCCTTTAAAAAGGTACCTTTCAAAAGTTAAGTTTTTGGCAAGTATTATTTTAAGGTTTTATGAGGTACATAATAATATAAAGGCTTCGTTTTTAAAAGTTAACGAACGTTTTTTAAAAGGTACATTTTGAAAAGGTACTTTTCGAAAAGATACTTTTTCAGAAGATACGTTTTGCAAAGATACTTTTTGATCAAGTACTTTTCGAAAAGTTTTATATAAAAACAGGAATATTTTAGAACGTATTTTTTTCAAATGTACTTATACGGGTATATGATCGTTTTAAATCTGTGATTTTTACCTAGACATTTGTCCATTCTATAATATTGCCCCAAAGCATTTTTCCCTGAACCACGCACAAATATATTCATTCAATACTCTTCCTTGAACCTTGAACTAATCTAACCGTGCAGCAATAGTTTGATTGCCTACTAACAGTAATTTAGTAAAAACTCTATCGAACTCTATATGCTGGAGTTACTAAAAAGTATCGTTTTTCTCAGCAAACTCCCAGAACTTTTTAATTTGTTTAGAAAAACAAATCTCATCTGATTTGTTTTCACTGCTTTCATATATAATCTGATCGCAATGTGCTTCTCTGGTTTCCTAATTTCACGATAAATCACTGTAAACGGACAGCAGTTTCCATTACATTTCGTACTCTATAATACGAATGGAATTTTATAACTTTATAGCCCTATTAATTGTTACTCCAAAAACCTAGTTTTTCTCTTTTCTTGCTGCAAAATCAAATTATTTTGCTACATAATTCCATGTTTTTGGTTTTTTTTTTTTGGCTACATCACTAAAATGATCCAAAGAAACTTATGTTGATATTAAAACAGAAATATACTGCTTCAGGAATTCCGTGATTTAGTTTCGGAAAAAAGTTTCAACGGTTCCCGACTGACAAAAAAAAAACAGTTTCTTATTTTACCAATCAAAATGATTAGCTTTAATAAATTTATTGTTATATTCAGTACTTGTAAAAATTAAATATGTATGTTGTTATTTTTTGATAAAATATACTTACGGGAATTTTTACATCTTGTAGCTTTAGCAAAACAAAACATTTTGTTGTTGCTGTTCTACTACAGCTGCAAAATCAAAAGCCCCTTTACTACGAATCATTCGATATATGTTTAAAAAACCATTTTTAATACAAGAACAATGTTTTTAAACTTTTATGCGGTAATCCAGATAATTTTATAATCCAGATTAGGGTCTGCAATCAATTATCCGCATGATAAAGGTTTTACTGTAATTGAAAAAAAAAATTAAAGATAAAAAAAATTCATCTAGAGATATTTTATAAACAATTCACGCCAACCACTGTGTTAATATATTTTCGGCGCTTTACCGAGGAGATCAATTAAATATTCAAACACTGAGTTATAGCGTATATACTCGTATACATACATAACTGTGGACTTTTGACAAAAGATCATAAGTCCAGACAAAAAAAATTTCTTGGTATTTTAATTGTATAGAAAACTACACAACAGGTTTTTTACGCTAATCAGTGCCTTGCTATACATTTTAGTAATCAAATTATCTGGACTTGTTGTTTTAAGCTTAATTTAAATTTAGATTTTAGTAGGTAGTAAAATTACGAAAAATATATCATGGTCATACTAAATTAATTTTTATAATTATAATTTTACTTATATTATTATGAATAATAATAATATTTTTAGTAGAAATTATTTCTAAAAATACTATTATTGATCGAGAAAAATCTTCTTTATTTGAATGTGGATTTCATGTAAAATCCTCATCACATCTTCCATTTTCTTTATGATTTTTTTTTTAATTACAATAATTTTTTTCCAAAGCAAAGAAGACTGTAAAAAAATGCGAAACTAAAGATACTGTCACATATGGCAAATATTTGCCCAAAAAAAAACGTAACCTCTAAATTATATACACTTTTTTTTATTATTTAAAAATACCTTCGATATGAAACAGGTATTTATCTTAAATAAAACACTATAGCTTTCCAATAAATTATTAATTCAATCCATTTTGACATTTATATCCCATGAAATATTAACCAATTAGTTGCCGAAAATAGTGGTTACGTTTTTTGGTCACATATTTGCCATATGTGACCGTACCTTAAAACGACCAATTAAATTGTTTTTTCCTGAAAAGTTTTTAAATTTCACTTATATTGTTTTGTCAAAAGTTCATAGATTTAAATATAAATATATACACATATGTACATATGCAGAGTGCAATGAAATATCTTTTTTTAATCAAGCCATTAAGTTAAAGGAGTTTGACCTTTTAACTACCAAATTTTGTTTAATTTTTTTCATATTACCCAGACCACCTTCGTTGGTTTATTTAAAAAATATATTTATATTTTTGTAGTACACTGGGGCTGGTAAAATTTCTATTTCATATACATACACACTTATTTTGCAGTTTAAAGTATGCAAGGAAGGTTATTAATGAAAAAATCCTCCCTTACGCACAGCTGTAGCCAGGTACCACACTAATTTATGTGTTCCATAGCAAGCACAAACAAATTATGGCATTTATGTGCTGCAGCTATTTGCAGTGAGACTGCATTTATTTTAATATTTGTTTACCGAGTTGCAGCTATAGACATTATAAATAGTTATTTGGAAATTAAAAAGTAATTCGCAGTACTTCGTATTGTTAAAACGGTACTTTTATATGTGTTCTACACTTGTGTTATAAACGTTATAACAGATGCTATTTGCTAGTGGTGGTTGTGCAGAAAACTATGAGTGACCCACATATTTTTATTATGATTATTTGTTTTCAACACATTAACGGTTTTATAATTCACCTTTAAATATATTTAGAACTTTTGTTATCGCTATGCTTTTTGTAGTGCCATACATATATGTACATATGTAGTTTGTAGAGGGTTTTAAATTAACTTTTGTTAACTTGAACAATATTAAGTATACGTACCAGTACACAACATGGCCACTCAGGGCCAATAGTGTACTCAGGTTAATGTGTTTGTAGTTGATTTTTCTCTTTGCTGGAGGACATTCATTTCCAACTCTATTTGCAAATAAATACAGCTAAAGCCAAGAGCTGTGAAAAAATTCTTTTTAAATGCTTAACTGTATTAAGCAAATATTTTAACAAATCTTGACGTAGATGGTGTTTAAGGAAGTTTGAAAATAAAACCGGCTTTGCCCAGAAAATATCTTGTACCGAGTGCTGTAAAGTGTGTTAAACAGTTTTATTTTTTCTCCTTTTAGTTTTATGTATTGCACTCATGTCTACAGCTGCACCAACTGTATATTATGGTATTAACATGCCATACACTACAAGTTACGAGATTTACATGAAAAAGTACCGACACCGACACCGACACCGCCACCACCGCCCTTTTTCCCTTTTCACTAACACCATCAACGACGGCAAATAGACTGATGCAACTGTATACTTGGATGTGGTTGCTTGCGAACACACATGAATACGTATGTGCGGGAGATGCTGTATTTAAGTTTTTGATGAGCAAAGACCAAAATGTAAACTACTTAAGGAAAAAAAAAAAATAGAGGGAAAGGGAAAACCAAAAGCCAAACAGTGTAAATCTTCCATAAAGAGTATATTTTTTTTTGCTGAGTTTGCAATCTATTTAGTTGTTGCAGTAAATGAAGAATTTGGTTCAAAGATGTAAAATTAACAAAAAATTTTGGAAAAATTTAAATTTATTGAAAAACTCAAAATACAAGAAGTGGGCTGCTATGGGCTGAGTAATTTGCCCAAAGACTGCAAAATATAAAATTGGTGGGTTCAATTACCGGTCTGACCCAGCATTCGTGTAGCGTATCTATGCTCACGGACTGCGATATTTCAGCAAGGAAAATAATGAATATAATCGTCTCAACATAACACCAGGCTTGCGGGAGATCTACTTTACAAAATAAAAAAAAAACAAAGCAATGGTAGAGTTGTTAAAGAATCACGATCTCTGTCATTCTTATCACTGCATAGCTTGTCTCTTCTTTACAATATTCTTATCCAACTTCTTTAAATAATTAAAAAAAAAAAAAATATATTAAAACCCAAATGTGTATGTAAATTTTTTGGAAATTAATTAATTTTTTCCTTGGGACTTATTTTACCTGTGAGCTATTGCACGCTGCCATCTTTATTATTGGCAAAGAGTTATTTATATATTTTTTATAAAAGACATTCCGGATAATATTTTCCACAGAAGAGTTTTATAAAAACAAAAAGTATTAAAGCAGTATATGCACTTGAATATTTGAAAAAAAAAAAAAAAATGCTGGAAGTTTTTTCACACCATGTGACCGTACTTTTTCTCCATTTATATTTGCATATTCAGATTGGAATTTATAAAATAAAATATATTGTTTCGGTTTAACAAGAATTTACTCGGATCATAATAAAAATAATAAATGAGATATTTTAATCACAGCATGATAATTTGTTACATGTGATTGCAAAATAAAATTTGTTGTCATATAAGTATGACAAAATGATGGCACTATTTATTGATAATATAGTAAAGTTGTCTAATAGTATGATAATTGCACACAAGCTAATAATTAAACAATAAGGAATAAGGAAGAATAACATAAAACCAAAATTATTTAAAAATCGTAAAAACTTACAAGGAAAAAAAATAAGATTGTCAAGCTCTTCTCATTCACAAGTCTCAACATGGTTGTGTTTTTTATGACAATATTTTTTTTTTTTGTAAACACATGGTGAAATTCATTACCATACGGTAATTGGAACTCACCACTTTCGTTTTCTTACTGAATATTCAATATTACTTTATAATTTCTTAATTTTTTGATTTGTCTTTTTTTGTGTTAAATTTTTCATTATCATGGTTCTATTATTTTAATTATGTGTACTCGTATATCTGTTTTGTGTTAATTATATTCTCAAAATTTAAGTTGTTATCGTTGAGCATTTTTGCTGTTGTTGTTGTTGTTGTTGTTGTTGTTTATCTTTAGGGCGTGAGACTCTTCGAATGGGAATATAAAGAGCGCTCAGAAAAAAAAGAACAATAGAAACGTTCCTGAACGTACTTAAAATTCATGAGCCATTGTTACGGCGTTGACTGCACTTTTATGTACGACTCTATAATTGTACATTTTTCGGCTTACAATTGTTGCTACTTGTGTATTTTATTGCCTTTGCAGTTCTTGTTGTTACTTCTTTTCTTTTTTTTGTTTTTTTTGTTTTTTTCAGTGTTTCTATTTATGTTAAGGTTTTTGGGGTAGAAAAAAAAACACATTTTGTATCTTGCCTTCCTTTTGATAACATTTATTATTTCAACTTTTTACATTTTCCAAACAGCAGTTGTATTTAAAAATTCTCAACATGTTCTGTCAGACACTTTGCAGTTTATATGTCATTTGTAGGAGAACAGCTACTGCTGCTGTTGATTTTATTTATGTGGTTGCTTTCCACTTCTTTTCTTACGAGTATTTAATTTAATTTTAAATTTATCTAACGAAAACAATTAAATAAGTGACAATATTTTGTGTAGTGCAAATGTAATGAAAGCGATTAATGTACTTTAAGCGTAACGACAGTGAGGATATTTAAAAAAAGAAAAATAGAACAATTCAATAAATAAATTATTGAGTTGGAACAAAAGCGAAATTTAATAGACTGGAAAAATTAATTTGCATTCAACTAGAACAAAAGCAAATATTCATTTGTAGGCAGTACAAACAAAACGAATTTTCTTCAAATAAACTGAGTAAGAATGGTTTAATGGGTTCATCTGAAAACACAGCAATAAAGATATATAATCGTTTGTTTAGAGAATAAGGGTGCTACAAAACAGCTGTATCTAAGATTTAATTTTCAAGGCCCCGTTCACCAAAGGCCACATACTGCATACGGTGACAACTTCGAAGGGCAAGCGTATTGTTCGGTTCACAGGTTAAGGAAGTATAGCTGAGTGCTAGGGGAAGTTTCCAGAGGCGGTTTCCAACATTGGAAAGATTTGTAGATTCGCGGAGAAGCTGTTAAAGCAATCGTAGACAATGCGCTGTCAGATGTGGCACTCAATACAAAATATATAATGGTTTTATATTATTTTTTAAGCAACTTGAAACAATTATTCTTAAATATTTTTGTTTATTTTTCTTTTTAAAAGTTCTTGTTTTTATTATTTTTGCACCATCTCGTATTGTTGGGCTGCTGTTGTCTCTACATGCGGTATTAGAATCACTAACCATTATTTTATCAATGCACTTGGCCAAATAGTAAATTGATTTTATTTTATCATATTTTTTTTTTTTTTCTTTTCAATTTTACTACAAAACAAAAAGTATCCCATGGTTTAACAAAAGTTAAAATATATATTTTTTTTAATTTACACTGGTACATGTGTGTGAACGTAGTACGTATATTTGTTTGTGTAATTGTTAGAAATGAATGCAATATTTTTGTGGTGTGTTTTACATTGATTTACTGTTATTGTGGCTTGTAACATTATTTAGGAAATAAATAAAAATACAGAAATCCCTTCGACAAGCACTAAAAAATGCGAACTTTTTTAAATAAATACAATAGAAAAAAAGAGTGGATTATTTATAGCAGAACTAAAACCAACAATATTTATTAAGTGAATTTTATAAATAAATTTCCGCTTTTCGATACTGAGACAAAAACGAATGAAATCAATTAAAAGTTTTTAAAACTGTCCAGAAAATTTAAATTTTATTCGACATGTTTTTAATAAAATTACTGTGTGAGAATTTATGTGGAGTCAATTTATTATTGCAATCGTAAGTTTTTCTTTTTTTTTGATTTAGTTATTCATTCAAAGCAAATATGTCTGCTGGGAGCCTCTGTCGTCTTGTGAGTAGTGCTCGATTCTTAGGAGATACACTGGGGCCAAATTCTGGCAGCCGTATACGATCCAATAGTTGCTCGTACGTTCGAGTCTTTTTACTTTTGGCATACTCTCAGTCGTTATCGAATAACATGTATCGAAACTTCTAATGCGACCATTTGAACTAACCTTGCAAGTTTTTAGTCGTAAGCGAAAGTGCTATCGAGTAATGTTTTTTTTTTTTTTTGTAAACAAAAGATTAAAAATAGACAATATAAAGTGAACATTTCATTTTAGTTAAAAATTATCAAAAATTAATTACAGTAAAAATAATATGTCCAACTTTATGGGTAACCATACAGATTTAAAAAGTGTATAATGTCTCAGGTATTATGTTCCTGCATTAATTTTTTTTTCTTTTATTTACTTTGCATGTGTTTTACTACTCAAACACAAAGGACAGCGCCCTCCCTGTTACTAGACATAATTTCTCACTTTTTTGTTTGGCTCTTGGGTTTTTTATTTACAATTTCTTAAACTCAATTAACTGTTTTACAGCACTAAAAAAGACATTTCGTTTCGTTCAATATCGACTGACAGAATTAGAAATAAGAGCACTATCGACATTTCTTTCGATTCGAAAATAATATTAAAAATTTTCTGAAGATGTTAACCGATGCTAGACGAAATACCGATCAAAGAAAAAATAAATAAAAAATTTTAACAAAAATTTAAGCTTCAAAGAGAATATAGAAATATTTCTTTAAAAAAAATAAAGTTAAAAAATAAGTTTTAGAAAGAAGATCTGTCCTGCTATGATCTTTAAAAATAGGTACAGCACAATTTTTAATATTTACGAAGTAATTAAATAAAAATGCATCTACTCTTATAACACTAAAATATATTGCTTGCTTAATTATATAATGGTATCAGGGATTTTGTTCCCGAAATTAGCACAGTTTTACGTGCTACAATATTTCCTCCATATTGCATGCGATTCTAGTCGTTTTCCCCACCATATCAAATACACATTAGAGAAGATTTGTATGTGGAATAAATTATCAGCAAAATTCTACAGTATAAATATCTGAAAATCCTTTAAGAGTCATAGGGGCAACACAAAACTATTTTTTTTTAATTTTTCTTCCGTGCTATCGCTTCAATTTCAGTTGCAGTCATCACTACTTCCTCAGCTACTATATTTGTTAGTCGCCTCCGTATAAAGGGTGGGCAAATTTGTAGCTAGAAAGTAAATTGGCCTAAAAACACACTCTTTTTGACAAATTAGAGTTGTATTGATACCAATGTAAAGTCGAAATATGGGAATTAATAATTGAATATGATGTCTTGCAAATGTCCAGCTCTAGCACATCGGAGTTTTCCCAAAATTTTAAACCACATTTTGGTCGGCCGGCTGTAATTTTTTAACGAGTTGAACTTTATAAGCGTGAAGATAAAGATCTCTATTCAAAATGTTGCTCAAACTACCTCTGGTGATGCGCAATTGTTGTGGTAGTTGACGAGTTGATGTTCCAGTCTCATTTTCAACACTTTCCAGTACAGCGGCTATGTTTCCATCGCTACGGCATATTGTTTTGGTCTCTTGTCAGCAACAGTACTGTGAGTCTTCAATTTAACGACTAAATTATGCAGAGCGGTCTCCGAACAAGCCTGATTGCGAGGAAAAGCTGCTTAAAAACTTTAAACTTTAAAACTTTTACTATTTTGATAGTAAATTTTCACAATTAAAATTCGTTGTTCCAGAGTACAGCTTTCCATGGTTAAAATTTTCCAACCTTTTACTAAATAAATGTTAAAGAATGACAGCTCAATTCCTGACATTTCATCAGTTCACAGTCAATTTATTTCCTAACCTCAAATGTGCCCATCCTGTATGTATATCCCGACCTTTCCCTTCAACGGCTTCCCAGGAAGTTATATCTATCTATGTTATTTCTGATGATTTAATTCAATAGTCCGATGCACCGCAATTTTCTTGTTACAATTTCTGGCCTGAAGATAGCTTATTTTCTCTCCATAGGCTTTCATTTGGTATTATTTGATCACAAAACAAATATTTAAAAAACTCTTAGTTGGAAAGCATGCATACCTCCCATGTCAGTATTCTATGACCAAGAACGCTGTCAATTAGAATGTTGAAAAATTCGAGAAAAACAAATGTCTGCAAACACTGCCTCCTCTATCTTCCTCGTCTCCAATGCAATATATCGCCGCCCGCACTAGAGCAACCCAAAAAAAATTTAATTTCAAATAAATCTAATTTATTAATTATATTTATTTTTGAGCGATGGTCTTTTATGAAAAGTTTTTTAATTATTATTTATTTCTCAATATTTCGCTACCAAATAGGTAGCATCGTCAGGAAATAATAATTTGTATTAACAAAAATATTTTTTTAAAATTAGGAAAAGAAAATATTTTTGAAAGGAAATGAAAATTGTTTGTCATTAATATTAAAAATATTCTTTATATACATGTATAAATGTGTGTACATGTATACATAAATAAACAAGATTTCAAAATTACTTTCTTTTGTACATATGTATATACATGTATGTAAAATAACATATTTCTACAATGTAATAATAACATATATCTATTAGAATATAACATAATTATTAAAAATAATTTAATAAATGACCTATGACTATCTATTATTAACTATATTTTTTGCATAAATATATATATATAATACATAATCTAAATCTAAATTGTATTAACTAAATATCTATAATTTTGTGCTAAATTATCTACATTTGATTTATAGTTTATTCTATTGTCCGCAGGTATTTTAATTATCTGTAACATTTCCAACAAAAAACGTCGTTTATAATTAGTGATTTTCTCCAATATAGTTGTGTCTTCAAATTTTGGATAATGATCTAATGATGCACAATGTGTAGTTAATGGTTTTTTTTGTGTGTTTATATGTCTGTATTTTTGATCTGACTTATGTCCTGCTAATCTAGTTTTAAGTTTGTTCTTTGTTGTTCCTACATATACTTTATCACAACTTTCCAAATTATTTCCCCCACAAGGTATCCTGTATACTAAATTAGATAATTCCGTGTTTTTAACTCTATCTTTCATTTTATTAAATAATTTTCCTAAAGTATTATATGTTTTATATGCTATCCTATATTTTTCAGTATTAAATATTTTCGATCTTAAAAGTTGTTCCGACATATTAGGTATATATGTAGTAGATTTATAAATTCTAGGTTCCACATTATTATTACCATTAATATCATCCCGTTTACCGTATTTTTCCAATAATTTATGAATTACTTGTGTTGGAAAATCATTTTTCCTCAATATATCTATAATTATATCCTTATTTTTCTTATGAAATTGACTACTACTAAGATTCAAAACTCTGTCAATTAAATTTCCTAATAAATAATAAATTTCAAATATAAATAGAAGTGATACTAATATAAATCTAATTTAAACAAAAATACTTTACCCAGCAAAAAAAAAGCTTATTTTTCACTAAATATTTGTGCCTCGTTTGAAAATAATTTGACTGACTGTTTGTTTATTGATGCCAATCACTTTAATTATATTAAACCCATTTCTATTGACAAAAATTGTTTTTAAATTTAATATGAATCTACAGATATGAAATAATGGCCTATTAAAGCGGCTATTGGGAAATGAGTGAAATATGTCCGGATGAAGTATCAGTCAAAGTCAGCCGTTAAATAAAAAAATCATAGAAATAAGTAAATAAAATTAATTATTGTAAATGTGGAGCATTCTTCCATTGATTTTGATAAATTTCAACAGTTTTAATTCAAATGTGAAAAATATTGGCAAAAATTTTTCCAATAAAAAAAAAAACTATTGGCTGTGGTGTCATCTTCCTGACGATTGCAATTATTTAGAAATTCTTAAAAAACTAAGCTTGTCGGCATGTAGTTTTTTCGTATTCCGAATTAAATTCTTTCTTCTGACAAGAGGAGATCAAAACAGTTTGCTATTTCTAAGCGCGTGAGTAACTTGGAGTTATTTTTAACTGCAAAAGTCTGGCTTGGATTTGTTGGCTATAACAGAGATATTTAATGCTTTTTATTTTTTTGTTATTTGTTGGTTATGGCGGCCTATTGAATATCATGAACGTTACTTGCACTATTGCCATAAATTTAGGCCACACCGGAAGAAATTATTGTTTTCTTGGCACTACAGTATACATTTGTAATAGACGTATCTCTGGTACTATTCGTACTTTAATTTAATTGTAGCTTTTGAATGGCTGCTTTGCCATTAAGCATTTTTTATAACAGAAACTTTAAAAAGTTCTTGCACGGCTAAAATTAAGAAAAAAGAAATACTTTTACCACTCATTGTAAAACTCGTTTGAACTTTTATTAAAACACTTTTTAGTTTTTCTTAAGATGAAATATGCGAGATTGCCAAGAATATTACAAAAGTTTAACCATGCAGATTTGCAAGTGCCATCCATTCAAAATATATGAAATTAAAATAAAAAAAAAGTGAAATAACAATAATGAACAGGGCATACAAATATAAAATATTCATGTATTGTTGCTGCTAAAGATTTTCAACAATTAAAGAACTTTCATTCTTTGAAAAGCAAATTCTGTGGCAGGAAGTTTTTTTTTCTTGCTCTCTCAAATAAGTGGAAATGAAAACTTTAGAGGTCAAGGTGTTTTCTTCTTCTGGTGTACTTTTTATTCTCTACTTGAAGTATTGTGCATTGAAAAAGAAAGAAAAAAACAAAAAAAGAATATAAACTGACTTTTGTGGTACTTAATTCATTCTTTTTCTTTATTTCTTTTCTTTCATTTGCTCCAAAATTACGAAAGAATGAAAAATAATGCTGGCAAAAGTGCACTATTATTGTGGGTGAAAGAGAGACAGATTTTATTATTAAACATGCATGGATTTTCAACTATAGTCTTTAATTTGATACAGAAAGTAAAAGACAGATTGGATAATTTAAAATTTAGCAGAATATTATGTCGTGCCCAGACCAATATTTTAATAGAGAAATTGTGTTTTTTTTTTCTTTTTTAAATGTTTCCTTTTTAATCATAAATTTTGCAAAGGAAATTATGCAATAATATTAATTGTTAATTAAGGTTGTTAAATTGGTCTGCCATACCTATGCAAAATATTTCCTTACCTCAAAGACGGTATTTCTAGGAAATTTATAAAAAGTTAGGAGTTCTCAAGAAGTATCGAGCAAGTGGGTCATCAATTCCTACAAAAAAAAAATCAATTTCAAAACACAATTCACAAGTCACATAAGGGTTTAACGAAATTATTGGAAATCATTAATGTTTTATGGTTAGAAGACAGAATTTCTATTTAAAAGTTTTAGGACATCAATACGCGATTTTATAGAGACAATCTTTCTACCTGGGAACGAGTTTTCTGTCATTTTGAAAATTTCACTTAATCCTTCATTTGGTTTTTTTAAAAATCCTGTCGGTGTAAGTAACAATACACAGCTGCTAAAGTTCTGAACATGTTATATTATTATTTCCTTTCTTTAATTCAACAACAACCTTAATTAAAGTTTTGCAACTCTAGAAAGGAATTATTTCTTTTTCGAAACATTTTGTCAAATCCTAAAAATACTATAATTCTTTAACGAAATTTAATATCAGCAAAATATTTGTTAATACAACCTGGTACATATTAAATAATAAATTTCTCATCTCTATGCGATCTTTAAATTTATTATGTTCTGCCTCCCATTAAACTGTTATAATGGTCAGGTATTTTATTCACCTCTTAGTTTCTTTAATACCCATTTGAAAATTTCCCATAAATTATTGTGATAAATGATGTGTCCTTAATTTGTATTTGTTTTCACTGTCTGTTTGTTTATTTGCATGCCTTTGTTCGATATTAATTCACTTTCTATCGTTTATCTATTGATTTATCATTTACATATTTTCTATTTGTCTTTATTTTATTGTCAATACACAAGCATTTTACTGTAACATCTATTTGCTATAATTCAAATAAATTTTATTTCATGTCGTTAATATTACGTTCCTTTTCGTAGCAGTTACGGGTAAAGCAACATAAGCGCATGGAAATATCAAGCAAATGAAATTTATTTTAATTTGAAATGTTGCAACAGAAGAATACTTACGGAAGACTTATTAGAAATTTATTTGAAATTAGTAGGAATTCTGACAAGAATTTAAATACATCAAAAGAATACGGGAGAATAAATGTTTTAATTATCGTCTGTGTTCTGTATTGCATGTGAATGATAAACAAAAGTGTAATTATGTTTTCATTTAAAGAGAAGAGAAAACTGAAGTAGTAAAAATGCCCACGAACAAAAGCGACCCAACAAAAAAATTTTCAAAATTTTGAAGCACTAAAAGCTGTCGAAAGCAATATTGCAATTGAGTATTTAGTAACAAATGCTTACAAAAATACTGACGATATGCAATAAAGTAAGTGAAGGAGCAGTATGAATACTTATAGGATTCAATATTGTCTGTTTGTCTGTTTGCACGCATTAAGTAACGCTTCTAAGCTGCTCATCGGGAACAAAAGTCATGCAATTGCATGTAATTGCATTATTATGTCTTCCCTACGAGAATGTTTCGAGGGAAGCACAAATTTTTGCTGAGGATAGTTGTGAGGCAGGAGGCAGTTGGTTAAAGTATAGAGTGGTTAGTTGGTTGGTTTAGGAAGTACCCTCCAGCCAAAGAAGGGTATCAATTAGCACAAAGTGCCATTTTGATACCCCAAAACCCACGAAATCCAAAAGAAGTAACTGTAGTGAATTGCAGTACTCAGCATCTATATCCAGCCGGCCACATCTAAAAATTGTACCAGTGTGGGGATTATATCGCTGATGCCGCCAAGATCCACTAAGAACTACGCTCCGAGCGTCCTTTGTCTGCCCCTGCACAGGTCCGGGCACAAGCTCAGTATTTCCAGCGATAGAGTGCTACTCTGTGTTTGTAAATACAGTTGAATCTCGATAATTTATAATTCAAGGCGATCATAGAAAAAGTTCAAATAATCGATATAAAGCTTTGTGATACCAAATTAAACGATTTAATTTTTTTTTTGTTTCTAAAAAAACAATCGCATTCACATTACGAAGTCAAATTGTATAGTGTAGAAAAGCCAAATTTGAAATTGTTGACAAAAGGCGAGTAAGAAGAGAGCATTGTATATAAACAAAAAAAAAATTATTATTATTTTATTTTAAATTAAAATTTTTCATAAAACACAGCACATTAAAATAATTTTAATTATAAAGAGTAGAGCTGAAAAACTAAAAATTCAAATTATAGCGCGTTGGCGATCGTATTGTCATTCAAACCATTTCAAGTTACCGAGGAGACCAAATTTCAGGGATTTTAAGTAATGGACCGCTACACCCGTTAAAAGAAAGTTAAAATAATGGTTACTGTTTATTTGAACAATTTTATAGCCGGAATTAGTTTAGCGGCACCTTTACTTTACCCACTTACTTTATTTCTACTCGTAACAAGAATCGTACTTATTTTCTTGTCAAAGTTATAAAGTATATTCCTTCAAATTATAAGCATATTCTGTAAATTAAATTAAATTGCCATAAATTCACTTCTAACCATAAACTTTATTAGATCTTTAGCACCTAAATTATTAAATGGTTCGCCAACATTAAACTTTTCCACAAAGACCGCATCTAAATTATACAAAAGTCAGAGAAAGTTTTCACTCAATTTTTCTTCCTTCAAATATGAACAACTAAACTTTTTACTTAAACAAAATCTATCGATAGAAATTTCTTAACAAAATCCAAAGAAAGTCATGCATCCTTTAGCTGTCAAATTATGGTTGAAATGCTGTAACAAGTCAAAAGACGAGTATTTATAGAAATAAGTATTTTTTTTTTGCTGGTACAAAGCAAGCCAGAGACAATACTTTCACAACAAGAGTTCAAAGAATATTTCAGAAAATGATAAAAGCTAATAAATACATTTAACATTTCCACGTAAATAAAATGTAAATTAATAATCAAGTATTTCAAACTTGTTCCTCTGCTATTTTATACTTTCTTGGGCATTCGTATTCCATTGCATGAGCGTGAGGCTGTCTATTATTTTGGTGAAATGAAATAAAATATTTCAACTTTTGCCTGTTAGAAGAGAGAGAGAAACCCTTAAAGTATGAAAAGCATATAAATTTAACAATAAATTGTGGAAAAGATGGCAGCTAAATATAGAGAGCAATGGTGTATTTAAAGGGGAAATATTTTAGTTTTTTTATTTCTTTTAAACAAATGTGTATGTTCTTTTTATAGAAGGAAAATTTATTTAAGCTTTTTTCGTAATTAAAATTTAATTTCTAAATTTTAAATGTAACATTTAATTTCTAAATTCTAAATGTTAACATCATCAGGATGATGTTATATATAACAAAAATAATTTTATTAATAATTAAATTTAAATTAATTTTATTAATTTATAATTTAAATAAATTTTAATAATTAGAATAAAAAATATTTAAATTTTAAAAATTTATTTAAATTATAAATTAAAATCAAATATTAAAATTTAAAATAATTAATTTTTAAAAATAAATAAATTTTTAATTTTAAATATACTTATCTTTAAAATTATAATTTTTTTTTTTTTTTAATATAAATTTTTTTTTTTTTTTTTTTTTTTTTTAATTTTTATTGAAAAAAAAAATTTTTTTTTTTTAAATATAAGATCATTTTTCTTGAAAAAAAAAGTTAATTTTTTTTTTTTTTTGTTATTTTTTGAATTTTTTAAAAAAAAAATTAAAAAATTTGTAAAATTACAAAGAATCCTATACTAGGTCTGAAAATTTTTAGTATACTAGGTTGGATCAATAAATATCTATTAATATATAAATATTTAATTAATTAATATATATCTATTAATCCAGATCAAAAAAAATTTCAAATTAAATTAAGAATACCTATTTTTAAATATCTTACATTTTACTATGGCCATAATAACTCCTCTTCAATTATTCAATAAAAAATATATTTTAATAAATTATTTATTAATTAATAAATTAATATATACATCATAAGGATGATGTTAACAAGCTGTTAACGAAATATAGAATAATAAAAGACAAAATAAAATAAAAAAAGACCTCAGGCTTAATAAATATATGTATATCAAAAAATAAATGTAAAATATTTAAAATTTTATTAAGTTTCGTTTTGACGTTGGATTTTTATGTTCTTAATCGGGTAGGCACTCAGAAACTCCAACAACATACTAATTCTAAAAAGTTAGTTTTACCCCGAAATATTATAAAATGTTCAATTGAGGCATAATCTCACCAGTGCGTGTTTAAATTCATGAGGTGAGTAAGGTGAGTAAGGTGGGTGTTAAATTTATTTTATACCAAGAGGTCTATTCTACCAATTATACGGCCAGTTGAACTAATCATGTGACTTTTTTGTTTGTTTTCTCTGTTTACGTATCGTGGTTGTCAAAATATATTCACATTTAAAGCGCGTCATTGTTATTTTCACTGATTTGCTTACTATGGAGAGATCAGTGCAAAAACAATTAATACAAACATAAATGAAATTTACGTTACTTTTTTGTTACTGTAATATGCTGATTTCGACAACCTCCTTGATATTTTACACAATCAAAAAGTCTGTTATTTTTGGTATTGTTGTATTGTTATAGAGTTGCATCGAATTGATAAATATACTTTGATTTGTACGAAGTTAAAAATATGGCCACCACATGTCTGCGATATGAATCGATTACTATAGTAAATGCTATGCGTATTATCTAGTAAAGTTTATAGCCATCTGTCAAATCGAAGTTCAATATGATTGCAGATAACGCACACATTTATAGCCATGCATTTTTATCCATAAGGATATATACTATTGCATCTCACTAAAACCGGTACAAATCCAATTGTATTCTACTCCAATATCACCGCAAGATCGCAGTTCAGAGTATTATTCATATTCTGCTGCATGGCTCTAATAACGACCTTGTTAGGTCCGCTACCAAAAGAATATGAATGGCTTGTACTGCTGTCATCTGCTAAAGAATAGAGATAAAAACTCTTGTGGTCTCTTTAATTTTTCAGGGATGTATTGTGCACAGTCAAGTGTTCCTTGATAACTGTATCAGCTGCTTTATTCATAAAAAAAATAATTTTGTTTATTAATTTTTTATTTATTTAATAAGAACACAAATCTTTAAGAATTTATGTCGCTGCGTATATTCTGAAGGCCATTTTCATTTTAAATATTATTTTAATTAACGCAATAATAATAGCTTTGTTATTGTTGTAAAGTTTATTTTTCGTTTCCATGGCGGAGTTAGCAAATCCATTAAAAATAATTACACTGCATAGATAATTGTCGTAATTTAGTTTTTTTCTTTTTTTCATAATATTTTACAGTCATAGAAAAATATTGGTCAGAATAACTATAAGATTAAATCTAATCTAATCTATCTAATTTTTTTTAAATCGGTACACAATTCAAGTCTGTACAGTTGTCAAAACAACTTCAATAAAGCCCAGAGCCGATTTTGCAGCCTCCCAATATGCAGCAATTGAGGAATGTATTGATTAAATCACAGAAAAATTTTTACTAAAAGTTTACCGCACAAGAGTGAATTTTTTTTTGCATAACAAATTGATTATTATAAACTATAAAATTGTGTTTTTTTTATTATTGAAATTGAATTGAATTAAGACAATTTCTGCCCCTGTATTATTGCGTTTAATTAATTGCATTTCACAATGAATCATTTTAATTTGCACACATCGCGATTTTAGAATGTATCTGCCTTAATTATGTGTGTCAAAGCTCATAAATATATAATTATGCGTTTTACACATTTTGTGCAATATTATCACAATTGTGTATATGTAAGCGAATTTCATAAATTTTAATTGTTTGCATTTTCTGTTAATTGTATGCACTTCATTTACTTTTTAAACACTGTGAAGGGGATTAAAAAAAAACTTTTCGCAATAATTGTAACATTTTTTTAAATTCAATTGCTTGGAAATATTTAAAAGTAAAATGATTTTTTCACGTTTTTTTAATAATTATTGAAAACTATTGTGAAGAAAATAAATAAAATTATAAAATCTTTAATAGAAATTATTCGTCATTTTTTATTTTTTTTTTGTAATTATTTTTATTTAAGAAATTGTTATTATAGTTTGTTTTATTTTTCTTTTATGAATTTATTTTTGGTAAATGTTTGGAGTATGTATAAATAAGGCTGATGGTGAGCAATCGTTAAAATACTCTTGCAGCGAACGTTTAAATTAAGTGCCTGAAAGTATACTACAAATTGTGAACATTATTAAATTTAAGTAGAAATTATTAACTAAAAAGACAAATAAATTGTAAACTGTAGTAAATAATGGAGTACACGTTTTAGAAGGTAAAACGTCAGAATCCTTTGTTTTATTTTGCAATCACGAATTCAAGCAAAATGCACGTTTTAAAAAGGCAAAACGTAACACTATTTCAACATTTATTAATTAATTTTTGTTTATGTAGAAAAGTACAGCTTATTATTGGTTTGGTGCATATGGCACAACCTCTGAATAGAGAAACACGGTAAAGAAGCTTCAGGAGAAGTTTTCTCAAAATACATCCAAAAAGAATTTTTTTTGTTTGTATTTGCACTATTGCTTCTGGCACATGTTCTGAAGAAAAAGGTTAATTTTTATGAAATTTTCGGCATTTGATATAAAGTTAAGACCCTGTCTGTGAAAATGAACAATCTGCTTTTGTGCTGAATATCAAAATTTTCTTGAAAAGTTTTTAATTCTTGTTCCACATCCATGGAAACAGGTGGGTAATTTTTAAATTATGAACTGATTAGAAAAATTTTGGTTTCCACTCGACTGGGTTTGTTCAAATTGGGTTCCATTATTAAATTTTTGGGAAGTGGTCAGTGCCACACCCCTAAAAGTCAGTTATACATTTTCCGCCATTTTTTTTTCTAATTTTTATATATTTGCAAATACACTGGATCGCCTTGACAACTTCAAAATAAAACTAACACAAATTTTCTCCCAATTTGTATGAACAATTTGTTGCATACCCGAAATGGTGGCTTGTGAAGCAAACAACCATCCTCAGTAGACGCTAAATTTGTGCCTATGAAGCAAAGTCGATAGTTGATACTTTAAAAACCATACACAATTTTGTAAAACAGATTTTCGAAACAGAAATAGCACATCTAAAATACATATAACCCATAATTAACTCAATTATTTTTTATAAATGGTCAGTGTGCCAAACCAGTGATAAACTGACGATATGTATGCAAGTACGTATGCATGTATGTAAGTGGTGTTGCATAAAAAATCTATGCTCCAAAACTTTTTTAAAATATTTAATTCCTTATGTACACATACACACATACGTATGCTGACCATAAATTAGTTTTTGATTTTTCAAATTGTCGCATATTTTAAGTTTGCATATTATTTTCATTTATTAAAAACAGAACAGAAAAAAAGAATGCATTTCAGAAAGAAAAAGAAAAAAAAATGATAAAATAAAATCAAGTTGAAACATGCAATAGAAAAACGGAATATGTTTTGTAGTTGTTGACATGCATGTCAAATGATGATTGTCATGTACTGTGTATGTATTTGTTTCCTGCATAAGTAAATGTTTTTACGATTCCATTTTTAGCAATCAAATCATAATTTTTTTATGTCTATTATATGTGTGCTTTTCACAAAAACAATTGTCAATTAAATGCCAATTATTTACTAACTGTCAACATTTTATTGTGTATGAAAATATCATGTGCGTGCCGTTGTAAAGCTGCAGTTTCACATCCAAAATATTGTTATGAAAATATCCCAGCAAAAAGTTTGCTGGCAAAGTAATGAGTTGATATGCTGATAGTCATACTCTTCGCTACTTCTAGTACTTTGGCTTTTCAATTAATTCCTTTAACATGGCCATGTAGGAAGACAAAGGTTATTAATCATCATTTTTTTTTTGTCGAAAGTAATATTCGGGACCGTCTACTTTTATTTGTAAGTCTTAACGACAACAACACTATAATTAAAGTTTTCAAAACCACAAAAATCCAGCACGAAATGCCAAATTTTGGCTACTTTTTCATACACATTCATGCAAACATTTATTTTATATACAACTACAGCAACAAAAGTTGAGGGTGGCGATGGTTGAAGTAGTCTGCCGTTGACTATACAGCGAAAAATTATCCTGAGTTCAACCCCAGGTTCAGATTCAGGCAGTGGGCTATTTATTAAACGAGACGGCATAGAATTTTTATATGGTTATAATGGCAAAACATTTAAAATTTTGCTTATAATTTGGGTATGTTAATTAACAGACATTATTGAAAACCACTTGGCCCACACACTTTTTCACAGATATTGTGCATCTAAGCTATCTGCACCTAATTTGGATACTTTAACTGTTGTGGCTTAATTTTTTGGTAATCTTGTGTGTAACAGTGTTTTCACACTGACTGGTTTTAAAACAAAAGTTCGTTTTACTTTTAAATCAACTATTAAAACCAGGCTTTAACCTATAAAAGTAGTTTTCAGCAAAGCATCTTAAAACCTTTTTTGAAATGGGTTTTAAGTTGATTTTATGAAATGCAACCTTGATTTTCATGTACTAAAGTCAGTGCTACCGAGTTAATAAAATTAAAAACATTCGGACATTTAAAGGCGCTCAATGAAATAATAAAAAAAAACGAAAATTTGGTAAATAAAGTCACTACACTAATTTAAAACAGCAACAACAATAAAATAGAACGAAAGAAAACAGAAGCGATTGGGTAGACTATAATGAAAATGCTTTCATCGTGTGGTGGGTAGAGAAAATAAATGAAATTTTATTACACAAACAGTGCGTTAACTGCATATTTTGATTATCATTATTGTTACGTTGTTGTGTTCATACACTTGTCCCAACCATATGTTCACAGTTTTAAGTACATAAATAATTAGTAAGTTTGGTCTTCACAGATGAAAAGGTTAGACCTATTTTGCTGGTCTCGTCGATTTTCGATTGTTATAAAAAAAAAAAAGAAGCCAAGAATATGCATTAAATTTTGTCGGAAAAATGCACTGGCGATGGCTGAAGTAGTCTGCACATTGACTACAAAAACTAAAAAGTCATGCGTTCGACCTCAGTTTCAGACAAAGTCATAAAAACATTTCGCATTTCTTCTGATGTGCATTTGTGTGCCTTTGTGTGTCAGTTGTTGTTGCAAGATTTCAGGGGCGAAAGCACAATCACTGGTTACTGAACAGTAACAACTTCGTCTAAGCTACAGGTACATCAGACACCCTCCTTCGTCGGTATTGTGTAGCACCGGCGAAGAAAATTAATAATAAAAATTTAATACGTCTCCTTGACATCAGAGACGCTACAATAATGCTACAAAAACAATACCATATATAATAATAATAAAAAAAAAATCCTTCCGCCCATCTTTCTCCAGTTTCCTGGAATATGATGCATCTACTAAAGAAATAGGCATTTTTTATTTGCAAAAGTAACAAGATTTCTTGACATATTGGGGATACAGATTTATATTTTTGTGAAGGGGATTGGATAAACTACCTGCTCCTTTAATTTGTATCCATTTGGTCCAAAAATGTAAGCACAGTTCCATTTGGAATAGGTACATCTCGATTTTTCATGTTTAACAGAGGCCTGTTAACACGTTAACAGAGCTCTGTTAAGGCAGTTGGTTTGTGTCTAGGGTTTAAATTTCGAAATTTATCTTCACACAGGTAAAAACAAATAACGTGCAAAAAGCAGTGTTGTGAGGCTTCACCCTCTGTCACTTTTCGTACCACCCGTTCCCGCTAGTTGCTTAACTTTCTGTTTAAAGTAATATAATCAGACATTGTGAAAATGACCGTTAACATGCTGTGTATTCATTGATCATTTTAAATTTGACAACATATTAAAACTTCTACAGTATTTTATTGAGCGAACAGGATTAGAACTTAAGCCATCTTAATTCTATATTATTTAAGTCATTCAAAGGATAAAAAGTAAAAAAAAGAAATAAATAGTGCTGATTTCTCTAGTTTCTGAAACTAAAGTTTGAATAAATTCTTCATACAAATGTATTGTTAAATATTGATCTAATAGAGCTGAACATATCGAGCTTTTGGTGCAATACCGTGAATTGAGAAAAATGCATTTGAATAGAGGACATGGCGAGATAAATTATTACCTCACACAGATGTTGTCAGGACATGGATACTTTCTGAAATATCTCCACCAGATGGGTAAGTTGGAAACATCTCTCTGCATCTATGGTGATTTCATAGGAGCAGGAGAGAGCCCCCGCCCCGAAGCAATGCGAGATCGGTACCAGCTTGGTGGACTGGCTCAGGGATAAAGCGGGGTTTTTAGTGGGTGCAAAGCTCACATACCAGGGCTGTAACGACAGCATCTGAGATGCGTTAAACGTTTTTCCTCCCTACCCGAAAAAAAAAATTATTATTATTATTATTCTTATTATATTCATATTTATATAAAATATACTTATTATAATTCTAAATCAATCAATTAGTTTTTCTTTGTTAATTCTTCATAATTTTTGTTTTAAATACTGAACATAAAATTATTGTACTTAATAAATTGTAAGTTTTATTTATTCTGTCAAGTGTCGAATTCTTAACGCTGGCTGTTGTGGAAAAAATATGGCACAAAAGCCTGTGACGTTCAATATTGATATTGTTTAATTATATGTGAAAGAGGCATACGTTACATCGAGCGTAGACAGTAATCAGAAAATTTTTTGATGACTGGAGTTGGTTTTAAAACCACGACTTATAGGGGGGCAGTACCCTTAATTTTACAAAGGTAGACAAATGCATTATAAAACATAAATAATTAAGATATTAACAATGTAGAGCCTTTATTAAGCTTTCGTTTTTAAACATGTCTCAATGAATTTTCTACAGCTGGTATGCGATTTTCGCTAATACTTAGATACTCGTTTCTTGTATGAAGCCATATCGAGCCTTTGGTCCAATACCGTCGTAATTCAAAAAAACGTGAACTGAGAAAAATGCATTTGAAGTTTTGAGCCATCTTTTTGATAGTATTTTCGTTTACTAAAGTTATTTTTTTTTACAAGTTTTTGAATAAAGAGGCATGTTTTATAATGTTTTCTGTTTGTAAATTTCTTGTCATAAAGGAAATAGTTCATTATTGCAAATAAATATTGTTTGTTGGAAATAGCTGGAGGCAATAAAGACATTTGTAGCTGTATAAACTGAACAGTTAGAGATAGAACCATAATCTTTTTTCCTTTAGATATATATAATTCCCCAAAGATCATTTCTGCATACCCAGCTCAAAAAATTAAAATTTTGAGTTACTGCGGCATTGCAGCAAAGGCTCGATATTGATATTTACGCAGACGTCTAGAACGTTTTAGTACAGATTTAAACAATTTTTTTAAAAGTTATTTCAATGATTTCATAATAGCAATGCTGTAGTTGAAACTTCGTTATATCACTACTGCCAAATTCCTAAGAAGATACAAATATTTATTAAAAATTAGTTACCTGTTGTGTATTCCAGCTGGTGAAACTGCTTCAACCATTTTCAAATATATTTTACTTTTTTTTTTTTATAAAAAAATACAAAATGAAATTGAAATTTCCTGTTCTTTTTGTCTTAGCTGCTGCTTAAATATTTTCTTTTTATTATCGTTTGTATCCTTCCTGTAGCGAATCTTTTATTGACTCTTAATACGCAATTGATTGCTGCTATTTCTTGTTGCTTGATTTAGTTGAAATTCACCGCTTTCCTCTCCTTTCCTTTTTTTTCCCTTTGATAATGTGTTATTTTTCCTTTGCTTGTTGTTTTTAAAGATTCAGTGTTTTCTATTACTTTCTATTGCTTTTCCTACTGTTGGCCTGCTCTAATCAAATGTTCGCTTTAAATATTTCGCATATTGCTTTTGTGTCGTTACTGTTTCTATTCTTCTATACTTTTATTTTTCTACTCTGAGGATATTGCTAATCTTTAAAGCTGTTTTATTTATTTTTATAAATTTCATAAATGGATAAGTGTAATTTTTTTTTATATTGTAATTGACTATTGACGAGAGTTTATTGAAAATAATAAACAAAGTACTTTGCATAACCGTATTGAATTTAATGGAGTGAATGATTTCTTTATTTGACTGATGCAAGCGTTGCGCAGTAGAAAATAAAGATTTGAAGGGTTTTAATATCAAATTCATCAAGCCGAAGAGCAAATAGTTGATGGAAAATCGTCCTGCATAGTCATGGCGGCTGATATTGTTTTCTATTTTTATGTCACAACTTGCATGCCATGATTTTACTTAAAAATAATCCTTTTTTAACAACGATTTATTCCGGCATTTTAATTGAAGGCTTTGCTTTCTTGACAATAACGTCAATGCCATAGAAAAAATTTTAGAATAGAATATAATATTGCTTGGTTCATTCAAATTTCGATGGCATGGTTTAATCAGACGTGCAGATTTACAGTCAGATCAAGAGTGGAAGCATTTATTTTCTGACAGCATAACGAAAACACTTGTAACGGTCGACCTTGAATAATATTTTGGAGACCGTGCTACTTATATTTCTGACTGGGCTCAGTAATAATGGTGTGGATTTTTGTGTCTTTTGAAGCAAGTTATAACACGTCACTAAATAAATTAAAAATTAGGTAGCAAAACGAAAGTATCGACATCAAAACAATTAATTAAAAAATATATTTACATTTAACATTTAACATGTAGCAAATATTTTAAGAAGTTTAAGATGAAAAGTACTACTTCTATAGTCTATTAGCCTCCCTATACCTTTCTTTATGCAACAATATCGGTGGAAATTGTATTATTTGAATATTTGATTATTGATCTCTGATGTGATCACATCACATTATAGTATCCGAATAAAGAAATTTATTTCTGCACCACAATATACTAGATGATATACACTATATGTGTATATATATATATGTACAGGGTGGTGCAGAATGAGCTATATAGTTTGAATTCTTTATAACTTTTTCAATTATTATTTTTTCTTTTGTTTTTTTTTCAGCATTTTGTGAAGAAGACTTGGGGAATTAATTATCAATCATTACATGATTGAACACAGCAGCTGCCTCAATGGCTTTGTTAAGGGATATATTCGGCGAACGATTTTAACTGGCCTCCACGTTCACCAGATTTAACAGGTCCTGACATTTTTCTTTGGGGATATTTGAAAGAAAGAGTATACGTTAACAAACCAAGAACCATACTCCAACTAAAAACCAACATTCGAAATGAAATCATGGCCATTACACCCGAAATTTTGTGAAAAGTTATGGAAAATATGCTGAAAAGAGCACGATGTGCGAAGCAGAAAATTGACATCACTTACAGCATATCATTCTTCAAAGCTAATTGCAAAAAATTTCCCCAATAATATACTGTATTTTATCAAAAAAAAAAAAAAATTAAATAAAAAATAAAAATAAAATATATAAATATAAAAAGTAAATAAAAAAGTTATAAACAATTTAAACAATTTAGCTCATTCTGCGCCACTCTGTATATACGAGTAAATTCGTGCAAACAAAATCACAATTATTTATTTAATTTTTGCTCTTATTCCGTATCACTCTAAACCAGTTTATCCAAAAATCAAGGCTAATATTTACAATGAACCAACCATTATTTCTCACAAATCTTTTCTCTGAAGTTAATTCAAAAACTATTCTATGGAATAATAATAGCCCAGCGTCAGTCTTCCATCCTCCTTGCACATGCACCATCCAATCACTGCTTCACTAGATTTAAGTTCTAATTTTAAGGAAGTTTCTAATCAATGTGTTGGAAAAAGTCAAATCATACTATGATAGTAACACTTTTGTGATACCTGCTATAGGCTTATTAATGAAACAGCAGCTCCTAAAAGTTAGATAGATCTAAGACAGTGGAGAATTTAATACTGAATACAATAGAGAACTTATGGAGAAGTTTCGCTGTATCCTTCTGTATATATTATACAGCACTCATAAGTTAGATATAAGTTAGTGTTTGCACTAATGAGAATTAAGACTGATGCAATTCAACATGTTAAGTCACTTTTAGCTGGGGAAGATTTAAATCAAATGTCAATAAACACTACTCCCTCTATCCTCCTTCCCATAACCTAATTTCCTAGTTCCAGCACAATGCATTGCATGTGTAGGGGTCATCCCATGAGTGTCGGTCCAAGAAAAAAAAAAAAAAAAAAAAAAAAATTATATGTAAATGACATTTTTTATTAATTTTTCTTATTAAGAAAAAAAAACATATTTAAACCAAATTATTTTCCTTCCCCTTTCAAAACAATTTTTCTATCACTTTTTTTTTTTCAAAAAAAAAAATTTTTATTCCAACTTTTTTTTTAAATTCTTTTCAAAATCTACTTGAATTTCAATTCCATTTTTTTTTAATTGTGATATAAAGTAATAATACAGTACATTAAATATTCATCACACGCTGATACTGATTTGATGAGCAAAAGAACGAGATCTTCGTGTGCCAAAGTGCTTGTACGTCTTCGCGCTAAAGTTCTTACTGGCCTGCGGGTTAATAAAAGCTTTTGGCCCTCCGTTAAAAGAGTGAATGTTGATTCTAGTTCTTCTATTCCAGCTCTTTTAAAAGATGTTCAAATATTCACTGACCCAATTCATAAAGTTAACCTTGTAACTGAAAGTAATTCTCAGTTGGCGGTTTGCTGCAATCAACCACTGCCCAATCTCGAGAGTGTATCAGTAATTATGAGGGTGGCGATGGCATGATGGATGGTAATCTGCACGTTGACTACAAAACCAAAAACAGACCTGGGTTCAACGCCAGTTTCAGACTAAAAATATAAAAAAAAAAACATCTCGCATTTTTCTGATGTGCATTTGAGTGTCTGTGTGTGTCAGTTGTTGTCGGAAGGTTTCAGTGGCGAAGGCATAGTCACTGGCCACTGAACAATACCGGCTTCAGCTGATAACAATCCGCAATCATATAAGAACGCCCTCCTTCGTCGGTATTGTGTAGCACCGGCAAAGTAGAATAATAATAAAAATGGCTACTAAAACGAAGCTTCAGCACTGCTGCGAGTATAAACAAAGAACGTGCAAAAGCAGAACGTGCAAAATAATTAATTAAGCTTCACCTCCTGTCGTTTCTCCTACTATTCCTTTCCTATAGTTCCAGCACAAAGCTTCGCATGTGTAGGAGTCATCTCCTGAGTGCTGGTCCCAAATGAAAAAAATGTACTTTAGCGCTCGTGCAATTAAAACATAAACAAGTCTTCCGGGCCGGAAGGAATTCCAGCACTGCTATTTAAGCTTTGTTCTTCAAATGTTATCATGTCCATGGGCAATCCTTTTCAACACAAGCAGGCCAATTGCCTGCAAATGTAACGCCGATCTCCAAGAGGAACAGGATAATTACAGTAAAAATTTACAAATCCAATCGCAATATGTTTCATCATTTCCAAAATAATGGAAAGTATGCTGAACTTCCATGTAGTGAAGTATCTAGACTAGACACAAGGGGTCTTCCCTGAAGTCTCCTACTGGATAACCCTGTACATTCTCGCCACTTGCCTCTTCTCTACACACTATTCCGTAAAAAAAAACAAGTTATCACAGAATGTCAGTTTACTTCTCTTAGTAAAAGAAAACCTGTAGGAGGATATGCCACATTGTGTGTGAAGAATCACTCAATGAATTCCTATACGATGCTCAAGGGCAATGGATTAAACTAAACGACGTTTAATTGAATTTTCTTTCCGAAAACCCTCTGAGCCAGCTTAATGGTAACAGCATTTCGTGTCAATCAATTTGAGAACATATTTGCTACAGTTGCTCTATTATTGTAACCATAAGCAAGTTATTACATAGAATTACTTACGCCATCAAATGGGTCTGTTGATATTTAACAAGAAAATTATGTAACAATTATCACTTGGAATTCTTTGTCCTTTTTATTCGTATTAAATTCACACATCATTGCACTTCTCAGATAGAAAAACTATTAATTATCTCAAACACTTTATTGCGGTAAAATATCTGCCGATTAATTTATTTTTTTTTCTTCGTTTATAAAAATGTCTTTTCAACTCTTTTTTTGTCGGTTTTGGGACAAAGTGGCCAATTTATGTTTAAAAATTAGTGATGCATTAAATTTCCATTTGTATGGGCGACAACAGAGATTTCTTTCTTATTGACACTGTTCAATAATTTTAATTTTTATGTATTTTTTTCCTTCATCCCAACCAGTTTAAAAAATTTTTTTATTTTTTTGGCATTGGTATTTGTATATATATGAAATGGGTAGAAAAGCTTTGGCCAATTAGTATGCCAACCGTATAAGCTTGACATGAGCAAAATGCAAAATAAAAGAGATTTTACCAAAAAAAAAAAAAAACAGAAAATGTGAATAGAAAGTATTTTCCACTTTAGTTCAGCACATTTACGATGATTTACAAAAACCACACATACATATGTATATGGATACAAATATATGTACAAGCACCCAACTACATACATACGTATGGCGGAATATATGTGTATCTTTGTTTGACATATTATTCCCATAGCAATCAAAGTAATTGGGGAATGCCCCACAACGTCGAAAGGTAACACATTTTATGGCAGCAGTAAAAGGAATTACGACAATAAGGAAACTTATAAGGAAAGCCCTTTTGCAATATCTCGCTGATGTATTTATATATATACATAAAATCGCATTTAGTATACCAGTATAATGGGCAGACATTATATATATGAATATATTATACATGTATCGGCCATATTCTAATATTAAAACTGAAATATATTTCTGTTGTCCATATTTCTGGTGGTAGCAACTTGTAGAGCTCTGAATTCAATTTTCGGCCGCAGTAATCTATCCCAGCCGACAAGCTGTGCGTACTGTAGTTGATAAATTTTAGCGCAGATAATGGCTGTTGCCATGCCAAAGAGCTGTGATACTGTTTGACGCAACGTAAATAACGCGGCCGGAAGTGCATCCATTCGAAATGACTCAGTGACCCAAATCAGTCAATTTCACATCGCTCGCAAGAATTGGGGACATTCGACGTACATTAAGGAGTACTCCGCGAAAAAAACTCGTGCCATCTTTTTAAGATAGCAAATTGACTTAAGAATAAAAATCCACTTGATGCCAAAACTTTTTTCATTGTCCTCTCAAGAAACAGCCTGATCGAATGGCCGCCTCGTTTATGCCATTTAACAATTTTGAAATTTTTTTTTTTTGAATTCTTGTCAAGTCCTTAAGTGATATCAACAAGTTTAGAAGAGCTTACAGGCAACATTCAAAGCAAATTTGTCAAAACTCCGTTTAAAATTTGTCCAAAAGTGTTGTAAAATTGGGAGCAAGAAATCGATCACTATAAATGGTCTCGGTGTGGACAGTTCTGGCACCAGTGCTCAGAAGATGTCTTCTACGTTTGCATACACCGGAACTAAGGAAAGGGTTTGTGATAGAGATGACAGGTGGAACGAGAAGCTTCAATACCTGTACAATGCTGCTTTTGCATGTTTATTGTTTTTATAGCGGGTCAACGCAACGTCTCTGGTGTCAATTCAATTTAATTCCATTCAATTTTGAAGCTTCGTTTGAGTAGCCATTTATAATAATTATTTTACTTCGCTGGTGTCACACAATAACGACCAATGCCTGTGGATTGGTATCAGCCGAAGCCGGTACTCTTCAGATTTCAGACCCGTGACTATGACTTCGCCACTGAATCAACATCCGATAACATCAGCATCAGTAAAATGCGAAAATGTTTTTATGACAGTCGGATGCTGGGCTCGGACCCAGGACCTTGGGTTTGCTTTTTCTACCTCGTATATCGTCACCTGAAATGCAAAAGGGCTTAACAACCAAAAACTCTAAATTTAGTTTTTAATGGATATTGGTACAGTCCATCAAGACACACGTCTTCAGAAATTTTTAGTTTTCTATTTTTAAAAATATCGACTCTATTAAAGAAATTCAAAAGGTCGTAACAACAAATTATAATTTTTCATACTTCAAAAAAGTGCCAAAAATAATAAAAAAAAAACTATTTTAGTTATGCAGTAATTTTCTTCAATATTTCCCTTATTTTTTGTGTAGAAAAATAAATTCATCGATGATATTGCGAAAAAAATCATATTCAAATCATAAATCACCACAAGACTTTTTGTTTTATTAAGCTTTTTGTGTCTCATGTAAAATTTTTAAAAGTTATGATACGCCCTTTCGCATTTTAGGTGACGTTATATATTTCTTTTAATACTGAAAGGAGTTTCAATTTCTGTTAAAAATAAATACGAACGTAGGAATATGTTTTAATCAAACTTATTGAGCCTGTCTGACTGCTGTAGACATAAGTCAGTTATTGCATTTTTTTTTTATTTGATTTAAATATGTATCCAATCCAGCCTCGACTAAGACATTCTAACATTACATTCTATGCAAAGACTTTGTTGTTAGTTCGTAGCATTATCTACGGCTATGGCTCCACTGTAATTTGGTAGTTCCATCCAATGTTATTCACAAATATATTTTTGTTTGGAAAAAAAACTTATTTCAAATGCCCAGAACTTCCAAATGTATTATACAGTTGCCCAATAAAGTTTACATACAGCGCCAATATTTAGGTTTTCTTTTTATTTCAAAAGAATTATTTAAATTTAAGCTAAACAAATATTTTTATTTTCCAAATAAAACATGCATAAAAGAAACAAATTCATTCATTTATTTTTTGGCTTAAAATAAAGTACATACAGCTAAAATTAGACTTTGATTTGCAAAATTTTAATGAAAATAACTTTAAACTAATATTTTGTCGGGCCAACTTTAGCATTTAGCAATGCAATTGATGAAACCAATTTTTCTGCTATATCTGATCCAATTTTTTGCCACTCGTCTGTTAGTGCTTTTTTTAGGTCATCTTTGTTAGATATTTTATTTTTTCGCACGCGTCTGTCCAATTCATCCTATAAATTTTAAATTCGATTCATATCCGGGGATTGAGGTGGAGAATGTAACTGCTTGGGGACTCATAAAAACATCTCGCATTTTTTCTGATGTGCATTTGTGTGTCTTTGTGTGTCAGCTGTTGTCGGAAGGTTTCAGTGGCGAAGGCATAGTCACTGGTAACTGAACAGCAACGGCTTCCGCTGTATCCAATCCACAGGCATATCAGAACGCCCTCCTCCGTTGGTATTGTGTAGCCCCGGCGAAGTAAAATAATTATTAAAAAAAAATGGCTACTAAAAACGAAGCTTAAACATTTAATACGTCTCCTTGACATCAGAGACGCTACAACACTGCTATAGAAACAATGAACGTGCAAAATGCAGTATTGTAAGATAATGAAACTTCACCTTCTGTCATTTTTCCTACTATACCTTTCCTCTAGTTCCAGCGCAATGCACCGCATGTGTACGGTTCAGCTCCTGAATGCTGATCCAAAATAAAAAAATAATAAAAAATTATAGAGAAGCCATTCCCTTACAATGAGAGGTGTATGTTTAGAATCGTTATCCTGCTGGAAGATACATTTGCCAGAAAGGCCCATGTTGCTGGCGGACGTCTTCAAATTTGCATTCAGAAGATTCAAATATTGTAGTGCAAAATAAATACCAAATTTCCTACACCAGCAAAGGACATACACCCCCCAAACCATTACAGATCCTCGTTTTTATTTGATTACTTTATTTTAAGCCAAAAAATAAATGAATATTTGTTGTTTTAATGTATAATTTATTTGGAAAATGAAAACATTTGTTTTGCTTAAATTTAAATAATTCTTTTGAAATAAAAAGACTTTGTTGTTCAACTGTAAATATTTTGTAACGATCAAAAAATATATTACAATAAAACCAACAAATTGACCTTTTTCCTTTACACGGGTATGCTGACATTATCGTGTCGTTTATTAAATTTACACTGCCCAACTGCAGGTAAATAATTTCTGATCGAAAATTTGGAAAATGAATACTGAATGACAAAGAAATATAAAAACAAATAAATGCTGTATCAGCATTGTTTCACGTATTCAATCTAAAAAGTCTAGACACATAAAAACTCAAAAATACTAAAAGATGTGCCAAAATATAAATTTAAGCATCTTTCTTATACAGTGATTTATACTCAAGTTCTAATAATTATTTGCTTCTTTATTTTTTTTGGTGAGAATTTATTTGTCGAAAAGTTTTCCAATGTGCCAAACTTTTAGACCAAAATTATTTGCTAAAATAAATCTTTGTTTAAGTTTCTTCATTCATTGTTGCAGATTTGAGAGAAATTGTTTTGCGAAAAACCGAAATTAAAATTAAAACTTTTTTTTTTTCTCAGCCATGATTTGTTACATTATTTTGTACTTAAAATTGACATTCAATAAGAATGAAGTGTATAGAAAATTCTTTGATACGACATTTAAAGTTATAGTTTTTATTTTATTTGGCGCAATCATTTCACTCTTTCCTTAGATCAGATCAATAATATTTTTTTAGGATTTTCTTTACACTTCAGAAAAGTTTATTTTTGATTATTTCTTCTTGCAGTGCAGTGCACGAGCAAAAGTTTTCAAAATATTGCTCACAATTGAAAGTGTATTAAGTAAATAAAAATTCGTTATGTTTTAGTTATCAATGTATTTGTATGTATTTATGCATGTGCGTACATTTAAAAATCTTGGCTTTAAGGCGAACACTGTATTGAAAAGTTCTTTCAAAAATAATATGCTGTCACAATTATTTTCAATGGAAATAGAAAGAAATATTTTAAAAAATGTTTCAACTAAATCCAGAGTAAGACAATAATGTTTTAAAGAATACTTTCAATTTCATTAATTCTTTCTAAATTTATTAATAAGTTTCTTAAAGTAAAGTTTCTATATATATGAGCCATCAAAGCACTGGCAGTCTTTAAATTGTCAGCTTGTATCGCGAATTTTTTTTTTTTTTGTAAATTAAATTAAAAAAAAAATAATAATAATTCAGTGATGCCCTTCCTTCATGCTGTTAGTCAAAGTTTAAATATATTTTTAAGTAAAATATATTACACAAGTTAAATTAGGAACTTGCATATGAATCCTCCATACAATTCATTGAAACACCCGAAAACTTTTTTTGAAACTTCAGGGTATATAAAGCAATTTCTTTTGAAATTCTTCTGCGCACATTTTAACTAAAATTTTTTACTTTCGCATTAACCTGCTTATGAGAAGCATTTACTTTTAGTTCAGCAAAAGATAAAAGACTTTCAAATTTATTCCTAATATATAGGGTCTTTCATTAAGCGCTTCCTATCTCTAAATTGAAATAAAACAAAGTAAAATATATGATATCTCTATCATCGAAACTTTTGATTCGTTGGAAAGACCTATCGACCCATTATGTGGGTAACATAACATTGTTGCAATGTCCGCCATGGCTTCTCTGGAAATGTCCCATTTATCACGACTATGGCATATAAATCAGGCTGAATTTGAACGAAGGCATGGGTTATGTTGTCTTTGAAGACCGCTGTGTATTGTGGCTCATTCGCATACATCTGCGACTTGTGAAAATCGCGCTAGAAAAAGTCTAACATGATCAAATCGCACGATATTGGTGGCCAGTTCAACTCCACGTAAGATGACCATGTCCTCAAATACCTCGTCAAGAATATCAAATTTGGCATGAATTACAGGCTGTGCGCCTGGCCAACGTCGCTCTGAAAGACATATGGACCGATGACACCGCCAGCACAAAATACACAACAAACAGTGACTTTTTCGTGATGCATTGAATGCTCTTGGATCTCATGTAGATGGGTATTGTTTCAAAAGTTCAAACATTCATTCAAAAATGGGCCGCATCGCTGAAGAAGATTTTTTTGCGTGGTACGTTGAACGATCAGAACACCCATTTTGATAAACCAATTTTATTATTTGCTGAATGCTGTATCCGTCCCTGTCCCACAAACGCCAAGTAATTTGACAGATGTAGCCTCAACAAGATGGTTCGGAAGTCCTTGTTGGAAGATTCTTTATAAAGACATGTGAAAATACTACCTGTACGCACAAATTTAATTTTTACATTTTAAACTTAAAGAATAGCTTTTATAGTAAGTGTGTGTGTGTGTGTGTGTGTGTGTGTGTCTGTATGTATGTATAAACATATCATGCAGATTAAGCTTAAACTTGGAAATATTAAAATATATTGTGGAGTTTGCTAATTTAAAATGAAATATAATCGCCAACTTATTATATCATTTATTTTCATTTTAATAAAATGCTTTAGTTAAGCTAAACTAAATGTTTCTTATTTTGATAAATTTTAAAATGTTTGCTTCATATGTATATCTCAAGCAAAGGCCTCTATGCTGTCTTAAACGCCTAAAATTGCCATTGTGCTAAAACAGTTTAATCGTAATATTTTACGTGGAATTATTATTTAATAAACACATGTCGTATTATCCACATGATTAAACACTGTTCGTTCATAACAAACAACAACAGCAACAATAACGTCGAGCCGAGATTTCTTTCCAAAGACTATTTCCACTTAATAAAACTACCACGAGTTGCTTCTTCGGCAGCCATCAAATTTCGTGTTTCGTGGAACAAATAGTGGTAAGTGCTGGTGCGTATACTTTATTTAACTGCACAAACGTATATTAATCATACGCCACCGTTGAAAAAATTGTAATACAATTTGCCAATACAGTCGATTTTTGATAATTTGAGATTCGCTAATTTGAATCCAGGGATATTTTGTTTTTTTTTCAAAGTAGCGAGGCTGACGTAGTCGGCACGTTAACTACAAAATCTTCAAAAAGTCCTGGGTTCGAGACCAGTTTTAGACTAAGTCATAAAAAACATCTCACATTTTTTCTGATGTGCATTCGTGTGGCTTTGTGTCACTGGGCACTAAACAGTACCGCCTTCAGCTGATAGCTTTATATATAGGCACATCAGGACGCCCTCTTTCGTCGGTATTGTGTAGCATCGTCGGCGGTTAATTACAAAAAATAACAACTAAAACCAAGCTTGAAAAGTCCATACGTCTTCTTGTAACCAGAGGCGCTGTTATATAAAAAAAAAACTTGCAAAAGCAGTGTTATCACATAGTGAAGCTTCACCTCCTGTCAGCTCTCTCATTATGCCTTTCCTTTAGTTACCAGCACAATGCAGCGCATGTGTAGGGGTCATCCCCTAAGTGCTGGTCCAAGATAAAAAAAAAATTTTATTTAAAATCTTTATTTTTGTGTGTTGTTTTAATTGCACAATTTTAAACTTGTTTCTCCTTTTTTTTCTTTTGTTAATAGAATTTTGGCAACACTGATTTTTTTTTCTTTCTTGTGACTCTTTGTTTCATGCCAAGAAATTTGATGCAATTTATTATTATGTCAATGATTGTTAATAGTTTGTAGAAAGCCAAAATCAACAAACATTCAAAAGCCAACAGTGAAATAATAAAAATAGAATATAAAATGGAACAGCAAGAAGTCATAAACTAAACCACCAACAAATAAAACATTTACTTACTTGCGGATATTTTTCCAGTGTTTGGGAAATTGAGGAAATTTATGAAGATTTTATATTTAAAAATACACAGGCACACACTAATGCACAGAAGCAACTATAGACTCCTGCTGTTATTGATGATCCATTTATAGTCAATTGGCTTAAAGGTTTCCTGTTAGATTTTTTTACTTAATACATCGAATATTGTGGCAAACTCGAGACGTTGATGAGGGTGAAAGATACGGCTGTGAAAGCATTGTGTTAGCCACCAGTGAATTGCATAGCAGGAGGTAATTTATATTAAAGAATTTTTTTTTACGTTTCCTTTTTTTCTATATTTATCTGTTAACGCCATTATGACATTTTTTTCCTTTTTTGTTATCATTTAAGGTATTCACGCCATATTTATATATATAGATGCGTGGCCCCATACTACAATAGTTAAGAAAATGTGTCATAAAAATATTAAGTTCAGAAGGAATATTTATTGAATATAAAGGAGAACTTTCGTGAAAGCTTGATGTCTAAATGAATGTTTAGAAATTCAACTTTTATGGGATATAAAGTAAACCATGTAAAAGCAAATGTATAATTTAATATGTTAATCTGCGTAGTAAAGTCATGTAAAATTTTGTTAACTTTTCAGCATGAATAGGAAAAACTTTTCAAGTCACAACAATATTTCTGTACCCAATACAAGCTGTGCAATTATAGATTTTATTATTATGAAATGTCCCCTCAAGAGTAAATATTAGTAGTATTTGGTAAGAATTTTGTTTCACTGAAAAATATGTAAAAATCGTAACACGATGTTCGAAAATTATGATAGAAGGAAGGGCTATAAAGCATTAGGTAACTACTGTTTGTCTGTTTATCTCATCGTTTTAGAGGTTACAACAAATTTTAGCGATTTCACTCCAAAATTGAATAAAAAAATAATAAATTTTTTTTTATCTTGAATCAGAACTCAGTTGATGACTCCTATACATGCGATGCATTGAGGAGAAGGATAGTTTGTAGAAATAACAGGAGATGAAGCTTCACTGTCTTCACGTGCTTCGGCACGTTCTTTGTCTTTGTTTTATAGCAGTGTTGTAGTGCCTCTGATGTCAAGGAGACATATTAAATTTTGAAGCTTCATTTTTAGTAGCCACCTTCAGTAATTTTTTTTTTTATTATTTTTACTTCACTGGTGCTACACAATAGCAACGAAGCAGGGCGTTCTGATGTGCCTGAAGCTGGTACTGTTCAGTGACCAGTGACTATGCCTTCGCCACTACAACCCCCCGACAACAACTGATACAAATACTCATTAGCAAAAATTGCGAGATGTTTTCACGGGTCTAAAACTCGGGTTGAACCCAGGAAACTTTTAGTTTTTGTAGTAAATGTGCAGACCACTTCAGCCATCGCCTAAATTGTTGGACATTATTTTTTCATTCTTGCACCAGTGCTCAAAGAGTTGTCCCATACGTGTGCAATGCATTGCTCCGAAACTATGATGCTGGCGTACAATTGAATGAAATTATTGATTTTTGCAATGTTCGTAGTGATTTTCATTTACACTCGTGTTGAATAAGTGAAAATTACGAATAGTACCCGGACACTAGATCAGTTGATTAAAGACACTATGTTTTAAATTTTCGTAAAGAATTGAAATTTTATTTGCTTTTCTCGCGAGTTTTTTTAGTAAAACTATTTTAGTGAATATTTTCCATAAGTTCGTTTATTAAAAAATTTCGAAAAATAATATTTTAAAATTCATCAAATATAAATGGTGCATTACGTTTTTTTTTTCTATTTTTTTGTTTTAAAATATTTTCTGTTTCAAATTCATCGTGCCTAAAGCTTTAAACTGCTAACAGCTTTTGAGTTTATATCATGCGAATAAAGTCGTGAGTGTGTTGCTGCCGTAGTTGTTGCAAGCAAAACTAATGTCATGTCATTTCGTATGAAAGCAAAAATGACATAAATGTGAAGGAAGCGAACAACTGTAGAAGAAAATAAAACAACTAAAAAAAATCACAACTACACCACTAACACACTCACAAATACTTCTCGCATTCTCTTTGCATAGCGTGACACATTGTACGAGTATGTATGCATGTGTATGCATACGTATGTACATATGTACGCATTTATGTGTGTTACATGTATTGTGATCACAAAATTATTGAGAGCTGAGTTTTGAACAGCTATTCGTACAACAGCTGCTGATGCCGAAAATGATGATGACGATGTATATGGTGATGATAATATTGCAGCATGATGACTCTCGTAATGAAGATTATCAGCTTGATGAATATTGTGATGTTTATTGTTAGAATACCAGCTGAGGTTTAAAAAAGCTAACGGGATTGTATGAAAAAAAAAATCAAAAAAAAAAGAAAAAGAAACAATGGAATGACATGAAAACTGTAACAAAATTCTTTAGCCAAGCCACTCATACTCTGACACATATTAACTGCAGTTGCAGTAAAATTTCTATTCGTTGCAAACTAAAACACAAACCATCATTACATAAAGCTGGCAAGTAGTCGTAGCAGGCGAAAAAAGCCATAAAAAGCATAACAAGAGCATGGAATACGAGACTAACAAATGCATACAAATGTGTTTATGTATGTATTTGGCAATTCATATGAACAATGATTTTAGAAAAACCATACACATGCAAGTGAGATATTTCAAATACTAAAATATGTGACAGCACAACACAATTATTACACAACACCCAGCTACCATTTGGAAGATTGTTTTTTAGCAATCACACCAATACGTCTTCTTCTAGTGCTTTTGTGATTTGGCGAAAAGAAAATTCTCGAGCATTTTTTAAAAGTTTTCAATTCCAAATGCAATAACAAATTGTGCAATAATGGCAAATTAATAGTTCATGCACTTAAAATGTAAATATTTTGTGCGTCATTTTTTTTGACATATTTTACGCTTATATCGCCTGGGTTTTTTTTAGTTGCATGAGAACTATCGATATCGATAACTATGACTTGATAGCTGAGAATGTCAAACTGTGCTGATATTTTCTTTTCTTTTTTATTTATTTTGTCAAGACAATACGAAATCTACGAAGCTCTTAAGCTTGTCTGTAGGAACAGCCAGGGTATAAGCGGGAATCGAAACCGCACTTTCATATTGATAAGACTAACGCTCAAGCACTAGACTACGGAGGCAGCTGTTCCGTTAAGGTTTTGCAAGTCATCATGAATCCTTTAAGGCCTAAGCAAGGCTTGTAAATTGTGGAACTTTAATTAAGGAAAACAAATCTGTGCGCGAAGTTCACAGAACACTTCTTATATTTTACGGTCAATATAATCGGCAATTCGTTGATTGATAATTTTCGTATTAATTTTACTCTTCTCGATTCGGAACCATCAACGAGACAAAGAAATGTGCAGAAAGTTGCTGCTGTTGCGGGAAGTATTGAAGAAGACGCCGTAATATCGATACGTCGTCATTTACAACACGTTTGACTGAATTGTCGTTTCAAAAATTACTCAGCCAAACTTCAGGGACATTTACTTTTAACAAGATGGTACAACTTGCTCTACAGCTTAACAATCGGTTTATTTTAAAATCAATTTGATGATAATTTTATTTGTAGAAATAGTCATTTCCTTCTTTTGTGACATTTAACGCCTCTAAATTACTTTTCATGGGGCTTTGTTAAGTCATGGGTTTATGCTGACAAACCAGGTACTATTGAAGCATTGGAATAAGCATTGGAATCCAATTTCAAGCCATCATTGACACTATACGGCCAGATCTATTGGAAGAAGTAGTCAGAAATTTGACTGATCTTAACCGCGCCAAAAATCTTATATTTTTAAAAATAAATGCCATTACATTATGTACCCGATTATAATTTAAAAAAAAGTTACATGCCAACAATATTTCTGTATTGCATTCTAAGCTAAAAAAAAAAAAACACCCGGTAGAAGACTGAGAACTACCAAAACTTATAAATGACCCGAAAAACTTAGAAATTAAGTGAAATAAAACAAATAAGAGACTTAAAAAAAAAATAACTTTTCTTTCATCATCACAAATAAAACGCATATCCTTTTATTTGTAATCGCTTAAAAGACTCAAAAAATACTTAAATTTTATTAAAAATGTAAATGATGGCTGGGCACTACAACGTTGCACATTACAATTTTATATTTTTTTGTTTTTAATATCAGCTCAACTTGGACTGGCAGAGAGAAATTTTTGTATATATTATCCATGAAATGTCATAAATGACCGTAGAGCGTCTATGCAAAACAAATCAAATCTGTGTTTCATTGTGTTTGTGTTAATTCACATAATTATAACACATTTGTCTTGGGTTTATCCTTTTCTTTATCATCTGTTCCGAGAAATTTATTTCACAGTAAAAACAAAAACTTCATACAAAATTTGTTAAAGTGATTTAACGTTCGCGTATGTGAGAAGAAAAATTTCATGTGGATACTCATCTCCTTTTCGCGACTTTCGTTTAATATTTTTTGTATCTGCTACAAATAAATTTAAAATATGCTCCGATATACATAATACATTTATACACAAAATCTAAAAAGTTTGGCAAAGTTTGGAGGCCAAATATGACCTTCATTGGATCAATGCAAAATGTTTCATTACATTTATCAACACAGTTTTAGTGCATGTTTCATAATGAAAATATTTCTTTACTTCAATAGAAGATTTTCATATATAAAATGTAAATTTTTCTTTGATATATTGATGTTATAACAGAACATAAACGAATTCAATTCATAAACTTGATGAAAGCTTTCATATATGAAATAATACTGTTGTCATAAATTCAATACAATTAACTATTCTGCATATAAAGTAATAAATGCAATTATATTGTGCGTATATATGTTTGTTCTGTTGTTAAGCTAATCATATGTATATTTTATTGGTGTTTATACCAACTAATCAGCACATCTTCAACCAAACTTCTTCAAAATGGTAAAAAATTTCACATGTTTATATAAAAACTGCAAAAAGTCTTTGAGAATTATTGCATATACAAACAGAAAAACTAAGTAAAAGCGAAATGTACATACATATAAACTAACGCAACGGTACAACAAACAAACATACATACGTACGTTAATTTATTTTTTTATATGAAAAATATTTTATTGTATAGATGAAATACTTTGAATGCATTTATACACTTCGATTTGTATTTTTAAAAAATTATAAAATTAGAAATATAAAACTCTCTAAGCAAAATAACGGCTAATTGAATTAGCTTTAGCAAATCGTATACAATAAATAGAAAAAAAATTATCATACATTTTTTAAAAATAAATAAAACTCATTTAGGCTGTGACAATATATTAATTTATATAATGAACTATGAAAAATTTATAAAGAGCACAAACTATAAAATTCCATGTATCAAATGGCATTGTTCATTGTATTAATGAAAACTTTCGTAATTATAATGAAGAACATTTAATGAAGGATTAATTTTTAGTGTAGTTTTGAGTAAATTCCAGCTCAAACTAAAAATTGCGCTTCACAGAAGCCTTTAATATAATATGTATAATGAGTCCGTGACTTTTCGAATTACCCTGTTATTAACTGAGAAGACAACATTACTCTGTCGACAGTGGTTTGTGGGCGATCGTGAGCAAATGCGGCGGCAAACCTCTTGCAGAGACTTCCTTATAACTCAGTGATCATTGAAACACAAAATTCACTTTTTCGATATAATGCGGTTGTCTGCTATTAATGGAATTATTAATGCACAAACAAAGATATTATTTGATTCTGATCAGCCAAACAGGTAGGTTCTTCATTTAAGTATTATTATGTTCACCAAATAAATACAAAAAAGAGATATCGATAATAAAAATAAAAACAGTTTTGCTATTATCGGGGAAGGGAATTTGAGCTTATTTTGGGCAAAAAATATTTTGAATCTAGATTTAGTACAACGATAGAAAATCTGTGGACCAGAAACCGCAAGTAGGGTTCATTTAACTCAACTGAGGTAATAAATTCACTGAACATAACATGTTCGTATTGTCATTAAATTTTTTCTCATCAACATAATTTTCTTCATTTCACGCCTTATGCTGTTGTTGCCTTTTTTTCTTACATGCCTGGTATTCTGAAATTTATTTTGTTCAAGAAAAAAAAGTAATTAAAAAAAAAAAACAATTTTACAAAAACCCACCATAAAGTTGTTTCACTGTTATTTGTGTGTTCAGTTTTATAATCATTTTCTTTTTTGTATCTCAATAAAAATTGTTGTTTCGCTACACACAGTCGTTCATTCTTTCTATCATGTAGTCATTTATTTTACATGGTTACATGTCTTTTGCCATTTTGTTCTATTTTATAGTTGTGTGACATTTTTGTCACCTGTTAATTGTTTAAATTGGTTTTTCTAAACAAAATGTCCATGTTTGTTTTACAGAATATTAATGCATATTTCTGTATTACGCTATTTCCCGATACGAAGGTGGAAAATGCGGAATGAGGAAAAAATTAAGTTAAAAAGTTTAAAAATATGGCACTAAGTTTTTAAATATTTAATATAGTTTTCAGATTTTTTATTAAAAAAAAAAGAAATTATTTTATGGATCTGCGAGTGAACGTGCTCCAGTCAGCTGACGTTATTATCAAGCATAATGTTAATGAAGTTATTTAAGGGCTTGTTTAAAGGGAATTAAAACACCTCCTTGCTTATAGGAATTCACAGTATGCGCACTTAGAGACTGTACGTAAAACTTATGTATCGTTGGTAATATAGTTTAAATTCTTGCACGTAATTTTTTCGTAACGTTAGCACACTACGAAAGAACAAGGCTGAGATAACTCCCGAGCTACTCGGTTTGCAGCACTGTGGATCATCGCGCTGTGTTTATGATGAAAATATGACGTTAGTCTCTTTTATGCCGATGAAAAATAAAAACGTGTTATTGCTGTCATCAATGCACTATGAGGGACTATTTAGAGAAAAATGTACATATGTGACAGCGTATAGAGAAAGGGACCTAAGGGTAAAAAAAGCAATTTTCACTTTTGTTTTTTGATGTGGACAACATCTGAGCATCGAATGAGACCGATCCCATGCCCCAAAAGTGTTCCCTCCCAGAGATATGCGCGTTTTATGAAAGTGATGGCACACCAAAGATACACGTATTTAAATCTTTAAAATGGCTCTCCTGAACAAAACCGGTTTTTACCCTTAGGTCCCTTTCTATTTTGCGCGTCACATATTTGAAAATTATTTTACTTTTTATAAGAAAGTAATTTCAATATATATTTTTAATGAATTAAAAAAAACAATTGAAATGAAATCCTATCGAAGATTTGTCATTTATTGAAATTTATCAAACGAAATGTATGTATATATACGTACAACTTACGTATCGTTGGTATTAACGTATTATAAAATATCGTTATGGTTCTAGGGTTAAGCTTACACAGCGCCACTTTATTTTCCTATTTTAGCTTTACGAAACACAATTTGAGGTATTTTGAAATGCTTGAAATTTTAGTATTTTTTTTTCCAGTATTGGGAGTTTTAATATAAAGAAATTCTCTCTGCACAAAATTACCGTAAAATTAATGTGTACTTACCGCAGCCACATGATTGTGTAAATTGTTGGCGAGATTTTTTTTTATTTTATTTCGTTTTTGTAAAGGAGATGTCAACACATTTAAAATATAAAAACAAAGTGAGAATGCAATTTATTGTTTTTGTTGTTTGTTATTGTTTCTCAGCGTGTTTGTATGATATACCTGCTGTTATTTGCGCTTCTGTGTACGAGCATGTGTGCATATATTTTTTTTTTGTCTTCTTGTATATAAACATTGCTCTCTAAAAACATAGTGATATATTTTTTTTCGCTTTGTTAAAAAAAAACATGTTGGTAACAATAATAATAATCATATTTTAAACTGCCTGTTAGCAGTTGATATTTGTTGTTGTTATTCATGTTTATATACAACATGTAATGGCTGGAAAAAAATTTTTAATTACGCACTCGCTGCTACGAGCTGGGAAAAAGAAAAGAAAAATGTTTTTGATTTATAAAATGCTGAATAAACTGATTTCCATACAAAGTTAAATTTGTAAACTTTTTGCAAATCAAAAATATTGTTGTGAATATGGCAGTTAATCATAACAGATACTTATGGAATTGCAATGTTATCTTTGCGATTCTTGTAAAAATGTCTTCATGGAATCGCAATAAAGCCCCTTTTGGTTTATACTCATTTTATCGAACGCCTTAGGAGTAAATTTCAAAATCTTTATTTCACATAATTGGCTGTTGAATTTCAATTTCCGCTTATGAAATGAAAACACGAAATATGTCAGTTTCTTAACTAATTATAAGAACATCAGGTAGAGTATACCTTAAATATATGTATGAGAACAAGCGGCTTGATAAATTATTATCAGTAGGCATCTTAGCCAGTATACGATGTGTTAATATTAAGTTATTGATCTGTTCAAGAATTTAGGACTATAAACAAAGCGATATTTTATTTTTATGTTTTACATTTATTGCCCTTTTTTTTAATATTTTTTTATTTTATATTTTTATTATTATTTATTATTATTTTACAATTAATTAAAAAGAAAAAAAAACTATAATAATGAAACTCGAAACTAAGTCAGTCTGTATACAAAATACATACCCCAAAAGTGAATTGGTATTTTCAAGACTTCTTAGCACTTCTTTTACTGAGTTCATTTTTAATGCCATCTTAAATGTTAACAACATTATCACCTTTGAACTCATGGAAAACGCATTCAAAACTGCCGTTTAATTGATATGAACAACTGCGCAGTTGTAATTATAATTTAAATAATTTTTTATATGTTTTACAAGAAGTCATTAGTCCATACTAAAACGTAACCAAATCATGCAATATTCATTGGTTCTAAGCACTCATTTAAATAACTACCTGTTCTTTACTACTACTACTATTCTATATACTATACTACTATTTTTTTACCATGTCACTTCTTGCTGGGTACATAATTATTTAAATAGAACAATATCCAAATGTTTTCCATTGCAACCGTCAACATAAATCCAGACAATGTTGTCGCGAGGATGTCTTAATAGAATCTGACAATCGTGCTAGTGGTACTGCCACAGTTAATTAAACGAAATACATATGTACATTTCGGCATAAATATATCTCATGCTTTTTTAATAAGATTGTAAAAAAATTATAATAAAAATGTATGTGTAGTCAATTAGGGAATCTTTATGAATTTTTTTTATTAAAAAGCAGCTTTCAAATTAACAACAAAAGTGCTCACAATACGAAAACTAAAAATTAAATTCTTTTTCAGTACCAGCAATTTGTTTAATAAAACACGTTTCCAATACATCAAACCGAAAAACTGCAGGCTTTTCCCAAAAACCATTAAAAAGAAATATTATTATTATTATTATTATTATTATTATTATTATTATTATTATTATTATTAACTATTTCCCACGGACATACTGCTGCAAAACGTGAGTTTGCCGCCGAACGAGGTTAACCCACCAATGTTCAATGAAGGGGAGATAAAGGCTGCCGCGAGAGCCCTGAGAAACAATAGGGCACCGGGACCTGATGGAATTCCGGCAGAGGTACTTAAAATAATCGCCGATGAGAGGCCCGAGCTATTACTGAGGATGTACAACATTTGCCTACAGGAAGGTATCTTTCCTGAGGTCTGAAAACGTCAAAGACTGGTGTTGTTGAGTAAGGGAAAGGGAGACCCAGAATCCCCGTCAGCATACCGACCACTGTGTATGTTGGATACCGCGGGGAAACTCCTGGAGATGCTGCTAAAACCCAGAATACAAGCGGTTATAGAGAGCGCTGGAGGACTCTCCTCAAGACAACACGGTTTTAGACATGGTAGATCAACAATGGGTGCTATCGCAGACGTCATAGAGGGGGTGCAAAGGGCACAAACGGGAAACCATTTCTCGAGACGCATCGTGCTACTAGCAACGTTGGATGTTAAGAATGCTTTTAATAGCGTCAAATGGACCAACATGATTAGGGCTCTGGAGGAACGCTTTAGAGCACCACCTTACATGATGATGATGGTGAGGAGTTACCTTAAGGATCGGGTGCTTATATACGAAAGAGCTGGGAGGATCTGTGAAAAACAGATAACGGCAGGAGCGGCGCAGGGATCGATCTTAGGGCCTGAACTTTGGAACATAACCTACGATGGGATTCTCCGCACGGAAATGCCGGACGACACCTATATGGTGGCGTACGCAGATGACATTGCATGCGTCATTATGGCTCGCAACATGGATGGAGCACAGAGCAAACTAACTCAAGTCATGCTTAGGACAAAGGCATGGCTGGATTCACAGGGTCTCAGTCTGGCAACGGAAAAGACGGAATTGCTCATAATTACGAGGAAGCACATTCCTATCGAGCAGGATATGCGGGTCTTATCTGAGACAATCAGGACGAGTAAATGCGTGCGATATCTTGGACTATGGTTAGATCCCAGACTAACGTTCAGGGACCAGCTCCAACATGCCGCGACAAAAGCCGCCCAGGCGACTGCTTCTCTTAGCAGACTCATGTCTAATATTGGAGGACCACGCTGCAGTAAAAGGAAGCTGATAATGACAACGACCCAGGCGATCTTATTGTTTGGATGTGAAATCTGGGCCGATGCACTACACGCACACTACCGGAGGAGGATGATTGCAGCTGTACAACGTACCGCAGCCCTTAGAGTAGCCTCAGCGTACCGTACGGTATCGGAACCAGCAGTCCTAGTCATAGGAGCGATAATGCCAATTGATCTACTAGTTGAGGAACGCAAAGAACTTTGGAACGAGCGTAGACATACCGGGAGAATAAGTGGAGAGACAAGGAGATCGGCACGAATGCGGATAATGCAGAGGTGGCAGTCCAGATGGAATACGGAAACACGGGGTAGATGGACGGCCAGGCTGATAACCGATTTGGACAAGTGGGTGAATAGAGGACATGGCGAGATAAATTATTACCTCACACAGATGTTGTCAGGACATGGCTACTTTCTGAAATATCTCCATCAGATGGGTAAGTCGGACACATCTCTCTGCATCTATGGCGACAACTGCATAGACGATGTATGGCACACTTTTTTCCAATGTAGGAGATGGAGTGCGGAACGGGATGTCGTGGAAAACCACGTGGGTGAAATTACTCCGGAGAATATCATAGCGACCATGACGCAGAACGAGAACAATTGGGTTCTTATAGGAAGATATGTAGAGAGTGTGTTGAGAGACAAAAAACGGGACCTAGACGTAGGCACAACGATGGTGGTTTCATAAGCCAGGAGGAGCCCCACCCCGAAGCAATGCGAGAGCGGTACCGGGGTGGTGGATTGGCTCAGGGATAATGGGGGGGGTTTTTTAGTGGGTGCAAACCTCACATACCAGGGCTGTGACGACAGAATCTGAGATGCGTAAGGCATTTTTCCTCCCTACCCGAAAAAAAAAAAAAAAAAAAAAAAAAAAAAATTATTATTATTAACAAAATAATTACAAATTATATATTAATATTTAACGAGCAATGACATCGTAGGCCTACAGCTCGATAATAGTGTAATAAGATAATAATGACTAGGGTAAAATATTGAAATCGGATAGTACATTCATTTGGATATATATTGATATAGATTTACTTAAATAAAATACATAAAGATACCATAAAATTTTTCCATATAGGCCTATTTTCCTGAGATATTGTGAGATTAGCGATATATTATTTGGAGATGGATTCGACAGGTAGGATTTTGAGCAGGAATTGTGGTAAACTTGATTGCGAATTCTACTGAATTTCGGACACGCCACAAGGAAGTGACGTGGGTTACACTGGGGTATATTACAGTCACAGTAAGATGGTGTGTCAATATTAATCAAGTGTCCGTGGGAAATTCTGGTATGGCCGAGTCTAAGGCGAGTAAACTTCACCAAGTCTAGTCTATTATTATGTGAAGGCGTTAAATCGTCTATAGTAGTGCAACCACTATTGATTGATCTATACCATGAAGATGTCATACTAAAAGTCTGTGTCCTGTCAGGTAGAGAATAATGAAAGCGAATGAATCCATCAATGTCGTCGCGATTAACGTTCATATAGCTGTAGAGTGGTGATATAATGGCGGACTTAGCTGATTCATCAGCAAACTCATTGCCCACAATGCTCCTGTGTCCGGGTACCCAAAGAAGGAGGATATCCGGATATTTCTCAATTAAAACATCCCTGATTTTTCCAGCATAAATGTTATTATTGGAGACGTTGGAAATAGCCTTTATTGAAGATAGGGAGTCTGTGCAAATAACAAACTTTCCAGTTTTAGACTTAGCGTGCAGTGTTGCCTCGTATATAGCTATCAGCTCCGCGGTGTATACCGAACTGTATGAGGGTAACAGATATTTCCGTATAATTTCACTCTCCGTAGTAATACTAAAGGATACTGAATTGCTTGTCTTAGAGCCATCCGTATAAATAAATTTATGCGTACATAATTTATGCTTTATCTCACTAAAAAGAGATTTGAATTGAAACGGACTGGTGATTGATCTGGTTAATGATGTCATAGATATATCGAGTATATCGTAGTTTAAAGTCCATGGAGCATGTTGCATTACTTTTGAAGAGTCGCCTCTCGTTGGTATGTCCAGTGAGCGGCTTTTATATAACAAGTTAACTGATTATATATCCCAGATGGGCGCAGTAGTCTGTACGGTGACTACAAAAAGAAAAATTTTCCTGACTTCAACCACAGTTTCAGACTCATAAAAACATCTCGCATTTTTCTGATGTGCATTAGTGTTTCTTTGTGTGTCAGTTGTTGTCGGAAGGTTTCAGTGGCGAAGGCATAGTCACTGGTCACTGAACAATACCGGCTCAGGTGATATCAATCCACAATCGCATCAGAACTCCCTCTTTCGTTGGTATTGTGTAGAACCGGCGAAGTAAAATAATAATAAAAATGGCTACTAAACCGAAGCTTCAGCACTGCTATAAAGAAAGAACGTGCAAAAGCAGAGCTGTAAAATAATTAATTAAGCTTCACCTCCTGTCGTTTCTCCTACTATCCCTTTCCAATAGTTCCAGCACAATGCTTCGCATGTGTAGGAGTCATCTCCTGAGTGCTGGTCCCAGATAAAAAAAATATATCTCTTTCGTTAGTTTTGTAATATATTTTGAAAAAGGCAGTCTGAAGACATTGTGAAACATTTTGATATTATGTCATTATGATACGATATATTTTATGTTTTCATTTAATTGACTGTCGGAAACATATTTTCTGTGGCTTTTTTCACTGACGTACCTGCAGTAAGTAAACGATATGTGGGCTGGCTTAAAATTAACATGATTATCAATTTCGTCTGGTTTGATCTACATAAAGAAACAATTAGAATTATTTGAAATATTTATTACTATCAAATTTCAATGTTAAATTTTACACCCACTTGTTGGGAATTAAAAAATAAAAACAATAAACAAATGTTTGTTTAATAAAAATAAAAATGAAATTTTAGAGCAATTTTTCTTTCACCTGTACATAATTATATTCTCAAATTTCAAAATATGAATATGCAATAAGCAAAGGAGCTGGCAGTCCTCTTACTATCTGTTGTCTACTCGAATTTGTATATCAATGAATTTGTTTGAGAAGTGTTAATTTCACTTCAATACAAAAAGTGCTAGAAATACCCCAAAAACGTATGTTTGCAAAAAATAAAAAAAAATAAGAAATTATGCATGCAGATAAGTATGTATGTATATGTGTACATATCCATATGTATATGTATGTATGTATGTATATATAACGAAAAGTTGAATGTTACGACAGATGTGGTGTGTGCGAGTATATTTCAGTGACTGCTTGCTTGTATGTTCATGAGCACTGAATCGTATTAAATTTCACACCTGCGTTGTCTTGTGACTAATGAATTCTTCTTGAACATGAATTTTTTGTTTAAAATTAAAACAGAAATAATTCATTGAAAACCACAGGCAGTCTGTTTTACATGTTGTTTATTTCCTTTAGTGAACAAATAATCTGCAGGGTGCGAATAGATTAATTAATAAACGCTGAATTTTGTCCTTGATAAATTTCAAGTTTTATATGGAATATTTAATCAACATTAAATACGGTATAAAGCGTATGTGCTGTATAAAAATTTTATTTTTTTTTTCTGGGCCAGAAGAAATTATTGTATCCCAAATTTAAAAATCTGTCACAACTAAAAATTTAATAAAATCGTTTTTGTATGTACTCGTACATGTTCACAGAACAAATCTCTGAAGGTGTAAAGGCGTTAGTTAAAGGTTAGTAAAAGAGTATCGCGTTCGTGGGCATCAGCTAACAAAAGCTATATATTGCACAATGCTGCTCTTGTGCGTTTTAGCAATTATTGAGGCCGGGTGCCTCCGTAGCCTAGTAGATACATTTGCATTAGTATTGTCAATTTGGACAGGTGGGTTGGATGCCCGTCTAGTGCGTGGTTGATTCTTGTGATATCACAATGGGTCTAAACTCTGGCCTTTCCATCGGGAGGGTCCGCCACCAAGCCCAACATAACCTAAGACGGAGTTAATAGTCCCTTAAGTTGAGTAGACATATTAAGTTTTAATCTAAAGCAGTGCAGGCTGGTATGTGCTGTAGGAGATAGCACGTTGACTATTAGACCAAAAGTCATAAAAATACTTTCCACTTTTCCCGATGTTCGTTAATGTGTGTTTGTATCAGTTGTTGTCGCAAGATTTCAGTGGCGAAGGCATAGTCACTGGTAACTGAGCAGTAGCGGCTTCAGCGGATGGTAATTCCTTCGCCGGTACTGTGTACCATCTTCAGGGACGAAGTAAAATAATTAACAAGATTAACAACTAAACACGGCGTCAAAAATTTAATACGTCTCCTAAATAATACAGTCGCTGCAATAGTGCTATAAAACATGAAACGGGCAAAAAACCTTTCCTACCCGTCTCTCCCTTCACCACCTGTTATGCATCGCATGTGTAGCAGTCATGCTCTGAGTGCTGGTCCAATATAAAAAAAATTAACAATTAGTGTTAATTATTAATATTTAGCATAGATAACAAAAATTATAACCGGCATAGGATTTGAACCCACAACTATTTGTCTGCGGAGTCAAGGAACCAACTCATTTAATCAGCATCACCGCTGATTATAATTTTCTTTAAAAATAATGTGGCGCTTGCTAATATTAGCAGCTAACAATCTGTAAAAAAAAAGTACTTAACAAAATAGCCGCACGACAAACAATGGCATTCTCACAGTCCACAATTGTTTAAAGAACGAACTTTTATTGCAGAAAACAAACGACTACAAGCTTCACAAATGCCATGTAAAAACACTCGTCTATCTAATACATGTAGAAATAGATGCAATGTAAACATATTCAAACTGCTTCAGCATATATAAAATCATAAAATCATTAATGTGCTGAGCGTGCCATCTGCGGAGCAGCTCGATGTAGTCATTTCATTATATCTGGGCATTTACTAAGAACGTATCTCTGTCTGCGATGGACGAAGTTTTTTGATTAAAGCACGTTTTATACCGAAATGAAATGCTTCATATGTGAATGATAACACATGTGATTTTTTTATTCGGTTCAGTTGTGTTAGTGAAAATGTATGCCATAAAAAACATCACGTATAACATAAACAAAAAGCATTTGCACCTGTTTATTTATATTCTTCTTCAGCATGAAATATAATCACAACTATGATCTTCATCATCAACATTAGAGCACACCCGTCCAAAAGAAATACACACACACACACACACACATAAAAATATTCTAAGCCTGCACATATGGGGGAATAAACGTAGAAAAAAAATATAGACATGCATACCCGGCAGGAAATGGCAAAAGTTTAACTGAGCCGATTTAGTCCCCAGTACTAGTGACTTGTTGGGGTATAACAAGTCCAATATAATATAACCAATGTAATTTATTATAGACATGTACTTGCACTGAAAATCTACTATTGGCGTTGGTTCTATGTAGTGCATAGGGTAGTACGTAGTTCTTATGGAAAACTGTGGGCAAGCGGATTTATTTCCACCACAACAAAATGAGAAAATAAACAAGTAAGAGTTATATATATTCGTCTGTGCCTTCACTGGCTCCCTTTAGTTCTGATATTCATCTGAATTGCCGCATAGTCGTTTAGTAGTGCCGAATTTTTACTTAATTGTTCGATCTGGTCAAAAGGTCTGGACCTTTTCTATCAATATATAACTTCAAACAGCCAAGTCATCATGCCAGCCAAATTTCATCGTAAAGCTACCAAAAACGAATATTGTGATGCATTTGTGGCTTACGCCATTCTTGCGAGTTCGGATCTTTAAAACAGAGGCTAACACAATTTTTTGCTTTAAGTATTTCATACATTTAAGTGCAAGACTCAAATATCACTTAGATTTTATAAAAGTAGAACATTCCACAAATAGTTAATTTTTACTAAATAAAACAAACATTTAGTTGCCATTGAAAATTTCTTATTGGGATGTGTGAACCGCAGAAACATTGGTCGTTATAGACTTAGAAGGACATATTTATTTATTCATTATTTATAGGTAATATATAACACGAAATAACATGTTCCTACGATGTATAGTTTTTGAGTAATGAATTTTTTCTAATTTCAGACAGGTAGGTTTTTTGATTGTTCACGTTTTGAGGATTACAGCATTTACTTGTTCCTACATCGAGATATGGATGTACATATTCACATGTATTAATTATAAATTTGATTTTTTTTAAGTGAATACTTTTATAATATGAAAACTATTAGTGTTTCACTTAACGCTTACTGCATATTTGCCTATGCATATGTGTATCTATAGGCAAATTATTTCAGAAAACTTATATGGAAATACTTACATATTGTCACATGAAACATAATACCGTATGTGGCAAAAAATTCAAAATTAGGGTTTCAATTAATTATTGCCGACGTTATTGTCAACTAGAATACGACGTTGCAACTTATCAAAATTTTCCTTAATACTTTTTTTAACCTTTTTTATTATTTTAACAATCTATTTTTTTAAGCTTTAAGGTTTTTTCTCTTTTTATTTATTATTTTTATATTTATTTTCGATATTTCGTTAACCTTCGGTTAACATCTTCAGGAAGTTTTTATTTTTTTTTTTTTTTAATTTTTTTCCTCCTGTATAATTTAAAAATGTGCGGATGCATGTTTCGACTCGTTATATGATTATACACCCACATACATACATATAGAGTATATTAATAATGCATATGGACATAATTAATAAAATTTCAATACGTAGAATTATAGGAATACACTTAGTATTTTCAAAACTTGTTCTTATTTTCAATTTCTGTATATTTATATTGAATATATTTTTACAATATATTGGAAACTAAATCACATTGGACGAATGATCCCAATTTTTTAAAAGGATTTTTATGCACCAAACAAACGCTTTTCATTTCAAATGGAAATACGAAGCAACGAAAAAGAATTTATTTTCTTTACACATTCTTCCTTACGTTAAATTATATCAGGGTACAACTGTTGTTCCTTTAGATGAGCTATGAATGTTTGTTTTGTAAATAAAAAAAAATTTTTTTTTGACTTTTTTCCAATTAATGTGTAGCAAAATTATTAATTTCTATAACCAGTAAAAAAATAAACGCAAGTTCTGAGGGACACCTCTTATTCGAACTTATTCAAAAACAAATTTGCTACTGAACAACTGGCTCTTTGCTAGCTCATCCACTGACCTCATTAAATTCAGGGTCATTAAATCAAAGAAAGGCCTAAAGAACTTCTTCAGTAGTCCATATGTATACATGTATGTACACAAAATATGAACAACAAATGAAAAAATTAAAAATACCTTTTGCAGCCGTAAAGATAAAGATGCGTGCTCTTCTCATCAAAGACAAAATAAAAACTGTACAAAAATACGTGACAATCGGCCTTATTGCAACACCAAAATGTAACCTCTCTCAAAGCGATATGTGATAGCTTTCACTTAAAAATATTATTTGATATTTACTAAAAAAGTCGAATTTTTGTAAATGCCAATTTAAATTTGAAAAATAGTCGCAGCATATGGACGTAACATGGGCTACATTTTGGTGTCGACTTGAACGTTGACAATCGCAATAAGGCCGAATGTCAACAAAAAGTCCCCAAAAAAAAATCGATGAAATTGTTGACTTGGAGACACTTGATACCAGACTTCCTACTGGGTACTTACAAACATCCATACATTCATATAAACATACAGTAGACGTTATAAAAGAAACCCTGAATTAAAAAAAAGTTAGTGTTTCTGCTTGAGAGTAGAGTACCATTTTAAAAAGCCTGTTTGAAGCATCACACTCTTTTGATTTCCTACTCATAGACTTTTATATTCACAAAAGAAATTCAACAAACAATTTCAGCATGTTTTCAAAATAGTTGTATATTTTTTTTACAATACTTTTACATTTTACATAAAGTAAAGTAAACAAATAAACTAAATGCTGTTTGGAAAAGCAAAATATTATTTTTTTTTTGCTCACTGTATTCTACTGACTATTGAGCGACCATTTTTGTTTGAATTTATGTGTCAAATTTAAAATCACATTTCCAATCGTTATGTGTTCATTTGTGTATGAATACATTTGATTTGATATGTTATTTGTTGTTGGCATTTGCAAAGAAGACGATACAAAAATGGAAAAAATAGTGCAGTAAAACGTGACGTAAAAAGTTCCAACTGAATATTTTCAGAGAATCTTTTATTAAGGAAAGATTTATTGAGAACTTAATTTTTATTTGTAATCCAGTTGAGTTTATAAATGTTATTTTTTTATTTTCATTATAAACCTTGATCGTAATTGCCTGTTTCTTACAATAAAAATGTGTTTTACTTTTTATGTGTTTTTGGGTCATCCGACCGAAAATGGAATGCAACTCTCATGTATGGGCCGGTCTTTTTAAAAACTATTAATTCAAGTTAATCAGAGAGTGCGAAGAAACTCATTGGAGACGGATGGATTAAACAAAAAAAAAATGTTAAACAAAAGCTTTTACTGCAACACTTCTAATACAACGCGCTGCTGTTGCCGATCCACCTAAAAGGTCCGAGTCCAGATACTGGGTCCGTGCAAGCCGAAACCGTTTTCATCAATCCGATCACTGTGATGGAGATTGGACATCCGATATTGAACATAATGCACCATAACAAATTTTATTCCGTTGGCGAAGCAAATATGTACGTTCAGTTACTGCCATGATATCGCAGATTTAGTGAAAAATATGGAAAAGGATTATATCGCTGGCGACTTGCGTTTATTCATCGACGGTTCAGTTTCAAGTTTGTGCAGTTGCAAAAAACAAACAAAAAACTGTCGATTCCATTGGGATGCAGTACAACTATGAAGGAAACTATTTACAACTTTGCCTCAGACACAAAGCAAAGCAGACGGTATACTGAGATATAACCGTGTTAAAATATAGAACAAGTGATAAAAATCCAACTTGAGCAAAAGAAAATTCTTATGGCCATTAAGTTATTAAAGCAGCCAACGTATGATGCAGAAGGTCTTATTTTTGGGGCTACTTTCACGTGAAATTCTCCGAATTAAGTTCTAAAATCATGAGTTGTACTCTGTCGATACAAATAATAATGCACACAATTAACACAGTGGCAAACTTTTGGCGGTCTTCATTAATATGGCCAACTGCAAGACCTACGTATATTTTTTTTAAATCGAGTACTCATGCTCGCTTGCCTTCTCATGAAGGACTACATACTCCCCTCCAAATATGTTATTTTCATTAAGTATATGGTTTCATACAATCATATTGTGCACGTCTTTACAAAACGAAATCACATTCCAAAGACAAAACAACAAACACAAAAAGTTTAAACGAAAATTCTGTTGAATAAAGGAACTCAGAAAGTCAAGGCTGGCTAAGACATCGTCCGTAAAAAATGTATGACTAAAAAGTGTGGTTATATGGCCTGGTGTCTGACAAATAAGGGCTTCCAGGAGGCCTGCTTACTACTTGTTTTCACCGATGGGCAATTTTATAAAACCCCCATTTTATTATTATTATATCCATCGAAGGCAATAATGAAAATAGTAGCGCTATTTATTCCTCAAAACTTAATATTGCCACCAATGTTTATACTCATCAAGTTGCCCCATCAGACTCCCATTCCAGATAGGACGCCCCGTGGCGTATGTCTCATGCTGCCCAGCTTTTAAATCCAAAGTTCTTTCAATACTATGAAGTCTTAGAAGGTGCTTTCGAACACCGCTTAATTTTTTTTGCTAAATTATGCAGCAAATAAAATAGAAGAATATGCACACATCAGTGTGTGTCTTTATGAGTCGTCATTATTATATTCCACTGCCCAAACGACTGATAAAACTTGTGATGGAAATTTCTTTAATTTAAAATTATTTTTATGACGAAGTGTATTTGCAAAAGGTAGCTTTGTATACATTTCATTTATTCATTTCTTTTTTTAATTTTAATTATATCTTTCTGTATATTTTTTTTTTTTTTGTTAACAAAATTGGTTTGCAATATCAGTTCCAAAAAAATATATCCAAATTAAATTTAAATTGTTGTTTGTAAATCGACGTACGAGTATATTGGTTCTCTACTTTTTTTTTATATATATTTTTTTTTTTTTCGTTTGCCAACCTGCATGTTTATACATTTAAAATTGTTTTGCTGTTGATATATTCAGGCAATATACGGTGTGTATCCTTGAAAATTGCTCCTCATGCATGCATGTCCTTATTTGCTGAGTTTTGTATAAAATAATGTGGTATTTTTTACCACTTTATTTTTCGTTTATATTATTTGTTTATTTTATTCAATAGTCGTGCCATATACATGCTGTACTCTGCCAAAAAAAATAAAAAAAAAATGGAAGAAAAAAAATTGCTTTATTTTGCTTTCATATTTTTTGTCGTTTTTTTTTTTGCCAACGTTTTGCTTTTTCCACTTAACTGTTTTGAAACACATCGAAGTAAAGACACATACGAACACACACACACACACATACATACAAAAGCACTTATCAATGTTTATGCACAAACTCTCACGTGTGTGTACATATGCATCATAAACTCACAAAACAATTTGCTTTTAGTTTAAAACCAGCGACACTTGGTGGCATTTTGTTGAAAGTAATTTTCTGTGAAATTTGATTTCTACATATGAGATGCTTCAAAATACATACATTTATTTAAAAACTGTTACAATATAATAAATATATTGCATATGTGTGTACCAATGCATTGTACAAACATGCACACTTACAATACACAATAATTTGTTTGGTCGACAACAACATGCAGGTAAAGGTTATTCGACTTCAAGTTCAAACGAGGGTTGGCATCAAACCATAGTTGCTTAACATAATGTTATAGACAGTAGTGCAAACTAATCCCATTAATAAAATATGGAGTTATTTAACTACTCAGCAAAAAAAGAGACATGGAAAAGTAAGAGTTAATAAATGGGTTCTATTGCAAATGAACTGATTCAACTTAGCTAAAGAATGCAGGATTTCTAAACAGGAGTGTCATTGGCGGGCAAGTGTTCACATTTAAGAAAACAGCTCGTCATGTATACAACGCAAAGTGCAAAATATTAAATTGCAACTGCTCGGATTTTCATATGAATAAATCGGCAGACTTCAATGCGTATTCCCATGAGTTCAAAAGACATCATGTTAAGATGGCATTAAAAATGAATTCAGATAAAGAAGTGCTTAAGAAGTTGTGAACAAACACATTCATAGTGAATGCATTCAATTTTCTTTTTGGTGGGCAATAAATTTATAAATAAATAAATATTCTATAGATTGTTCAAAGGCTTATCAGACCCTTCATAGCAGGGTGATTTAAGTTGCTTAGAAAGTGCTTTACAGTTAAAATTCTGCACCAACAAATTCTTGTTTTTTTGTTCAGCGCCCAGAAGATGTCCCCGACAAATGCATTGCATTGCATGGGAACTTCCAACCTGTTAGTTTGCACGGTGCTTTGGTTGTGATAAGATAAGAAGCATAGATCTTAAGTCGTGTACAACTCGACAGGTGAGCGTTTCTTTTTTTTTTTTTATTTTATAAAGCAGAGTTGTCTTAATTTTATTAAGCCATTTTATTTAAGACTTCATGTCGTTGATATTTGAGTGTTAAAATAACGACCAGAGAAGGCACTGTTAGCATTGACACATCGTAAAGTATTTTGAATGAACTGGGGATTGAATCATCTGTTTGTATATACGAGAACGTACAGAAATCGTCATATGAGATTTCACTTATTATACACAAGCGATGCATTGTGCTGGAACTATAAATAGTACTGCTTTTAAAACGACTAATAGAAGACGAGGTATTTTTGTTATTGAAATTATTCCGTTAAAGATTGCCCTTAGCCGCAAGTCTATTTAAGAAACCATCAACAACATATTTTTTTATATTTTATTTGCAGTCAAAAAACAATAATTAAAATGGCTGACTTAAAATAAAATCCATAACGCTATTTAAAATATAGGTTATGTTAGGTTAGGTCGGCAGGTTGCTGGCTGTAAAGGTAAAGAAAGGTCCCAGCCCACTTGGGTCTAATTTATTATGGTCCCATTGTGATAGCTCTTGTGAAAAACTTTCACGTGTTGTAGTGATACCGACCAGAGTCTCTGATAGGAATCGAACCTAGAACCCTCCACTGATAAACTAGCACACTACTCACTACACTACCTTGAAGGGAGAATGTGCAATGCCGAACATTAGAATTTCTCTTATCGGTCTAGCTCCAATCGGAATATTTAAAATATATGTCTATAATGAAATATCAAAGCAATTTAGAACTCTGTGCAAAAATTTTAAACTTAAGCAAATGCAATTTGTTTAACAGCGGGAATAAATGAAGAGAATTATTTTCTTTACCACCCTCGTAACGCTTTGAGAAACAATAAAAGATTTCTACCATTTGTACATGTACTTGGAATTAGAAAAATCTAAAAAGGAAAAAACAAAGTGGTAATAATAGTGTATAAAAGTTGTTAAGAAAATTGCTAAACAACAAACTGAAATAACAATACAAAAATAAGTATCCTTCAACCAGCAGTAAGTGCCCGTCTCAACGATTGTGGCAGTAGTTTTCAACGTAGTGGTTTACGACAAATTCTAGTCATAATAATAAAATAAAATGAAATGAAGTGAAAGGAAAATCAGAAAAGAAAAAAACAAATGAAGACTTGTCGTTTAAATTAAACGCCTTTAAAAAACATTTGATTGCGAATAGTATGTCGAAGGTAAATGTTACTGAATGGCTTTATTAAGGCGATGAAATATTTGATTTTTGTCAAATCAATATCCTCCATATTGACAACAGGGTAGAGAAAATTATATGCCATGCAAGGACAACAATTTAAAGGTTCTAAACTAATTACTGCGTTAGAAATTTAAGTGTAGAATTTCTTTATTTTCATGAATTTATTATTATATTTTATTAAATTCAATTTTTATCTATTGTTTCTAGATTTATATGAAAGAATGCAAAAAGTAAAAGAAAGTCAAGTAGAAAATATTTTTAAAAAAGGCCAGTCAAGTATGAAAATAAGTGTTAAAAGTGAAAACTTTTCACACAATTTTTCTTCTTTTTTTTTCATTTTTGCTACAGTCTTCACACTGAGTATTGATTTTTACCCACACTTTTCCTTTTTTTTATTTTTTTATTTAAATATAAAGTGTGTTAAATTCCACTTCCTTCTTAGTTACCTGCTATAAAATTTGCAATTTTATCGTTTAGTTGCAAATAAAATAAAATTAAAGAAAAAGAAGAAAAACTGGCAGAAAATATAAGAGCAGAAATCTAAAATTTTTTTTAAAGTAAATCTCCTGTTATAAAACTGATGCTCTGATATATTTAAAGGCAAGTGTCTGTTTAAGCAGAAAAGCTGTAAATTAGACTTAACCTGCTGCTGCTGTTGGGGAAGAGAAATTTCTGCTTTATTTACCTCGCAGAGCTCTGCTGGTTGCTGTTGACTTGTCCTTTTTTTGTGTTACTTTTTTTTGTTGTTTTTTTTTTGGTAAAAACCAACCAACCTTTTAACCAGACTAACGAATGAACGACAAGCACAAGAACATGCCACTTGTGAACATATTGTGTGGCACAGAGGGTCATTTGTTTTATACTTGAAATTGGCAAAAAAAAAAAAAAAAACTGAAACCGACCTGCTATCGAACGGTTCTTCATTTGGTTTTTTTTTTTCTAAATAAGTGCAACATAAAATTTCAAGTGAAAATGTGTTGCAAAATGTGGTTGCAAACAAACTGGGTGCGAAAGAGCTGAAAGGAAATAATTAAAATTAATAAATTTCACCAACAATATGTACCGTTCGTTATTTTTAACTGAATGCCTTTTTCTGAAACAGATTATTGCAGTGTAAGAAATAACTTTTAAAAAAATTGTTTTTTTTTTGAATACCGCATCTTTCGAAAAGTTAAACGGAAATGAATATATTTTGAAGTTGCATTTAAAAAAATTCAGAAAATACTCATAGAATTAAAGTCAATAGATTATTAACTAACTATTTCTTTCTATATATAATCTATTTTTTGAAATATATTTATTTATTAATAAATATATTTAAAAAAAATATAATAAAAAAAAAGTTAATTAATAATATAATTAAAATATATATAATCCATTTAATTTTACTAAAAACTTTTTGCACAGATTGATTAATTGTAAGTAGATTTAGATCGAATAATAAAAGGTTTGTTGCATAAAGAAAATTTTTTGCAGAAACTATTTAGTTTAGCTTGTTTGTATAGTTCGTAATTCGCAAAGATTTGTTGGTCGTTCTTGTATAAACATAAGAAATTACAAGAATTTGGTTAAAGGTCTACTGAAGATTTTGGTATTAGCACCAACTGAAATGCACATATAGACTAGCTAAATCATATAACAAACATAGATAAATAATCGCATTCGAAATTAAATAACGTCTTTTTCAAAACATGTCAGCATTTAAAAAAAGCGTGTGTGGATTAGTCACATTATTTACAGAGATGGTACTTTTCAAAATGGCTTAACATCTTTCAGTCCTTTTTGAAATAATAAGTAGTTGCTGCTGCTGCTCCTCCCTCATTGTAATTAAAAGTATTTGTCAAACCGTTTAAATTGTAATATCATGGCAATCTTACAAAAAAATAATTTAAAATTAATGCAAGTTTGAATTAAAATCAAGTTTTCTACCAGCAATGGAATGTTTTGTTATATTTACCAACTGCTGCTTTTCCTATTGCACAATTAAAATATTGATTTACATATTCACATTCATATTCGCACATCAGCTTCCTCTTTCATAAAGGAAACAGTATTATATTTTATGTGTGAAAACAGGAAATACACAACTGATTAATAAACAAAGCAATGAGATTATATTTTATCACCTCGTTAAATGTATTAATTGTGTTTTATGAGAAAAACACCAAACAACGGTATTTATTTAGATGTCAGGTATTTGTAATGTCTTAAGATTTAATATTGTCATGTTTATTACTATTATTCTTGAGATTTTATTCTTGTTGTGTTTCTTGAAATTAATATCGAACTGAAAAGTGCTGGCATTTGAATTTTTGCAGCCTCAAGAAATTTATTGCCAACACTTTTGCTTATAACTGGGTTTTTTTTCTTCACACTCTTTATATGAGTATAATTTCTTAATTTCCTGGCGAATAGTTCTAAACTTTTTATATAAAATTTTTATCGCTTTTCGATTTCAGTGGCTAAAAGCTAAAACGCGTTGGTGTGCTTTAAAGTAGAATTAAAAAGCGAACAGTTACGTAATTCTGGCGGTAAATATTTATTTTTATAATTTTAATTGAATTCATATTTTTATACAATTTAAAATATTCGTTAATTTGTTTTGATTGCAATAATGAAATAATTTACATTTTTTTTTTTTTTTGAATTAAAATAACTAACTAAAAATAATTCTTTGTTTTTGCTTTATTAACATATTTAAATAACTATTCATTTAATTCTATGTAAATAAAACACAGTAGAAATAAAAGAAAATACGTTGAAAAACTAAATCATGCTTTTTTTTTTGTAAAATATGTTTTTTTTATTTGAAAAAAAAGAACGTATGCCTTTTGTAATATATTTAAAAAATAAAATTTTTTAGTTTAGACAAGGATCATTTTCTCATAGAAAAAAGTTTTTTGTTTCATTAGCACAGTATGCGAACAAGAGTGCCTGAAAAGTCTCATTTTGAGAAGACCAAGTGTACTGAAAATATTTAAAATATTGGAAAGGAAGGATATGAATCGCTCAACTAAGATCTTTTTTTTCTCAATCTCAATCATGAGTTTTATTTTTGTTTGAACAGAGAGTAAGCGACGACCTACTTATTTGAATGCTGGCCAAAGTATATTTATCAAGTAGTCGCAAACCAACAATAGCAAAAACAACAGGCATTTTGTTTGTGTAAAACAGAATGAATATTTCAATAACAGATGACCTAATATTAAAAAAATTCGGTTTACATATGGATTAACGGTTTTGCACTGCTCTCTCAAAGGAAATACAGAGAGGCTACAATAGCAAGAAAAACACAAATGAATTAATTGCTTTTGAAACCATCCATAATGTAATTAAACCAGATGGCATCACTACGTCAGATGATTATTTTTTTTTCTGCTTAAGTTTGTGACAGAAAATGCCAAATCTTTTGTAGAAACACATTTGTTTAACAGTGAAACGCAATAAAAATTGCGTAATTTGATTGCAATCGGAATTTTGTTTAAAAAAAATATATTATTTGTGATAAATATTGCGAGTGAAAATTTTTTCTGACATTTTATATCACAAAGCTCAAACACACGAACGTCTGTAGAAGCTTTAAAGCTGCCACCTTAGTAATTGGATCATGGCAACCATCTCTCAAAATAAAGAAAACAGGAAAAATGTTATTTGTGCGCCCTCTCAAATTAAAGAAATGGGTAAAAATGATATTGACGGGCATAAAGTATAAACTAAGTTTGACATTCACGTTGTGTAAAACATAAACGAACCACAAACCACTCACCTGATTAATTGAGTCTACTTGTTTAATAAACTATAAATCTGCCTTAGAAATTATTTTTACTGGCCTTCTGTACATAAATGCCTACAACGAAATTAATTAAAGTTTTAGTTTTTTTTTTGTTAAAATAATTATAAATTAAATACACAAACCGCTTATTATGAAAGCGATTTAAGTCACTTCTTGATTTATATTACTTAAAAATATAATTTTCTTGAGATTTTCGGACTAATAAGCGTGAAAGAATTTTGAAAACTTTCGTATAATTCATAGTCGAACGTAAATTGAGTACTGATTCCGAAGGAGAAGATGTGCGTGATTATATTCACTGTACACTTTCATTGGCATATATGATTTTGCAAGAGATATCAGAGAAATATTTTATTTCTTTGCTTGCCAATTTGGTTCGTAATATAAAAATATAATGAAGTCTCTTATGGCTTAGTTATATTTTGAAAATTAATAATAAAAGTGTATAAAGGGAGTAAATTATGGGTATTTCACCGCGACCAGCAAGTTGATCTATTGTGATTCCCAATCAGCCTAGGAGGCCCCTGATTATTGCAAGGAATACATCGAGCTTTTTAAGGTGTATCCTCTCTAGCGCCAAGTTCTCAAGTTGATATGCTCCTAGTGCGCTTGCTGTAATACCACACAGCTAAATTGTGGCATGACGTTGTAAGGTGGAGCATGAACGTTTTTTCTGAAGAAGTAATGTTCAGTAGCAGCTCCGCATAGAGTTCTAAGCCTTCACCTGTAAAGGCCTTCTATCACCTAAGTTTATTGACTGCCAAGAACTTTTAGATTTGCTCAAGTCCATCTTGATCATGTATTAAAAGGATGCTTTGAACAGCGATTCTTCTAAAACGGTGTTCGAACATGCACATTTATTGAGATTTTTGAAATAAATGCCATTATTGAGCGAAATATTCCACACAAAATCTAAATTAAGATATTGCGAATTAAGCACGAAATTTTTATATATATTGAGTAAAACTTGAATTGAAACCCTTGTCACAAGAATTTTTACTGGGAAGTCCGTTCAATGAAAAGAAAAATTTCTCTACAATGGCAAGCCAAATGTTGAAGCAGTTAATAAAAAAAAAACAAAAAGGAAAAGATATGAGCAGCGAGTTATACATCAAAACGTTGTTTTTTAACCAGATGTGAAATGCTAATTGAGTACGCTAAATTTATTAAATGAAATTGTTTAAATTATCTCAATTAAAAATGCATGTCTGTCTTTTGCTGATATTTTTTATACTTGTTTAGGGCCGCTACTTCGTCTTTCTTTTAGAAATGCGACAAAAAACATTTTTTATATCACTTCTATATCTGTTCGTGATAAAATAGATATTTCGAAATATTTAAAATCCATTATAAATCGTTAAGTCCTCAGATCAGTAGAAGAATTTAACAAAAACATTTATGTATACAAACCCAGCAAAATAAAGTGAATGCGTTCACTATGAATTGGTATCTTCATGACTTCTTAAGCATTTCTTTAAGTGAATTAATTTTTAATGCCATCTTAAATACTTTTAATTCATCCCGTCTTTTGAACGGGATTTTATGGGAAATATGTTGAGAAATATGGACGGAGGTATAGACAAATTTCTTATTCCATGACCATATTTTTAATGAATTCTTTAATGATCAACTCAAGATATCGACCCTTGTGCGCGAAATTATCGTATGTTACACTTTTTTCGAAATCGACTTTTTTATGCAAAATGGTTCTAAATCCATTAATTCATTTGCAGATAAAGTATTATAGCGATAATTGTTATAGTTATGGAGATAACACTATGTATATTTTATCGTATGTGACAGTTACTGCTGTCAGGCAAATAAAAAAAGACGTATAAAAACACTCTCCTGTGAAATTTAGTTTTTGTAACATACGATAATTTCACGCACAGGGGTCGATATGTAGTTCATATTGTGAAGCTGTTTTAAATAACAAATTTATAATTAAATATTTTTATTTTTTATAGGCTACTTTTAATTTATATGTTAAACCTTCTATATACATACATATTCATATATAATAAGCAATATTATATATAATTTCTGAAATAAATCAAAATGTTTTTTAAATACTAACAGCCGTATTAATAAAAAAAAAGTCTTAAATAAGGTTTAAAATACATAGTAGTTAAAACGCTTTTTAATCCTAACACACGTTTTTTAAAAATTCATATTAATAATCAGTATTTTAACTAACATACGTTTTAAGGTTTTTCAAAAATGAGGAGGGCAGCCCTAGATTTTTTATTTACCACTTGACTCCTAATGATGTAAAACCGTGATTATTAATTCACGCAGTAATCGTATCTAAATAGTTCTATTGTCGTGTTTAATAACAATATTGATGTTTATAGGATAAAAAATGTATGATAAGTTGTATATTGATTAAAAAACTAATAACAGTAAAAATATCGCTTGGTAAGATTGCAATATTAGTGACTTATTTAATTGCAGTTCAAAGAGTATTTGAATAACGAGTTTCATACTATTTGTTTTGATTGTGTACACATCACTACCAATAATACCAGGGAAGTTTCTTATTTCTCTAAACTGTTTTGCTAGTTTCAACTCTTCTTCAATAGATGTTGGCATTCTTATGAAATTTTTGCCAAGTTTAGCAAGAGCACTAGCTACTTTTTTACAAATCAAGCTCACACTTGACTGTGACAGACCATGAAATTCTCCAGCATCATCCTGAAACTAAAATCATGGTTTTGTGTCATTATTAGCATTACTATCACTGAATGCAAACAGCATCGTCCCCAGCATCGTAAAGCTACTAGAACCTGTAGTTCAGGAGACATTCCGCAACCTATACGCTCTACAGATATATCCGTTCTCACCAAATTTACAATTTTTCTGACCGTTTGTTTATTAAAGCGGTACTTGTGCTTAAATTGGTTGTCCGGAATAGAAAACGGAACGCTTCTTGGTTTGTAATTTTTCTTTTGGCGATTTCTTGAAATTTTATCAATACGTTCTATTATAAATTTAATTAAAATTATAACATTTTTACTTTTGTTCATATTACATTTGTTCTTACCAATATTTTGATCAAATATAGCGTGTCCATTATATTTATATTCTAAACAAACATTTTACTTTTTTGATTAAACGATCTTTTTTCACAAATAACAGTCACAATGAAAACAAACACTGCACAATATGACATTTTAAAATAGCTTTAAAACAGGGTCGAACCAATATTAAAATTTCCATATTTACACAAGGTTTAAAAAGTACAGTTTAAGCAGAAAATTCATTTATTAATACCATTTTAATGAATTTTGCTTAAAAATGCTTTAAAATGCTTTTTAAAATTTTTATTAATACGGCTGTAAGTCTTTGATTTACTATGTATTTAATACGTATTTTGGCCTCCTGGGCTTAGTGTTGCTTCTATGAAATAAATAAAAATAAATAAATAAAAAATGTTGACAAGATTAACACTTTTGAACTCATCGCACACCCATTCAAGTCTGCCGATTGATTCATATTAACAACTGTAATTTAATATTTGTACTTTGCGTTTTAGTCATGACGAGCTGTTTTGTTAAATGCGAACATATGCCCGCCAATGATACCCCCACGTTAAAATCATGCGTTCTTGAACCGGTTAGTTTACAATAGAACACATGCATTAACTATTTCTTTTGCATGTCTGTTTTTGCTGGGAAGTTTCTAAAGTTTCTAGCAGAAGTTGAGCGAAAAAAAAATCAATTTATTTAAGTAATAAATGTGATAGTTTTTTTAGAAACATTTCAAGCAAATACAGAAATAGCAGTTGGCCCACTTTACAAATGAACGGCATTAATATGATTAACTTGGAAGTAAATGTTTGTAAGTGAGACTTAATAATTAAATATTATTAAAATTTATTATCACGTTAATGCTGAACATTGTATTTCTCTAATTACTTGTGCTTCAAAGCAAATTTGTTGTTTTAATACGTGAACAAATATTAACAGTAAATCTAAAATTAATTATTGAAATGAATATAAATAATTAAAATATGTATACGAACATAAATAAATTTGATTATGTATATGTATATTTAAATTTAATGAATGAACTTAATGAACTGCGAAATTATAATTGAATGTAGGAGCTTTGAAATTTGAAAAAAAAATTACCTGGTCATATAAAATCAGTAGTATTTTTTTTTCTATCTTGGACCAGCACTCAGGGGATGACCCCTACACATGCGATGCATTGTGCTGGAACTAGGACATTTGGTTATGGGAAGGAGGATAGAGGGAGTAGTGTTTATGGACATTTGATTTGAATATTCCCATGTCATAAGTGACAGGAAAGACTTCGGCAGGGAGTTTGTTCCACATACGCGATGTTCGGCCGAAAAATGAGTTCTCCCTGTAATGCGTAGTGCGGTTCGCTGCCAAGTTGACCACAAATGGATGCGCTCTTAATGATGAACGCGTCGTGCACGTGAATGCCCTGATTTCATTAGAACACATCCCATTATAGTAACGATAGAACAACGAAACGCACCCCACGTTGCGACGATGCTCAAGAGAGTTAATAGTGTTGGCTACCCAACGGTCTCCTATTATACTGTCTCCCATTGCGATATTTTCATGAGGTCACAATTCAATGAATCACCCATTTTCTGCCTCAGCGAAGTGATCATAGTCGATGTTGGCCTACGACTAAATGAATATGAGTAAGAAAGGCTGCTGTCATCTGCGAAAGAGTGGATAGGGTTAGAAGTTTGACATAGGAGGTCATTAAGAAAGACTAGAAATAGGGTAGGAGAAAGAGTGTAGTCTTGCGGTACCCCTGAATTTGTCTTATACTCATTAGATGAGATCCCGTCTATAACAGCTCTTATAGCGCGATCCCTGAGAAAACTCGATATAAATCGAGAGAAGATATCACCGACACCAAAAGCAATAAGTTTGGACAGAAGTGCCCCATGCCACACTCTATCAAATGCCTTAGAAATATCCAGAGCCACGACTTTACTTTCGCCAAACTGGTGAATAGAATTACAACATTTTTCCGAGAGGAAGGCTAATAAGTCGCCCGTAGAGCGCCCTCGACGGAAGCCGTATTGACGGTCGTTCAGTAAATTGTTGGACTCTAAATATTTCATGAGGTGAAAGTTCACCATACTTTCCATCACTTTGGAATGGGCTGTAATTTTCAGGTTTGCTTGCCTCACCCTTATTTGGGATCGGCGTTACATTTGCAACCTTCAGCACGATGGGAATTGACCTGTATAGTACAGAGTGCTGAAAAGGATTGCCTAAGGACGTGATAACGTCGAAGAACACTGCTTCAGGACCATTGCAGCGCCTCTGATGTCAAGGAGATGGATTCAGGTTTGAAGCTTTTTCAAGTTTCTGTTAACTTTTTTTCTTGTATATTTTACTTCGCCATAATACATGAGAGTTGTATTCCATTTTCCGTCGGATGCAAGCGGTATAAATAGTAAGGAGATGAGATGGGGTGTAATATGTTCTCTAGGACCTGAAAAAAGTGCTCAGCCCATCGAACAGTACACTGCATTCTTATGCCAAGAACATGAAGAGCTTCTAATTGCTCAATGGTTATACAGATGAGGCAGCGTGATAAGACATGCATAGATGTGTAAACATGCAGCATGGGGTCTGTGAAGCATTGAAATGCTCCCCCCATTCCGATACTCTAGTGTGGTCACTATTTAGCGAATCATGCATATTTTGCTTCATCGCCATGATCATAGTCGATGTCTAACTACGATGGAATTAGTATGAATAGCAAATGCTGCTGTCATCTACAAAAAAGTGGATAAGTTTGAGTTGGGAGGAATAATGGGGCCTATCGCTACCCCCGAACTAATCTTGTACTCGTTAGATGAGATCTCGCCTATAAAAACTTTTATAGCGCGATTCCTGATATGATTCCGATATAAATCGAGAGAAGATTTTAAACGGAAAGCGTTGTATGGCAAATCATTCATATAACGACATAAATATTGCATTGTTGTGGCCAACTCAGCTTATTTTGTATCTCTTTATTTCCGTCCATAGGAGTTCTTGGCCAGTTCTTCTTTAAATGAATGCATGGATATATTTCTCGACCAGAATATTTGTTAGTTATTGCGAAAGCAACTGTTAATTAACACTTAATGAACACATGGCAGTATTCTAAGTTTCACATGTATACAAAAGGATGGATTTTCCATTGCCATGGAATATTGATTTTTGTTCGCAAATTGCGCAATTTAAAATTTGCTGTATCCGATTAATGATTGAATTGTTAAGTTCTATAATTAAAATATTAAATGAAATTTCAATCTTTTTATTATATGAGAATATATTTTCTGATATACTTATTTGCGGTACTGCCGACAAATATGGTGGAAACTCTTAGAAATGTGAAAAATTAAAAAAAAAACATTATTTTTCATATATACATATATATTATATATTTATTAATTTTTTTTTAATTTTATTTAATTTATTCCGTTTGAATTTGGAAAATGTAACTGTGTCTATAAGGGCGGAGTAACTAGACCATATGCCAAAGTTGTTGTTTACAGGAATTAAAGGTTTTTTTTAATGGCTGGCTGTTATTTCTAATTCGAATATTTTTGAAATAAGAAAAAATGTTTTTTAATATAAAACATCTTTCCAATCGTCTTTCATAAAATATAATTTGCTCGGAATCATAAATAAAACATTCGGAACTTAAAACTCTAGAGAAATAATTGGGACAAAATTCTTGCGTTCATTCTAGATTATCAATATTTATTTCTTGTAGTTGGAATTATAAAAAACTATTTCCAAGGGAATGGGATGGTATAACTTTTGATGTTTTCTCTGCTTTTGAGAGTGTTTGAAAATTTCACCCTGAAATACATTTTTTGTTGTTTTGATAATTTAAAAAAATCTATATTCATTTTACATGATACATTTTTTGATTAGCTTTACTTTAAGGTACCAATTTTTGCATTGTAATCATTTCATTGCACATTCAAGTTCTCAAAAGTCATTAAAAGCACTCAGGCTTTTTAGTAACCAATTATCACAAACTAACTACAAAGAGAATAATACAATTTACGAAAAAAAAGGAAAGATCACTTTATGTTAATGCTTCATAAATATTAGAAGGAAAAAAAGTAACATAAATATCCTATACGTTCTGAAAGGGGGCAAAATGTACGCAAAGCAAATATTCGTTTACTGACTTCACTTCATATTCACATACTTGTGTTTTGCCTGTTATAAATTCACAAATGCGCCTTTTCATCGCTACGAAGTTAAAATAAAAAACGGTGAAGTCAAAAAAGAAAGATGCCACACATCGTTTAACTGCAAGTGTTGCGAATTGTCTCTCAAACACACACTTCTAAACTGATTGAGATGAAATCTATTGTATTTATTCAAACACTTGCAACACTTGAAGTCTCTAGTACTGAATGTTAAGGAAAATGATTTTTAGTAGTAAATGATGGCATACAACTGTTCTAGCCGCAGCAATCGTATTTTTATTAATTTGGGAAAGATGGGTGGATTTGAATTTCTATAACATTTGAATGTTTTCCAGCAGGAAATATCCCATTGAATGCTCCAAAATTTGCCCAATTAACGTTATGGGAATTAGTTGGCATGCTTTTGGTGTTTTTACTAGCTTTTATTCAATTTTGTGCATTTTGAGCCCGTTACCTCGCAATTTTTTATTTTTAAATCTATTTATTTTAAAAGTTTATATGGCAGTATATTTTGAATATTAAAACAGTTAAATGGCATGGTTAACTTGAAATTTTTTCATTCACGTTTCGTTCGAATGACCCTGTCTCACTGGTCACTGAACAGTACCGGCTTCAGTTGATATTACTCCACAAGTAACCTCAGAGCACACTTCGTCGTTGGTATTGTGTAGCACCAGCCAAGTATACAATTACTAAGAATGGCCAATAAAACAAGGCTTAAACAAAACTAAGTTTCCTTGATATCAGAGGCACTGCAGCTGTGCTATAAACAAGGAACGTGCAAGACATAGTTGATGAAGCTTCCCTGTTTATATCCCTTCACCATCTATTGTAAATTCTTTCGCACAATTTTATGCCAAAAATTTCCGTTTTTATTTAAACAAAAAAATCTGATTTTTTTTTTTTTTTTTTCTCAATTTTTATTGTTACAGTAACATTTACATTTTTACAATAATTTAATTTTAATTTTAAGAGATCAATTCTTAATCAAATTTTTCTACTTAATCATTTACAGCAATGTTTTTAATAAGTATGTTTTTATTTTATCATTTATACATTTATTTAGGGAAAAAGGGATATCAAAAACCCTATAATCTGATTTTTAATTTAATTTTGTGCACTTTCCGTGAATTCTAATGTTTTATATAATTTTTTTTTCTTGTGTATTTTCACAGCTCAAGAGAAATGGGAAGTCTATTGTCATTTTAACATATGCAAATTTTCTATATGTAAATTTTTCCTTATCAAAGATTCTCGTTATTTTAGGGTGTAGATATCACACTGACATTTTGACATTTTAATGTTTTCGTATTAAATAGGAATAGAATATAGGAATATTTGTTTAACAACAATATTTAAATTTTAAAATAAAAAAAAATAGTTTCTACAACATTTTTACAACAACATAGACCGGCAGCAGAAGTCCAATTAAAGCGAAAGCCACATGTCTACTTTTAAACTTAATTCTATTATTCTGAAATTTAAACAGTCGTTACAAGTGAAATATTCGTGTGTGTCACAAACACCAAATTTGTATGAAAGTAAAAATGAAAACGTTTTGGCCTTCTTCGGAAAAATTAAAACGCAGAAATTTTTCGTATTAAATCCGTTGCAAGATTTCAAAGTGAAATTGTTTTATTTTGAGAGCACTTATATAAAATAAACGTTAAAAAAATATTTCAAATGGTAAAGAATCCTGTTGTAAGAAACAGAAAAAAAGTTTTGGTGTAAAAAATTTTCAAAAATCAGTTTTAATAAGGATTTTTTAATGTTTTCCTAATCGACAAGAAACAATATGGAAATAAAGAAAAAAAGAAGAATTGTTATTTTCTATTAGAACTACAAATACTGAACCACAAAGCATTAGTGCTTGACAATTCCTTAAGAATAAAATTTAATTTCAAGTAAATATTTCAAATTATTTTCAAAATACAAATGCAATTATTTCAATATTTTCCCCCCTTTTTTTGACTTTTATTTACTTTTCAGTTGTTTACAAAGCAGCTGATGTGATATTTAATAACAAAAAAATATGTCTTGAAATTTTTTTCCAATTTACGAAAACGTGTGAAATCTGCAGCAGCAACATAAAAACGTTACTATTTGAAAAATTTTTAAATTTTCACTTCGGCAAATTTTCTGTGACACACTCCATTGTGTACTTTCAAATTAAAATATTACCAAGTTACAAAAATATGCGAATGAGTGATATTGATTGATGTATTAAAATAAAATTAATATCAATCATACGCTCTGACAGAATAATTCTCAGAAATTTAATGTTTTTATGCCTGAAATTACTTCAGCTTTCTTTTTGTAAAACAAACATTCTTCTGAAACGAAGTTTGTCTATCGTTTCACGGTTGTAAAACATAATTGTGAATTATTGAAGCCACTCATCACTCGAATAAATATTAAGAGAATTTATTAAAGAAATATTTTTTACATCAGCACATTCAACACTTGTTTAGAACTTTTAGTTTATGTTGGTTAATTATCATCACTGTAAATAAAATAGTGAAATAATACTATTGTGAAAGCGAAAAGTTTTCCTTTAATCTCGACACAGTTTTAACGATGGTGATCATTTGAAAAGTACAACCAATGAAGCAAACAATTAACCAGTTTAAATCTCTTTTATAAAACAGTCACCCACTTCATTTATATTTAGATTTGCTTTTAGAAAGGCGGATAAAGTTTTATTATTTTTCATTTGAATTTTATTATTTCCGTCAAACCCCTTTTTTTCTACGAACAAATGAATTCAACTCTGCCGTCTACAGTGCATACTTTTATAGACACAGATATATTGAAATAATAAACTAAAGAATCTTTTAAAGATTTATTTGACTAGTTTATTTCAACAACTATAAATGAAAAGTTTGTTATTTGAGTAGGATTTAAAGACTGTAAGATTATTAATGGGGTTCCTTCTGGTTCGTAAATGAGAATAAATTATTCAAAATTTTACCACATTTATTTGGTTTTAAATTTGTAAACATAAATTTAAATATAAATTATTATTTTTTCACTCTAGTGCAAAATATGTCATCATAAAGAATCTAGTCTAAGAGAGACGATAATAATAATTTATCGGTTAGTGGCTTCATTATTAGAGAGAAATACACAAAAAAAAAACAACATTTTAATTATAAAAAAACTTCAACAAGAAACTTAAATTTTAAATGAATATCGCCCAGGAAATTATCAATTAAAACATAAATATCTGCTTAATAACTTGGAATTTTAAGCAGCATAGGAAACACAACTATCGTTTGCTAAATCGCATAACTGCATACAAACGTACACAAATGAATGCTTTAACAAACGTTCATGTTCTAATAAATTTTGTTTTCTAAGAAACCATGAGCTCATCTAATGGCTACAAATGATGCACTTAAAATGTTATCGTTACAAAATCACACACACACACACACACACACACACACACACATATACACCCACTCACATGCCTGTGTTAGAAATTTGCTACGACAAACCAAACTCGGAAACTACATAAGCACTCCATTCAAGAGAATTTTAAAAATACAAATACAAAAATGCACTTCTGCACTTGTACTCGTACATACTGGCAGAGCAAAGTAGCTTCCAAACGTTCTACAATATCTTTTGTTCCTTGAAAATTATTATTTTTAACTTTTCTTCTCTCTATGTGTGTGAGTGTCTGTGCGCATGCATGTGTTAGTGTTGACTCTTTGTTTTTTTTTTTCCTTTTATATTTTTTATATTCCTTATGAGCCTGAAGGTGTCCGTGTCATATTGTAAATTTCTGTTGTAGCCATTATTAATGCCGTTTCTGTTGTTCTATCTTAAATACATACAAGCTTTTGAAAGCATTCAACCTTTAAACAATGTTTATATGCTGTTACGAAAGTAGTTGCAGGATGATTTTAAAAACAAAGTATTTCATTTAAAATTAACAGCACAGTTAAAATTCACAAACTAATTTCAGCAATCAGTACTTTCCCAAAATCATTGAAGTGCAATTTTAATTTTAAAATCTTCTGCGGTAATTGCTCGGACTCAGATGATGTTCTGCAGTCATCCCTAAAAAAAGCCACAAATGTGGTCACTAAAATGAGCAGATATTGTTTTTATTTTAATTCTGCTTATGAAAAATATCTTTCTATAATTAAAATTCTTTTACATCAGCATTCGCATAATTGTAAGCATGTGCGTTTATATGCCCTTTAATGTGTCTTAAGACTAATGCAACGTGTTACGTGGATTTTTTATTAAAAAAAAAACTTATTTTCTATTGTGCAGGTTAATGAGAAAAGTTTTATAGTTCCTTTCTTTGCGGAAGTATGGTTTTTTGTATGTTGTATATTTTCTTTTAATTTATCTATTTATTTATTTTTTTGCAACACTATGCTACAAAATAACAGCAATTAAATTGCTGCATTTTTTTAAAGGTAGAAATTTGATTGTTAAGTTGTAAAGAATTATTTTTTAAGACTATTAAGACTTATGTATATGACATGACATGTCAACAGCTCAATGTTCATAAAGACAATTTCTCTTCACGCATAAAAAATTTAAGCTTTCCAGACCTTGTTTTTATTTATAAAAGATTTATTGAGAAAATTACTAAAATTTCACCAAAAATTTTTTAATAATACAACAGTTTAATTTTAATTATAGAAAAAATATTTTTTTTTTTTTTTTAAATTCACAATACAGAAAAAGTTCTTGTCAATGAAAATTCAAAATAAAAATATTAACAGCCATATTCATAAAAATATATTCTGGATTTGAAATAGGTACAAATATTCGATTTTGTATTGAAATTTGCTTTTAAACCAAATCTAAAATACATTTTTACGAATATGTTACACCATAATAAAATATTTAAAAACAATAATTACAATAATAATAATGATATTAATAATAATAAAAATCTTTTTTCTATATCTTTTTAAATAATTAACTACATATATGTTTATAGTTCTAACAATTTTTGTTCCGCCTCTAAATGTAATTCTATGTATAAGAATAAAAACTATAAATGCAATTAAAATATATTCAATCTCTTGTTAACTAAATGCCTATATTTTGCTGTATTTGCCTTAAAATTAATTCTGTTGTTAATTGGTGTATTAATTATATGTAAAATTTCTTACATATATTTACGTTTATAATTATTTTCTGTGTCAGTATCAGTATTGATACATTTTCAAAGTTTGGATAGTGATTTAATCTAGAACAGTGCGAAAATTAATGCTGTTTTTTCAGAATTTATATCCCTATATTTTTTATCAGACTTGTTTGTTTATTAATATATTATATATATTAAAAAAACCTACAGCTTAAATAATTAGTGTTATTAATATAAAAAGAGGTCCAAAAAACTAGAAGAATTATTTTTATTAAAGAATTTATTTTTATTTATTTATTCTTTCAAACAATGTTATTATTTCTGATTAAGTTTAGCTTAGAGCACCTAAAATTAGCATAACATGCAGATTTTGTAACTAATTTTGAAGCAGAATTTCCGATATATCAGCTTCCTATACAATTTATGTCCTGAAAGAGGAGTAAATAGGTGCTGAGGGCTCAGTAGTTGTTGAATTCGATTTCCGGCCCGGTGGAGTTAAAAAAAAAATTTCCAATTTTTCTATGCTATAGCACTCTCGTCCACGTCGGTATTTGAGCAATAAAAAAACCTCATTAGAATAAAATAATAAATTAAATGGTTCCCCTTAGCTTCAAAATTAACATCAGAGACGCCGCATCTTTGTTTTATAATGAACACGCAACTGCAGAGTAGTTCAAGCATTAATCTCTATTCTCCTAACACTTACACCCACTGTCTTTACTGTACATTATTCCTCGCTCAGTCATGGGCATTGCATACGTAGGGGATATCCCCTGTGCACTTGTTCAAAAAGAAAAGAACAAAAATAAGGAGGCCTTTTTCGAAAACTACTTATTTATAGTCTCAATAAGAATTTGAAAAGTTTTATATTCTGTGAGTTTAAGCTTGCAATAACAGTATACTGTGATAAAACACTGCACACACTAGAACGTATGATTAATATTTTTATGGAAAATAGTATTTATCACTCATACGCCAAGAATTTCTTGCACTCAGCCTACTTAACCCTTATGTGAACACCAAGATATCCCGGCACCTTTAGCACTTTCATCTCGTTTTTTTTAATGGAAGCAGATGGTTCTCATACTTCAAACTTCTTGAGAACTCCTAACTATTGAAATAATTTAAATTATCATTACTTTTAGGCTAAAAAATTATATTGAATTGGCGTGGTAGTCCAATTTATTTCTTACACCCTTAACAGTACGGAAAGGTACCCGGGTACCTTCATACATTATATATATAAAAAAACTGTTATAACAAGTACAATATTATTGAAAGATTACTAAAGCAAAATAAGATAAAGTCGTCATAAATATTTTATACTTGGATATTTATTTACAGAAAGAGAAACAAAAACAAAAATAATAATTTTTATTCATATAAACTGAAAAATAAGAAAAGAGAAATATGAAGTTACAAATAATCTCTACTGATTACTTTGCGAACAATTTACACATATTGCATAGTTTGTTGAATGTTGATTACAAATCGGTTTGGAACAAGAGTGACAGGATTTACGTGATTTCCTTTGTTTCATGCGTAGTTTCGAGCACACGTGACAGCTTCCTACTACTGGAGTACGTCCGATTTTAGCAGTTTTTTGCAAAGCAGAAATATTTGATGTTAAAACCTCAAAATCTTTTCAAAGCACACTTTGTAATGCTGTTTTGACAGTTGATTGGGCAATAACTTTCGGGTTTTTTGCACGTTTTTCAATGTTTTTCTTACATAATTCAACACTCAGTTCTTTCAGATATTGTCTGCGACGGTCTGTGGAACGCAACTGTGTATTGGTTTCTATATATATTACTTAGGACGCGAATGCAGCTATATCTATTGCATTATAAAATAATGATAGTGGCCATCGACATGTTCTGCGTTTGCATGTGTATTCGGCTAATAATTTATCCTCCTTTAGTTTTATTGTAAATTGTAAATCTCGGAGTTATTTTCCGAGATCAAGAATATATTTTTCTTTAAAAATGTTAGTTTACCATAATTTTTCCATATAGGTACCCGGGTACCTTGACATGCTGTTGAAGGTGTTTTTTTTTGGTATTCACATAAGGGTTAAACATGCTTATGATATCCTTAAATTAGAGCGTCAACGTTCATGTATCATGTTTAATAAAACGCACTTAATAGAAAAACGTAATTACGACGTAAAAATTACACCAGTCATAATCAGCAAAGTTGTTTGCTGTCTGTGTTACCGTATAAAAGGAAAATTAAACATTAATTAAAAAGCAATTTTATGGTAAATAAATGTTTATATTTAACTTATATGATATACATATGTTAAAAATTAAACAATTATTAATAAAAATTAACTTTATTTACTAATATCGACCCCTGTGAGCGAAATTATCGTATGTTACACTTTTTTCGAAATCGACTTTTTCATGCAAAATGGTTCTAAATCCATTAATTGATTTGCAGATAAAGTATTATAGCGATAATTGTAATAGTTATGTACATTTATCGTATGTACATTTTATCGCATGTGACAGTTACTGCTGTCAGGCAAATAAAAAAAAGTCGAATAAAAACGCTCTCCTGTGAAATTTAGTTTTTGTATCATACGATAATTTCGCGCACAGGGGTCGATATATTTGAAAACTGAAATGAAAAACGGTAACTCTGTACTACTTTGTTCGTCGGCGTATGAAAATAAAATAAATGTATTCGAGAATCCATCACGCACAAAAAATTTCGTCGACGGCGGTGTTGTGTTAATTTTCATATGGGCAAATGTGTTTTATTTCCGATGACGAAAGTTCGCAACGAAAAATTCATCGTTCGTCCCAATTGTGTTTCCAGACGTACGCATTCTCGAGATATGATTTTCCAATAGCAAAGCGTTGTGCCGCAGTATTTGGGTTGCTTCAGACATTTTGTCTGATTATGATTTGGGCTATTACTTATACAGGCAGACGCAAAATTAATTTAGATTGGCAACGATTTTACTTTCAATAGTTTCATCACTTTCACTACCATGCGATTCATACATCCCAAACTCTATTTTTAAATATCGTAAAAACTACAATCATTCCTCAATTTATATGAAACACAATCCCGTTGGTAGTTCTTAGTACTCTTTATGAATTATCAGCTGTTTTGAGTATGTTTAGTGTGTATCCATAAAATTTTTCAACAATAATTTGACTACAATCATCAACAGATATGCACATGTTTTACAATTTACCAGAGTTTAATCTGTTGAAAGTTATTTCTAACAAAGGAATTAAGTATTTAGTATAAATTAGAATAAAGTAAGTAAATAGCAATATCTTTTAAGTACAGGGTGGCTGATGAATGCAGATACCAAAAGAAAACTTTATAACTTTTTTTCTATATAAGTAATTTTGATTTTTCTTCTTTGGTTTTTGTCGATTGATCCCTAGATTTAATGAAAATTACAAGTGGGACACTGCAGAAAGAATGCAGGGTCATGCAGGAAATAACAGGGTCATTTCAAGAAACTCAAGCTTCCGTTGTCCCCCCAGATCGCCTGACCTAACTCCAACTGACTTTTTCTTGCATGGTTATTGTAAACGGGAAGTGTACAAATGGCAACAGACAAATGTGGAGAAACTAAAACAATCAATTCGAGCGACAATAGCTGCAGTTCCAGCATTAACTTTGCGGGCAGTAATGAACAATTTTTTGCTAAGATGCCGCAAATGCATCGCTGAGCAGGGCAAACTTTTAAATTCGATTATCTTTAAGATAAAGTACTTTCAAATGAAAAGGGATTGAAAATATTCCATGAAGTTATTCCAGTTTCTTAATGTAGCAAAATTCATCAGCCACCCTGTATATTTAGAGATGTTATTTTTTTAATTTCTTAAAGAAATCACATTTTTTTCACAAAAATAAATTTTAAAAAAATATTTTATTCAAAGTGTCGTATTTTCATACACCAGTGAGTTATTTATTCTGAATTTATATTGTTCAGAAAATTTCAACAATTTAATTGTAATTTCTAAATAGTACATCTGTAATAAAAAATCACTTAAAATTATTTAAATTCAATCTAATCTAATAAACAATAGCTAAAGGGTTTAACACGTACATTGCCAATTTAAATGTCTACTCTCACCTTATTTATTTTCATTATTCATATCAATTTTCAATAAAAGAAAGCAAATTTATATCTTCCAGAAGGAAGTTTCACTAAAACCTCTGTCTTCCTATCATGAAATAATAATTGTGTGAAGAACAAAAAGAAAATAAAAACTACTTAATTAAATTCTGTTGAAAGTGTCTAAAATTTTGATAAGTCTATTAAATTGAAAATTCATTTTGATGTTGTCGTTGTTATTTGTAGCTTCAACTACAATAGAAACAAATGGCACTATTGTTTTTATAATAAAATACCAAAAGTATGCTTAAAATGGAACAAGAGAAAAAATTTAGATTAAAATTTCAAACAATATTGCATTCAAAAACGCATACACAAACATTTTAATATACAATATATTTACATATGTATGTATGCATATACAACTGTATTTGTAACATGTAGAAGTTACATATACTCATAGACACAAGCATGAAAGTGACTTAATACATCAACACCTCAAATGAAAAATTGTTAAAACAGCAAGAAGAACAAAAACAACACCACCAACAAGAACATCAGAAACAAAATAAAGTCAACATTCATATTTTGCCAACGATGAACTCTTTAAATAAAAATACAAAACAAAACAAAACAAAACAACAAAAACAAAACAAAACAGCCATATTTTAAAATGGCTACAACAAAAACAAAATATGGTATCAGAAAGTAAGTCAAACTCTACATAAAAGAGTAGAGAATTAAAATGAAACCTGTCTGCCAGTGAAACAAGTCTATCAGTCAAAACTATCATACACGGATAGAGTTTTTGTTTTGTTGCTGTAGTTCATTTTTAACACGAGTATTATGATTTAGATTTTGTTTTAGCCGTTACTTTTTCTATTGCAAAAAACTAGTGGCTTTTCACAACAATGGGAACAAAATTGCCCAACACATGCTGCAGGACATACGATAATACATTTGCGAAAAAAAATTCGCTTGATTATTTAAGTACGGTACGGAGGACTACTGCAGAAATGAAAGAAAAAAGTTGCAAAATAAGCTGCTGTACACCGCAAACAGTTGATGTTTTTCAAGTTATAATTTTGAGTCGCAGACCTAACCCGCAGGCGAAAGCACCACTTAGGCCAGAGTTTAGGCCCACTGTGATACCACAAGCTATTCACAACCGGGTATCAGACAGTCGCCATATGAAACCAGTCCGATTTGAAAATAAATCCCATTTCTTTGGAAACACTCACTTGAGAGAGTACAGTCAATGATGGCAAGAACTTCCGCCGTTTTATGGCAAGAGCTGGACTCTGCTACATGAGGGGAGCAAACGTCTGCTCTTCCTCCACAGAACCACAGCTCTTGCAAAAATCTCACGGGGAATGTCTCTAATATTGTTAACATTTTAAAAAAGTAATTAAAGGTCTCCTGGTTAGTACCAACGATATGAACTATAAACAATATAAACAGTAAGCAGTTATACTCGTATCAGTGCAACAACATGCACTTATGAAGCATCGTTTTCTTCAACGGTAATCAAAATCATCCGTAAGCAGAACACAATTTCTACGAATATACTATTAAATTCGAAAAATTTTTAAGCTTTGCCGAAAAAATTTCAGGATCTAAATATATACGTACTACATTTATATTTCAACCATAATCAAATAATAAAATCACGATCTCAGACGCGGTGCTGATTTGTCGATATATAATTAAGGAACGAACATATGTACATACGTGTTCTACTCAACTGATATTGGAGATTAATTGTTCTTTTTCCTTTATTCTAAAATTAAAAGTAATTTTTTATATTATTTTGATAAACTAACTAAGAACTTAAAGACAACCAAGTTGTAGTTTAATAAATATTACTAATTATAAATATTTAAAAAAAATATAATTTTTATACGAAAATTATTTTGTTTTACTGTAAAGAAATTTAAATTCCAATCAAAATTCATCCCCAAGAACTATACTCGGCTGATAAAGAGAAACAAAAATGCCTTCAACTCAAGTGGGGCGTCGGCGCAAAGCAACCGAAAAAAACGGTGCAAATTAAGACATTCAACTCGAATTCCAAATTCCAGTAAAATTTTATTCAAATACGAGGGCTGTTTGATAACTCGGTGACTTTTTCAATTTCTCTCGCATTAACGTTGAATGCAATACTGCTGCCGTCAACCCGCATCTATTAATAGACCTACTGTCAAATTTCGAACAAGCTGCGTCATTTAGTTGGTGTGTTCGGAAAAAATGTGAATTTCGTATGCTGATTGGGCATTACTTAAACCAAGGAAAGACTTGATAAATACTATTGGTACTATGCACCATCAATTTCAAAGGTTAAAATGTGGTCTACTGAGTTCCGTTGTGTTTAAAGTGATTTTCCATTTTCTTGATCTTGAAGTATGCAATTCTTCGAAGGAATACAGAAAAAAAGCAACCTTGTCGGATTACCTAAAACAAAAGTAAAGTCGTTTTTAACTTGCAACATATAGTGAGGTACAGTGTTCTTTTGAATCTCTTGCGAGTGCTGAAAAATCGATATTTTTACCGTATAAAATACCGTTCACATTGCACAAGTATGACGCAATAAGTGAGCTACTCGATCCAGAAGACGCAGCCAAAAATGGAAAGTAATACTTTGCTCAGTACAAAACAAAGACTGTTTCGAGGAATTTCTTTATTTCTTTATTAAATTTTTAGCCTATGAACTATTTCTTTAACATTAAAATACAAGATACGTGTGCAATTATTAATAAAATGCATTTAAGTGCCTTAAAATATTGTGTTTTAGAGTATTAAATTCAAACGAAAAATCAATGGAAGAATATAGATCATTAAATTCAGCGCACATTCTACGGAATGCATCAAAATTGACATAGTTGCAGCGGAAATATTGAAGTTTTATAGGAACATAATATCTTGTTGGACGATTTGGTATTGTAAATTCACGGAGTAAGAACGCTGAGGCAATAACGTCATTTATTAGATTCATTACAAATGATACATTCATGTATATGCTCCTACTTTTCAAAGTAGGCAGCTTACTAAGTGCAAGGCGACTTTCATATGATGGGAGATTAAGATCACGATTCCAAGGAAGTCCACGCAGACAAAATAAAAGAAATTGTTTTTGAACTGATTCAATTTTCTTTATGTGGATATCATACTGCGGATCCCAAATAATACAGGCGTATTCAAGAATTTGTCTCACGAAAGCTTTATAACATAGGGATCATTAAATTACCTTACCCCAACGTTTTATGAATCCCAAAACTCCTTTGGCTTCATGCACTGATTGGGAAATGTGTGAATTAAAACTTAATTTTCTGTCGAGTAGGACACCAAGATCAAGGAATGTTTCGACTTCCTCAAGAGTATAATCATTAATATAATAATTATAGGATAGATGATGGCTTCCTCTATAGAACAGCATAAATTTGCATTTTTTTTTAAGTTGAGGTCCATTAAATTGATATCACACCATTGACTGAAATTATTTAGGTCAGATTGCAGTAATGAACACAGGTGAGGGTTATTCAAACTTAGAAAAAGTTTTACATCGTCGGCGTACATTAATAATTTAGAATATTTGATACAACGATTCAACAGTAGTCACCGGAATGTGTCTCGAACGAACAGTTCTACTGTTAAATAGTTCTTGACGAAAAAACATTCTGATGTGACACAGAGTTTAAACCGATCGAACACCCCAACAAGGTGCAGGTATAGAATGAGGGATAACTATACCGATTTGCTACCCAACTCTAGGAGGCAAGTCTTACTTGCTGTACCTATTGCTCTGGGGGCGTTAGTGGTCGTCTCCTATTCACTCGGTGTTGAGACCACCGTCAGATTAAGCCCCACGGTCAGGTGCTGACGTAAATCCTGAACACAACTGTTCGTAAAATAAGTCGATATCCAACTCTGAAAAGCTGCAAAAAAATCCAATTTTGTCCAGCTTGTATAGGAGTAGTTTTTCATTTACTTTATCAAAGGCCTTACTGAAATCGGTAAAAATTGTGTGTGTCTGCATACGAGAACAAAAAGATTTAGTTATACAGGATGTAAATTCCAAAAGATTTGTTGTAGTTGAACGATCTTTTCTAAATCCATGCTGAAAAGGCGTGAAGTACGAGGATAGTTGATGCCATAAGAATTCGGTTACTATCTTTTCAAAAAGCTTGGCGATAATAAATACTTAATTTAGCTATACCTCTATAATTTATTATGTTCGATCTGTCTCCACTTTTAAACAGCGGGATAATAAAAGACTCTTTCCAAAACTTTGGAAAATACCCATATGATAGTGACATGTTAAAATAATCCTATAAACTTACTGTCGTATTCATAAACATTTTTCGCATTTATTAACGGTTTAAAAATTGACTTTTGTATGGAAATTTGTTTATTAAAGCTTTTAGAAATCAAAAATATTTTTTATGAATACGGCTGTTGCATTTATTTCACTGATTTCAAATTATACTGTTTCTTTTCTTTTTTTTTGTTTTCAAAATACATTTTTTATAACTTAGATACTCTATATATAAGTCTTCTATATAAGTCTTCGAAAATTTAACACAAAACTTTTTCGTTTTTTTTCTTCTTTTTATTTAATAATTTTCAAAACGAACAGAAACTTGTTTAATTTTTTTTAGGGAACTATTTCACATGTTATGACGTAGACTATACAATTGTGCGATGCAGATAATGTTTAGAAAAAAGACCCGCAAATAAAAATATGGATAAATTTGAACCTAAAGAAGAAAAAAATTATTTTTAATATTGATGATTTAATGGATTTTATACGAAACATAAGGTTCAGATCGGAAAGGCTTAAACTGCATGCTTAGTTTTAGAACATTTATTGACAGTTTCAGTTTTTAACAAATTATTTGGAATACCAAAATATTTGCTTGTGAAAAGTGTTTACCTCGCTTTATAGATCAACAATATTCTTATGGATTACTTTTGCTAAACGGAATAATAAGGGGCCCATAGTGCAGCTTGTTTATGCAGTTGCTGTTTTTAATATGAGAATATGTGTTTTCATTTACTGTTTTTTTTGTTTTCTTGTTTCTTAGCAGTATAACAAATGCACTTGCCTTGGCTTGGTTACACATATTTGCAGTATCTTTAAAGCCTTTTTGCCTCATTATCAAAGTTTAAACAAACTTGTTTTGTATAAACGGGCACACGCAGAAATTGTCTTTTTTTCTAGTTTGTTTTTTCCTGGTGTCACAGTGTTTTCTTTTCTACCAGCTACTGCTGTTGTTGTTGTGTAAAAACTTGAATTTTTCTAATGAAATATGGCTCTAATATGCATGCATTGCATTCATGCACTCATTTACCTACCACACAAACGTACGAGTGCATGTCCATGTAATGAACAAAAATATGAATAAATTACAGCATATTCACTTAATTTTTTATTATTTTTTATTATATTTTTTTTTGTTTTTCGTTTGCATTTCTTCATTTATACAGTTATTTCTTTGGAAGTAGACAACTTCCAATCATACACGTGTAATAAAATGAAAAAAAAACAAACAATTTTTATTTATAACTGCAGGTTTAAAGTAGCGAAATGTATTGCATGCATTTTTCCATGAAATTTATGTAAATATTTTTACTTCGTTTAAAAAATAAGAAAAGAAAAGAAAAGGGATGGAAAAATGTTTTCGGAAACCTACAGGTATGTGAGAAATATTACAGGTGATTTTTATATATCGCGATGGAAGGATACTGTTCATCGATGTAACTTACTGATGTCTATTCATAATAAAGTTCGTATCGAAAAATAATTTTGGTATTTATATTGTACAGAGTGGCGCAGAAAGAGCTATATGGTTTGAATTCTTTATAACTTTTTTAATTATTATTTTTTTTCCAGCAGTTGGTGAAGAAGACTTGGGGAATTAATTATAAATCATTACATGATTGAACACAGCATATACTGCAGCTGCCTCAATGGCTTTGTTAAGGGACATATTCGGCGAACGCATTATTTCGCACACAAGCAATTTTAACTGCCCTCCACGTTCACCAGATTTAACAGCTCCTGACAGTTTTCTTTGCAGATATTTGAAAGAAAGAGTGTACGTTAACAAACCAAGAACTATACTCCAACTAAAAACCAACATTCGAAATGAAATCATGTCCATCACACCCAAAAATTTTGCGATAAGGAAAAATTAAAATGGAAAATATGCTAAAAAGATCACGTATGTGCGAAGCAGAAAATGGAAATCACTTACCGGATATAATTTTTCAAAGCTAATTGCAAAAAATTATAATAATCGCATAAATAAAAAAGTTATAGACCATTTAAACCATATAGCTCATTCTGCGCCCCCCCCCCCCCCCCTATACTTTTTAAGCGACTTCATAAAAGTAGAAGATTCTCAACATCAGAACTTTTTACTGCTTGGATTGATTTTGATGATTCTTTTTTCAAGGGAAAGGTCCCCCTTGACATAACTTATTACTATGGGAACCGATTTTGATGATTATAAGTTCTTTAAGAAGCTCTTGCTTACCGTATGGGCCCGCTTTAAAAGCGTTCGCATCAGTCGAATGCAGGTCTTCTTAGACAGAACTGTTAACTGCGTTGAACCATTTTGAAGATTCCTTTTTCACTGAGAAAGTCGTGCTTACCGTGCAGTGCATTTAAACTGTGGCTAGATAGGAGGAATACAGCTCCTTCTTTTAAGAACTTTTTACAGCGTGGACTGATATTGATGATTCTTGATTCTTGATTCTTGCATCAGTGGAATACAGCTCCCCATAAGCATAAGTTTTTACTGCTTGAACTTATTTTTTTTGATTATCATTTTTTTTTATAGCAAAGCTCATGCTTAATATTTTCGCTGTTCGCCACTGTCTCCTTTCTGAATCGTTTGCGTTTCATTTGGAAGCCTTGCGGCGTGAAATACAAGAAAATACCATTTCAAAATACGACACATCGTTGTTACAGAAAGGCGATTTTGTTTTCGTTGCATCGACAAATGAATATTTTTTTTCCGTTATGAAACACCACTGTTACTTAAAAAAAATCATTTGTAACCGTTAAGGTGCCTGCTCTTTAAAAATTTTCTGGACTCTTTGTATAGTAATCGCTTTTGTTACCTTTGAAGTGGTTGGGTAAGTACCGAACTTGATAGAAGTAATAAATTAACCAACACGTTTTTCCTACTCATCCAATTCTAATGCCGCAAACTTATGTACATTTTTTTTTTTTTGCACAAATATATTCATCAAAAAACTTCAACTGTAACAAGTAAAACTACACTCCGTTAAGTATGTAAAATGTGGCAAAAGTAGACGAAAACAGAAAAGAAAAATTAATTTTAGTGTTTAAGTTTTTCCAAAATATTTAAGTACAACTAAAATTTTACAAAAACGCTCAGTTAGTTTTAAAGTTAAATGTTCTACTCGTATTATTTTAACAGTTTTCTAAAGAACAATAAAAGGGAAAATTAAAAAAATTTTAACTGCAATAAGTTAGTGAAAATTTATGCATTTATGCTTATTTTCTCTACAATTGTTGCATGAGAACGTGGTCAGTTATAAGAAATGGAAAATATTTTTAAGAGAAAAAATATGGAATTCATTTTTATATTTAGAATGGCATATTCGTAGCTTCTAAAGAATGCATATGTGAATATTTGGCACTGCCTAAGATTCATGTTATAAAATTCTGAAGCTAAACCGAGAAAGGTTAACAATGTGTATATTTTAAAGAAGAGTTTTAGCTTAAATCGAGTTAAAAAAAAAATCATAGAAAATTGGAAAATAAGAAAAGAGAAAAATTAATAACACTAATTATTTTAAGCCTAAGGTCTTTTTATATATTTTATATTTATTTCAATATTTCGCTACTCCTTTGTGTAGCTTCTTCAGGAAAAATGGTTTTTTTTTTTTTTTTTTTTTCCTGAAGAAGCTAAACAAAGGAGTAGCGAAATATTGAAATAAATATAAAATATATAAAAAGACCTTAGGCTTAAAATAATTAGTGTTATTAATATAAAAAAAAGGTCAAAAAACTAGAAAAATTATCAAAAGAGAAAAATTTTATATTCCGAGTTATGGACCTCTGAGCAAGACATAAAACTAAGTTCAATTATAAATTAATCAAATTAAGTGTAATATTTTTGTATCGCTACGGAAGCAACGAAACTAAAGGGAGATTCTTTAGAATCAAATTTTTTGATACATTGATACCATGAATAGGCAGGCGCCCGACAAGTCTATAAAAAATTCATTGAAAATGATTTATACACATCTGTACCATTTCAGGATCACAATATTAAGATCTTCTTCACTTCTTCCGAAATCGTTTTATTACTGGAAATACAAGCAGAATACATAGCAGGAACATGTCTGTAATTGTCTTTTAAACGAATGTTTGAATGGTGCTGTTGTTAGCATTTCCACCAGGTGATCTTAAAAATATTAAACGGTGAAAAGAGTAAAATTTTCTGTGTTCAATCCCAGTTTCAGATTCACAAAAGAATCTCGCATTTTTTCTGATGTTCATTAGTGTGTCTTTGTGCCGGTTGTTGTTGAAAGGTTTCAGTGGCGAAGGCATAGTCACTGGTCACTAAACAGTAACAGCTTCAGCTATATCCAATTCACAGGCCCATCAGAACGCCCTCCTTCGTCGGTATTGTGTAGCATCGGCGAATTAAAATAATTACTAAAAATCGCTACTAAAAACGAAGCTTCAAATATTAATTAGTCTCCTTGACATCAGAGACACTATACTATAACACTGCGAGGCGGTACAGCGGACGGCGGCCCTTAGGGTTCCTTCGGCTTACCGCACGGTCTCGGGCGCTGCGGTCCTGGTGATATGTGGGGAAATACCCATAGACCTCTTGGCGTGCGAGCGGTGGGAGGCTTGGAACTCGAGGGGGAGGACCCTGGTGTTGGTGCTATTGGTCTGAGACCCCAAACTGTCCGGCGATGGCAGGACAGGTGGACCGCGGACACGGTCGGCAGGTGGACGGCAAGGCTCATTCCCTGCGTGGAAGTATGGATTCGAGGGAAATTTGGGGAAGTTAACTACTTCCTGACACAATTCCTCTCGGGCCACGGATACTTCCGAAAGTACCTGTACCGGATGGGCAGGGCAGATGGTCCCGACTGCATTTACTGTAGTATTACGGATGATGATGCAGAACACACTTTCTTCGACTGCACCAGGTGGCATGCTGAGAGAGGTGCAATGGCGCAGCGGGTTGGCGGGTTCGCTCCTGCCACCGTGATAGGGAGGATGCTCGATTGTGAAGACAATTGGGACGCTGTGGCACAGTACGTGGGATACGTTCTGCGGAGGAAGAAGAGGGACCTCGATGCGCTGCTGCATAGCGGGGCCCCCTCTGACGGGGACCAGGCGATACGGGCCGGGGCCATGGCGCCGGCTGCAAACTTGGCGGCCCCAGACGTGGGTGATTGAGAGTGGTCCTGATTGGGACGTGGCTCTGGGCCTTCCCGAAGTAATGCGGAAAGCGGTTCCGGGGAGGAATCTACTCAGAGGAGGAGGAGGGAATTTTTTAGTGGCAACACCACCCGACGCAGAAGACGACGGTCTCTGTAAGTGCGAAGGCATTTTCAACCCTACCTCACACGCCAAAAAAAAAAAAAAAAAAAAAAAAATACTATAACACTGCTATAAAAACAAATAACGTGCCAAAAAGCTGTGTTGTAAGATACTGAATCTTCACCTCCTATCATTCCTTTCCCGAGTGCTGGTCCAAGATAAAAAAAAAATTATATGATTGAAACATTCAAAATAATCAAACTCTCTCTCTTCCCTTTCATATAATTCCTTTGAAATAAATCGCAGTTTTATGTCTGACGTTTTTTGTGTTAAAGTGACACTGAAAGCTCTGAACAAGCTCTTTGCGACTCTTCTACAGTCCGCAGACAGTAGTTTAATCATCTGGGTGAAGTTTTGGTGCCTCCACACCAGTTGTGGAACACCACGCCCCAAATAATGCTGGAATTCTTTAGAAGCCTTCAGATGGGTGTCTAATATGAGGGGCTTTGCTCCATAGATCTTCTTGCTTGCGATGCTTCCTGGCCCAATAATAATAATAATAATAATAATAATCGTCCAAAGGTGGATTTAGGCGACATAGAGAGGTAGTGTATCAAACACATTTAATTAAAGCTGTCACTATTTTATATATTTCTCTAAAAATCCCTTAATCCATTTAAATTACTTAAGCTTGAGTTTTGCACATAAATCACACGATTTTCAGCATAATTTTGTTATGAAATTTTCCTTTTCCTGCTTTCCCTAGAGTTACTGATACTTTTTCTGTGTGGCAATTAATCTTCCCTTATATAATACTCTCACTCACATGCTTGAAATGAAAGTAAAGTTATTTTATTTCAACATATATATCTGTGTGCATTAGTTATGAACCCCAACTTCCCTTAACTTTAATCTGGTTTAAATAAACTGCTTTTAACGTTAAGAATTCTTGCTTTCAAAACCAATAAAACTTTCTTACCTGATATTTTTCAAGTCCTCCTCGCATAAGCAACATTTTGTCCACCGGATTGACCTGCATGGCCTTTAATAATAAATAATCTACCGTCAATCTAATGTTGTGATGTGTTGTTTTGTGTTGTATTTAATCCGTTGTCAAATAATGCGGGAATACGTTATACTACAATTCCTTTTCCTAATGACATTAACAAATAATCTACCCCCGCCACCCATCCATAGTTTATAACAACTTTCATAGAAGTTTCGTAGTCTAGTGTGTTACAGCATTTATAAATCACAATATATTTTTTATGTCAATATTATTGACTGTCTTCTCTGGACATTTCAATGAAACTTGTTTTGCTTTTTCTTCATTCATTGTATGTGTGAGTGTATTTAAAGAAGAACGTGTTTGTGCAAATGAAACAGAAAACCTACATAAATGGGCAGCAGTATGGGGAGAAACGCAAGGAAATTCCTAAAGATTAAATAAAACTTCTGTTACAGGAATGTCAATACGAAACTTCTTAAATGATATATAAGCTTTTGTTTCCTTTATTTCTTCTTTAGCGCCAGCTAAAATGTCACTTAAACAGTTCCGTCTTTTTTTTTTTTTTTGCTTTATATTTTATCTTGTTGTAGTATTTTTGTTTTATTATTTTCCTTTAAATTTATTATTCTTTTATAAGGAGTCGTTTGTGGTGAGCTTTGAAAGGTTAGTTCTGAAAAAAACCGCTCGCTAGGAAGGAGTGATGGCGTGTTCATACTAACAACAGTATCTACCCCTATTAAGAATATGGGTATACAAAGTGGGACAACAGTTGTCAACATATTTGAAAACGCTATGCAATTGGCGTGAAATGCAAGTTCGGTTTTGACATTTGTGAAGTCAACGAACGGTCTGCGAAAAACCGCCATGAATCGGTTTACTCCGCAAGAATGCGCAATAATTGCTTTAATTTTTTGTATGGTGCAACAATTCTTCGGTTGTGTTGATCGCAGATTTCCTGGCTGTACGACAACAACTGGACTAATAGTGCGGCTTTTGACTGCTCGCCTTGAACAAACTGGGACAACATGATATGTTTCCAAGGTTGGCCGGGCCCGAAGCAGCCGTTCTATTGCGAATATCGCTGCTGTTGGCCAAGATGTCGAAGACGAGCCCGTCACATCGATCAGACCATGTGCCACGCAATTTTGCATTACCCGATGGTCCCTATGCAGAATTGGTGAATGGTGACAGATTTGAAGCTGATCCCTTCCAAAGTGCATACAGTGCATCAGAAAAAAAAAATCAGCTGCTAAATTTTGGCACCCCTTGTATAATGAAATTAGTCATTTGAGAATGCTTCAGTATTTAGTACTCATTGTTCCACTTCCACTTGGAGCGAATGTATTATTGTGAATTTAACCCTAATCAAGTCAGATAAACTTTGTAACGACTCCAACCAAAATGTGCTGCAGAGGCACATATAAACCCATAGCATATTATATTTGGGAATTTACCTATATCTCTTATGTGCATTGTTTTCTTTCAAAGCAGTACAGTCGAACTTCTCTATAACGCAAATGCAAATTCAAAATAAAAATATTAACAGCCATATTCATAAAAATATATTCTGGATTTGAAATAGTTATAAATATTCGATTTTGTATTGAAATTTGTTTTTGAACCAAATCCAAATGTTACATATAATAAAATATTTAAAAACAATAATTACAATAATAATAATGATAATAATAATAATAATAAAAATCTTTTTTCTATATCTTTTTAATAATTAACTATATGTTTATAGTTCTAACAATTTTTGTTCTGTCTCTAAATGTAATGTAGAAAATATATTTATTAAGCCAAAAATAATTGTTTGTACATGAACACATTAATTTTTTTTTTTATTAATAAATACATGTAGGATTTGGAGAAAGTTGACGCTTTTCCGATAAGTTTTTCATGTGTTTTATTTTATGCATTCGCAATAGTATAGACACAATAGTATAATAGTATATAGTTTAAATATAGGTTTTAAGTTTAGATTAATTCATAATTCACAAATAGTATAAGGTAGAAATTAAGTTTAGTTATTTTAAGTTAAGTTTAACTATTTTAGCTAAGTTAAGCTCTGATTTCACAATTTTAAGATTATTTAAACACCTCAACCCACAATCACTATTTTGTTAGCGCAAAAATATAATTGATTTCAACACTCCGTAGCACAACCGTCTATTCTCTGACTGATCACTTTTTACTCTGTCTGTACCTCTTGTTTGTCTTCAAAACAATTCCTATAAAACTCTTCATTATGTTCTCTATGTAAAAGAAATACCGTAAGTCTGTTTATGTACTTCGCCGCACAGTGGAGTCGAAGTGCCGTCAGGTACAGTGGTCCGAGTGTCATCCCACATACATATGTGACTAAATTGATGAAAAAAATCGATTGCTAAAAACTTCGCAATAGAGAGATTATTTAGTGTGAAAAATTCTATTGAGGTCTTAAAAAATTGTACGTTACAGAGAGAACTTCGCTATAGGGAAGTTCGTTATAGGGAGATCAAAATGTATGAAAATACTCACAAAAATTTTGTGTTCACGAATTTTAATTGTTATAGAGAATATTTCGTTATAGAGAAGTTCGCTATACATAAGTTCGACTGTACTTGTTTCATATTGTAGAATAAAATCCGCATCCTCCGAAAATTTACTGTCGTAATCTTAATCTTGTTTTATAGTTTCTTCAAAATCAATCTCTTCAATAATTGTTTCGATTTTTTACATATACTTAAATATATTTTAGACATTGTGGGAAAAAGTTTCGTCTTTAAAACTTTCTCTTTGAAAATTAGCCAACAATTGTATAAACTGCGTAAGTTTACATTGAATGATGAAAATTGAATGGGAATTCCCCGTAATTTAATTTGTTGGTTCATAATGTTGCCGTATGTGCCTGATAGGCACATTATGAGCAGATTTTGTATATTTGTGGTTTTACATAAATAAATAAATAAACAGAAATTAAAAAACAGCTAATTTTTTTTTTTAAGAAATAAAATAATTTAAAGTACGAATTGAAGAACCATGACTTCAATTTGAAGAAGTTAGAACACTTCAAAGTGAAAGATGTGTCTGAAAGGCACATGTTGACTGGATTAGGGTTAAAATTTTAATTCCGCCAAAAGGTATACAATTAACAAATCCTAACAACAATTAAATATACTTATGTCCACTGATGAAAAAATTCCTTAATAAAATAATAAAATGTGTCTGTTAATAATGAAAGTTTTCATTAATACTAGCAACTATTACATTAGATATATTAAATATTCCAATATATTCTTTTCATAAATTTTTGATATTTCATTATATCAATAAATATATTATCAATGTCTAAACGATTTTATTTTAAATAAACTACTGTTAAAATATAAATAAGCTTCATAATTTTTAATTTTAATTAAAGCATACTAAAGCCGCAGTTGTACTTAATCATTTTATGATCTTTTAAAAATACAAATCAATAGTGTCATAATTACAATGAAAGCAATTCATCAATACACTGGAATATTCTACATAAAAAATAATAAATTTACGTTTCGTTTTTACTTAAATTTTTTCTTCAGTTTGTATAGTCAGTAATTCTCAATTATTTTTTGTGAGTCTTTATATAAACATGTGAGCATTTTTAGCTTTTCTCAAGAAATTTGGTTAAAGATCTACTGAACGAAATGTAAATATAGGATAGCTGCACAATACAGCAAACATACAGACAGACAATTTAAATGAAGAATTTAAACAATTTAAATGACGAAATATTTTTATTGCACTTATGACAATTATATTATTTCATATATGAAACTTTTTATCAATTTCATGAATTAATTTCATTTGTGTTATGTTATAACATCAATATATCAACGAAACATTTATATTTTAAGTAAGAAAATTTTACGTTAAACTAAAGCGACAGTTTCATTACATTTCTGAAACATGCGCCCCAATGATATTCATAAATGTAATGAAACATTTTTCATTGTTTCAATGAAGGCCTTTTTGGGTGACGATAGCACGATGGATGGTAGTCAGCACGTTGACTACACAACCAAAAACAGACCTGGGTTCAACTTCAGTTTCAGACTAAAATTTTAAAAAATAAAAATAAACATCTCGCATTTTTCTGATGTGCATTAGTGTGTCTTTGTGTGTCAGTTGTTGTCGGAAGGTTTCAGTGGCGAAGGCATAGTCACTGGTCACTGAACAATACCGGCTTCAGCTAATAGCAATCCACAATCACTTCGGAAGTAAAATAATAAAAATGGCTGCTAAACCGAAGCTTCAGCACTGCTATAAACAAAGAACGTGCAAAAGCAGAGCTGTAAAATAATTAATTAAACTTCACTTCCTGTCGTTTCTCTAACTATGCCTTTCCTATAGTTCCAGCACAATGCATCGCAAATGTAGGGGTCATCTGCTGAGTGCTGGTCCCAGATAAAAGCAAAAAAAAAATAATCATTGAAGCGAGCGCTGTTTCTCAATCAAACTAGATCGGAATTTAATATTTGGAGCATTTTAATGTTTCTTTTTCTTATTATAACGCCTTTAATTTGCGCAGGAAAGCGTAATTGAAAATTTATTATAATTTATACACGCGACTTGTTGAATTGTAAAATTTTCTCCAACAAAATTGTATTGAAACTTCTCCTTCAAATATGACTCCTTTTCATTTGTTTCACTTATTCTCTATTACTTTGATTTCTTGAACTTAATTCATTTATTTGATTTGTTCGAAAAACTGGTATCAAGTTTTATTTTCTAATGGTAGCGAACATAATATTCCTGTGTAACTTTAACGCAGAAAGGGCATGAAATAAATAAAAAGTAAAACACCACTTGAAAATTGAAACTGATGGTACAACGAATGAAGCAAAATGTTATTCAGAGCAATTTGTTATTAAATTGTCGGAAAATTAATACTAAACTATTTACTTTACGCTCTAATTTCAGTTTGGGCTTGAGCTTACGTACTACAGGCTTGACTTTTAAGGCATTCTTTGGTGACAGTGATTATTTAGAGCAATTAATATTAATTCCCTTAACAGCTTCCATTTGCGAATTTGTACGTGCGCTTACAGTATTTTTAATGCGGTAATCATAAGTAATTTTTATTAGTTTTTATAAAAAGGTTTATTAGACAAATTTCCATACAAAATTCAATCAATATATTTTCTGTAAAGCAAAAAAAAAATTTATGAATACAGTAGTTAAAATTATGAAAATTGATAGCCATTTTGTAATTTATCCAGCTCTTTAGCAGGTCTTATTTAACCTCTGGAGGATGCTGAAATATTTATAATTTTTATGTGAACGATTAAATGTCATGGGTGAAATTTAAAATTTGTTAAGCTTCTGCAGGGTTGAGTATGGCTCCTGGTATTTACAAATACCGATGTGTCAGGTTGATTTAAAAAATTAGAAAATAAAATACAAAATCGTATCTTATTTGGTTAACATGTAATTGAAATTCCATCTGATAGTTATTAAGAAAAAAAATAAATCAAAGACATATTTTCATGTTTCATAAAAAGATGAGTAATTTTTATGTTTAAAGATGGTTTCTTCTGTTTATTACAACATATGAATACTCCACAATGATTACAGCTGCAATTTGATTTTGATTTCATTTTATTTTATTTATACTAGACGCACAAAAATACCTAAAAAATAGTGGTTAAACGAAAATTCTTTCAAGCAGCAGTCTGTTTTATCTGCATTTGCTACATTTTCAATTCATCGTAAAATTTTTTTGGGGACACCAAAATCTTTTCAATAGGCCGCCTCCCTGTAAAAAATTTAACCATGAAATAATATTTACAAAAAACTTCACTTATTTTCAGACTTCTTTCATTCTTTCAATTATTCAACCTTAATTAACATTCATCACGATTACTTATCCATGTTTGTTATATAGTTTAGCTGGTCTATATTATATGTATTTTATTATATTAGTGTTGACAAATTGTAAGAAAGGTTTTGGGCAAATTAGAGGGATTTAAAATCAGATAATAAAATGTTTGTTGTATAAGGAAAATTTTTAAAGAAGCTATTTGATATGTTTGGTTTGTATATTTAGTTATTCTCAAATATTTTTTGAGAGTTCTTCTATGAACATGTGAAATTTTCTTAGCTTTTTTTGAAGAATTTGGTTAAACATCTACTGAGGATTTTGGTACTAGCACCAAATGAAATGTTCATATAGACCAGCTAAAACATATAACAAATATGGATAAGTATTCAGTAGTAATAAGTGAAAATATCTGTCTCTTTCTCCAAATGCAAAGGATTATGTCTTTGGAATTATTAAAATACTCGTTTATCCTTTGGTATTTTAAAATTTTTGCCAAAATTTATTTTTATATATTTTTGCCTACATTCTCTGTTTAAAAACCATACAAACTCAATTATCATATCGTATTCACCTGCAATCTGCAAAATGTTTAAAAAATTATATTTTCCTTCATTCCCTCCTTTCGGAATTTTAATAAATCACTTGGTTAACAAAAATAATATTTTGTCAAAATTATACCCAGTATATGAAAACCAATGTCAGCAGATTTAACTTAATCTAAAGAGACATTTAAAATCAATTTTTTTTTTTTCGATTCTCTATAAGTTGATATTTTTTTTGCGACCTATTGGCTTCAATGTATTTTTAACAGATGGCATTATAAATCAATTTGTCTCTTTATTGAATGGGCATATAATAATACCAGCAAAAATCCTTAAAAATGTCGACTTGTATCTTTTTTTCTTCCTCTAGTCGTAGCATGTTTGGCTGCTGCAACAATACTTTTTATGTGTGTCAATTTAATAATAAAGACTTTTTAGGCACTCATCCTTCTATGAAATTTCGTACACAAAACACACTTTTATTTACACACAGAGCAATACTGGCAAGCAAATACAATATACACTAGTAACTATGCTAAATCATCATAATTTTTTTTAGGGAACAGACTAGAAAATATTTGCTTGTGATTGGTCGACATTTTTATACACTGCAGTATTGGAAATAAAAAAGAAATTTTTTTTTGTGTACTTTTGTGTGGCCAGAAAAAGATTTAAATTGTTTATATTAATTAAATTTTGCCTTCAGTATGTGTATTAGCTTTTAACACGAATCCAACTAAAATGTTATTCTAAGACACATAGAAAGACATAGAGGCAGATGCAGTCATCAAACACATCTCTGAGCGCCTTAGTATGCCATATCTGCTTTCAGTGCAATGTTGGGGATTCCATCAACCTCTGACGCATTGTTGACTGCTGACTTATGGGATCGCGTCGTGCGGCTCATTGTTTTGCACGGATAATGTTATTACGGCCCTCTGGGTAGAAAAGATCTTCGGTTTTGTGATTTGTGGGCGAAATGTATTGTGACCCAGGGCTTCTGTGTGTGTGTGTTTGTAATATCACATAATTTAAGAACGCCCCAAAGTCTCTCATTCGCATTCGGAATCATTGAACCGATTCGGTGCTGCAGATTTGCTTTTTCGAAACAAATTTTAAACTGCTAAGTCGATTAAGTTTGAAATCTAATCAGCTTTTAACCTAAAAAGAGGCCGCGATTGGTGGCAATGTGACTGAAATCAGGTGATTCGTTCGAAAGACATTGTCGACAAAAGATTTGTAAAAAATTGTTTTGTTTTTTAGAGACTTAACAAATGTAATGGATGCAGCAAATTTGATAAAAATCTGTAAAATGAATCGAAAGATATCCAAACTTTGAGAGAGAATTGTGTGACTTTAAATTCTTTGTCAACTTTATTATTCGTCGGTATTGTGTACCACCGGCGAAGTAAAATAATAATAAAAATGGCTACTAAAGAAGCTACAGCACTGCTACGAGTATAAACAAAGAACGTGCAGAAGCAGAGCTGCAAAAATAATTAATTAAGCTTCACCTCCTGTCGTTTCTCCTACTATCCCTTTCCTATAGTTCCAGCACAATGCTTCGCATGTGTAGGAGTCATCTCCTGAGTGCTGGTCCTAGATAAAAAAAAAAAAAAAAAAAATTTTTGATACGTATTGATTTTTCTGAACAGGAAAACCTTTTCGGGTGCTGCAAATTTACTTGGAACGAGTTCAACTTGGCGGGAAGTTTAGCTATGTCCTGCAAAATATTATTATTCCCTTTCGAAGTAGGGGCTGAATTACTGACGACATTAGATTTCAAACATAATTTTATTAAAATGTATAGAATTTCGTAAGATATCGACTGCCCCTAATTTGGGGCCAATTTGTCCTACGAATATTTAAAGTTTTATTTAAAAGTTAAAATAATAATTTGTACTTCAAAAGCAATATCGCATGATCTCTGAATACAATTTATGTCCATGTAGTGTAGTGTACTCGCACAGCATCCTTTAATACGGATTCTGTTGCTTGAGTCTACTACACATACACATCCATTATTTATTATAATGTATGTACGTATGTATGTGTAGATAATACTTTGTATAAATTTATTGTAATGATACAAAAAACGAAAAAATGCTATTGTACGTTCACATTTTTCATGTCTCTGCTGTTGGCTTAAAAATATGTCTACTACAGAGAATGTATGATTAGAATCAAGTGAAAATTTGTACTTGTATTTTTTTTTGGGCTTTTCAATTTTATCTCATGGCGAATATTTGGAAAGATTATTTGCTTCGTATTGAGAGTATTTTAAGTGAAAAATAAATGATTAACTTTTTTAAACAAGTCATCAAAATTTTCTCTCAATAATTTTTATCTGTTGATTTAATTTATTTCTTTTTGTCTTGCCGTGCAGCTTGAGAAGTTTATGCAAATGTTAAAAAAGGATTTAAGGTTAAGCACATCGTTAGTTTATATTTTATTTTTCTATTACACTGACATTCATATGTAAGTATGTATTTGTGCATATGGCATGGATTAATGGCATATTAGTTTTTGGTTGGATCAAATTAAATAATGCTCAACCAAAAGATAGGAAACATTATTTACTCCAAACCCATAAATTAGAGAATGATAATAGGTTTAGCGTATAAAACAAAGGCAAAGTATATAAAATAATAAATTCATTGGACTCTCCTTTTACTTAAAACTTAATGAGTCCGCTAAATACCAAAGACACTGCAAACTGCGCTTTATAAATGAATAAAATGCGTCATCATTTCACTAGCTGTCTCTTCTCTACACTATTCCTGTACCAAAAAAAGTGAATACACACTGCCACCAGAGTAGCAATCCGTACCGGTGCAATAGGTAACCAGCCGCTTAGACGATATATTTTTTTAAGCCGTGCCGCCGCCCAAACAGCCGGCTGATCAGTCAACTTGTATTGACGTTTTTTAGTGTTAGATAAAAGTAAATCCGGTATTCATTTATTGTAAATATTTTATGGCTACTTACAAAAAGTGATTTTATCTTTATTTTCAGTGCGTCTGGAAATATTTTAATTTTCAAATAAAAACTGATTATAAACATGGCAACAAATATATATTTGCGCTGCAGTTAAATGATAAAGTTTCAAAAATCATCGTTAACAAAACAACAGCCAAACTGTTCATAAGAATAGCAGTCTTCTATTTCATGGCTGTAATTTGAAATGCACAATTGGAAGGAAAATTTTAAAGCAAATTCGTGCCAATTTTTAAAAGTACATATGAATTTATTAATAAAAAAGTGTGATTGTTTAAAGTTTGAAAAGCAAAACTTGATCCTGTTACTTTCGAGTTAAGCACTTTGAAAATCGCTAAGTCTTCCGATAGCTAAACGTTGTTTTTAAAAAACTCTAAAATAGCTGGATTAAAATTATTGAATATCATAGACTTTGATTGCAATAAATTTTTGAAATTTATGATTTGCTATAAAACATGTATTTTTAAGATTAAGTTTACGCACATTAATTTTTTTCTCATTATTCTCTCTTGTAAGAAAAAACGTTCGGAATTTGTAGAAAAAATTAAAATACCAGAAATTCAATATTCAAAAAGATTTTAAACGTTTTTAAATTAAAAAGGAAAATCGACGTACGATAATTTTTTACTTATCAGCCGCCGCCGATATCTTTTGTTCGGCTTGCTTCTCAAAGCGACACTGTATTGGTGGTTTTTTTGTTTTTGTTTTAAAAAAGGCAATACAAACTCTACGAATCTTTTAAACTAATCTGTAGAAACAGTTAGGGTTTAAGCGGCATTCGAACCCGCACCTCCATATTGACAAGACTAATGTTAATGCATTAGACTATGTCGTATTCACACTATCAAAGATAATCGTGTTCAGGTAAAGTTTTGAACATATTAAACCGAATTACAATTATTACGTTTTTTGGTATCACTGGAGCTTAAACAGGTAATCGAAGTAACAACTAATAAAAAATTTTATATAAAAAGAAATATTTTTTAATCAAATTATTTGTGCACCCATCGAACCACATTTCTACTAATAATTCTTCTTCTTGCATAGTTATTTTTTTTTTTTTAATCGATGCAAATATTTTCTTCTTGACTTGACAAATCCATACAACGTAAATAAAATGTATGATATGCAGCACGTTACGTGATGTTTGTTCAGTGAAACACAAACAAAAGCAACAACTGAACGCACGCCATTTATATGTTTTATTTTTAAAGACGTAAATTTTACGTGTTTGGTCAATGATTGGGAAAGTAACTAAATATGAACTTGTGTTCCGCTAAAACAGCTAAAACTTGTTTAAATATGGCAGTGTGGATTTAACCCTATTAATCAAGTGATTTGCCGTCGTGATTTAATATTTGATTTAACGAACATGTGGTTCTGTAGAGTAGTGAGTAGAGCGCTAGTCTATCAGTATTCTATTCTTATTTATTTTAGCAGAAACTCTGGTATGTTTCATAGCAACGTTAAAGTGCCTTAGTGATGAGGTAGAAATTTGAAAACTAATACCCGACTACCGAGTCTAGAGCAAATGCTGGGTTTGGGGCAAATCTCAGTGATTAATAAGTGTGCCACTTTTTGGTTGTACTTGCAATCAAAGTGTCATAAAAGAGGACGAAAAGGGACAGGGATAGACAGGTTTTAAAAAAGAATTAAAAAACTTGGTTCTAGAAAGTCTAAAGAATGTGAAGTCAGACTTAAATTAAAAAACAATTTGAAAAGGTAAAATGTGAGTTACCCGAAGCCGCATTAATAAAAATGTCTTAAATAAGGTTTAAAATATATATTAGTTAAAATGCTTTTTAATCCTAAAACACGTTTTTTAAAAATTCATATTAATAATCAGTATTTTAACTAACATACGTTTTAAGGTTTTTCAAAAATGAGGAGGGCAGCCCTAGATTTTTTATTTACCACTTGACTCCTAATGCTGCAAAACCGTGATTATTAATTCACACAGTAATCGTATCTAAATAGTTTTATTGTCGTGTTTAATAAGAATATTGTTGTTTATAGAATAAAAAAATGCATGATAAGTTGTATATTGATTAAAAAACTAATAACAGTAAAAATATCGCTAGGTAAGATTGCAATTTTAGTGACTTATTTAATTGCAGTTAAAAGAGTATTTGAATAACGAGTTTCATACTATTTGTTTTGATTGTTTACACATCACTACCAATAATACCAGGGAAGTTTCTTATTTCTCTAAACTGTTTTGCTAGTTTCAACTCTTCTTCAATAGATGTTGGCATTCTTATCAAATTTTTGCCAAGTTTAGCAAGAGCACTAGCTACTTTTTTACAAATCCAGCTCACACTTGACTGTGACAGACCATGAAGATCTCCAGCATCATCCTGAAACTAAAATCATGGTTTTGTGTCATTATTAGCATTACTATCACTGAATGCAAACAGCATCGTCCCCAGCATCGTAAAGCTACTAGAACCTGTAGTTCAGGAGACGTTCCGCAACCTATACGCTCTACAGATATATCCGTTCTCACCAAATTACAATTTTTCTGACCGTTTGTTTATAAAAGCGGTACTTGTGCTTAAATTGGTTGTCCGGAATAGAAAACGGAACGCTTCTTGGTTTGTAATATTTCTTTTGGCGATTTCTTGAAATTTCATCAATACGTTCTATTATAAATTTAATTAAAATTATAACATTTTTACTTTTGTTCATATTACATTTGTTCTTACCAATCTTTTGATCAAATATAGCGTGTCCATTATATTTATATTCGAAACAAACGTTTTACTTTTTTGATTAAACGATCTTTTTTCACAAATAACAATCACAATGAAAACAAACACTGCACAATATGACATCTTAAAATAGCTATTAAAATTTCCATATTTACACAAGGTTTAAAATGTGCATTTTAAGCAAAAATTCGTTTATTAATACCATTTTAATTAATTTTGCTTAAAAATGCTTTAAAATACGTTTTAAAATTTTTTATAATACCGCTGTAAATATTTAAATGCAAAATAAAAATTAAAGAAATTTTCTTAAAAAATTAAGAAAAAAAATTGTCTATTAGAGTCAATCAATCAAATAAAACAACCCTAAATTTTGTGTAAAATTAATTAAATTTTTTATTTCTTATGGTGTTCAAATACAAAGTTCGTATTGATCCAACAAATAGTTAAGTAATGTTTTTTTTTTTTATCAATTTGGTATATTTAACTCTTTTTTTTTTATTGTATCAATTTGGTGTACATCATTTATTTATTCACGTATTTATAGAGAAATTTCTATAGCAAATGTTCTAGTTATTGATTTTTATTAAAACGTTTTATTTATTTTGATTAGAAAATAAAGCAAACATTCGAAATAATAAAATTAATGTGAAATGGAAATATAAACAAGGAAATTGTTATTATTTGCTATCGAAGCACGATAGGCGGATATGTGGCACAAATTTGCCGCGACAAAACAAATGAATTACAACTGTATCTTCATATTGTTGAAATAAAAAAAATTTTTTTTTCCAAATTATTAAAAATAAACGTAACAAAATATTGTATGGGCACGCATTATAAAAAAACTAATTTTTTTAAATCAAAATTATATACCAATAGTAGAATGGAATATTTTTTATTAAATTATTTAAATAAATATTTCTTAGGTTTTTTTCTTAATGAATTTAATTGAAAGAATTTCAAATTTGAAAGTTCTATATTCCGAGTTAAGACTTTTTTGCTGCAAATGAAAATTTAACACACATTTTAGTGATTTTTCCTGAGTTTCCCATATTTGTTAAAAATAGCATAAAATAAAATAAAAATGCATTGAAAGTATTGTTTGTATATAATCAATGTCACAGGTTTGTTTTTCGGAAAATAAAACTGGTCCCAAATAATTGTAGTGGCGTGACGAGAACGAACAAAACACATGAACAATCGAAAAAAAATATTCAAGTAAAATAAGTTTTTGTTTGTTTAAATAAAATGAACAAATTTATAAAGAATAAAATATCATTTGTTCAAATAGTTGCGGAATATTGAATTAGAGAGAAAAGCGTAAATAAAATATAAACAAAGTTTCGTCACGCGAAATTCATGTATTCATGTATATTAATATATGCATATGTATGTGTGAATATGCGTATATGTATTAAAGTATTATTAAGAAAAACACAGCCTCGTACAAAACATTCAGAAATGAATTAATAGAATTCTTATTTTCTTTATTATTATTTTTATTATGGTTTTTTTTTTGTTTTTTTAATTGAAATCATAAGTGGGTCAATTTTGTTAGTCGTTTATACCAACTTATAATTTGAATATGATTTATTCTCGTAATTTTACCTTTTACTCTCCAGTCTATGCGAGTGTGTATGTTTGTTTATTTTTGTCAACATTTGTTGTTGCTTTTTCGAACCGTGACAAATTCATGGCAAAATTAATTTTTACACGGATAGTTCGAAAATGTATGGAAAGGTGGGTGCGGGCGTTTATTGCAGGTACCAGGACATTAGCAGGACTTGCAGGCTTCCACATCATACGAGTGTCGTTCAGGCAGAAATTTAAGCGATACAAAAGTAGTAAAAATAAGCACCACAACAGCATAAACATTTTTACTGATGACCAAGTGGCAATTCTGACCTGAACGTGAAAAACGTCAACTTCAAATCTGTTATGGTATCGCGATGCAGAGAAATTCTTATGCGGATCTATAGCATTTGGTAGGTAACTTTACTTTAACTTCTTGCACGCTGTGATATTGGAGAGGAACGGCTTTCTGCCATTTAAAAATACGCATGTCCCTTGCAAATTGCAAAAGATGAAATAAAGTGGAGTTATGGCTGCAATGTTTGAAGAATACTGAATGTAGTTGGAAGGGAATACCTGTTCCTGTCGAGGTAGGCAGGATATATCAGACTGGGAACCGACACATTTTTAAAGCATTCAAGGAACAAAATATTTATTGTACAAATGCTCGGCCTTCCGCCTTTTTTTACCTCAGTTAAGTGGCGTTCACTAGAATCGTACTGTTGTCAGAAGTATCGATCTGCACATGGGCTGGTGATGATTACTGCAGTCCATATCAGTATCTTTTTTCAAAGAGCTTGTGGTATCAAAATGGCAAACCAACCAACTCAATAGAGGAATAATAAAGGTATGTTGTTCCCTGCAACCTACGTGCCATACAGTCATCAAAGGACGTTGTGCATAATTGTATTATACGTCAACATGACATCACAGGCGCAGCAACTCTGCTTTACAAAACGCGCTAAAATAACAAAACTCCAGAACTACAAAACAATTAAACCGTATTCCTTTATTCACTTGACTAAACTTCCAGGGGACATATCCCTCCAACTACTTCCAGGCGACATATCTTAAATACTGGAATAAGTACGAAATTATTTTTTCTATGTTATTCACATTATCAAATGTTAATTACTAATCAATTCAACTGATATTATTTCAATAACACAATTGAAGCTACAAGCGAGAAAAAAATTACATAAAAATAACAACCAGCATTGGCACTCAAGATTTAAAATTTATAATCAAACACGAAGTCAAACATTTTATTTAAGATGCAAATGATAAATTTGATATCAAAAACAATTCACAAACCATTATTGAAGTTGTACATTTTTGTGTCTCGGACCAGTGCTCAGGGGATGTCCCCTAGAAATGCATTGCAACAGGACTTTGAAAATAGGTTTTGAGGGGGTGATCGATGGTGTCATTTATATTCTCCCTCATGGCACTAATAATCGCTGTCAAAGGAATATACGACTGCTATCCAAAGAATATGAATGACAAAGGCAGCTGTCATGCGCAAAAGAATAGATGGGATTGGAAGTTCGACAGAGAAGGACGTTAAAAAATATTGAAAATAGAGTTGGGGAAGGTACATAATTTTGCGGTACCCCTGCATTTATTCTGAACTTATTTGATGAGATGTCCTGTTAGAAAACTCAAAGTCGTCACCGACACTAAAGATTACAGGTTTTGATAGAAGTGCTCCCTGACACACTCTATGAAACGTCTAGCAAATATCTAGAGCCACCACCTTCGCCAAAATGGTGTATTAATTGACACCACCAGTAAATCTACCGTAGAGCGACCTCTGTGGAAACCATACTAACAATCACTGAGTAAACTCCAAATACTCACTATAGTCTACATCACTTTGGAGAGTGCCGAACATGTTGAGATTTTTTTTAATAATTTTTATGGTTATTATCGTGATCCTTATTGTGGACCAAAACGTTAGTAATATACCGGTATGATACAAATGCTGAGGAATATGGTGACAATGGACGCTCAAGTGTCCAAGATTAGTGCTGGTATTCCAGAAGGACCAGAAGACTTGCGAATATATGTATATGGTGTTAAGAAAATGTTCCCTTTTCGGTGTTATTAAATGTTTCGCAAATAATTTTCCAAACTGTAACTTGTGTAATTCTTTCTCAATTTGATATAAAAACTTTACGACTGTATTAAAGAAAAATTAATTTGAAGTTCGAGTGTGTTTTAATCAAAATTTGTACGGAAATTTACACTTCAAATCGAAATTATTTTTTTTTTATTAATAAAGCTTGAATACTGACTCTCCATATATTTTATATTTCTTTCTCCCCTTTCACAACATATTTTTTTGTACACCGTAAAGTTATTGTACACCGTATGTATGTATGTATGTATGTATGAATATAAGTGTACCATGAAATCGGAGAACACTTTATCGCAGCTTATTTAATTTGATTTATTCAACTTATTTCCATTTGTTTTGAAATATATTTCCTTTTTTCCATTTTACACACCCACTTTCTGTAGCTGAAAAACCTTATTTAAAATTAAAACAATATGAAAACTTATTTTGCGTAGCGAAATTATTTGATAGTTTGAAAATGGGCATTTTCAACACATTTAATATCCTGTATTTTATCCAGTTTATTTACAATTCTACACACACGTGCAAAAAAAAAAGAAAAATAAAGGAGCTTGTTTACTGTCGCAATGAATTTGTGAATAAATCCAAATCTATTTAAACACTAAGCCCAAAACTTTCAATATACTCTCTCCATCGCTCCACACTATATTTACATATGTAGTTGTATGTGTTTGTCTATGCATGTGTAAATGTTTTAGCACACGAAAGCGACAAACCTGACAATTGCGAAGGCTTTTTATTACAATTTCATTGTTGGCTTTAATGAAGGAAATGTGTCTCTCTGTGTAGTTGTGTGTAACTACGTCTGCAAATATTTATGTGTGTCCTTGCATACATATCTCTCTCGTTGCTGTTATATTAATAGTTACTTTCTGCAATGAAAACTATTGTAGTCGGCATTAACTGAGATAAAATGAGTTGTGACTGGTTGCCAGTTCTTGTCTTTTATTTACAAAATAAACGTCATTGCGGATATCCGCAGTAGTTTCTCTTAACAATTGCTATTGTAGTTTAAAATAAAAAGTTAAGTGTGTCATTCATTAAGTACACGTACATTCCAAAAAAAAAAAAATGATCTACAATAGTGAAAGCCTACTGGTTAATAAAAATAATAAAAAGTTAACAAGTGTTTATTGGTTCGATGGTGCTCTTTAACCACTTTTATAAAGTAAAGCTGTATTCACATTACATTTACTTGTCACAAAGAACGTAATTTTTCTCATTCACAAGTGATTTTGTGTGTAAGTCAAAAACTGTGTTTTGCAAAAGGTTTATAAGTTTTTAAGTTACGCACATCTGACCTACCCTACAAATGGCTAATGGCAAATTATACAGCGTGGTGCAGAATGGGATATTTTTTCCAGCATTTTGTGAAGAAGACTTGGGGAATTAATTATTCACTCATTACACGATCGAACAACGTACAAAAATAATTGAATTTTATTTTTCAAAGCAACAGTCGATTGTGTTGACACAGCGTGCATATCGTCGTCATTTTACCATTTGATTGGAAATTTTCGTCTTCATGGGTCTGCTTTTTTTTTTTATCTGGGACCAGCACTCAGGAGATGACTCCCACACATGCGAAGCATTGTGCTGGAACTATAGGAATGGGATAGTAGGAGAAACAACAGGAGTTGAAGCTTAATTAATTATTTTGCGGCTCTGCTTTTGCACGTTCTTTGTTTATACTCGCAGCAGTGCTGAAGCTTCGGTTCTATAGCCATTTTATTATTATTTTACTTCGCCGGTGCTACACAATACCGCCGAAGGAGGGCGTTCTGATGTGATTGTGGATTGCTATCAGCTGAAGCCGGTATTGTTCCATTGACCAGTGCCTATGCCTTCGACACTGGCTAAAAAGAGCACGTATGTGCGAAGCAGAATATGGACATCACTTACAGCATATCATTTTTTAAAGCTAATTGTAAAAATATTCCCCAATAATATACTGTATTACAAAAAAAAAAAAATTATAATAATCGCATAAATAAAAAAGTTATAAACCATTTAAATATAGCCCATTCTGCGCCACCCTGTATATAGCGATATATATATTTCTATTCACTTTTAAGTGTATTTATTTCAATTAAAAATTTCGGTTTTTAGAAGAACATGCGTACAAAAATAGATTTTTATATATATTTGCCGTACCGCAAACACAATGGCGATGGCTGAGGTAGTTAACACGTTAGAAAGCTGCATCTAGGCAGATTGTCTTCTCGTTTATGTTTCCATATGAATGTTGAGTATTAAAATTATCGAACGATTATTTTCATGGAATGGAAAAGCAATCTTTCTTCTTCTTTGCCCAATTGTATAGCGTTCCATTTAAATATATTCCGCCAAGTTTAATTCCTAAAATAAAAAAAAAAGTGAATATGATATATTCACAAGCAAAGAAATTATAATATTTTTAAATGATATATTGCCTTTAGCCACACCCTGTAGTACTGTGTTTATAAATGGCAGACTATCGCTTTCCTATAGAAGGTAACGCCTACGAGTAGAGCAATCCTTGCCTGGGTGTTACTTTTTCTAAAAAACAAAAAGATCAACTGGTATTACCTTCTTAAAACATGTATTTTTGCAGATGTCTTAATACTACTCTTAACAGCTCGAATTTCTGAAATTACAAAAATAAGTCCATGAATGTTTTACAATTCAAAATTTAAACAAGAAATGTTTTTCTTCTTTTAATTTTGTATATTTGTGAATAATCTGTTGATAATAACAGTGCATCCTTCACACGCTTGCATCATTTGCACTACACATTGTGAAAATCCTTATTGATACGATTACAAATTTTCCTTAGCGATTAATATCTCTGTGTTGCCTGCACACCTGCTTACCTTTCGCTGACTCCCTTTTTCCTTAGTTACGTCAGTTTGTTGCTTAAAATACAGCCACTATCACGGTTCTACTATTATTACTGCATAAAATATTATTTAGAAATTTCTTTTTTCAAGTTAATTTTTATTTACAGCATACACAAGGCAATGAGATAAATAAACAAAAAGGGAAGGTGGCAAAGGATTAATATGATTATAAACGTTATATACATTAATCATATCAAAAGCTTTTATGCTGTATTTTTGCTGCTTTGATGCTTAACACTCTGAATTTTTTTTTTGCTCGTAGTTTGGAAAGGGGATTTAAGTTTAAAGAGATTATAAAGAATTGTACTTGTCATGAAATATTATAATATTCTCTGTCTGTTAGAGGATAAAGCAATAAAAATAAATATGACAAAACACTGGCATTAGACACAAACAGCGAGTTGAAGGAGGAGGAGCAGGACATACCAGTGTAAGTATCACGATAGATAAAATTTACTTTTATATTAAAAAATTTATATTTCTCTCCGGTTTGCTTGCCCTGGCAAATGAGATGAGTTTAAAATTTAATGCATGTTTTCTTGAATTAAAATTCTAAATGGCAAATTTTTGTTTAGCTTTAAATTGAAAACTTTTTAAGTTTGATTGTTCAAGGTCGGTTTTAAGATTCAAGTGTCATTTGCCAGTTACGTTCTAATCGAAACATATTCATATGTAGGACAAAAGTTTAAAGTTTTTACTGCAAAACACAAAAATATATAATTGGTTTCAGAATTGTAATCTAAGTTATGTATATAAAAATCATCGTAAATTCTAATTTAAATTATCTGAAACGTTCTGTCAGCAAAGTTTTTCTTCTTTTCTCGCTTAAGATTTTGCTTCATTTTAATTAAAAATCTTCATTATTCGTATAATTCCCACATTTCACAAGCAAAAGTATACAGTTGTAAATGTATTTATTTATGTAACTGCGTTGCTGTACTTAGAATACGAGTACATTTTTATCATGCGCATATTTTAGTTTTTCCTTGGTCCAATACAAATTTATTTGATATCACTTAAGCTACGTTCAGACTTGGGAAATATTCGACCAGAAAAGCATAATCACTAAATTAAAAAAATGAAATGAGGAGAAGCACGAGATTACTTAACAGAGCAAATTCTATACGTAAGGGAAGTTCAACCATACCAGCTGATAAACATGAAGAATTTTTTTTTTTGTCTGGGACCAGCACTCAGGAGATGACTCCTACACATGCGAAGCATTGTGCTGGAACTATAGGAAAGGGATAGTAGGAGAAACGACAGGTGGTGAAGCTTAATTAATTATTTTTGCAGCTGTGCTTTGGCACGTTCTTTGTTTATACTCGTAGCAGTGCTGAAGCTTCGGTTCTGTAGCCATTTTTAATATTGTTTTACTTCGCCGGTGCTGCACAATACCGACGAAGGAGGGTGTTCTGATGTGATTGTGGATTGCTATCAGCTGAAACCGGTATTGTTCGGTGACCAGTGACTCTATGCCTTCGCCACTGAAACCTTCCGACAACAACTGACACACAAAGACACACTAATGCACATCAGAAAAATGCGAGATGTTTATTTTTATTTTTTAAAATTTTAGTCTGAAACTGGGGTTGAACCCAGGTCTGTTTTTGGATTCGTAGTCATCGCCACCCTCATAGAGAATAGAGAAAGAGTATCAACAACTGCAATGCAAATATCACTATTTTACAAAGGGCTTCTACTTTACAACGCACTTCCAGAGAATGTAAAAACGAAAAATAATCAAAACATATTTAGGAAACAAATTGTTAACTTTGTAAAAAATAATCATTGTAGAGCTAAAAAGAGAACTTTTTTATTGTAATACAGTTTATAAATTAATAAGATTTATAAAAGTATTTTTAATATTAATAAAGTAAAGAATAATAATAATAATAATAATAAATAAATTATGTAGAATTTTTTATTTTTTAAAAATACTTTTGATTTGAAACAGACCTCCAGTCGACCGTGATATGGTACGTGAGTGCTTGGACCTTCTCAATGAGTTGTGGAACTTTAACGCCGTTGCAATGCGCTGGCTGTCTGGTCATGAGGGGTATGAAGGTAATTAAATGGCAGAATGTCTTGCAAAACGAGGTGCAAATTGGCCCGGAGCCATTCTGTGGACTTACAAAATGCACAGCAATAAGATTCTTAGGAACGGGGGGAATTCGTTGCTCACTGGCATAATAGTACTGGCCAAAGTCAAGACAAAAGCCAAACCCCAAATTGTGCTCGGATTGCTTAGAAGCCTTTTGATGGGGATCTAATATAAGGAGCTTTGCACAGTAGATCTTTCTGGTCGCGGTGCTTCGGGCCCAATTAAAATAATAATAATAAATAAAATATCAAACGTTTTCAATGAATTATTACGTTCACACCAGTTTGACTTTTGCAGCTAATGAAATATTCGGGTATGTTCTGTAAACCGAATCCGCAATAATTTTTAGTTTTTACACATACATACACTTACTTAAGTATTGTTGAAAGTACTCGTTTTTAAATCGAATCGGTTTACACAACAGGGGGAATTAGCTAATTATTTGCCGAAAACAGTGGTTAAATTTTCTTCGTCAAATATTTGCCAAGTCTGAACGTAGCTTTACAGTAATGCTCCATAGTTTTGTAACGTTGTTTCATATTCCGGAATTATATGTGGGCTATAGCTTTCCTACATTATATTTCCGTACTGTGAGATTTATAATGTAAGTACTCGAGCGTACAAAATATCCTTGTTGCTGCGACAAAATCAGCCATGTGATTTTTCGAACAATTTTGTTATATCTCCTCAGTGTACAAATATTCAAGTATTATTTTCCAAAATACTTATACCAATACTAACATTGTTTCAATAAAGCGATTGGCTTTGAAAAAATACTGCGAAGTTACGACATATAAAGTTTTTTTCCGCTCTTAAAAAACTAGTAAAAAACAGATAACTGATTTTGTCGGAGCACCGACGTAATGTCATGGTATGCTTGTACAACGTACTATCCCATAACACTGAACTTATCTTCCGTCTCATACGAAGCAGTATTATATTTACAATGAAAATAAACTCCCGTCATTTGCTGCAAATGGTCAGTGGAATTAATTAAGTTTCACAAATAAATCCAAATTAAAGACATTTATTTACGGGAAAGTTTCATTTCTAATGTAATTATGTTGAAAGGAAATATTAGCAAACAACAAAGAAATCAATGATAGAATTCTATTTTATTTGCACAGAAATACAGAAAAATTTATTACATTAAATTGAACGGTTTACCTCATCTATTTAACCAAGAAACATAAACTCGTATAATTTCATGAATGGCAAAACTAAATTAAATGGAAAAATGTTAGGATTTGTTAGAGTAATAAATTATAAAAAAAACTTGGGTTCAAACAGACTAAATTTTACTTAAAACGAAATATTCATTTACAAACTAATTTTTTTTTTCAAATGTAAAGTTTTTTTTTAAATTACCTTTAAAAGGTACATTTACTGTTTTCAAACTGACTGGTTTTAAAACTACAGTAGGTTTTATGTCAAAACCAATTTTTAAAATCTGGTTTTATCATATAAAAATATTGTCTTAAAAACACCTTGAAAGCTTTTTTAAATGGTGTTAAGTTTTTGATTTATTGAAATACAACCTTGATTTTCATTTGCTAAAGGCAGTGCTACCAAGTGAAAAAATTGAAAACATTTGGCAATTTAAATGGCGCTCAATGAATTAAAACAAAATGAAGGAACATTTGGTAAATAAAGTCACTACAATAATTTAAAACAATCTACGCAGCAGCAACAACAATATAAAACTGCAAAGAATGAAAAACATTTGGGTAGAGCACAGTGAATATGTTTTCATCGAGTTGAAGTCGAGAAAATAAATGAAATTTTATTACACAAACTATGCCTTAAAAATTGATTTAAATAAACCTATAGTGAGACCGCTAAAACAGCTGTTTGTTGTTTTAATGTTAAAATTAGATTTTAACATTTCTTAAAAACTATTCTTCTAAAAGGTACTTTTTGTAATAATACTTTCCTAAAACGACACTTTTAAAAAGAAATGTTTCTTCAAAATAATGTTTTTAGAAAAAGGGTACTTTTTTTAATTGGTACTTTATTAAAAGTATCTCTATCAATAGGTACTTTTTTGGCGGCTAACTTTCATAAAGTTACCTTTTAAAAGCTATTTGTTTCAAAAGATACTTTTTCGAAGGAACTTCTGGGAAAGTACTTTTTAAAAAGTCCGTTTTTAACAAAATTTTTTTAAAATTGAATTTGAAAGTTTTTCTCTATAAATATTATTTTTTAAAAGCAAATTTTTTACAAAGTACTTTTTAAAGAGTAATAGTAGTTTTTAAGATAAAGCGTCAGGAGTACTTTTTTATAAAGTACTTGCTTGAGAACGTACTTTTTACCGGCACTTTTTGGAAAGTTTTTTTCCGAACTATACTTACCCATTTTTACTTCATAAAAAAATTGTTTTTTTTTAAATACACTTTCTTAGTAGGCATTTTATTAGCAGGAGGTGCTCTTAAAATGTACATTTTAAAATGGTACTTTACGTTAGAGGTCCATTTCTAATGTACAGTTCTTTAGAGGGTATTTTTTTTAACAAAAATCTTTATAAAACAAAAAATAAATAAAATTATTCATGCCATTTCTTTAATTGAAATTTCCATATAAGAACAAAAAAAAATTAGTGTGTCAGTATGTCTAATCACTCCCTCATCAATCTTTTTCGTGAATGATTACTCAACATAAAAGGAATGTTTATAAATATAAAATTCCTATTAGTCTAATATCCTTAACAACTGTTGCATAAGTTATGCGTTCTTGAAAAAACACAAACATTTTCAGTCGTTGGAAATACATTATAAATACCAACAGACAAAGCAAAGCATTCATATTACAAATATTTCCAGTAGATATTTCTGAACTAAATAAAATAAAAAAAAAAAAAGAATTAAATGATGACACAAATAATTTTTTACAAGCACCAGGCTATATTTCATGTCAGGACTACATGGGAATGTATTATTACATACATACATCAACATACTCGTATACTTGAAAAAGTCTACGCATTAATGTGATAGTATGGTAATGAAACTGTTGTGCTAACAATGTACTTCGACGAGATACGAGATGATAACAAAAAGGCTAAAAATACCTCTTTTACTTCGTAAAATAAAAGCCCTACCGACATCAAACATACGTTGACGGTTTATCATAAAAAGGGTGATTTGAAAAGAGGATTTTCGAGTAAAGCAGCTAAAAAAGGACTAAAAGAATATTTGATGAAGATATATAATGTGGAAAAAAAAATCTTTTAGTAATTTATGCAATACTGGAATAAAATCTTTAGAAAGCTCAAATCCTTAAAGACTTGGAATCACTAACGAAATCAAATTCAGTTTAATTTGATTTCTTCGTATCAAAACATTTGACTATCGTATTACAATAATGCGCACGCGTTGTATGTTGAACACAAAATTTTTCTAATTTCCTTTGACACATTTTTGTTTTAGGTGATGATTTTTTAACAAAACAAATTTATTAATGTGAATGTAGGCTGAAGAAATAAAATTTTTATGGGGACAGTCAAAGGGTTAAATGAAAATCCTTTAAAAAGAATAAATAGAATTTTTCACAAATTTCTAAGCCAAGTATTTGTATTTAAAATATTTTATTTAGTTGTACTCGTAAACTTGTTTTGCATTTTTGTAAAATTCAGTCAATGGCTTACATGGCCAATGCATTTATGACTTATGATTTATTCCAATTGTTCTCTACTGCACACAACACAAATTTCGTTCAAGAAATTTTTATTATTTTTTTAACGCAAGTGTGCTGATTCATACGTGCTCGTATATACGAGTGCTGTCTGATAACTCTTTGACTTTTTGAATTTCGCTCGCTGTCATCAACCACCATTCATTAATATCATTTGATTTGCGGTTGACAGCCATTAAAAGGATTCAACCACGTGAATTTTAATAAAAAAGGAGAAAAGTTACTTTCGTCCTACACTGAAACCAAGGAAAGACTTGATAAATACATTGAGAAGAAATTAAGAAGTGTTATAATGAGTTCCATTATGGTTGTACTAGCACAAGTGACGCCGTACGTTCAGGTCGCGCAAAAGAAGTCTTCACGCCAGAAATTGTTGATAAAATTCATGGAGTTCTTAGAGAAGGGTAGAACGTTATAGATAAAGAAAAAAACAAGCAATTGTTGCGAAAAAAGGTGCTGTTCTATCAAGACAATGAACGATTACACACGAGTGTAGTCACTATGACAAAAATCTATAAATATGGCTACGAACTGCATATTCTCCAGATTTAGCACCCAGAGATTATCTCCTTTTTTCAAACATGAAGAAATGACTGGAATTTGGGTCGAGGATGAAGAGGTCATAACAGAAAAACGCCTATTTTGAGAGCCCATAGAAAACATATTATTTGGACAGAATTAGAAAATTATAAAAACGCTGGACTGATTAAAAGGAAATTATGTTGAGAAATAAAATGTTGTTTTAAGGAAACAAAAATTTGTATTCCAATAGTCACGCAATTATCAAACAGCCTTCGTATCATAGTTTATGAATAATATTTTGTGGCTATTGTAAGCGGTCACTGTAAACACCACTTGCCTACACAAACATTCAAACATCTCCGATACAGAGTTGTTTGCGATAAACATTTCTGCAGCAACTTAACTTAACCAGCGTGTTATTAACGTAAGAATTAATATTTTCAGACCCCGTCCGACAGTTCTGAAGGTACTTGAGAGCCAGGAGTTTTGGGCACAAAAATAATGTTGGAATGCCACTTAATCGTCGGTCGCCGCGGAACCTCAAATATGATCTACAATCATGCCAATTATTAGGACGGCACCCATATTTGTGTTTACTAAGCTGCACGAATGGCTATTAAGGAAGAATGACATGATCAAGATGGTCTTGTGTAGGCGAACAAGTTAATGTCTTTCAATGAACTAAGATACGAGTAGTCTTAGAACTCTCTGCGGAGCTACCAGTGGACTCTACTTTTTTTTTTTTTTTTTTTTAAAGACAATACAAACTCTACGAAGCTCTTAAGCTTGTCTGTAGAAACACCCAGGATCTAAGCACGAATCGAACCCGCACCTCCATATTGATAAGACTAATGCTCATGCACTAGACTACGGAGGCACCCGTAAAACTACCAGTTAAACAGAAAAAGGCTAGTCAATTCGTATACTGCTAATGAGCGGCTCTAGACTTCGTTACGGCAACGATGCTCGGGGGATATCAACTTGAGGATTTGGCACTGGGGAAGATCCCATTTAAAAAGCTCGATAGTTCACCAATAGATTATTATTATTGTAATTATGTTGTTATTGTTTCTTTTTAAAATAATACAAATTTATTTTTTAAATTTTTGTATTCTCAAGAGTAACTAAGCAGCGATTTACACATAACAGAACGAATATGGCCTTCGCAAAGTTATTATCTGGATGAAGTATAATCAAGAGTTATCGTTTCTTGACTTTTCCTTTGCAAAATAAAAAAAAAGATTTCAATTGATTTTATTATTGATTTGAAGATCCCCTTTCTCCTGGTAAAATGCATGGTGAAACGAATATTTTATGTTAAATAAATTTGCTTGCCAATTTTTAAGAACTTTTTGCACGATCAGAGAGTGCGATATGAATAGATTTTTGTTTTGCCCGAGTGCGACTCACATTTGCTTCTCGCATTACAAAAAAAAAAAGGAAAGCCAATATTTTTAGTTTTTTCCACACAAAACCTATAAAAGCCTTTTAACATCAATTAATGCAACACCGTGTACGCTCAAATAACATTGACATAAAAAAACATATTGTGTTTGAGTGCAAAGAAATAAAATTCAAAGGAATAAGACACTCACAAAACAAAAGAGTTCATGTGAAACTGAAAGCATTTTTGATTTCAATAAGCAAGAAATGCGACAACCCCAAAAGAAAATCAAGAACTCATTTGTTTGAAAAAGAACATTGAATGAACAATTAAAGGACTCTCCATTAAGAATAGAATCATGTTGCAATAAAAGCACATGTTGTTTAGTATTTTTTCCTTGGAAACATTCTAAAGGACCCCTGGTAAAGTTGATGAAGGGTGCGCTTCCGTTAATTAAATTAAAAATCTGGAGAATTTACTTACCTTTTCAATAAAAATTTAAATAAATATTTTTTAATAAAACCTAGCAATTTACAATTGTCAATTTTTGTATTATAATTTAATATTTTATTCTTTCATTCACATCATTTTAAATTTTATTTATTTAACATTAATTATTTCATGGGTTTTTATATTTTATTAATTATTAATTATTTTATTGATTTAATTACTATCGAGAAAATAAACTTAACATCTTTGTTTTTTTGTTTGACTACAGAGCTTTTTTTTTAATATAAATTAAAAGCTTATTTCTTATAGAGATCGATAAATACTTAAGTTTTTTTTCTGCTAATTTTTGTCTAAAATTCTTAAAATTACCAGTACTTACAGGTAACAGATACGGAAGTAATTTTATAGATTATAAAATAACCAGAAAATTCATATGTATGATTTTTACTAAAAATTTAATGACTAATTTTAAGACTTTTTTAAGTTTCCTAGTTTTCTTTTTTTTTTTAATTATCAGAAGTTAATGAGAGATATGTTTTAATTTTAATTAGGATATGTACAAATTTTATATAATTTTTTTTTTAATATTGTTCTTTAAGAAGTTCGGTTTTTTTTTATCAATAGATTGAGTTTTTGTTAAGTTTTCTTTAATTGTCGAACGCACAAGCCCGTTGTGTCTTGGTATCGGTTGCATTAAATACAAATTAATTTTTGATAATTTTATTTGAAAATTGAAATACACTTGTACATTTTTAATTCATGTGTTCTTGAGTAGTTGCATTGATACCCGTGCTATCAAAATAATCGGAATGCAAAAACTTACAAAAATTATTAGCAAAAAATAAAAATGGAAATTATCATAAATAATGAGGTAAGAAATAAATGAAATACTACATTTATTAATTTGCGTATACTCGTACAGCAATTGGTGAACAATCATCTTCTACTTATTTTTTTCTTGGCATTTCAAATGCAAAATATTTTGCTACAAGACACTCAAGGTATTTCACCAACAACTAAACAAAGAAAAAAATGTTTTTAATTCCAAACCGACAATACACATTGTTGCGAATTCGACAAATGTTATATTTAAATTAAAAGCAGTGGCTGGTTTAAGACATTTCAAAGGAATTTCTCTGAATTTTTAATAATACGAAAATAACTGCAGAATTTATGCTTAAACTGTTCAACCAGAGGAATTTCATTATTTAAACGTAATTGAAGGATTCACTGTAGAATTAAAATTTTAAATTTTTTAAATTTTTACAGCACTTACGTTTTGAAAAGCTTTATTTTGACTTGCTTCTGTTTTCTCTCGGTAACAAAAGCACAAAGCAATTTCTGTGCTTTTACAAGTCATCGGCAGTCGCAGTCGTAAAAGCAGAAATTCTAATATTTTCTTGTGAAAAATACATATTTTCGGATACCCTATCGTATGATTTAATAGCTTTAGCTGATGGCGTTTTACTTCATTCATATTTGACATTTGTAAACTAGACAGCTGCAGAATACAAACAGGTAAACAATGGAGCGCTATATTCGGCAAGAGCGTATAGATTTTTTAACCAATAATCGGTCGGTGGTATTTGCTCAGCGTAAATTTCGCCGTAGATTTCCTAATCGTGTCGCGCCAACTGGACAAACATTACGCCGCTTAGCTGCTCGACTCGAATAGAGTGAAACCACAAGAGATCTTTCAAGGCGTCCCCCCACACCGAACTGGTCGTTCTGTCGAGAATATCACGGCTGTAGTTGCTAATGTTGCTGAGAACAAAGAAACATCAACCAGATGACGCAATTGCAACGCAATTGGGCGTCAGCTGGCAGACTATACTGCGAATTTTAGTGAAAGACTTAGACATGTTCCCATACAAAGCCTGCTGACCGTCAATCGTTTGTGAATTACTGTAGAGTCACCCTCAATCCGAATAACGCAAAGGACGATTTTGAGTAGAAAATCATTAGCAGCGACGAGGCGCATTTTGTTTTAAGCGGTTACGTCAATAAACAAAATCTCCATTTCTGGGGCACTGAAAAACCTCGTGTGCTGCACGCAAAGCCGTGACATCCACTCAAGGCCACTGTGGGGTTCGTTGTTCATGCGGGAGGGGGGTGATTGCAACATATTTTTTTGAGGACGCCATCGGTAATACAATTAATTATAATAATAAGCGACTTCTTACTGCCAGAATTGAATGGTCGCATAAATTCCCTCATTATGTTTTAATTAAACAAGAAAACTAGAATATTGTGTGAGAAAGACATATTTCAAACTGTGAAATAATAAGAGTCCTCATGAAAACGCTTAAAAGCCTCGCAAGCAGTAAAATGCTCAAAAATTGCATGAAAATTTATTTCCAAAAAATTTTTAAACTTACCCCCACAATTTTGATTTGCAAACTTGGGCTGTTCAATTGTGCATTTGATAAAACAGCATGTCATTACTTTTTTCCCATCTTCTGCAAATATTCTGAGCAATTGAGACTTTCCTAAGGCTTTTTTAAAGGTAAATTGCCACATTAGGACACAAATTATTATACTGACGTTTCTAACAAAGTGGCGCCAATTCATGAAAATTGCGCAACAGTTTAAAAGGGGTCTTCAAGATACAAGTTTCGCAAATATGCACAATTTTGAAAATGAGAATTTTAAGCGATTTCATGAGGACCCTTAATTTGTTGATTGTATTGAAACTAAATGTGAAACCACTACTAACAATTTGCACATAACTGTATGATTTTTAATAATTTTTATTAACATTTATCATTATTATCATTCTCAACTCTACAAAAATGGCAGAGATATGACTTTTTTTATTTTAAATATTTATGAAATTCTTTTCCAGGAACAAATCTTCGATTTTTTCTTCTTTTTTTTTTTTAATAATTTTTACGAAACTTTGCACATATATTAATGAGAGAAAATGTATATATGAAAATACTACTAGTTATTTTCATATGTTTTTTGTTTAGAATTTTTAAGGATTTAAGAATAACGAATAAAATAAAATAAATAAAATTAAAATTATAAAATTCTAAATATAACTACTTTGAAATTTGTTTTAAAAATTAACTAAATATGGTTGGCTATTGGAAAATTATATTTATAAAATTGACTTTATTACGCTTTCAACGCTACATTTCACATCATTTTTCTTTCAAATGTAAAATAATAAAAAAAAAAAAAACTATTTTTAAAATTATTATTCTAGAACCGTCTATTTCATTTTCAACAGTTTAATTTTCACTGCAAAGCCAAATAACAATAATACGAATGAAACTTTATTTTTTAACGCCATAATTTTCTTCAAGTTTTCCCTCAAATTTAGTCTTAGACATCAATAACGATTTTCTCTTAAGAATTTTTACAGAAGTTTTATAGTTGTTTGTGATCGTAATATTTTTAGTATTAATATTTTTTAATTTAATTACTAGTTTTTTTTTTCCTTTCTAATAAATATTATTTACATCTATATGATAAATTCTAATAGTCCTCGCGGCATTTAAAATACATTTGGTTGTTAACTGTGGCTTATGAAACACAAAGGCCAACAGCAAAGCGTTGAAAGTAAGAACGTATACCAGGATAATGCACTTCTATTTGATGCATTTGTAAAGGAAGTGGAAGTCTTTGCGGCAGCTTTCTGATTTTCTGAAAGAATGAAGTTGTAAAGAAAAATTCAAACATTGTTGAAACTTTTAATAGTTTTGTTGGCTACCGAATGTAGGGAAATATGAGAATTGGAATATAAAAAAAACATTTTATAAATGCTGATATATATATCAAATACTAATTTAATAAACGTGAAAATATTGAAATATTGCTTTCATATAGTAATTGTATTCATTATATACACAAAGAAATTATGAGTGGTTTTTTCCAATTAACGCTAATGTTTTATAAAACAATGAAATTTAATTATACAAGTAATTAATTGAATTACTTTTTTAAATGCAGTAAAAATAAAAAAAAAATATTTTCTGCAATAAATTTTTAAATTATTTTTTGTTAATATTTAATAAATATATTAATAAATTTAATCTATTAATTAATTGTGTTTTTACTTAAAGTTATCACTAAGAAGAGTGAAAGACATACATTTGGACCATCGAGGTTAAACTTTTTCTCATCAAAAAAAAATTGCCTTAAGTATTTAGAAAAACTTGTTACCCGAAGTTAACAAATGATCATTAACTTTACCTTTCTCCAAATGGTTTGCAAATTTTTCTTTGCAAAGTCGAAGCGGGCCAGTTTGTGGCGAGATAAGAGTTTTGGCATTGTCATGAGTTTTTGCCTTTTCAGTTTTCCAGACTCTTTTATTGCTCTACTAATGGTAGATTTGGTAACTTTTAAGCCACACTCATTAGCAATGTTTGAAAGACTTTTCATTAAATTGCTAGCAATACTGATAATTCTACGCTATTCTCTCTCCGATATTTTATTTTTGGGACCTCCAGTTTTCTTGTTACCATATCCATTTTGATTTTTTACAAAATTTCTGATAACTTTGTACGATCTATTCATTTTTCGCCCGATTTCCCTTAAACTCATTCCAGTTTCCAAAAAAGCTACAATTTTCCCTTTTTCGTTGTCAGTAATGTAAGTACTGCGCGGCATTTTCTTTTGAAATTAATAAAATTTACTTTTCAATTTAACCTTTATGTCAACAGCAGAAAAATTATACGTACGTCAACAGCAGCATACCCGGGTATGCACATACAGTTTATATGGAAATTGTTTGTGTTTTAAAGATTCTTTGTTGTTAAGTGTGTTTGTTTTACGTTGGCTATTGTGTTTTTGAATATTTTGATAACTGTTTTTGTTTTTGCTTGTGAGTTTTGTTTTTTGCATTGACCATTAGACAGGGCATCATTCAAATAACTTCTAATAAGATTTTCAGTCGTTACTTTTAGCTGGTGATATATGTAGGTGCATAGTTTTCGCGCAATAAAAAAATTTATATACGCATAAATGACAGACGGTGACTGGCTAACTCGACGACAATTTAGTACACTGGGTTATGAAGACAGAGTAGAATATATTCGTCAGAGATTAGAGGAATTAGTAGCAGAATATAGTGATGATGAGCCATTAGCATCTGAGGAGATTCTGGATGATAATGAAATTAATACGACATCAGATTACTCTGATGTAGAGCCAATTCAATTACCAGAATATAACCCGGAAGATGAAAGTGAATCTGATGAAGAACTTGGTGATACCAAAGATTTGTGGAAAATGACCTCAAATCCATTGTACCGTGCTTCTATGAGTGTAAGAATATTTTGGCAAATAAGTCGTTTTATACGTTTTGATAACGGAAATACGCGCCAGCAACGCAAGCAAATCGACAAAGCAGCAGTGATATCAGACTTTTTTTTTTATGCTCAACAGCAATTTACACACCAATTATGTTGCAGGCGCTAACGCCACTGTTACTGAGCAATTGTATCCCTTCTGTGGAGGTACTGTTTTTACGCAATACATTCCGTCAAAACCTGCCAAATATGGAGTAAAAAAGTGGTGGGTATGCGACTCCATTTCATCTTATCCGATGAAGGGACAAATCTATACGGGAATGGCGGCGTCCGGTGAAAGAGAAACAAATGTTGGAGAAAGAGTGGTGAAAGATTTGTGCGTCAATCTCTTCAGCGGAAGTAGGAGAAATATTGTATGTGACAGTTTATTCACTTGGCCAAAAGTTTGATGATAGATAGCAATTTGTCGATGTTGGGTACTGTGAATAAGAGGCGGTTATTTGTGCCATCACAGTTTTCTCAATCGAAGGGACGTGCAGTGGAATCCACTATATTTGGTTTCTGCAAAAACATTTCTATGTGCTCCTTTCAACAGAGCATTATACCACCGAAGTACAAGGTCCAAAAAATAGCCAGTAATGATATTGGACTATAATAAAAATAAAGGTAGCGTTGATTGCATGGACAAATGCCTGGCAGAATATTCTACAAAACGTCGAACAAATAGATGGCCCTTGGCTTTTTTTTTATAATATTTTATGTTATGATATAATAATTTGTGTTATGTTAGTTATGTTCTCTTTTGGTTCTGTTTTGTTTGCAAAATAAAATTTAGTTTGAAATCATATCAAAATATTTGCATGTTTGTTCCTATACATACCCAGGTATGCAGCTGTTGACGTAAAGGGTATATATGGAAATATGACCATATATCTAGTCCAAGTTGTCCAATTCCACTGAGATCTGTGTATATAATGTAAAGCACTTTTTTTTAGGATATCATGAAATCTCAGATAATTCTGATAACTACTTTCGAAGATATATCGATTTTAAAACGCAAAACATACCCGGGTATGTTGCTGTTGACATATAGGTTAAATATTTTAAAATTAGATATGTTACTCTTGGTTTCTAACTGTCTTTAAGCACTGCGGCTATAGTCATTATGAGTCATCATTGTTAAGTAATTTAAAGAAGACACAACACTCGTGTGTCATCGTATTTATTCTTTAAGTGCGCTCAGGCCAAAACCCTACGAGGGTTTTGCGGGTCACTCGCACTGGTTAATGGATTCGCAACGGGTAACGGTATTAATTACGGTTGTGATGGTTATCATACTCAGGAATATTATATTTTTCACTTCCTAAATGAGGGCATAGGTGGTTTAAATATATTGTGTGTGATACCCAGGCAAATTTGCCTCTGCTATATGGCAAATTGAGAACTTAATAATAATAAAATTACGTTTTGATTTAAAACAAAAGTAACAACAAAAAAAAAAGAAGAGAAGACATTATAAAGTAAATTTAAGGCAATAGCATGTTGAGTTTAGAACTCCTCATCACAGCTTCCATACACCTTGTCGTTCATAAAAAATTTCTCTGATTTATAAAATTATGAATAATTTTGAATTTGATTTTTAAGCTTAAATACAGTTGCAAAAAGGAATTGTAAGTTAAGCTATATCTGATGGGGAAACGTACATATAAAAAATATATGGATTGTGTATGTGTTGTATGTATGTATGTATGTAAGAGGGCTTTAAGTATACTATAATGAAGCTCTCGAATTGAATGATACTGAACGATTTGGGTTTCTCTGCAAATGAGCCTTTCAGCTTTGCAGATTGTCTTTGTTAAATATGTTAATACTCGTATCGTTCATTGACTCAAAATACGTCATAGTTAAAAAAATATAATTTTCGAGTCAATAATTCTGAATACATTTTCATATCAGCGCCTTTATCTTGTGCAAAAGCTTCACTGAAATAGCTGGAAAACTCACTTCGTGACAGAGAAATATTTTTTCATTTACCCTTTAAAGCATAAAACACATTCGACACAGCAGGCTGCGAGCTACAGAGACTACAAATGCAATTGGCTGCATTCGTTGCCTTGTAGTCGGCTACCAAATTATTTTGAAGACGGCAACTACAGCATAACTGCTGATTCAAATTCTTGCACCCTGGGTGTCTCAGATCATACAAAATGTTGTTGTTGCGCAGTTCTTTAAGTATATCTTTAACCATTTTACCCGAAATATATATTTTTATACCATTTAAAAGCAAAAATAATAATAAAGTACCTACCAATTACAATAAACCAAACAAACAACAAACAATTGCAAAATATGAACAGCTGTTTATTGTAGAAAAAGTGATCACGCTTTTTACTATACAAGCATCACTGAAATAGATTTGTTCAAATATTTTAAGCTGTTACTTTAATCACTTTTCATTTTATATTTTTAACACTGTTTTTTTTTGTTTTGTAGCCAACAGAAATAGAAATTAGTTTAATTTGACTATTAACGATGAAATCAGCAACAGCCTGCAGCCGTTTTTTTTTTTTTCTTGGACCGGCACTCAGGGGATGACCGCTATACATGCGGTGCATTGTGCTGGAACTAGGAAATTAAGTTATTGGAAGGAGGATAGAGGGAGTAGTGTTTATTGGCATTTGATTTAAATTTTCCCAAGTTAAAAGTGACAAGTGATGTGTATAATAATCGTTCTCGTGTGCATTTTATTTTTGACATCTTGAAGTCGGTAGCTTGCCGTGGCAAATGTGTTTTATGCTTAAGATGTATGTAAATTGAAATCTTTAAGTACCTTTTTTTCAAAAATAGTTTTTTTTTTAGAGTTCTGACGTTATTTAAGTAAATGAGCGATATGTATGTATGTATGTGTGTATGTATGTATGTATGTCTATAGTAAATACATGTCTTACCTTCTAAAGATTTATCCAAAAATCGTGATTTCGGCACAACAGTTTCTCTCGATTCTAATACTGGTATTCTTTGATGTTTATCGCTCTCCACACTCTCCTCATTGCTCTGCCAATAAACGGAAGATATTTTGGCGACACACTGTAAAAATACACACAACAAACATTTTTTATTGTTAAGAACATTCTTAAAACAAAGAAGAAAAAAAAGCAATGAACGTTACACTTATCAGTGTAAAGCAGTACACTATGTATCGAGTAGACACCTTGAAACTGTGTTATTTGCATTGACCTAAACTACGACTATTTGTTGTTGAAATCAAGGTATTTAATACCTTCAATAAAAGTGTTTTATCCCTTGACATTTTGTGTTTGTAATCTGAACAAAGTCGTTTCCAAATACAAAATATGAAAGAAAACTGAATTACGTTCTATGATGTTCGAGTTTTTAAGACGGTTCTTCTTTCCTTTTGTATAGAATAATTCCTGAAGAATAGTATAGAATTTGTCTTTTTTTTTTAACAAATAAATTTGTACTTCAGAAATTTCTTATTCCGTTGCTATTATGAATAGAAAAATACTTTCCTTTCTTGATTGAAAATATAGAATACAATAACTACAGTTCGAAATTGCTTGAAACAGCATACAAAATTTACTAAAAAAAAAATAAACTGCCGTTTTCATATAAAATTTATGGATTTATAGAAGGTGTATTGATTGCATTTTGTATGGAAATTTGTCTATTAGATATTTTATAAATAAAAATAATTTTATGCCTAAGGCTGTAAGAGTTTAGGTTTTTTATGAATAAGTATCTTAAGCGATCGAACGATATTTAGTGACATCGTTCGTCAGGCAGTAAATAAATATAATTCAGTATAATTCCAGTCAAAGAAGTTTTGTGTAAATGAATTTCAAATTTACTTTTATGCATAAATGATATAAATTTGAAATTCCAGGTTACCAGAAATCTGTTAAATATCATTGAGTCTCATGAAATAAACAATGAAACATAAAGGGTGTCTCAGTGAGAATGCACTTTTAAAATTTAATGTAATTTTTTTTGAGCAATTGTTAAGTGTGGAATGTGGCAGCATGTGACACATGTGTTTGTTTCGATTTTTAAAAATGGAGCGCTTTACGAAAGAAGAATGCATTATAAAAACTTATTACAAAAATTTGTAAAGTTATTCTGAGACCTCTCGCCAACTTCGAGGAATTTTCAGTGCACCCAATGTGCCCACCATTCGAAGAGTGATCAAAAAAAATTTTAAGAAACTGGGTCGTTTATGGATAGCAAGACTCCTGTGCGTCAACGCATACCGGTCGGTTTCTTGAAACCATTGCTGCTGTAAACTAGAGTGTCACCGAAAGTCCGAAATGTGAATGGCATTCGTTGGAGGAACATGATAACGGAGTTCTTGTGGCCTCAAATGGATGGCATGAATATGGACGAGAAGTGGTTGCCACCTGCCACACCTTGCATGGAACAACTGATTTTTTTGCAGCATAGATTTTCACAACAAATAAACTCGAAAAATTTTGATGTCTTCTTCAGGAAAATTGGTTTTTGTTTATAATGAAAAAATAGTTTTTTTTTTAAATTCACAATATAGGAAAAGTTCTTATCAATGCAAATTCAAAATAAAAATATTAAAAGCCATATTCATAAAAATATATTCTGGATTTGAATTAGGTATAAATATTCGATTTTGTATTGAAATTTGTTTTTGAACCAAATCCAAAATACATTTTTACGAATATGTTACATATAATAAAATATTTAAAAACAATAATTACAATAATAATAATGATAATAATTTTTCTAGTTTTTTGACTTTTTTTTATATTAATAACACTAATTATTTTAAGCCTAAGGTCTTTTTATATATTTTATATTTATTTCAATATTTCGCTACTCCTTTGTGTAGCTTCTTCAAATTCACAATATAGGAAAAGTTCTTATCAATGAAAATTCAAAATAAAAATATTAATAACCATATTCATAAAAATATTAAAAGCCATATTCATAAAAATATATTCTGGATTTGAATTAGGTATAAATATTCGATTTTGTATTGAAATTTTTGTTTCTGAACCAAATCCAAAATACATTTTTACGAATATGTTACATATAATAAAATATTCAAAACAATAATTACAATAATAATAATGATAATAATAATAATAATAAAAATCTTTCGTCTATATCTTTTTTAAAATAATCTAAATGTTTATAGTTCTAAAAATTTTTTGTTCTGTCTCTAAATGTAATTCTATGTATAAAAATAAAAACTACAAATACAATTATAATATATTTAAACTCTTATTAACTAAATGTCTATAATTTTTTTTTTTTTTTTTTTTTTTTTATCTAGGACCAGCACTCAGGAGATGACTCCTACACATGCGAAGCATTGTGCTGGGAACTATAGGAAAGGGATAGTAGAAGAAACGACAGGAGGTGAAGCTTAATTAAGTATTTTGCAGCTCTGCTTTCGCACGTTCTTTTGTTTTTATACTCGTAGCAGTGCTGAAGCTTCGCTTTAGTAGCAATTTTTATTATTATTTTACTTCGCCGGTGCTACACAATACCGACGAAGGAGGGCGTTCTGATGCGTTTGTGGATTGCTATCAGCTGAAGCCGGTATTGTTCAGTGACCAGTGACTATGCCTTCGCCACTGAAACCTTCCGACAACAACTGACACACAAAAACACACTAATGCACATCAGAAAAATGCGAGATGTTTATTTTTATTTAAAAATTTTTTTGTCTGAAACTGGGGTTGAACCAGTTGGTTGTGTAGTCAACGTGCAGACTACCATCCATCGTGCCATCGCCACCCTCAACATTTGCTGTATCTGCCTTAAAATTAATTCTGTTGGTAATTGGTGTATTAATTATATGTAACATTTCTAACATATATCTACGTTTATAATTATTTTCCGTGTCTAATACTGATACATTCTCAAAGGTTGGATAGTGATTCAATCTAGAATTTTCATAGACAAGAACTTTTCCTATATTGTGAATTTTTAAAAAAAATTTTTATTATAAACAAAAACCAATTTTCCTGAAGAAGCTACACAAAGGAGTAGCGAAATATTGAAATAAATATAAAATATATAAAAAGACCTTAGGCTTAAAATAATTAGTGTTATTAATAATGATAATAATAATAATAATAAAAATAAAAATTTTTTTCTATATCTTTTTAATAATTAACTATATGTTTATAGTTCTAACAATTTTTGTTCTGTCTCTAAATGTAATGTAGAAAAGATATTTATTAAGCCAAAAATAATTGTTTGTACATGAACACATTAATTTTTTTTTTTTTTAATAAATACATATGTGACTAAATTGATGAAAAAAATCGATTGCTAAAAACTTCGCAATAGAGAGATTATTTAGTGTGAAAAATTCTATTTAGGTCTTAAAAAATTGTACGTTACAGAGTAGAGAACTTCGCTATAGGGAAGTTCGTTATAGGGAGATCAAAATGCATGAAAATACTCACAAAAATGTTGTGTTCACGAATTTTATTTGTTATAGAGAAAATTTCGTTATAGAGAAGTTCGCTATACAGAAGTTCGACTGTACTTGTTTCATATTGTAGAATAAAATCCGCATCCTCCGAATATTTACTGTCGTTATCTTAATCTTGTTTTAAAGTTTCTTCAAAATCAATCTCTTCAATAATTGTCTCGATTTTTTACATATAAATATATTTTAGACATTGTGGGAAAAAGTTTCGTCTTTACAACTTTCTCTTTGAAAATTAGCCAACAATTTAATAAAATGTGTAAGTTTACATTGAATGATGAAAATTGAATGGGAATTCCCCGTAATTTAATTTGTTGGTTCATAATGTTGCCGTATGTGCCTGATAGGCACATAATGACAGGATTAAGTATATTTGTGATTTCACATAAATAAATAAATACATAGAAATTAAAGAAGAGCTAAATTTTTTTTTAAAGAAATAAAATAATTCAAAGTACGAATTCAAGAAGCACCAAGAACCATGACTTTAATTTAAAGAAGTAAGAACACTTCAAAGTGAAAGAAGTATCTGAAAGGCATATGTTAATTGGATTAGGGTTAACGCCGTGATATTTTTTTCTTTGGAGTTTTGTGAAATCTCGGATTTATGCAAACATGCCACAAATAATTTCGGAACACAAATCCGATATCCAATGCATTGTCGGTGAGATACAGCCACATTTCTGTGGACAATTTATGGGAAATTTCATAAAAACATTAACATGGCATATCGTCAGAGCCGTTGGCCTATTCGACGGATATTTTATTTCATACTTAATCGGAAAATGTTTTCTTTACAATCCAATGAAAAAAATCTCAAACATCTCAAAGAATAGGAATTTTATGTTGAAATGAAAAAATGCACTCTTACTGAGACACCCTACACATTGTTGTGTGTAAAATACACAGCGACTTCTCAAAAAGTAGAGAAGCCGTTCAATTAAAACTGCTGTCGATTTTTAAAACTTTATAAAAAAAATTTTATTTGTTAACGAAAGCATAATTTTTAAGGCATCTTAGACATGACAAGTGCGCATTGCTGTAACCCAAATATTCTACAGTGGTCTTCGTATTTAATCGATACTATAGAATAATATTCTTTTTCGTAACTTCCACTCATTTGCGTGTGCCAAGCCAATGGTGTTAATTATCCTGCGATTGATTAATTGAACAAATATGCTGATTTCATTATGTTATACCAGACAGCTTATACAGGGTGGCACAAAAGGAGCTATATGGTTTGAATTCTTTATAGCTTTTTTAATTATAATTTTTTCTTTGTTTTTTTTTCAGCATTTTGTGAAGAAGACTTGGGGAATTAATTATGAAGCATTCGAAATGATAGCATGGTCATTATACCCGAAATTTTGCGAAAAGTTATGGAAAATAGAAATAGCAGAAAATAGAAAGCTAATTGCAAAAAAATTCCACAATAATATACTGTATTTAAAAAAAAAAAAAAAAAATTATAATAATCGCATAAATAAAAAAGTTATAAACCATTTAAGCCATATAGCTCCTTTTGCGCCACCCTGTATATAGTTGCTTATATATTTAATAACAATCCTGTGGAATAAGCCTATAGATACAGCACTAGACATATGACTGGTATAACGATTCAACTGAAATGAAATTGTACGCCACTAATCAGTTGACAGTATTTAAGTGTTGTGTAACTTATCTCATCGTATCTAACCGTCTAAAGCCTGGCCAATGCCTGCTATTACAATTTGCTCTAGTGATAGTTTGAAACCATTGACTTCATATATCCTTTCCCCTCCGGCCGTAAATCATAACTTTGTGCACCACTTATTTTTTCACAAGTCACGCGACCAACATGCCACAAACAATTAACACAAATTAAGAAGAAGTCAGATAATCAATTGATTTTATTTTTATTCCTTTTATGGCAATTTATTAATTGCTGATAAAGAAATATAAAAAATATTCCTTTTTCTATGTATTAATAGTGATCTTTATTGCTGTTAGCACTGGTTGAACCGCACGCTATCCGCACTGCTGTGGATAAACAGTAAAAGCCATCTGAACTACTAAGTGAAAAAGTATAATTTCATTGACACACTTTTGTGTGTAGTAAAAAGTATCGTACACGCTCTTAAACTCATAAGAGGCATATAACGCACCCCCCCTCCCGCGCGCGCTATCAATGACATAGAAATGTCATTCTTACGAACATAACAACAATGTGAATACCGCAAGGAACTGGAGGGCATGCACGTATGGACGAATAAATGATAAAATGCAAAAAAGTAAAAAGGAAAAATAAAACGTGGTCTATTTACGTGAATTGTTTGCTACAATATGTAGGTGTGTGCGATTGTGTGTTTGTTTATGCTGTGGCTATTAGCAAATATGTGAATAGACAGCAATACATATGTAAACATGTTTACACCGATCCATAAACAATAAATGGCACTGGTAGCACGCTTAGAACATGGTTTCATACCCAGTTTAACAAGTTGTACAAACACTCTTTCATACTTATTTTTTCCTTTTATAACGCACTTTAGCATGTCAACACACAAACCACACTCAAATGTTAACATCGCAACATACGTGCATATATATTTCCATAACCGTTGTATGTTGCCTGCTTTTAGGCGCGATATTAGTTTTTATATTCGTTTTCAGGTTTGCCTTGTTCATGTACTAAAACATTAAATTGAATAAAAACCAAACTCTACACATTGACCACAACAATTTTTATAAGCCTCCATGATACAATTGAATAAAACACAACTTGTTTTTTAATCCAATACACTAAGCTATAAAGCAAGAAAATCGATAAGACCGATTGGAAAGTTTTATGATTGATGGAACCATAATTTTGTGAATATGCGTCCAAAAAAGAAAACCAACATTGAGAAACTACACCACATTTTTCAAACTGATCGAACGAAACTGTGAATGGCGTTTAATATAATGGAACTATAGCAGTCGGTCAGGCACAATTTTTGGTTTCGTCTATTCATTTTAGGTCAAATATGCACCTTGGTTTTCGAAACACAATTCTAGAAAATATCGACGAAATGATGCTAAACGGCGATTGTCATAAAAAAAAATTTTTTGGAGCTACTGGAATAAGAATGGCAAAAAGATAACTCGAAGTACGGCTGAAGTAGTCTGCACGTTGACTACAAAACCAAAAAGTTCCTTGGTTCCACCCCAGTTTCAGACTAAAATCATAAAAATATTCGCAATATTTCTGATTAGCATTAGTGTATCTGATTAGCATTAGTGTTGTCGGAACATTTCTATGGCGAAGGAATAGTCACTGGTCAGTGAACAGTACTGGCTTCAGCTGCAGCCGATCCGCAGGCACATCAGAACGCCCTCCTTCGTCGGTATTGTGTAGCACCGTCGAAATAAAATGATTACCAAAAATGGCTACTGAAAACGAAGCTTCAAAATTTAATACGTCTACTTGATATCTGATGTGCATCAACACTGCAGTCATCTCCTGAGTGCTGGTCCAAGATAAAAAATCGACAATACGACAATGCAAGAAATACCAAAAAAAAAAAAGAGGGAGTTTTAATCAAACAATAGGAATGTGTTACATATAATAGTTTTTCTCCCAACGACCTGAAAATAATATTACAAAATTTTTAATTAAAATAATTTTATCTACAAATTAATTAAAAGGCTGATGAAGTGAAGATGAAATAATTTTATATCTGCAATACATAACGTTTGCTGTATCCTTATAAATTCTTTAGGTTTAATGAAATATTGTGTCACACATCTGCTTTGATCTCTGCGATTCATGAATTATATACCGTCTCCCTCCGTCGCTTTATAGCACATTTGCAGTGTGAAAACAGAAATTACTGCATTTATGCCATCGGTGTGGCACTGCTTATCAGAATAAGCTTCAACTTTAATCGTTTTATTGCACAGTATCATTATAGAATTTAACTTTATACGTTTTTGAAATAAAGGGTGTCCCAACAAGAACGCAAGATTTAAATTTGGCGCCATTCTAAGTGCCATTGTTTGACATGTGATCAATTGTTATTGCTTGCTAGTAGAAGGTACGAGGTTAGTAAAAATGGAGCGCTACACGAAAGAACAACGCATTTTCATTGTGAAATTGTTTTACCAAAATCAATTTGGGGTCACAATAATGCTCCAAAAGAGTCAACTGTAAAGAGATTAATGGATAAATTTGCCGAAACTGGGTCTGTTGGTGATGTAAAGACAACAACGCGCCTTCGACCAGGTCGATCGACCGAAAATGTCGCAGCTGTACGTGATGATGTCACTCAAACTCCATCGACCTCAATTCGACACCGAGCTCAGCAAATTGGTGTCTACAATCTTTGCATCTTCATGCATACAAAGTTCAATTGACTCAGGAACTGAAGCCAGCTGACCATGGACAGCGAAGGGAGTTCATTAATTGGGTATTGGAGAGACAACATGAAAATGCTGATTTTGCCGATAAAATCATCTTCAGTGACGAGGCCCATTTCCATCTTGATGGCTTCGTCAATAGGCAGAACTGACGCATTTGGGGTGAGGAAAAACCTCGAGTGATTCACGAGAAGCAAATGCATCCTCAACGTGTCACTGTGTGGTGTGGATTTTGGGCTGGAGGAATCATTGGACGTTTTTTTACGAAAATGAGGCAGGTCAAGCGCAAACAGTCAATGGTGTTCGGTATCGTGAAATGATAACCAGCTTTTTCGTGCCTAGAATTGAAGAATTGAAGAATTGAATGTGGAGGGCATGTGGTTTCAACAAGACGGCGCCACATGTCATACAGCCAGAGAAACAATTCAATTGCTGCATTTAAAATTTAAATCTTGCGTTCTTGTGGGGACACCCTTTAAGTGTATTGAGGCCAGGTCTGGGAATATTAAATTTTTTGATTAATTTGCTAAAAAATCTTTCAAATATGTAAAATTAAATTCTTCTCAATGATAATTATATATTGAATTAATTTCAATAGAATTTTCTAACTATATGCAGCAAAATGGCTTATCGTGAAAAGCTTAAAAACCAATTCCAAGAAAATTGAAATTTCCATACGTGGTTTAATTTCATGGAATAAAGTGGGTTTTTTTTTAAGAAGAAAATCTGCTTTTGCACTTGTTTTGCAGAGTTAACCCATCTCTGATGTCACAGAGACGTACTCAATTTTGTAGCTGTGTTTAAGTAACCATTTTTTATTAAATGTTTTACTTCGCTGATGCTGCAAAATACCGAGGAATAAGGGCGCCCTGATGCAGCTTTGCATTGGTATCGTCTGAAACCGGTACTGCCCACTGACGAGTGACTATACCTTCGCCACTGTAAGCTTCCGACAAAAATTAACAAAAAGTCAGACTAGTGCCCATTCAGGAAAATGTGAAGAATATTTACGATTTAGACGGCAACTGCGCTCGAACCCAGGACCTTTGGTTTTGTAAGTCAGCATACTAACTACTTCAGCCATCGCCACCATACGACTGAACTTGTAAATTGAGCAATTATAATATGACTACTAGATTGGTAAGCAAATGTGCTGGGTTCACTTTGACTCCATTACACCACTTAAGGGTTAAATATGTTATGAATCTTTGAAGTTTTCAACGAACCAAATTGGAAATAAAATCCCAGCCGTGTTATCGACACCAGTTATAAGTCAAATCGCCCCGTTTGCTCACTAGTATTTCCAGTTTATTTATTCATTGAATGAAATTACAGCACAAGAAGACCTTTTTTGCAGTACCAGTAGAGCAATAGCAAGTTTAAATATTGTTACACTCATTTTAATATAAAAAACAATTGCAAACATAATTAAAATTAATAAAACTCAAGTTCTCAAAGACTACAATTTTGTAATATTTTGACTGCAGAATGGTTTTGTTTTGTGAAACCTTTGAAATCAGCATTTGCTAGTGCGAGATGTCTACTCGTTACAGGTCAGTCATTTCAAAAGAACTTCGGTTTTTTTTTTTTTGGTTATTAAAGTAAATTAGAAAGGTACAAGTTGCATTAGTTCTTACTTTTAGTTTCATGTCACCATGTTTAAAATGTCACCCACGTACACGAAATTCCAAACCCAATGTAGCCACCTCTAATCCTTCACGTCCCACTATTTTGGGTTCATAATAACGCAGATATGAACGATTTGCATGGATACCATTAATTAACCAACTGAGGTGACAGATGGGTTTCGATGGCGCTGATGTGCAGTTAACGGACACCTTCTCACCAATCGAATAGCGTGGCTGACCACCAGTAATTTGTGGTCCCTTCAGTGGCGTAACTGTAAGTATAAGTAAAATAACAACAAAAACATATATATATATTAATTACAGTGACATGTAGTAGTGTGTTCACTTATGTATGTGTATGTTAATAATAATGTGAGATATACATCTCGATTGTGTTTTGGCTATGGCTGTGTGTGTATTGGAAATTTTGTCCAATTATGGTTTAGATTTTGCTTAAATTTTGTTGCAGCTGCATAATCAGTTTAGTTAATAATACAAGAATTTTGTTGACATTTGTGCGTACGCATTAATTGGATGGATGGGAGTTTTTATGTGTGGAGACGTACTTGTACGCACACACAGCCAGGGTCACATATATTGGTGGTCAGTACTATTGGTTTAGTAATTTTGGCATGTTAGTCCATCTCCGTTATAGTGCTATCAGACAGGTTTATAAAGAGCTTTATATGTATGTTTAAAACTTATATATTTATATTCCTAGGTATGTACGTTTACGTTTCTACATATGTTGTTTACTAACGTGTTCTATTTATTTCAAATGTTTTTATGCAAAGTGTGTGAGTTGAACATCATCTGGTCGTAATATGAAAAACGTGTTCAGTCGCCCCCTTATGCTGTGTTATTTTTTTTTTTTTAGCATTCTGTTGGTTAATTTCGAAATACATTTGTGTGGTTACACAAAATGTATATTTAATTAAAATTAATTTTGTTAAATCCCTCTCGTATAGACCAAAATAATTTTCATATGAATAAATAACACATAAATAAAATATACGTGTGCACGTCTGCAAACGGGTATGCTTTTTGCAAAATTTTATTTCATAAATCCGAAATATTTATTTAATGAATGAATGAAACCTCAACATGTATAGAAAAAAAAAAGAAATAATTTTGTAGGTTCATTTACTTTTGGCAATATATTAAATTAATTATTATGCTGTAATAGAAGAGAGAATATTTTTATTTTAATCAACCTCATTATAAGCGCTCTAATTATTTTTATATGCACAATTAAATGAAATAAATATGCCGAAAATATTAAGGAAGTTTTAATTAAATATCTATATAATTATGAAATCATGTTAAATTTTGTTTGACACCTTTTCACTAAGAATAAAACAAAAATATTAATTAATTTTGTAGTTTTGTAAATGACAAGAACCATGAAATTATATCTGTGTCAGCTTTTTCATACTTCCCTTGTCACCTGTGCTCATTGCTCAGAAATTTTCGTTATTACCTCTTCAATCTATAATTAATTTTTAGGCAACAGGATATGGTTTTATTAATTATTTTCCTTCGCCAACTATTAATGGACAAAATGTGTATAATACGATTTTTTATTTTTTTGTTCATAGAACCATGCTCAAGGGAATATCAGCGGCATTGCTCTGGAACTAGTTAGAGAGGAATAGTTTAGAGAACAGACTGGTGGACAGTAGTCCAGTAATAGCAACTGGGCCACTGTGCCTTCAGGTTAAGGAATTTTGCTTGATTTTTTGTCAGTTAATTCTGGTACCGCGGCTGTCACGAACCGCAGAAACCTCGTTTTCTGCCTGACTATGGTGGGGACCCCATAAGGGACCAACGTGGTGGCTGTGGTTTGCACTCAAATCGCGGAAAGAACATGGAGTTTCATTGCAACCGGGTTCCTGAACCATAGAAGAGCAAGAGATATACACAGGCTCGACCCCCTCACCAACGGAGAAATCATGCCAGACGCATGTGATCGAATTAATACATTTTTTTTTTATCTGGGACCAGCACTCAGGAGATGACTCCTACACATGCGAAGCATTGTGCTGGAACTATAGGAAAGGGATAGTAGAACAAACGAAGGGAAATGAAGCTTAATTAATGATTTTACAGCTCTGCTTTTGCACGTTCTTTGTTTATACACGCAGCAGTGCTGAAGCTTCGGTTTAGTACCCATTTTTATTATTATTTTACTTCGCCGGTGCTACACAATACCGACGAAGGAGGGCGTTCTGAAGCTATTGTGGATTGCTATCAGCTTGTATCAATTAGCTGTATATAACTGGATTTTGTCCACAAGGGCGTTCGTCAGCGCAATATCTTCAGTTGAGGTAAGGCCGTCGGGCATATAAATTTCGAACATAATCTCTGCCTTCAGGTCAGATCAGTTTGGTTGCCGGACCCTCCCTGAAGGTGCACACCCCACTTAGGCCAGTAGTTATGCCCAATGTCATACCACAAGTTATTCGCACTACATGAAACCACACAGACTGTAATTTAAATCCAGCAAATGCGTAAACCCTCAACTCGGAGATTTCAGTCAATGATGACAGAAAATGAGATGGGAAGGCGGTTTCATAGCAAGAGCTGGGCACTGACACATCAGGTAAACAGCATTCGCCTCCTCCTCCACAGATTCAGAACTCCAGATCCAGAACTGCAGTGCTATGAATGGCTACGCGATTCAAGGAAAGAAGACACTTAGTCCTCTTCCTATCCATGTTCGTCCAGCAGAGTCTAGCAATACTGGAAGTGCCCTCATGCTACCAACGAAACTGCACCACGGCATACAGCGGCCGAACGAGAACTGTTACAGAAAATATCCCTGCAAACAATTATCGAAACTTGGGAGTACTAAGAGCTGTAGGAAGCAATACATATTTACATATTTAGGAACAACTGCTTAAAAAATGTTGCCGAAATACACAAAAGTAAGCGAATATACTGTTTGTGGAGTATAAATGTTTAAAAAAATGCATTCGTGTGCATTTGTCTTTTTGGATACTTAAAGTGATGCTTCTAAGCGGCACATCGCGAATAAAAATCATGCTTTATGAAAACGCAAGTGCAAATGATTCCATTATGTTGGCTCCCCTACAAAAATGTTTCCATTCAAGCACTTATTTTTGCTGGGATGCCATGATTTTCTGCTGCAAAGGTGAGCACGAGCACATAAGTTTCTATTTGCACGTCAACAAAGAGTTCTCGTGAAGGCGCTTCCGTCGTGCAAAATTTGCCAAGAACGGGCCACTATGCTTGCTCAGGTAAACTTTGACTCTGCAAAGCTGCCACTCCTCCCTCCTAACACTCAGGTAATACCTTCTATGGGAAAGGGAAGTTGGTGAACAGATAGACAGAGAAAACTTTCATTATCTCTACAGCCCTGCTTTTGCACTCTGATGTCAAGGAGACGATAATAAATATTTCCCTTCTAAATACTATTTATTTATGAGTTAAAAAATTATTCACGCAATCATCTCTAATTGAAGTGTAATATACATTCAGAGGCATTCATTTCCCTATGCCACACGAAAACTTTAATTTTAAACGGTTTATTTGGAATTAAAACAAAAAAAATTTAATTTGAGTGTGCGGCTGCTTGTACGTGTATGTATATGCATGTGTGTGCATGCTCATTTATAATGCAACAAAAATAAAATGAAAAAACAGGCCGGTAGCCAAAGTATACACAACTGAACATGATACGCTGGTTCAAAAAAAAAATAAAAAATAAAAAATAAAAGAAAAATAACTGGGTTCCACCATCATTTGTATTTAAATTAGAAATTACAGCGACTTTTTATAACACGTTTTTGTACTTAATGAAGTATGTGAGCCAGAGACTGTATTGAATATTTAATTAATTATCCTCGTTATAAAATATTTATTCATAAAACACATACACACACACACACACACACACACACACATACAAACGTATCTAAATATTCTCACATAAAACATTTATTACCCCACAACATGTCTGCATGTTACATGTGACCATTTTTTATGTGACTTAATTCCACAGCCATAATGTTCTTCATTTTAATATTTAATTTTTATCTAATTAATGCTACACAATGATATACTTATGTATGAAATACACACTCGCATAGGATTAACTATGCGATTTATATGTACGGAATAAAGAGACTCGGCATTATTTGATAAATGTTCTGGCGTAGGCGAAATTGGTTGGCTGTTTGAAGTTGGTTGTCGTGTTTTTGTTTATTTTTTTTTTGTTTGTTCTATTAAAGTTCGCGTAAAGAACTTCCATAGATGCTGTTCAGCAATTTGCTTTAAGCTGGTATTCATTCAAATTCTTACCTACTACAATCATATCCTCATGACCGGAAACAGTTTGAAATGATGGCGCTTCTCCGGATACTTCACAGCGATAACGACCTGTTGATTGCAAAGTGACACTATTCAGTACCACCACATTGTCTGTAGAATTTTGTAACTGAAAGAAAATAAAATTGATGAAAGTTTTCTCTTTTTATGGGAACTATGCAGTTAAGTAAAGGTCTCAATACAAGTGACATTCACTTGTATCGTGGCCATATTGAAAACGTTGTTGTTGTTTTTTCAAATCACTTGTTGCAAAAAAAGTACATGCAATAGCATTTCACAGATCAAACGCATTCAAATAATCTCAAACAACACATTTTCGCTCCTGTTCTGTAAACCGAGCCGATTTAAAAACTAGTGATTTCTCAAAACGGTATAAATACTAATTTGGTGTTCTAGAAATTCAGACGACTTCCAACATTCGAACTTGCTTGCGAATAAGAGTTTTTTTTTTATTCTGATTCTTGATTTATTTATTTTACACAAATGCCACTTATAAATTCATAATTTTTGCTACGAAGTAAACAACAATTTGGTCGTCATATTGATTTAAAATTTTGTGATATTGGAAAAATTAAACAAATAAATTTTAAACTATTTTCATAAATATTCACTTAAATATAACTTATTTAACAATAAATTAAAATTAAGCTACTGAAAATTTGTTCAAAATAATGTTTATTCTTATTTAGAAGTGATTATTTAATGATATATCCAATGAATTTAATGATTTAATCCATTTACTTTATCTGCACACTTTAACGAGAACATGCAGAAATATTGGAGTGTTTTTTAAATTGATTATTTCGTATTAAAATCTATTAAAGAGTATACAATTTGACTTAATTTACTAAAAGAAAGACTACAAGTAAAAGTTGGTAATTGTTCTTTTTTTTAGGTTTCATTAGTTATTTTTTAGGAAAATAGTACATTCGATTTAATTTCGACCGGACTTATCTACTCGAGTAAAATTATGCGCATTCGATTTAAAGAACACTTCACTATGTGTATTCGTTTTATGAACGAAATATTTTTGCGGATTCGGTTTACAGAATATGCCCGTATATTTCTGAGATTGTAAGTGTGAATTAAATTTTCTTTCTTTATATTTACGAGATTGCTAAAGAATATATTTTAAATTTTCTACTACAATTATAATAATGTTGACCAACTATGGAATAACAGCAGCAGAATTTTGAGTGCTTCAATGACACAATTACTTAGGCCAGTTTTACAGAGTGTTACGTAAAGGAAGATGCATCGCCGCAGTCCGTGGCAGTGGGCAGCAGAATCCAAAACAGTCGATTTCGCATCGCTCACCAGAAGTAGGTCTTTCGCCGACAACGGCGAATTTTGCATCGCAAATTGAGTCTGCAGCCGTATAAAATTCAACTGAGCCAGGAACTGCAGATGAACGACCATAGAAAATGAGGATATGGCCATTTCACGTGGAAGTGATGCGAACCGGCCATCCAAATCGTAGGATTTGACCCCGTTAGAGTTTTTCTTGTGGGGTTTTTTTAAGTCGCAGGTGTGTGCAAAATGCCACAAACTACAGCTGGTCCTCAAACACAATATAACCCATGTCATCGATCAAATTCAGCCTGCTTTTTACGCCAGAGTCGTGGTAAATTAAACATTTCGGAAAAGCTCCATCCAGAGAGGCCATGGCGGACATTTGAACAATGCTATGTTACACACATAATGCCACCAACAGGTCTTTCAAATGAATAAAAAATTTTGATTATATCTCACAAACACTTTATTTGATTTAAATTTAATGTTAAGAACCACTTAATGAAGGACACTGTATATAAATAACCACGTATATGGTCAGTAGTTTAAGATTCATTTAGTAGCGAGCGTGAAATGAATAAAAACTCTATTGACGCTTCCCTTCTACTAGCGGATACTTCTTTTTCTTCCTTGGACAGTAGATCCCTGCATAGAAAATGCAGGGAAAGTATGTACTGCGGAGTAATGCTAGGAACACAATTGGGCCGAACGACGATATATTCGTTGCGAAGTTTCGTCCTCAGAAATAAAACACATTTGTGTATATGAAAATAAACACAATACCGCCGTCGACGAAATTCGTCGTGCATGACGATTCCGAGAGAGATTTATTTCTATTTCATACGCCGACGAACAACGAAAAAATTAGTACAGAGTTACCGTTTTACATTTTTGTTTGCAAATGTATTAATAAATAGAGTTAATTTTTATTTTAAAGTTGTTTAATTTTTAAAATAAATAACTCAAGTTAAATATACGTAATTATTTACCATAAAATTGCTTTCTAATTGTTTTCTATTAATGTTTAATTTGTTCAAGTAATTTTTGTTTTTACGGTAACACAAACAGCAAACAACTTTGCTAATCACGACAGCTGCAACTTTTTCGTCGTTATAGTGTGCCCCACACTGCGAATTTACGTCGTTCGTCCCAATTGTATTCCTAGCATAATATAGAGGGACTAGTGTTTGTTTTGTTGATATTCAGGTTGCATGTTTTTATTCCACATACGATTATTTTCAATATCCTCTATAATGCATTGAGAGATTCGCTAATAAATCGGCTATATAATAAATTAACTCTCTCGGAAATCTTTTTGTACGTAAAAAATTACGGAATAATGATAACGTGCCCTTATATCATTAGCTGAGATGACATTGAACTTGCGATAGGGCAGTGAGACACAGCTCTCAATGCCATAATGCTCCAGCGAGTGAGTAGAGTTCAGTATCTCCTCCCCATCTCCTATACACTGCCCAGTAGCTTTAAAATAAATTTTGTAGCAGCTAAGAGAAAAAAGTAGCAGTCCCAACGTACTATACAAATTACGAGCCTCTATTGATGACAACTAAGAACTCACTTTGAGTTAATTTAACATTAAAAACAAAAATCTTTGCTAGTACAAGATAGATTATTGTTTGTAATGTTGGAACTTAAAACTTTCGAAACTTTTGTTTTTAAATCATTTTATAAATAAATTAAAATTTATTGTCATTTGTTTCTTTGTACTCACATCAACATCGACTCCTGGTAATGGAAACACTTGACCTGGCGGCATATCTCTGGGCACATAGCGATAAAATTCAAAACCGTCTTTATACCATTTCACTGAATATAACGATTCACCATCCAGATCATACTTGCAACCCAATGAAGCTGGCTCGTAACGCATTATATGCTTGGGTATACGAACTTCTGTCATCGTCAACGAGATACCAGGAGCTAAACAAATGAAAAATAATAAAGCAATAGAAATTATTCATTAGGAAAACTTTAAATTAAAATCATTGTTGTTAAGCAAATAAAGAAGCAAGTTTTTACAATTGTTGCTCATCCTAAACTGTTGGTTTAATTAAATACGTTAATCAATAATTACTTTGCAGCTCAATGCCATTGTTCTGTGTTTCTTTATAATTCAATCAAAAAAAAAAAACCGCTGACAGCCTTCAAGTCAGGCAGGAATTCCTACTGTACGAGTACATTAAAAATATTTTAATTTTCGAAAACCAAGAAGTGTTAATAACACTGTGTTTCATCTCTGCAAATTAAATACATGAAAAAAACGTGTCTTTAATATGTTGCAGCTGTATGTGGGTTTTTATTTTTATAACGTCAAAAAAAAAAAAAAAAATTTTATATGTTAATGTTGTTGTAGGAACATTTTTGTTTTTCAATTGTAACCCCTTGACACACACCGCCATCGTAATGCGTATTTTTATAAACATAAAAAAGAAATAATGACCACAAAATACACTTCCGTTGATGTGGAAGGAAGTGGCTATTTCGGTGTTAAAAATTAGATTGAGGCAGCCATTGGTTACGCCAAAAATTATAAACCCTGCCTGAATTATTTAATGGGTGTTTTAAAGGTCAACAGTATATTTACAGGGCATTTATTATACAGGGTGGCCTAAAAGCAGCGAAGGTGTTTGAATCCCTTATAACTTTTTTATTATAAGTTTTTTTTTGGTTTTCAATCATTTGTAAAGAATTTAAAATTGAAACAGTACACAATTGAACAACGTGCCAAAATCCTTTAACTTTATTTTAGAAGAAAATCATTAATTTTATTCATAATTTGATTATGAGCATCGAAGTCCATTTCCAATTGAAAGGGTTCGTTAATTAATATGCAAAAAGGGCTACGGATAATCCAAGAGTAGTTCAACAGCGAGAATTACAACCAGTTAAGTGTACAGTTTGGTACGATTTTTTTCGGAGAGGATAATTTGCCTATATGAACACGATGTCGCCGTTTTCATCATTGGAATTAGATATGGGACAAGCACAGCCGTGGGAAACAATCCTCAAGTATGTTTCCAACAGGATGAAGCCACAGTGCACACTGTGATAAACAAAAAGGCACTTTGAGCTCAAACCCCTTCGGTCATTTTGGGCCACCCTGTATATATACACACACGCAATAAAAAATTCTGTTTTCTTATTGCTGGTCAATTGGAAACTGTGAATATGATGAAAATTTTTTACTCATAACATTGTTGTTTTACAAAAAGTATTTTTTTTTCGTAGTTGAAATAACATCGTTCATTAATTATCACAAATAACGTAGATTTTAATGAGAGAATTAAATAAAAAGCACCATATTAATTGAATATTGTATGTATTTAAGTGAAACAACAGCGGTTGCACACAAAATTGTCAGTGCACTATGGCACAGAGTATAGAGAATTTTATATGTCGGCGATTATATTTACAAAACGCCGCTACTTATTAAATGATATGGAAATAAAAAATGGTTTCAAAATCATTCAAACAAAGTTTTATAACATAAAAGTAAAAATCACAACATCTAACGCTAAACAAGTGAGCAAATTTTTTTTGTATAACTTAAGTGGCTGACAGCCTGACTTAACCGTCCAAAAATATATTCAGCTTATAACACTGGCAACAGCTTTTTTCGTTTATATATTTTTTTTTTTTTTTTTTTTTTTATCTGGGACCAGCACTCAGGAGATGACTCCTACACATGCAATGCATTGTGCTGGAACTATAATAAAGGGATAGTAGGAGAAATGATAGGAATTGAAGATTAATTAATTGTTTTTGCAGCTCGCTTTTGCACGTTCTTTATTTATACTCGTAGCAGTGCTGAAGCTTCGGCCATTTTTATTATTATTTTACCTCGCCGGTGCTACACAATACCAAACAAAGGAGGGCGTTCTGATGCGATTGTGGATTGCTATCAGTTGAAGCCGATATTGTTCAGTGACCAGTGACTATGCCTTCGCCACTGAAACCTTCCGACAACAACTGACACACACAGACACACTAATGCACATCAGAAAATGCGAGATGTTTATTTTTATTTTAAAAATTTTTTGTCTGAAACTGGGGTTGAACCCAGGTCTTTTTTTGGTTGTGTAGTCAACGTGCAGACTACCATCCATCGTGCCATCAACAATTATGTAGATTCAAAGTACAGTTTTATAATTTTAATTAAAATTGAACTTATTACAAGATTTACAGGTAATTGAATTTTGTATTCAAAGTCACTATATGCACGTGGCACAACATTTTTTCATGATTTTTTTTACATTAATTTAATCATTACACTTATTCATAAAAAATAACAAATATTCACATAATATTTTAAATATTCCAATTTATCTTATCCAGGTCGAGATTTATGTTTTTTTTTGAAATATGTTTTCCATATTTTGCATGAAATACAACACACAAATCACAATAGTTGAAACAACTGAATTAAAACATGGTAAGTTGGAATATCAATAACGTCATAGCCTACTTGTTATTTAGAAATTTTAATTTTTGAATGGCCTACAGTAGAAAATTCGATCATCCCTTATAAGGCACTCTGTGCACTAATGAATTAAACAGTCTAATTATTTTATTTTTTCCACTTCTTTTTAGCATTTCGATATGAAATATTTATAATTTTTTTTTGTTTTTTATCAGCTGACTGAATTTTTTGAAGTAGCACTATAAATTATTATTGGGTTTTCATAGTATTCATATTTTTTTCGTATTATTATTATTTTAAAACATATGACTTTATGACTACCATTTGAATACCACAAATGTTGCGGACACCACAAAATGGTGGGTGACTATTAATTACCCACTTCCATGCTATTGAAATTAATAATTGAAAGGGATTTTTGCAAAGAAACCTGAAAATAATGTGGAAAAAAATCTGTGTGGTATTCTAAAGAAATTTATAAAATAAAATGCTGAAAACTCTATCCCTATTCATGCGTATTTATAAATTAGGCCTCCTCTGCAAATGCGTTGTGTAACATTGTGAAAATAAATTACTTGCAATTAACAATAAAAGAATTTCTTTGTTGGCATCGTTATTAATTCTTTACTAATTCAAACAGATAGCGCAAATTCACTAACATATACTTTGCTCTAATAAGTATGTATGTGAGTGTTTTTTGCACTGAATCCATAAGCTTTACCTTATTTCAGTATATATTTATTTATTAAATTTAAAAAGTTAATCCACAACTGTGGAGACAGAAACAAATAAGTGCATTAATAAACATGCATCAGCAGAATAATATGAATATCGCTAAAATGTTTATGTATTTGTAATGCATTATTAAATGTTAAATCATTAACACGATTCTCGTCAACGGCGAGAGAATTAAACCGCAATCAAATAAATTTTAATTAACAATTTAATTCAATTAAATAACTTTTGCTGGATACGAGTACCATACAGCACTGTGTGACATGGACTGAGTATGTTTTTTTTTTTTTATACATTTGACCGTAAATAAATATTAAAGTTTTATATGACCGCGAGTATGTGTATTTGTGTATGTTTATAATCATAACTGTTTAAATGCCAATAAATATTTATATGAATTATTGATAATAAACGTACAAATACATAAAGAACTTGAGTTGTTCGCACTATCAAGCACTTGTAATTGAACGTGTGTTTTTGAGCATTAATGAGAAAGTGGGTGTGGAAATATTTATATTATTCAAGGGAAAGACAATTATCGCTTAACGTTTGAGAAACAGAATTCCTTTTACATCTTATTGATATTATTTATTAATTTATCAACATTATAAGTAAAAAATACATGCACATTTTATATATATATATTGAGTTATTACTACGTATTACAGCAAGCATAAAGTAAATTTAAAATTAACTGAAAATAAGTTTTTAAAAATTTTATTTACAGTGTAAGGAAGAAAGACAGATAAAATCATGCAAAAATTAGAAGAAATTTTTTTGCATAAAGTCTTGTATCAACTTCCCAGTAAAGTTGTTGAAGAAGTTAAAATTAAAAATTTCTTATTAAAGCAGAACTTGTAATCTTTCTTGCGACTTTCAAATCTTTGTATGAAATTATCGATCAGTGTCATAAACATATCCAATTGATATATTCTATTTGTTGAGTAACGCCTCGGTAAGTTGAAGAGAATCTTAAAATTTTTGTTTTATATAACTTGAACTACGGATCGAGATAGATTGAGTTGTGTTTTTTAGGACATTTGTCAAACGTGACAGGAAAGATCAGCGCATGGAATCTACATACATGCTGTTCAGCCCAAAAATAAATTCTGTCAACAAGTCAAAAAAGTCCATCGTTTTCAATTGAATGACTATGAAAATTTCTTTTTTGTTGTATGGAAACAAGCAATAATTTTCGATTGTTTTTAATAAAATTACTGATAGAAAAATATATGCGAAAATTGTTACAAATATTTCAAAATTATATATGAAATCATTTTTTTTAAATAAAATTATTATTTTACCAATTTTTAATAAAAAAAAACCATTTTTTTCATGAAGAAAGAATCGGTATTGGGTACTTTTTTTTATCTGGAACCCAGCACTCAGTAAATGACCCCTACACATGCGATGCATTGTGCTGGAACTATAGAAAAAGGGATAGTTAGAGAAATGACAGGAGGTGAAGCTTAATTAATTATTTTAAAGCGTTGCTTGTTGCACATTCTTTGTTTTTTAGCAGTGTTAAAGCTCCGATTTAATAGCAAGTTTTATTATTATTTTACCTCGCCGGTGCTACACAATACCAAACAAAGAAGGGTGTTCTGATGTGATTGCTATCAGCTGAAGCCGCTATTGTTCAGTGACCAGTGACTATGCTTTCGATACTGAAATCTTCCGACAACAACTGACACACAAAGCCACACTAATGCACTTCAGAAAAATGCGAGATGTTTTTTTTCTTTTTTTTCTATAATTTTAGTCTGAAACTGGGGTTGAACCCAGGTCTGTTTTGGTTTTGTAGTCTACGAGCAGACTACTTCAGCCATCGCCACGCTTGTAATTTAAATTCTGTTAAATATATTATTGTAATTATTTACAATGTAAATATGCACACATGCATACTGACAATAAATAGCGACGTAATTTTCTTTTCTTGTTAAATAAAACTATGTGTGATTATATGTTGGTGCTAGTCTCTTGAGATTTTATTTATGTGTCTGGGACGAATAAATTATGTCTGAAAAATTCACCACAAGATATAATTTACATTAAATCTTTAATAATAAAAAACACTGCATTTTAAAACTCTTTTGTTTTTTAAATTTCAATATTTTCGTTTTTGTCTACACGTATGTATGTAAGATTTTAATTTTCTTCGTTCCACAAAACACAGTGAAGTATGGTTTTTAACTTCAATTATATTTATTTCAGGTATAATAAGTAGGTAAATGTAAAATAAGTAAATAGATAGTTCAATTTCAATTCGGTAGAATGTAGTTTCAAATATTAAGTATTAATTTTGTATGTAGATTGTAGGTATTAGATTTAAATGTAAATAGAAATATGAGTTTAATTAATATTAAATCTTTAATCTTCTTTTACTTCTTTAATCTCCTTTACTTAGCTTTTATTTAATTACAACTTTTCAACTTTAGTTTTTATTTTTCCAGCAAATGATATCTTATATTTTAACTTTAGGCAACTTTAATTTAAATTTTTAATTTGTTTCAACTTAAATTTTACTTTGCAACTTTCCACGATCTTCACGACTTGCTCTGTTCAATTCTTCTTAAAAACTGCCCAACAACTTCTTTCTTATTACCTCTCGCTCGTTCGTTTTTTCTTCTTCCTTTTCGTATTGCTGATTAGTAGTCGGTATTACGGGTACTATCGGCACCGTACACCCTTTACATGTATATACAATTAAATTTATATTCCATAGATAATCTTTAAATATTTTTTCGACGTTCTTGTATAAATGTATGGAATTTCATAAGTTTTTTCAAGAATTTGGTTAAAGGTCTACTGACGAACGATTTCAATGCTACCACCAAATGAAATGTACATACTCGAATACAACAGCTGAACCATATAATAATTATAGAAAAAATTTATAATTAATTTTGGCTCTCGCTGAATGAATCAAATAAAAATGTAATTTTTCATTTTACCTTTTAATACAATTGTAGAAACTAATTGTAAAAAAGTTTAGAAAAATTCATAGATTTAAATTGAATAATAAAATGCTTGTTGTTCGAAGAAAATTGTATAAGAACCTTATTGGTTTGTTTTGTTTGTACATTCCGCATTCCCAAATATTTTTTAGGTGTTCTTATATAAACATATGGTATTCCATAGCTGTTTCTAGAATTTGATTAAAGGTCGACTAGCACCAAATGAAATGTACACATACACCAGCTAAATCTTATAAAAATTATAATTTTTTTTCTAGTTTAAGGAACGAACAAAAACCGAAATGAAAGTCCGTTCCGGTTACGTTTACGGTTTACTGTATTTAAAATATTTGTGTTTTGTTACGGTTATGTTTTGGGTTATAAATTGGTTCCGGTACGAATCTCTGATTAATTTATATATTTCTGCAGAGGGGTTTTAACCAGATGAATAGATTTAATTTTCTTTTGTGTTATAGCACTTGACTAGGTCTGCTACCTGACTTCAATGAATATTATTTCCAAATCATATTACACGATATTGATATCCTTAATAACAGCCTTAGAGAAGCTCACTCTTGGTTATTGGGTAGTATCATTATCTATTATTATTGCGTAAATTAAACCATGCTCTAATTTTCAATGCCAACAAAAAGCTGCTGTTAACATTTTATCCAGCTTCGACCTCAATAATAGAACTTTTCGAAGTATATCTTCATGAACACTATTTGATTTAATAAATTTAGTTAACGTAAACGTAGTCTTCATTATCGCTTCACTTATCATTAATAGATTTTGTTTCACGTTTTTATAAGTACAGCTCGCAAAAGCTAACTGAAAAGTAAACGTAATAAATTTTGTTATTTTAGCCGATCGATTAACTTGTGTGCGAATAAGATTTTTCGAAATTCTACTGCATTATTGTCATTTTCATTGTACTCTAAGGCATTGCTTGTTTTTAAATTTATCATTTTTTTTTTGTTTTTATAAACTGTATTCTATAAATAAGTGTATGATGAGTCAGAAAATTCGATAATTTTCCCCAACAATCACGTCCTTTTAACACACATTTACATTTCTCCCTGTTAGAACTAAAAAAGAAATGAAAGTACTTGTGCTTTACGAAACTAAAGTAGATTTATATCGTTTATTATTCATACGCCTTGATTCTAATATTCAAATTTAAACCGAAAAAATTTATGATTCACAACGTATGAAGGTATGAGTGATATTTTTAGGAATTCGAATGAATATTGCTCATTCAAAACCAGCAAATATATGTAACTGTAGCCAGCAAAAAAAAAATTAATGCGTTCACTATTAATTTTTATTTTAATGACTTCTTAAGCACTACTTTATCTGAATTAATTTTAATGTCATCTTAAATGTAAGTAAAATTATCACTTTTGAACTCATGAACTGTGTTAAAATCATGCTTTCTTCTGCTAAGTTGAACCAGTTAATTTGCAATAGAAACCATACATTAACTATTTCGTTTGCATATCTTTTTTTTTTAATAGGTATGTTTGAAAAGAAGTGTGTTACATGGCGTATTTGGGCGGTACAGTGTAACCTCGAAAAGCCGGACAGATATAGCTTCAACCTTTGTCCGGATGACAGAATTTTTAAGAATTTATTTATGCATATTCAATTAATTTACGGCAAACTTGTAAAAACTTCTACTAAATGTGTATAAAGATATTTATTTCAGCAAATAAGAACTTATTTTTATTTGGATACACATATCTATAAGCACCTTATCTGTTCTATTTTTAAGTTATTTTAAAAATACAATTTTTTTTTCTGTCTCCTTTTTTTTGTTTGTATTACTGGATAGTCTGGATTAGCAAGTGTCCGGATTTCAGACGTTGCACTGTATTGAATTTCATACTTAGTACCCCACAAATTTTAATTAACCCTGTATGTATACTATTTTTTTTTAAATCGACGAAGCTCATTTACTCTAAATAATATAACTTTTTCATATGTGTTCTTATGACTATCCTTTTTCCAACAACGTTAATTAGTGAGGAAGACTTTAAGTTTTTGTTGGATTCAAAATTTGACAAAAAAAACAAAGAAAAACAATTAATCGTATCGCAAAAGAATTTTTTTTTTTTAATTAAATTGTTTTACTTAAATTTTAATAAAATGCTTAACTCTAGAAATTATTTGCTTACTTTTTACTTTAAAAAGTGTTTTGCAAGAATTTTTTTTTTTATTTTTTCATCCTTTTTTTCGGTTTTAAAGAGTAACCATGCAGGGTTAAAAGGAATTTTTTTTTAATTACTAGAAATTTCACAACTAAATTATTTATGCAAATATTGATAAAAGTTTTGTCAAATTATAAAAAATAAATAATGGTTGTGTGCTGGTTCATTTATTATTGAATACATTATAAACAATTTCATAAATAGAAAGATTATTTCAAGGAAAATGTTCATACCTCAAATAACAAACACATAATTTCCAGCAAGCATTTGTTAGTTATATTTTATATTTCAAATGTTTTGAATTTATGTAAACCTAAATCATGTGATGTTAAAATCAAAAATATACAGCGCTATTTATATCCGTAGTATCAGCGATAGCAGTCACACTCATCAGAAAATCTCTTTATGGTAGAAAGCATTTTATCACTGACTTAAAAGAAGACATATTTTATGTTTTCTTTTGAATGTTTGCCTTCTTCAAATACAAGGTTATAAATTTTGTATGAATTGTAGATAAAAATCATTACTAAAATGATGGTTTTCACATTTTTCTTGAAATGGTAAATGTAAGTGAACGCGAAGAGCATATTTAACCTTAAAGTTCAAATTTAAAATTGTAGAGAAATTAAAGCTGTAAAATATGTAACGGGAAAAACTCCAAAATGCGTCTTTGATTTACACTTCGTCTATTTTGCTTTCTCCATACTCCGCGCCATCCTACACTCGTAAATTGTCAGTGTTTTCTGTGTTACAAGTGATTAGAAAAAGCTTTTAAAGACTTCTTATTAATCAGCCAATACAAGCTGTGCTCTAGTCAGTTACTTGTATCTTTGTTTTTCTTGACTTTTATTTGTTAGCACTTTTAATTATTTAAGACATTCTTAACTTCAAACATTCTGCTTTTAATGGCCACTTGGTCTTGGTGAAGGTTACAAATAAAATACTCATAATTTTAAATGTACGTAAACGTCGTATGAATAATAAATCAAGTTAATTTTGCCAATGCGATAACAAATTGTATTTCAACGTGCTAATTTATATACAAAGAAATTTGAAAGTCATCTAGAATTACGAAGCAAAGAAACAAATTTTTAAGAATTTACTTCAAAGAAATTTTACGCCATTAAATTTTTTACACTCCCTTTAATTGTGACCATAAAAACGTTGTTTTTTTCTTTTTTTTTTAAATAATTAATTTATTAATAAAGTACGTGACATATTTAGTTCAAGTCGACCAAAATGAATTTAAAAAAGAAAACAAAGAAATCAAAAAAAATGTTTATTTCTTTCAATTGTTGTAGATCATTATCAGTAACATAAAAATACTGCAGTGCATTACCAATTTTACATGTAAACAGAAATAAATTCTTGATAGTAAATTGTGCAAGAAAATAACCAGTGATGTTGTATTGCCCTGCCTCAGATTAGATCACAGTTATAAACACTTCTACAACTTTTCCCCTATACTGTTAAATTTATTGGACTAAATCTTCAAGGATCTTCATAAAAAGGAACACCGAACTGATGATACAATTATACATTTTTCATTTTGAAATTGCAATGACTTTTTTTCTCATGTACAATACCTAATTGAAATTTTCTGACATCTTGAAACTTTTAGCTGTGGCTATATTCTTGAAATTTAAAAGCAAAAACACAACTTTTTCCCCTTGATATTAGAGCCTGAACTATTTTACCGGCTTTAAAAACTGTAAAGGTAAAATTGTACCTCCAAAGACTTTAAAGCAGCGTATAATGGATGTTTTTTATGTAACATCCTGTTAAAATTACACAAACTTATTATTGACATATATTTAACACAGTGTGACACAAATAAAACATGCATTTTACTCACCTAAATTTATTTTCGGTATTCACACAGGCAATACGTACGTTCGCTATAACTTAATTTTAATATTTAAATACAGCTTTAAAGTTTTTAAATTTAAGCTGAAAGACATTGTTAGCTTTTAGTTTAGCTATGTTTATATGTTATAAGTATGTAATGAATTTTGAAAAGAAAAAGTTATGAAGGTACAATTGCACCTACTCCGTCATTTAGAGTTGTAAAATTCTTCGGTTCGACGAGTATTAAATGTAGTTTACGATATTGCGATACCTCAGCGCTTGCGCAATAACTCTCGTCTGTCAATGTTTCTTATCTCTTTCTATATACTCGTACAATAAACCTTATGCTTTCATTACATTATAGTCGAGAATCTCTTTAGCTCTCTAATTGAGAAATAAATCTTGTCAAATAACGTAATAATTATTTATTTAACCAAAAGCATTTGAAAACATCAATTCATAAATGGAAGATTTTGTGGAAAAAATTTAGAAAAAAAAGCAATTCAAAAAGTGGTTTTTTACTGAAATTTTTTTCGAAAATAATTAAATCATTCATGGCATGAAACAGGCGTTGCAGTTCGTAGCAATATTTTTAAAGTTTTATCTTGAACCACCACTCAGGAGATGACGCCTACACGTGTGAAGCCTAGTGCTGGAACTAGATGAAAGGGTTAGTTAGAGAGGTGACAGGTGGTGAAGATGCACTATCGTAAAACACTGCTTTTTGCACGTTATTTGTTTTTACACCAGTGTCTCTGAGGTCAAGGAGACGTATTAAATTTGGAAGCTTCGTTTTTAATAGCCATTTTTATTATTATTTTACTTCACCGGTGCTACACAATACCGACGAAGGAGGGCGTTCTGATGTGCCTGTTTATTGGATACAGCTGAAGCCGTTACTGTCCAGTGGCCTTCGCCACTGAAACTTTCCCATAACAACTGATACAAAGGCACAAAAATGCAATGAAATAGGCTTGCGAAATAAAATAATATGGAAAATAGTTGTCCTCTAACAAAAAATTTACTACGTCTATTGAACACAAGGGACGCTGCACCTCCGATTAACAAATTAAAAGCAGGCGCCACGGCAGAGTTTTGTTCACTTCATCACTTGCCTTCTATGCCTTCCCAATGGACCCACAAAGTCGCCTTTGTTTTTTTCGAATGCTACTTTTTTCTTGAATCGAATGTGGCGTTTTTTAGCCTAATAAATCACTTTGAGAAATAAATCCTTTTGCTTTTGTTCTTTGTTTTCATAGCAGTGTTGTAGCGCTTCTAATGTCAAGAAGACGTATTAAATTTCTTGAAACTTCGTCTTTTTTTCGTAACCGTTTTTTAGTAATTATTTTACTTTTTGCCGGTGCTACACAATACCGACGAAGAAGGGCGTTCTGATGTACCTGTGAATTGGTATCAGCTGTAGCCGGTACTATTCAGTCACTCAAACATTCCGGCACATCACATAAATGCCAAATGTTTTCATGACTTAGTCCAAAACTGGGGTTGAACCCAGGAAATTTTTGGTTTTGTAGTCAACGTGCCATCGTCACCCTCAATAAATTATTCACGTTGAACTCACACTACGTCAAACATTTGCTTAAAAAATTTAAAGACCTTATGCCACTTTTATATGGTCCGAGGTTCTCAGGTCATGAACATACCAGATGATGTAATTAATGTAGGCGCTCCCATTTCAGTGTTTTCAGCTTTAGATTTTGTGAAATCAACAACAATAAATCCAAAGACAATAACATTCCATTGGGATATTCTGAATACAAACCTGCCAATATTTTCTTAAAAGGCAACATTTATTATGAAGTCTGTGAAGTATGTTTGGCTAACCACTAAACGCCAAAGATGTATAAATAGATGTATGAACGAGTACATTGTTCGAAAGTCGGTCCACAATAAACATTAAAATAAAATATCGGAATGGTAGATATTTTTTTTTTAAATTAAACTCTTATTATAAGTAAAACAAAGTAGTATACCTTCCCGGCGGACACCCTGTACATTGAAAAAAAGCATGAAAATTGAAGGTATTTTTTTTAATTGAAATATTGGCAGAATATTTTACAGTCTGAAAATTTTAAAGTCAGCAAGCCGCTCAGGTTTCTATATTTTAATTACATTCCCCAAGCAAAATTTTTTATACGGCTGGCAATTTCTGCCATAATCATACATTTGTAGTCTTGTTATTCCCCATTAATACAATTTGATTATAAAATTTTTTATCGTCCCAATAAATTAAAGCACAACGCGTTGCTCTCTACGCTGTTAAGATACTTCGTTCATATGCTGCGGTTTTAATAGCCTCAATTCTTAATATTATTTGTATAAATTTTTCAAATAATTTTCTTTTCAATTATTCAAGCGTTCTTAAATTCAACAAAGTGCTGATTCTAATTTTTAAATATAGAAGCGCGTGAATACTAAAATTATCCATAAAAAGCCAATTAACTAAAATTTATATCGATTTCTGTTCAAATTAATGACTGCAATTTCATTAAATATACATTATAAACTGTAACCCACAAAGCCTTGAACAAACACATACTTAAATGCACAAATATACATCTGTATATATGTGTAGACACATACATGCGTACTAGACGTTTGTACATTATAAATACATTAATGATTGCCAGGAATTATATTTCGTTTATGTCAGTATAACTTGTTGTTAATTTATTGATTGATTATTGATTAATATTAATTGATCGACTGCTTTGGTACTCAAATTATTTCCAATGAATGGAAATTTACAGTACACAGTATCACAAAACAGTACGGTTAACATTTTTATTAAAAGTTTTACTTTGTATTTAAATACGTATGTAGTTGAGAAGTTTTTCGTGTAGAATTTTGTAAAACGACAATTACAAAAATTTTGCTCAATAAAATACCAGTTAAGTAGAGAGAAACCAATTGCAAGTAACAGGCACAAAATCATGGAACAATGAATTGAATGCTTTAAAAGTGATAGTTTAGAATATATTCTATATATAGATTTCGCTTTAATTAAAATATCCAGTCCGAATTGGAACAGAATGATAATTTGCTTGAGTTACGGCTCATTCGTCCTTCCTTTATAAGCATTTAATAGCTTCGTAGTTCATTAAGTTACTGATTTAATATTTTATTATTTCACGATTGTGTAAATAGAAAACAAAGAGTGCATTGAAATGGTTTCCCAAGAAGAATGACAAAAATATTGAATTAAATTATTGATTACTTCATATAAAATATGCTGCATTTTAGTCAGTCAGGATTTTCCAATGACAATGCCCTTAAAGTCTATACCGACGGCTCCAGGAAGCTGGGTACAGTGGGCTGTGGTATATTCAAGAGGGGTCCTAACATTAAGTTTACGTATAGGCTGCCTGACCACTGCAGTGTATTTCAGGCGGAGGTCTGAGCAGTGCTTGTTATACCCGTTTTTTTCCTAAAAATCTACGGATTTACTCAGACAATCAGACTGCAATCAGGGCGCTTGTGGCCGTCAGTTCGACGTCTGTACTCGTCCATGAATGCCGGTGTTATCTCACGTAAATCTCAGACCATTCCGTGGTGACTCTTATAACGATCGCGGGACATAGGGATATCTTCGGTAATTGCGTTGCTGATGGTTTGGCCGAGGCGGGCATAGAGCTTGCAATTTCTAAACTATTAGCAGGCGTAGATGTTTCGATTACCTCGGTTAAATTGGGTATCCTTCGGCCGCTATATGCCGTGGGCTTGTTTCGTTGGCAGCATGAGGCGATGTACAGTATTACTAGACTCTGCTGGACCAAGCTGGATAAGAAGAGGACTAAGTATCTTCTTACCTTGAATCTCATGGCCATTAATCTGCATTCCCTCTCGGGGATTTTGCTGGAGCTATGGGTCTGTGGAGGCGGGTGAGAATTTCTGCAAAAGCGAAATTAACTTAGAATCGAGCTGGGTTCATGTGGCAAATGTGTGATCCACTGGTGTGAACGGATTGTGGTGTCACAATCGACCTCACATCTGGCCTCAGAAGGACGTTCTCCTTCGGCGATGGTCTGCTACTTAACCTAACCCAACCTGGTCAGTCAAAAGGAAACTTAAAATTCATTACGTCGGCCAGCATTAGTAATTTGAGTGTACAAAAGTTTTTACTATAAATTTTACTTATAGAATCATTAAAAGTATTCAGATTATAATTTTGTAAAGGCTAATTAAAATTATAAATTAAAAACCTTCGGTTAATAAAATTTTCTAAATGGGGAAAAAAATAATATAAACAAATTCCCTTGAAAAATTCAATTGAAATCACAACAGAAAGCTCCCCTGATAATTAAAAGAATATTTAATTGGAATGCGGTACACCACCAAAAAGAAAGGCTTACAAAAGTACTGCTACACACACGTGTATGATTCCCACAAAAACATACAAACTTCGAACCATTCGAACAGCAGGATATTTTTACTTTTTTTTACTTAATAAAAGCAAAAATCCTCTTTGAAAACACTTAAGCCAAACCAAGGGATATGCTCTTTATAAATTATTTGCAATTCGTATCCCCTTCTAAATTACGGAAACATGTCTAAGTGTTAATTAAATTATAATCAATAACACATTTTATAATTTTACCCAAGACAAACCCTCACTTTAGTATTTTTTTTTTGTATAAAAAAAAATAATGCAGAAAAGAGATGAAGTAAAACGAAAATTTACTGAAGCACGTTTTTCAAACAACACGTTCATTTTCAACATTTCTTTTTTCTAAAATATTTTCATAAAGATATCTACACATACAACTACAAACACATACAGTACAGTTTTACGAATTAACTAACGACTTTAATAAATAAAACTTTTAAATTCTAAAACGCACTACAATTGAGAAAAACCACGCATATTTTCGGATAAAAGCACTTTAACTTAAAATATTTTATTAGAAATTATTAGAAGAAACTTATTTTAAAACATTTTTTTCAATTAAAAAACAAAAAAAAATTTAATTAAAAGTAACATAATAACAAGACACAACAAAAGTATTTTTTTTTGTAATCTAATTTAGAATTAATACAAATCACAATTCCATCCATTTTTTAAACTTGATAAAATATTGGTATTGGCCTCAAACGGTGTACCTAATGCAGTGATGCCCGCCGCATAGCACAATTATGCCAAATGAATTCACACGAATTCATATGGTCTTTTATTCAGTCGTCGACCTGATAGCGCAGGAAACACACGAAGCTGATGACTGCTAATTTTTTTCAGGAATTCTTGTCCAGCAAAGACTCGCTCGCGTTACGTTTCAAATTGAACAACAAAGCAAAGCAAAAAATTGTTCAATTGTGGTTTCTTGTGTTCCAGCAATTTTGGTCAACTTTCTCACATTCAGAGCGCAATTTTCTTTTTACTCTCAAAAGTTCGGGCACTTTTGTTATGCACTTGGAAGAGACCTAATATTTACAGAATATCGGTGACAGAATGGAAATGAAAAAAAAAGTCAAAATTTATTTGCAACCAACTTCAAGTAGATATAAGAAAACTGTTCGACTTTTCGAGTACAGCCAAGTATGTACTCAGTTCCATTCCCGCCACTTTCCCTCGACTATAAACTTAAGAATTGCGCAAGTAAACTTTCCTGGTGAAAATACATTCTAAGGATTGATCAGTGACAGGTTTTGGGTTAGTTCCTTTTCAGCCTAAGAATTTATACACTATCCAAGATTATTTCGATTCAGGAAAAGCTTGCCTAATAGAAGCTGTTAACATTTAGGAAAGGAATAGTGATGAGATTACAGCTGATGAAGGGATAGATAAAAGAAAGCTTAGTTATTGTTACAATACTGCGTTGGCACGATTCTTGTTTTATAGCAGCGCCTCTGATATCAACAAAACGCATTAAATTTCAGCAGCTGTATATGGTAGACATTTTATTAGGTATTTTACTTCGCCGATGATGCTATACAATACCGACGAAGGACGGCGCTTTGATGTTACTTGTGGATTAGTATCAGCTACAGCCGGTACTATTTCTGACCAGTGACTCTGCCTTCTCTGCTATGGAAACATTGCGAGAACAGCTGACACAAAGTCACGCTCATGCTCAGACTACTATTTACAATTTCCAAGTGAAGTAATACTCATGAAATGTTTGCCTACTACTAGATATATGTTACCTTCTATAGCAAAGAGATATTGATAGATGTGGCAAGTGTTGAAGCGATAGAGAGGGGAAAGCTTCAGTATGTCTACTACGCTGTTTTTGCAAGTTTTTTTTTTTCGATTCTGCTGATGTCAAGGAGACGCCTTTAAATTTTTGTGACTCTGTTTAGTACCCATTTTGACAAAATACAGGGTGAGCCAACGTACGATGATACATATACATATGCATTTCCATTTAAATGAGATTGTGAGATTGTTCAAAAAGTTATCAATTTCTCTCCCGAAAAATTTTAAACACGTTTTAGTGTTGAGTATGAAGACAATATAAAATTTTATTAAATTGTTTATTACCCGTAAAACAAATAAAATAAGAAACTGTAAAAATTCAAAATTTATAAACGTTTGGAATCAGGCAGTCGAAGTTGGCCCACCCTGTATTTTACTTCGCCGATGAGGCTACGCAATGCCGACGAACAAGGACAAGAATTAAGATCAAGATTTGCAAGTTGAAGTATTTTTAAAGCGACGGTTTGAAAAATAGAAAATTAAATTGAATTGAGAGTGCCAAAAAAGAAAAAAAAAATAAATAAATGAATTTAATTCAGCCCTTTACAATATGTTTGTTGTACCTTAATAAATTAAATAATCAATCTTTTATACTCATTAGCCATTCATTCGTTTACATCCTTTTGCCTTTGTGGCGAAACCGGTGTATTTGTAAATATTTTATCATACAAACCTGCTACAATTTCTAAAGGAAGTTTTCAATTTGTAGATTCCTAAAGCCTTTTTCATATATAGTTTGATTTTTTTTTCTTTCACACTGACATATTCCATACACGGCATTTGAGAAGCCATATGCTGTAGAAATAGAATCATGACCCAGCATACACTCGCAGAAGCAAAAGTCATATGTGTGATGTTTTTACATGTTGTATGTTTGTTAGAACTAGTGAAAAAGTAGGTAAATGTGTTTGTGTGAATGTGTAGTCAGAGATTGAAATCTATATATAAAAAACCGAATACCAATTCTTAAATAAAATATTTTGCATGTTTAAGACTTACAAATGTACAACATTCCGCTGATATTCCCCATCTACTTTAAATAGCAACAGCAGCAGTTTGACATAACAGCAGACATAAAAAGTAGCATACGTTTACTAAAAACATAAGCATAATGCATATCGGATTACTAATTTACATGTACATGTGAATGTGTTTACTCATTCAATATTTATGCCAGTGTGTGTAAACTTTTAGTTTTGATTTTTCCATTAGATTAGTTTGAAGTGTCATTTTAAATTTGCAAATTAAATTCAATCAAACAATCTTCAGCAGATTTGAGCAACCACTATTAAACTTTATTGAAAATTGTTGCCAATATTTGCTAACAGATAGAATTTTTTTAAGGGGACATTTAAAATAAAATATTTTTTTTATGCGTTGTAATGGAGGAAAAGCTGGCACATTTCGGATGGGATATATAACGTTCGAAACTACTTTGAGAATGTTAAGAAGGGAATAATTTTTGTCAAATGGTGTTCTTTCATCCTTTGATGGAAAGTAAAGTCCTGCTAAGGTCCTGAAGGGCGAGTAGTTAGCATATTGGCTCTATAAACACAAGAACCCGTATTCGATTGCCAGCCCATTCGGATAAAAAAAGTTTTTTCTGAGTTTTCTGTACTACAGCATCCTCCTTTGTCGGTATTTGCGTAACAAAACTATAATACAATAAAAAAAATATAAGACGTGCAACAATATTCCAAAAAAAAAAATTACATCGTTCGAAAGAATAACCAGTGTCCGTCAGTGTCCGTCTTTGTCAGTATTTCAGCAGAGAAAACGTCGGAGAAGTAAAATGAAATGGCTTTTTTTTTGCTTAACAATTAACTCCCCCTCTCAGCAGTAGAAACGTTGCAAACTCTTCGTTAGAAATTAATAGGAGAAGGTGAAAAAACTCTTTGCAAACAGTAGGGCAGCCAACGCTATTTACTCTCCTGATCATCGTCGTAATGTGTGGTGTGTTTCGTGGTTCTATCGTTACTATCAAAGCATATTCATCAAGTAGACGCAACTCTACAACAATATAACAAAAACAACAACAACAGGCATTTTGTTTGTATAAAATATAATGGAGATTATCAAAAACAGCAGACCACAACATCAAAAAAAATATAAATTTCATTTGCGTTTCTTTGACAAGGCTCTCTCAAAATAAACTAATGAGAAAAATTTTTATTTGCGCAGTCTCTCAAAATAAACAAATGTTAACAAATTTAGACAATCATGCTGTGTAAAACATAAACGAGCAAAATAAGTCACCTGATTAGTTGAGTCTACTTGATAAATACACTATGGTTACTATAATGGAATATGCTTTAATGCAATCAGGGAAGTTATGCCCCAGACCCGCTCATTTTTAAGCACAAGGCGGTCATCATTAAGAGCTCATCATCATTATTGGGTGATTTGGCTACGAATTGTACTATTCATTACAGATAGAAATCATTTTTGGAGCGAACAGAACGTCTGTGGAATAAATTCCCAATACAAGTCTTTCCTGTCACATTCAATATGCAAATCGAATGTCCACAATCCGCATATATCCCCTAGTTCTAGAGCAGGGATCCGCAAAACAGCGCACATGTGCGAATGCTCCACACAATAATAAAGAGAGCATGCGGAGATAATTTAAATTTTTGTTGACTAACAACTTTAGTCTTGTGTGATTATTCAAGCAAGCAGGTTGTATATTCGCATGTTACTTGAAAGCCAAGGCTGCCACTTAATTGTTACTTATATATATATGAGCAGATTGTGTAGTAGTTTTTTACTAGACTCTGCAATGTTCAATAAATATGAAAATGATTTTTTATTTGCCGCAAATTACTTCGGTAAAGCTGAGTGCGTAATTGTAAATATTTTATAGGCAGACAGTATCGTTTATGTCATATATAAAATAAATATAAACGACGTTATTTAGAAATGTAATTTTGAGCTTAGTTTTTGACCGAATATTTTTCTTCAGCGTTTTTTAATTAAATTAAAATAAGGAGGTAACACTTAAAAAATGTTAATATTATATTATATTTCCTGCTTTATGACATTGCTGTCCCTTTCTATCCATTTTATATTAATTAATGAAAAATAATGTAGTGTCATACGGGCTTCAATAACAATTATAATTTATTATATATTTTTTGGGTATTTTTTTTACACATGTTTCAGGTCACCTGTAAATATTTTACATACTGGCAGCATTACTCAATTGAACGAAAAATAATTACGCTGTAAAACAAACAACAAAAACAACCATAAAATGTGAATGCATGTGAATGTGTCTGGGGACCGCTGTTATAGAGCATGTGAATGGGTCAATATTTGAGTGCCACCTCAGGAAAAAAAAACACATACTCGTACAACAGAATTGTCTGCCATATTCAAGGAGTATCACTACATCACCAGAATCTCTTCAAATACACCGTTTACAATGTCACAACAGTATCAACTTTGTACCGAAGTGGTTCGAACGTCGATATCAGAGAGCCTGTGTGACCCTTTACAAAGTCCTAAATCCTGGCAGGCATCTTAATTACCTGAGTGTTATTTTTATTAAAAAAAATTTATTTTACAAGAAGTGACGTATTATTTTTATCAACCCAATAAATTGAAAAGTTTTATCCAATCAACAGGAGAATTAACATTCTACCCGAACGTGCAAATTTACTACATGACTTAAGAAATTTTCACAAATGCGTAACAGAATTGAAAATTTTCATTTGTTTTGCGTTGTTATTCATTTATTTTCTCAATTGTTTATTGCTGCATTTATTTTTTATTTGTGTAGTTACCAGAAAAATTAGCATATTTTAAACTTCTTTCAATCAAAAATAATAAATTAAAAATAAAACTGTTTAAATTTTTAACACAGAAAAATCATTAAACGTTTCATAAAATCTTTTAAAGTGAAATGTGCAAAAAAGGCAAGAAAATATTTACCAGACATATTTCACTTACCGTGACTATAAATATGCTTATGAAATTCTCTTTTAAATATTTTATTCCTGCCTTTGCCATGCAGTAAATATCGTACCGATACCGGTTCATGATTGAAAGCAGGAATTCATATTTGAGTTTACGATGTTTCTTTTAGTTATCACAAGCTTTAATACATACAAATTACACTGGGCAACTACATATATTATTATTTTTTAAACAAACACAATCCGCAAAGATTATTTACGTGTCTGCAGAAAGCACCCACGTTATAGGCCAAACGGAATCCGCAAGCTCCCCATTGACAGACTAATGCCGACACACTAAACTACGGAGGCCGGGAAGCAAACAAAAAATAGCTGGCTATTAAAAAATATGTTTGCTAAAGTAAAAGATATCTTACGTGGTGGCAGTTACACATAGCGAGTCGCAGTCGCAATAGTAACATCAGCTCGTCCTGAAACACAAGATTGCAATTGCTTTGGCTTTGGTGACATGTAATTTTCTTCGTAGCCTAGTGTAAAAGCCATACTAGCTTAACATTCGCCAGTTTGCTATCCTACTTTACTTTGAAAGATGAAGTTTTCGTTGCTCTCCCCCATGCCCGTTATTTATGATGCACGTAAAGTGTTTGCGCTTCAGTCACGCATTCGATCGCAAACATGTTAAAGCATAAAATGCAAAATTCATGACTACATACAACTTGCCACTTGTATTCCTTTGCGTTCTTTCTGATTTCTGATTTTTATTTCATTTTTCAGTTTATTTATTCTTTTTTTTTTTTTTTTTAATTTGTATCACTCGCGTAACGCTTCCAGCGAAATTATAAGAGATGGCGATAAAGCACAGAATGAGCACAAGAAGTTTATTATTCAAAGGAAGTATGTGTGTATAAAGGAAAGAGTTGATATGGCTGTGAAATACATACTTAATGTACGTACGTACGTACGTACTGCGTATCTAAAAACGTTTACTCGTACATATTTGCATACCGCATTGAAATATATGCCCAACAAAATTTACACAAACTCACACACACCAACTTACACAATTTAATTGTGTATTTATAACTGATTTTGTTAAGCATGATTATCAAGATAAAACTTTGCCAGATACGACGTATTAGAAGCTCCTCATTAGAAATGTTACACATCGCATGCCTAAGAAATTGGTTCATAAGACGATTAAATTCCATTTAATTGTTATTGCGTTGAATTGTTTTTAGCAGCGAGATTAATTTTTATGGATTTAATTATATCAAAAGATTGTCTTAAGTACTTAACACTTCTTATATTGAATTTATTTCACAACAAATAATTATTTTTTTGAATTTTTCCTTCAATGTATGACGTCTTTGTATATGATGAACGTGGAGAGGACTTTCACTAAGTTGTCACTTGCAAGTTAGATGGGAGCCTGCTTGGCTCGTAGTTTACAATTAGAAACTTATTAAATATTTATTTAAATTCCAGCAGAGGAAAAACAGCTGTCACTTCATAAGAAATTCAAAAAATTCATCAAGTACTGTTGTGATAAACTGGAAATGCTCGAAGCTGAACAAAACCGTGTAAATTCTCGATGATGGCAAATATTATAAATTTGTGTAACATTAAATATTTCAGTATTTCATGTTTGAACAAATTTTAAAGGTGTTAAGAAATTAAAATTTCAAATATATTTAAGACTTTTAAACTGCGTTTTTTTTTTGTCACCATAAAAGCATTTATTTTTGTTTCTTTTTTTAGAAATAATAAAATACATTAGACACCACCCCTTGTTTATAAAGATATTTAATGCATATAAATTAGAAAACATTTCTAACTTACATTTTTTTTATATTCTACAAAATAGAGATAAACAGACAGTTACATTTTCCGCTCAAAATGTATCGAAGTAAAAATATATGGGATGTGCAACCCAGTTGTTTCGAAACTGAAACGCTTTAATAGAAAAATAAACCGTATTTTGAAAAAATTAATTTAAAAAATTCCCCCAGTATTTTTGTTTGCTCACTAATTAATGTAAAATTCCATTTTGAAAGAGTAACAAATATGACAAAATTTTTTTGAACCAGAGAAGGGTTTAATTGGATCTATTTTATCGAAAGCATACAATCAGAAAATAAAAGTTTATTCTTTATTTTTATTCCATTCAATAAAGTAACGCATGATACTACTTAAAAAATGGCAAACGATACATGCACTGTATTTCTTCTACAAAGTTCACTAACACTTTCTAAAGCAAAGAATGCTAAAATGTTAAATGTACGAATTGTTTTACTGGTCGTTGAATAAAATCCAATAAAAGTATAAATTATGATATTTTTATATTTCACTGGAAAACGTATTAATTGAAATTAAGATAATTTTTAATTTTCTTAAGGCAATTTGTTACAAAGAATAATAAAACAAAAAAATAAAAAAATTAATAAGTTGTTGCAATAAAATAAAAATTACACAGGTGACAAACATTTTTGTATATGTGTAATTCCACCAATCCCCTTTTTGATTTGTTTTAAAGCTCTTAATCTTTGTCACGCCACTTGAGTTTTGAGGGTCCGCTTATATTATTCTAAAGGTTTTTTTTTGATACCAGCAGGATTGTAGTACGCATAAAGAGCTTCAAAACAAATTAAGATTAAAATCCATAGCTGCAATAGAATCAAAGTTAATGCATTTTGAAGTTACAAAATTGTAATGACTTGGGAATTTTAAGGGAAATTTTGAACCTGTAATTTTTTTGGCGGAGAGAAATTTTTGGTTTTTTAGTTTCTTACCGAGAATAACAAGTATAATAAATTTTATTAAAATCGGAGGCCGACAAGAAAATTCATAATAGATTTGGGTTAGAATTATCCGTAATTGAAAATATTTGTTCATTTTACTTTTGCAATTTTTTTATGGTACAAAAAACACAACAATTTTTTTCTAAATCGTTGTCGTAATTCAGTATGTTTTAATATTTGAAATACCAAAACAGAAAACTTAAAGAAAACTGATCGTTTACAAAACTAGTATACACACAAATCGTCATATTAAACGTAAAACCATGTAACTACACTTTTTTTAGATTTTAAAGGAGAGGGAAAAAACTTGATAACAGTGTTTAGTAACCAACCTGATAAAAAATTTCTTCATAATTCGCATAAAATTAATAGAATCACTTATATTTTGAGAAAATAGTTTATTTTACAAGGACATGCATTTTTACATGGTACTCAATATTCAATAGAGAAACCGATTTTTTAAATTTTTTGTCACTTACATGGTTTTACGTTTTATATGATGAAATATCAATGAATACTTAACGAGTGGTTTTAGTATTTGAATATGGCATCATGTTATTTCATTTCGCGAAGATTAACGGCGTCTCGAAAAAAAAAGATTCTGAAGCAGGCAATCAAAAAAATTAATGACTGTATATATACTGAGCAAAAACAGGGTATGCAAAAGAAATAGTGAAAGAAAAAGTGAAATATGTGTTCTATTGCAAATGAACTGGTTCAATTTAGCGGAAGTACGCATGATTTTAGCATAATGATGTCATTACCGAGCGTGTGTTTCCACATTTCACAAAACAACTCGTCATTTAAATGATTGCTCAGAACACATTAATGTTTCATGATTTGATTACATTTTAGCATGTATTTTTATTTAACAAAACAGCTCGTCATGTATAGAATGCAAAGTATAAAAACTACATTATAACTGAGCACTTGTTCATAGGAACCAATCAGCAAACATGAATAACTTTTCCATGCGTTCAAAAGTGATAATCTTGTTAACGTTTAAGATCACTTTAAATATGAATTCATATATATAAAAAAGTACTTAAAAAGTCATCGAAACACAAATTCATACTGAATGCATTAGCACTCTTTTTGCTGGGTAGCAATGCATGTCTTTACTTTTGCTGATTAAAGCCAATGCAAAAGCAATGATTTTGTGTATGAACGGAAAACGTAAATGGTTTCATTCTGTTCTCCGTTTGGAACACGGAATTTTTGCAATTTTTTTATTCTAAAATATTTAAGAAACAAAAAAAGCAATACGTTATTCTAATAGATTCTTAATAGATTAGGTCTTCAGAACAGCTGGGTAAAATGGAATATTTTCTCTTTCGCATTGCTACTTTAACTATATGCACATACAATATAAGTATATACATATATATATATACATACTTATATGTATAGAAGAGTATATGTATAGATAATGTTTATAAGTATATATTTTATGTAAATTTGTATATAATAATAATTTACTTATTTAGCATACAATTTGTTTTCCATGCACGATGTCTCTATCAGCCGTAATGTATGCAACAATATATTTTTTACTCCATTTCATGTCATGATGAAATTCACTTTTGTGTGTGTGTGTGTGTGTGAGAGCTGTGAGAACTATGCTTGTTGTTCATTTTTTATACGTACGTAAAAGAATCTATGTACATGCATACACACTTGTATTTATATTTATTTTTTTTTTCTTTTGCATAATTTTTTCATGCTTCTTTGCCCCATTTGCTGGTGTAAATGTGACGGTATTTCGAGTGAAAAAATAACATTAATTTTGTTTTCTTTTTATTTAACTTTGCTATTTTATATTACGATTGGAATATTATTACTGTTTGGTAAGGAGTAGTTGGTTGGAAAATTTGCTGTTGCCGTCATTGAGACTTTTTGTTTCTGTTCTAGTTTTGGCCGTTATTAAGATTGTTTTGCATGTTGTTGTGGCAACGACTGGGCAATCTGTGTGTCTAGGTCATTCTGTTGTTTATGTGAATTGATTTTTACGTGCATACAAGTCTTATATTTTATGCTAATGTGAAATTAGAGTACATAATTTATGGGCTCACTCTTAGGAATATTGTGAATATAATTTAAAAATTTTACTTAAAAATTATCTCACAACATAATGAAGTTTTGATGTGATTTTAAAATTGCTTCACAGGATATTATAACAACCACGAATCTGACCATCTCATAACTATTTTGAAAATAGCGCATTAAGAGTGCACGGAGAGTTGTGTAAAATCCTTTACAAGTTTTACTATCCGAAAACCACAATTTATGCTGCACACATAGAGAATCATTTCTGCTTGGACTTTGATGTTGCACGATGCTGTTCGGTCGCAAAACATTAAATTTTAGTTTTGTTTTTAATGGAATTAAGCTACTAAACGATACCGTGTGACATAGTCGGCAAGTAGTTGATTTGTATTCCATTAAAAAAAATAATTGTTTTGTTCTTTAGAAAAATCAATCTGGAACCAAATTAGGGAATTCGATATCTAACGAAATTCCTATACATTTTAATAACATTTTGTTTGAAATTTCGATCCGAATCGAATGTCGTAATTTGAACCCTGTACTTTTCCTAAGAAGAAGTTTCTCTATCATGAAATCCTACATATAAAAATCCGAAGTCCTCCGAAACGTATGAACATATTTTAATGCTGTTATTTGTGTATTTGATAGGAATGTGAATAAAAAGTAAAATATTTCTCACCAAACTGTCACCAAACTGGGATAAGGTAAAGGGCCTCTCCGAAATTAGTTATATGGCCCTAGTAAACGAAGTCAAAATATAAACAAAATAACTCATTATTTATATAAACACCGCTTCCTTTTACTTGTTATACCGGAGGAGTGCAATAACTCCAAGATTACTTCGACCATCGCCACCGTGCTCCCAATTTGGAAGTTATTTCATTCAAACTTTTTTCATAATACTGCCAAAAAATTTGATTTATATCATTTTCAGTTTTGGGTACTATTTCAATTTCTTTTGGATTTATTTTATTCCTTCGGTGTGGGACTAGCTGCATTTGTTGTGGTATTTATTTTACCTGGGAGTTATTGCACTGGGACTTATTTCACCTGGAAGTGATTTCACACATAGCCGTTAAGTTCATTTTGCAATTCAAAAAGTATCTGATTTCAGTTTGGAAATATCTCTTTATACATACATATACTATATGTACATATAATTCTATTTTCAAATTTGTGTTTTTTTTTAATTTATTTTTTTTTTCGGGAAAAATCACAATCTTGATATTAGAATCATAAAAAATATTATAAAAATCATATGTATATATAAAAATTCCAATTATTATTATAGTAATTTCTGTCTGATTATGATTGCTACATAGTCTTGATATATTTTTTTTGCTGTTTCGTGCAGCCAGTCCTTATTTGATGGCATTAATAATGAAGCAATTGTTGACATAATTTTCCACAATAAATTTACATAAAATTTTCCATTACAATGACAGCAAACGCATAAATAATTCAATAAAAGAAAAATAATAAATAAGATTAAACAAAGTATTTCATGCGACCACGAAATTTTTAACACAAATTTGATTATTCTCATTTTAGCGGACAATCAGACAGATCAAGTACTCTCGTTATATTTTCAAGAAGAATGCAGAGATTTTCTTGTTATTTCTTTTGTTGAATAAATAATATATAACCATTTTACTATTAATATAATATAAAGCTCAAGAGGTACATACATATGTACATAAATATTTTTTTTTGTCATTAGTCTGACCTGAAATTTCAAAATGTACTTGTGCAAAAGCCAACTTGCAAGAATTTCGAAATACATATTTTCCATTTTTATGTTTTACTGCAAAATACTTCACAAGACGAATAAAAGAATGCATCATAAAGTTATTATGTACAATGAAATAAAATTAAGAAAATAAAATTAATGCGGATATTTGTCTCTGCAAATGTAAAATGTATAGCTTTTGTGACACCAGCAAAAAATGTGAAAAATGTCAAAAGGAGGAAATGAAAAAATACACGAAATTTTCGTATATTTTATCATGATTTTTTTTCTATTTAACTTTTTGATAAAAACGGTTTTGCTTTTTTTTTTTTTGGTAGCATAAAGTTGCTTGCTTATTTAAATTTTGTATTTGAGCAATTTATTTAATTATGTAATAAAAATGTGAAATTTTTTTTAGCAAAATTTATAAGGTATATACTCGTCATATTTCACATTTTTATAGTTGTTATGGATGTGGATTTTTCGGATAAGAATATTTGCGTTAAACAAGACAAATTCCTGTTCACCAAGTAAAGAACGACATGATCTATACTCTTAATATTTAATACTTCTGAGAGGAGAATTCGAACAGAAGATAGGATTCCTTTTAAAGTATTCATTTACAAAGAGTTTTATTTTAATAAAACTGGCCTAGGAAACGTAGTTGCCAATCACTTTTTTGACGGTTTAACATCCTCAACGTTCACACTCAAAAAATTTTCAGCAGTCCCGAAGCTCACAACATTGACAGCATGTCCATCAGGAAAGATAGAGATCAACGCAAAGAAAATCAATGAGATAAAAAAATTACCAAAGTGTACTACAGGCTACAAATATTTTTTTGATCAAATCCTCCACTGGCCTACGACCCAAACCGATTCCAACATCGACGTAGTATATGACGATGTGTAGAATAAAAATGTAAATTATACGCCGGACCTGTATGGCTAAACAATACGTTTCAATATTTTGATTCATTGAATTCATGTTCAAATAAAGATAACAGGTTTTTATAATTGTAACTTACAACCGTTTTGAAAAATCAATATTTTAGCCAAACATTTTTGTTAATAAAAATTTTTTTACTGCAGAAACCCTTCGAGTACAAAAATTAAAAATTTTTTTTTTTTTTTTTTTTATCTGGTACCAGCACTCAAGAGATGACTCCTACACATGCGAAGCATTGTACTGGAACTATAGAAAAGGGATAGTAGGAGAAACGAAAGGAGGTGAAGCTTAATTAATTATTTTCGCAGCTCTGCTTTCGCACGTTCTTTTGTTTTTATACTCGTAGCAGTGCTAAAGCTTCTGTTTATTTTAAAATTTTAGTCTGAAACTGGGGTAGAACCCAGTTCTGTTTCCATCCATGTTCCATGTCATCCATCGTACCACCGCCACCCTCTAAATTATCTCAAAGGATTATTAGTTTTTGAAATGCGAGAAGAAACATTTAAAATTTTCCCCAAGCCAAAACCTTTAGTAATTTTAAAATTTTGACGATAAACGATTCAAATATGCTTTTATGCTGAAAATATGCTTTGAAACACAAAATATGCAAGCACTTTTATATAAAAGTATATGTATTTCTATCTATGCCTCCATAAAACCGTAATCATTTAAAAACAAAAAAAACTGCTGTTGTATTTTTCAAATAATTGTTGAATATTTTTAATACTCTTCCCATATTTTATATACTGTGTACCAACTCTTTCCCTTTAATTACAAATCTATCCTTTTTTGTTTTACTATGCAGAGTTAATAAAAAAGATAAAAACACAGTACTCGCAGTTACTTCAAAGTAAATGAATGAGAATGAATGTCATACAATTAAATTAAACTAATTGCTATCTTTTACATTTTCAATTACATTGTTCTTGACATTCCTTTTTCTTTTGTCAGTTACTGAGCAAATTAATTTAGTTTTGTATTATTTTCCTTTTGCAAGAAATCGATATTAATGAAATATCGACAGGAAAAAAATTAACTTTAAAGAAAGAGCAACTCAAATATCAACAACAATTTTTTGTTAAATTAATTATTGAAAGAATTCATTAAAGCACATTCAATACGATACGCATGGTCAATTTTATTGAAGCGAATGTCTTCTCTGTAGAAGAGAAAATCGCTTGTTGTCACTATTATATGTGGGGTTCTCATGAGAGGAGACCTAGCAATTACTATTTCATAATGAAGTACATTAAAGGTTAAATTAGATATGACTTATACTTTTGCCGTAACCATTGCCATGATTAAACTATAATTTTTTCTCGTCTATTACTGCTGCCATTTTGATTTTTATTTTTTTTTTTTTTGGCGTGTGTGGGAGGGTTGAAAATGCCTTCGCACTTACAGAGGCCGTCGTCATCTGCGTCGGGTGGTGTTACCAATAAAAAATTCCCTCCTCCTCTATAAACAGGTTTTGGCTGTCTCTTATTTCTTCAAAAGTGAGAAAATATAAGAGCAGCAATTGCATTTACTTCTCGGTTCATTCAGTGTTTAATGGTTCTGGCAGAAAATCAAAATTCAATAGGTTTCTATGGTTGTGGTTATGGCTGAGGCAAAATTATAATTCATCTATAAGCGAATGCATTAGTCGCCGTAAGATTGGTTCGCTCAGTTGGTATCTCTGGTTATGGTTAAGTTACGTCTAATTTAACCTTAAAAGTACTTTTAGGTTTGTGTATTTTATCGATCAACTTCGTTTTCAGACGTTCTGTTTCTGTTCTGCGAAAGGACTCACATTTTGAAAACACTTTCGGGTACATAGCGACAGTAGCTGTTTCTCACGAAACTCATTCTGTATATACAATTAGATACAACTGATCGTCGACGAATTAACATACAGTGAAACTTCGATATAACAAAAAGTTTATATAACGAATTTGTCCCTAAGTCCTCAAGAAAAACGTTTTTACTGCAAAGTTTTTCAAAGAAAAATACACCAGAGTTATAAGGAAGAAATTCCGTAGTCTAATAACGAACCCAAAATAAAACATAGGATTTAAACCCATAACTTTGTGCCTCTAGAATCTACGGTAAAAAAAAATAAAAAAATAAATTTAACGATTCTCTAAGATATTTTATTGCCTGATACAACAAAAATTTGGCATTTGCAAAGTTAGTCCGCTTCAAGGACTTAAAAATATGGATGACCGTGGATGAAGTAGTGTTAATTTTGACTACCATACTAAAATGTCCTGGGTTCTAGCCCACTTTGTTCGAGCGTGACTTTGTGTCAATTGTTGTCGAAAGGTTTCAGTGCCGAAGCATAGTCAGTGGTCACTGAACAGTAACGGCTTCAGTTGATATCAATCTTCAGCTGATGCCAATTCAAAAGAGCCAATAAATTCTTTGCTTAGTGTTTTTTTTAAATTTAGCTTATTTTCCAGTTATTTTTTAAACTCGATTTCAGGTACAGCTGTAGCTCTTCTGTAAAATACATAAATTGCTAATCTTTTATGCTTTGCGCCTCAGAATTTATTAATACACATCTTAAGCTGTGCCACATATTTTACAAATTGATGCTTTAGAAGTCTCTAAGAAAGTCTTCCATTGTCTTTTTGGTGGGTTGCTTTTTAAAAATATTAACTTTTGTATGGCTTCTAATATTTGGAATATTATTTTTTACCTTCTAATTTTCCAAACCTATTCCCCTTGCCCCATTTTGCAGTATATTTATTCAGTTGTTTACAACTTTTGTCAATAATATTTGTCCTGCCTTTCTTCTGTTTGCAGTTCAGTATCTATTACAGTAATTCATTTGAATTGTGGTAAGAATTTCTACAGATAATCTACACAAATTTTTCATTATTTGCAACTTAAATTATACAAACGTTAATTGTCAGCCAGTTCTATCAGCCTGAGGGTCTATTCATAATTATTTTCAATTATTTTAATTCACACTCTGTATCGTTAGTGTGATTTGGGAAAGAATTTCTCATTCACTTTAACTGAAATTAACTTTAAGTCGCAATAATAGTGAGTCTGAAAGCATCGTCCTGCCGTTTACAAATATTTTCCTTTACACACATAATTGTCCTTACTTTGAATAGCTTCTTAACTTAATTTTAGGGAAAAGTGTGGAACAAGAAAATATTACGAAATAATAAATTAAATTACAAAATGGTCATGAACTTTCTTTCTTATACGGCCGTTATTTATGATTAATAAGACAAAGTAACTTCGAAAGTTATTAATGCTTTAATTTTGTTTAATAAAGCACTATCAGCACGTGTATTGTGTATGTGTGTGTGTGTGTGTGTGTATATTTGTTTGATAATCAGTATTCTTTTATGGCCAGGAAATTGAGTCTAATAATGGAAATTTTTATGTTTTAGAAAAATTAAAAATTATGAACTCTGTCAGTTGTTGTTAATGCGGCGCTGGGCATTTTTAACAGTGGTCAGGCAAATAATTTTGGATGTAATAAGTAAAAAATTTCAAGATCATAAATTTAAATAAAGAAAATAAACATTAAGAGCCAGAAGTTTTAAAAGAATTTAAAAAATTAAAAATAAAATAACAAAAGCAAGAATAAAAGAATACTAAAACAAATTAAACACCAGCGTTTATTTACTGGTACCAAAATGAAGAATAAAATTTTTTTTCTTTTCGGTTAAAAAACAGTGCTTGAAATTATTGTCATTTATTAAAGTGAAAAGAGCGGAAATAGTACCGGGAGAACAATTGCGTCATTCGAAGCGTAATTTAAAACAAATTGTATTTAATTTTTGTGTATAAAAATTCTGTTCGATATCGAATGCCGTAATTTGGGCCCGGATACTGCATGAATGGATGGACATGGTGCGCCAACTTCGACTGACTGATTTGAAATGCTTAAAGGTGTTTGATTTCTACAGTTTACTTTTATTATTTTTCTTAATGAAAGTATTATTTATGAGTTTTTTTTTAGCTAAAGGTTGGCGAAGCCTGTAGTAGTCTGCACCCTGACTACAAAATCATAAAACTCCTGGGTTCATACCCCGTTTCGAACTTAGTCATTAAAACAATTCGCCTTTTTTCTGCATTACTGGGTCTTTGCGGCAATTGTTGTCGGAAGTAAAATAATTACGAAAAACAAAACCATCGAATACGTCTCCTTGACATCAGAGACGCTGCAATACTGCTATAAAACAAAAACTAGTAAAAACAGAGTTGTATGATATGGAAGTTTCAGCACCTGTCTATTCTCTCGCTTACCCCGTTCTTTTAGTTTTACATCGCAAGTGTAGGGGTCATCTCCTGAGTGCTGGTCGACGATAAAAAAAAGTGTGAAAAATTACGTCCTTTAAATCGTCTCCATTTTCCTGTTGAAATTGTTTGGTTTTGCAATGTTGAATTTCGTCTCCATCTACATATTTCATCACAAAATAACCCGCTCAGCAGCATTTCAAGATGCTAATCTTATAAACAGTGCAATCCTAACATATCTTTGTTGCACCACAATCCTCGTTCTTAGTAACTCAATATTCATATTATGAAATTATAATCGTATAATATCGTATAACGTTTTACTCTGCCATCTTAGAGCATCCGCCATTTGTATTTCGCTTAATATTATTTTGCTTTTATTTTCTGTTTTTTGTTTATTCGAAATAAAATTTCAATATTCATTAAGTTTAGAGTGAGAAAATAGTGAAATTTAGCTATTTTTCGCAAAATAAGAAGCTTCAAGAATATTCAGCCTTATTGTGTTTGGCGTAGTAGAAAAACGACAACTGTCGTAGTTGCTGTCGAATTTACAATCTTATGGTACCGTGTAATATTTTCGACAAGCAAAATTTTGTAAATGAATTATATTGTAAAAGATTGTGATAAATAGAATTATTATGAAACACCCGGTTAAATATCTGTCAAAACATTCATAAATAACAAAAGAAAATTTGAAAAAAATAATACTTCTCCGTGCAACAATTGTTTGTTATTAATTATTTTTGTGAAATTAATTTGTGTGAAAATGTTGAGCGTAGCGTTTTCTTAATCATCCTCTGACGATGACGAGACAATCAGCATACAGAAAATAAATGCCATAAAGAAGGAGTTAAGACAACAAGCGGATATATTTAAACTCCCTACCAAAAAGTAATAATATAAAAATAATAAATAAAATATTTTAAGTATAATTGTGTTAATATGTATTTCGTTTTAGATTTATTAGTTATTTTAGAATTAATAAAGATGCTTTCAAATACGTTTTTTTCTTTTTTTAAGTTCGAGTTCGCTTTTACGAATTTCTAAAAGGGCTTTTCTATGTTGATCTTTCTTTTTGAGTTCCTCTTTATATAAATTTAATTTCTCTTCCTTAGCTTTAAATATTTTTCTGTTTTAACGTTCAATTTCCGACAGTTTCTGTTTGAGTTCTAAGCACAACTCTTTTTGCAGTTTAACTTGATCTTCTAAAGGCGTTACTTTTTCTTTATTCTTTGGTTTTCTATTTTTATTAAGCGGTGTTGAAGTACAAGGCTCATCAATTTCTTCAATACTCGTGGTAGCGACTAAATTTGGTTCGGCGTTTGGGGAAATAGATTTCGGTCTTTTATTTCCAAATGCATCTTTATGTTGTATAACAGCACGCATATCTAATAAATTAATTGCTGCTCCTTCTATAGCTGCAAAAGAAAGCTTTTTAAACGAGCCTCCACCTGTAGCATAGCTTTCAGCTTTATTGTGCTAGTTTTTTTTTTTTCAATTTAAATTTAAAGTCAGCCCACACTTTCATCCAGCCCTCCCCAGAACGCGATGGCGGACCAATACAATTTAAATCATCCGAAATGGTGTTCCACTCTTCCTTAAAATTTACCTTTTGTAAACTTTTCTGGAAGCCCTTTGCCAAATAAGGTTTCTGTTCCATTATTTCAACTAGCCTCGCAAATTGACCTTTTACTCTAAAATGTATGTACAGTTGTATACATAAATACATACATATGCATGTATGTACGAATAAAATCAAGTTTTAATTATATTAATTGTACTTTTTTCATTACTTACATTTTGTTCCCTTCCATTTAATTATTTTAAACAAATTTGAATAATGTCGTGATCAAATATCTTAACGAGAGTGTTATACACTTTTGACAGATGAGTACACCAAACACGGTACCGTTTTCACGGCGTCTTTTGTCATAGATTTCAAATAAAGTGTCGTACTCATTGGCGTTTTCGCCAATCACGGTAGTATTTTCAAAAACCGCCTAGTTTTCGCCGCAAAAACGCCAAACACAATAAGAGTGATTGAAATTGTAATGCAATTTTGTTTTCGTCTCAAAAAATTACTTCACTTGATATCCATATCACGACGGCGGAAAAGTACATACGGTCCACCTTCTTGAAGCGTCCATTCAGTTGAATTTTATAGGAACGCCATTTTAATTTTTCTGTGCGTTCTCAGCAAAACCCATCACTTTATTGCCATATTAGGACGGCAGATATTAAAATATTACTGGCCACTTTGAATTTATAGTCAAGTAATTATAATTTTCACAAAAAAAAAGCTGTCATGATCTGCCAGTTTGTATTTATAGTGACATTATTTTGTTTCTATGCCATTTCGTGAACCATTTATTGCTTGCATGGCATCAATAATATTTAATTCAGCATTAAATATTATTAGAGTATCATATGTAAATGTGTCAGTTTGTTGGTATTAAACATTGTGCAACTTATATATAGACTATTGTAAGTTAGTAGAGTTTGAAACCGCAAAAGTATTTCAGTCAGCCTGCATTTATATTAATTTAATATAAAATAATCATAACAGGTTTTTTTTCCAATCAAAATTTTTGCACAAGTTAGAAAAACAATAGTTACGGCACATTTTTAAATTAATGTAACGATATACACATGTTCTATGTTATGAATGTTTCTTCTTGCTTTCAGCCAATATTAAATATGATTTGAACCACTGTAGCTGGATTTTATTTGGTTATAAGTTAGCGGTGTGTAAAATTTCATTTTCTTTCTTTGTTAGAGAAAGTTTTTGCTGTTTCTACTTAGAAAACGAAATTATCTCAAAAACAATTTAATTGGAAAGAGTGTTAAAATAAAAGAAGTTGAAATAAAAGTTTATGTAACGACTTGTTAAAAACGAAAACTGTGGCTTCCATTGTAATGCTGGCAGCCCATTAACACTTAATTTAATTGATAATACAAATTTTAAAATGAACAAACCAAAGGCCAGCAATAACAACATTAAAACCGTAGAGAGGTGGGCCTCTTTACGTGGTTTCGTATGGTTCACTAAATTTATTTGAAGTGAAAAAATGTTAATAAAATCGATTATATTCCACTGAAATAATATAGAATTAAAAAAAAATTAAATAAAACAAAATAAAATAAAAAAAAAATTGAAATGAAATAGAACATGGGAGCATTTGAAATATATTTGGTAAAGAAAGGCATGGCAACAGGGTTTCATACATTTAACAATTTTCTATTGCCTGTTGTTTTAATATCCTGTTGCTCTATGTTCGGATTAGATTTGATAAATAAAGCGGTGAATGCGATTTCAATTAATTGTGATTAGTAGGGCCACTTCTTTTAAAGAAATTACAGCCTAGACTTTAACGTAAAACAATTGTTTAAGAGGGCAACTAAAATAAATTAAAATATTTTTTTTATTTTAGAAATGTTGAAATAATGAGCTTGAGATCAGTGTTTTTTTTTTTATAAAAAACGCCGGTTAACGCAACCAACGATAAGCGCAACTCTTCGATAATCGCAACACCCAAATTCTTAACATTAGTGACTCTGTTAACGGAACTTTTCAAATAACAAAACATCGATTAACGTAACTTTGCAAAGGTAGTTAAGTTTTCAAAACAAAATAAAATAGACAAATTGACAAATTGACAAGAACTTTTCTTATATTGTGAATTTTTAAAAAAATTTTTTTATTATAAACAAAAACCAATTTTCCTGAAGAAACTACACAAAGGAGTAGCGAAATATTGAAATAAATATAAAATATATAAAAAGACCTTAGGCTTAAAATAATTAGTGTTATTAATATAAAAAAAAAAAAAAGGTCAAAAAACTAGAAAAATTATTAATTTAATTTAATTTATTATACAAGATATTCTGAAGTAGATATCAAAAGAATTTCGAAATTTCGACAAAAAACGGAGAACTTTTTTTTAAATATTTTATAGGAAAAAACTGACCTGACACTCATTATTTCAACATTTTTAGAATTAAAAAAAATGTCGAAAAATTTTTTATAAAAATTTAAAAAAAAAATTTCTTGTTTCAGAAATAGAAAGCGCCATTAGCAATTGGCAAGGCGAGGATTGTAAGTCATTAGTATATGAAGGTAGCGAAAATACTTTTGCACATCTTCTCATTGTTCAAATATTAAAAAAATTTTACAGGAGAAGCAAAACACTTTCAGATTAACTTTTGTGCTTGCATTTAGGCAGTTTAGAATTTTGTTGAAGACAACATTTTGCATTTTTATACTGATAAAAATTTTTGAATTGAGTTTGATTTTGAATTTTTTGCAAAGAGAACTTTATTGAAATCATAAGACCATATGTTTCCGCTAAAGAAATACCTGTAATTGAAAATATTTCTAGGGCAATTTCGGAAAAGCAATGAAATTTCTTTGGACAGCTTAGCCTCATTTGCAGGATTTTTACAAGGCATCTTTCTCACAGACTCACAGAATAGTAGAGAATTGATGCCTTGCCATGCAGACACCATTGCAGGCTCAAAGTTAAATAATGAAACGTTTATGGGGAGACATGATAAATGTTGTTTTTAAGGCAGCATTTCAATGGATGATAAATGATTATCGTCACGCTGAGACAACATAAAATTAAAATTTGCCACTGAGGGGATATTTAAGCCCAACAGTGCAACTTCCTTATAAATTTATTTTTTATATCTTTTAAATTAATTTTAATTTGGGTTCATATAAAAAAAAATGTTTGTTTGTTTGTTTGTTTGTTTGTTTATCAATATTTCATTTTAACTTTAACCGGACACACAAAATTTTGGTGTGGTGGCCTTAATTACATTTCGCTGTCCGCAGGTGTTGGATGACAGAGAAAAACTTATGTTATAAATTGCTATTTTCTGAAATCTGTTAAAAAAAAAAATGTGTTTAAAAAAACAACTTTAAAAACATAAAAAATAATATGCTGTTGTGTGATGTGAACGTTTTATTAAGCACAGGGATGGGGACCTTAAAAACAACTTTTTTTGAAAAGCTTTTTAAGTGTTAGAAAATGTATTTGTTAATTTAATTTTTTGCATATTATTTCATCTTCTATATTTTATATAACAATTGCAGTTACAATTTATACATTTAAAATTTTTAGAAATTATAAGTTTTTTTTTAACAATTTAATTAGAGTACAGATAGTGAATTCCTGGTGGGGTTAGTTGATATCGCAGATCGTCATATACTGGAAATCATGAGCTTTATTGTGTTGATAGGCTGGCCATTCTTCTTCCACTCTACTATTTTCTAGTCTTACCACTCTTACTTATTTACTAATTCTTCTATACGCGAAGGGATTCACAATGGTCACTATGGGTCTCCGAGTGCAGATGCCCTAGTTGTACTGGGGCACCAACCTTCCGCACCTCACCCAACCTATTCTGCTCATTAATTTTTTATATTATTTCACCATAATTATACCAATAATTTTACAAAGAATTCTCTTCTTTGAAATTTTTATAGAGGGTTGAGATTTTTCCCCATTAATCTTTGCTAAAATTATTTTGCAATAAATCAATTGTGTGTGTGTGTGTGTGTGTGTTGTTTAAGTTGTTGCATACCAAGTTATTGGTATCATAATATACATATAATTAATAAAAAAGAAGCATAAATTCGTACTTAACTTGAAGTATTATTAATGTCTCGTGCTTATATTAATTTCTAAAAATGTTTATTTTTCTGCGTCCTTTTCTTACAGTGAAAGTTACAGTGAAAGTCAGACAAAATGTTACACAAATCATATTCATAAATCAGTTGAACAGGACAGAAAGCATACATATTTATATGTTTGTATGTCAGCTTATTTCAGTTGTCAAATATAAAAATTATTATCAGTTGTTATAGCTGCAATTGTTATGTCACAATGATGATTAAATATTTGTGTGTGTGTGTGTGTGTGTGTGTGTGTGTGTGTGCATATATGGATGCGGGCGCTATGTTTTTGTTCAAATAAGTAAGATTAATTATAAGTTTATTTTCCTTCTCAGTTAAGACTATAATTTGTCAACATTAAAGACTGTACAAAGAAGACAAAACTTTTCTAAATGGTGAAATGAAGAGACTTCAAACTTCTTAAAAAAAACATAAAAAAAGAAATAATAATTAATATGTCCTTCATCTAATGGATATTTTACACAATTTGAAGTTGGTAACAAAATTTGTAAACAATGTAATAAAAGTGAAAATCCTCATGGGTGTCAAATACAGCATCAAAGTGAAGTAACAGTGTGAACATGAAAGAGAGCCAATTTCGCAAAAACTAAGGATGGGGCAAATAGTCAGATAAAAATTTTTTCGATCGTGTCCATGCTAAAGAGAACTTCTTCGTCTCGAATAAAAATACTGCATAAAATGGCCCCTTCTTTAGCTTCGAAATTAGTGCGTCAATGTAACACGACAGACGCATCAAAAATCTGCTTTGCAAAATGCATCCTTTTTATCACCTGTCTCTTCTCTACATTACGCACGTCCAACCAGTTCCTCTATTATGTATTGAGTACGTAAAGGAATTTCCCTAAGCACTAGTCCAAAAAAAAACCTACTCAGCTTTGCAGAAACTCTCAGAATATGTGAAACAAGGTCTTGTACAAATTTCTAATTTTATCAAAGAGATCACTGCAAATAGTTTTGTTGCTGCTGTTTTTTAAGAGAAATAAGATTCAAGCAATGGTTGCCTGCTGCTAGCTGTTAGGATTTATAGAAAATGGATAGTGATATATTTTACAGTTGGTGAAAAATTTCATAATTTTTACAACTTTGCTTTTACACGTTTTTTTCTATTTTTGTAGACGGTTTGATGTCAATGACACGCTACTTCTGCTGTCATTGTTTTTCTGTTGTCATTTTTATTAATTATTTTACTTCGACGACGATAGCATCAACAATACCGATGAAGGATGTTACTTGTGGATTAATATCAGCTGAAGCCGGTACTATTTAGTGACCAGTGACTCTGTCTTCGCCACTGAAATCTTCTGACAATAATTGACACAAAGCACTATAATGCACATTATCCAAAAATGTGCAATGTTTTCATGACTTGGACACAGCCACTTTCAAAAACATTTTATTTATATAAATACACACTGAATCTTTAAGAGTTCTTAAGCTGGTTACAGGAACCCAAAACTCGATTACAGTCATCCCATGTACTTCTATCTACAATTTCGCAGACAACTCCTGCCCGCTTAACCCGATGTGGCAACTGCATATATATACAAGGTGTTACAGAGTTACACAAGTTGAAATCATAAGAAAACAAAGAAAAATATTTTTAATATCAACGAAACGGGTTTTATTGGATAAAAAATTACATTAATGTTTAAACTTGTGTGAAGTTACATTTCGAAATTTAAACCCTAGACACAAACCAATTGTCAACGTGATTGTTGCGTTATAAAAAATGTTTAATTTTAACAATTAAATAAAACGTGCGAGAATTTCTTATTTGATAAATTTGATGTTCAATCGTTTAATGACCTTTTTGCAACTGTTCTTAACTATTACAAAATCTTATATTGAACCACTAAACGAGAAAAGAAAACACTAATAAAAATGTGTAACAAGTGGTCCGTTATAATATTTACAGCAATAGCAATACATTATACATTTTTTGCTGATGATTAACAATATTAAGGCGACGTTAATTGTTAAAGACCAAAGAAAAAAAATATTATACATATATTTAATGAAAATTATTTAAATGAAATAAACCTAATAATTAATCACCTGCGATCTTATCCGACAGTGATAACAGGCTCTGTTAAACAAGAAAAATTGAGGGCTACCTATTCCAGATTAAACTGTGCTAGTATTTTAGAACCAAATACCTTTCACAAAAATATATACTTGTATCCCCATTATGTGAAGCAATCTTCTTAATTATACAAATAAAAAATGGCAAATTCTTTGGAAGATGCATGGTATTCCAGGAAATCGAAGAAAGATGGGCATATAGAAATTGATGGAATTTATTCTGTTATTAAAAGTGTTTGTGAATAAATCAATTGTAGCGTGCGCTGTGTAGCATGTCGCTCCATGCTGTAGGAACCACATGTCAGCTGTATTAGGGCCAGCTAATTGAGGTAGAATGAAGAAATTTCTAATCACGTGCCTATATCGTTCTCCATTGGCAGTAAAATTGTGACCATCATCGTTTTAGAGGACACATGATCCAATGACGCCGCCAGGCCATAAAGCGCACCAAATAGTAATTGTCGTAGTAAATGTATGAAATTCTGTTGATTATATTCCCTCCATATGCCCCAATACTGCTTATTTCAACTAAAAATAAAAATCATCGAAGCACAAAATTTTTAATGAGAAGTCCAAAGCAAGTTGGACGAAAAAAAAATTGCACCAATTTGCAAGCAATGAAATGTCAAACCAAACTAAACAAAAAACAACTATCAGCAGTTAAATGGTTTATTAAATAAAAATAGTGTTGCTAACTCAACGTTGTGAGCCTCCAAAAAAACACGCTTTAGTTGGCTGAGAATTTTTAAAACTTTCATACAGTCAGACGACTAACAAGGAAAGTATACATGTAATGAAATATTGAAGACATATTCGTATTTATTTGAGACAACGTCCTGTTTTACTACAATAAAATAAAGTATAAAATATTTGTTCTACCAGCCAATAAAGCCATACTTAACTTTTTATGTCACACGTATGTTTTTTGCACAAACTGTTCCTTTTACGAACAATTTCTCTTGTAGGAGAAGCTGCAGCAACTACGTTCGTAATTATATTCATGTGAGTCAATTATTTATATATACAGTATATATGTATGTGTGTATGTATATATTTTTTTTCCTACCAATGACAACAATTAATAGCTTCCTAATATAGTAGTTGAGCATAATAGGTATTGACCTGTTCTATTCATTAATTTTTATTGATTACAAATACGTGACTTTGGATGGGGGGTGGTGTTGAACAGCCTCATTTCATCCTGTTCCTGCATATTAAAGATGACAGATGTGATAAGTTTTTGCTACATAAACTGCTTCATACACTTACTGAATTTTTGTTAACATCAATAAAAAAAACCCATTAACTTAATGACTACTTTTATGAGCAAAACTAAATTATGCTTAAAAACCAAATGTAAGATTGTATTTTAATAAAGTTTTTATGTCGAAAAAAAGGTTTGGTCTGCTAAACATCAGACCAAATGAAAAAATATAAAACAATTAATATTTGCAGTTTTTTAGCTTTTGCAGCAAAGAAGTGTATTTTGTGGATTTCTTTTTTTATATTTTAATTAAAAACTTCATTTATGAAAGCTAATGTAGTTTTCAAAGTAAAAGGCCATGAAAGCAACTAATTACCAGTTTTTTAATTTTTGTATTTCATTTCACAGCAAAAACTACATCTCCATTAGATTTAGTACATCTGTGAGGGTAAGAGTTCACGTTTTCAAAAGGCATGATGTTTGTTTTGTGACTTTTTTCTTTAATAATGAAAGAGTTAAAATAAAAAAAAAATATTTTAAAATTAGTGAGAAAGATTCATGTGATAAACTGCTGATAAGAGCTTCTATATTAATTACAGTTCCTGAAACTTTTTCATTTTAAAGCTGTATTCACATTATGTGTATGACCGAGTTTAGACAGGCAAACTTTTGAAAGAATAACATGTGGAATTCTCTTTTGTTTCCTCATTCGCCTTCACGCAGACGAAAATGTTGCGGGCGAAATTCCATTATTATTGTTGTTAATATTTGTTTTATTTTTTTTGCTGCAAAGATAATGCGATGAAAGCGTATCGCCGAGTGCGGAACACGAAAACGATACTCCGTTCCCCAACCGTAATATGCTACCAACCTTAATGTTTCCTTTTCAAATGTTCGCCCCTCTAAACTCAGGCTATGTCTCTGTTTTATATACATTTTCTGTGTACATTAAATGCTTTACAATTTTTATGTTCACACGTTGCTATGTTACGTCCATCTGACATAACCTACAATAATTCACAACAATATACCGATGGCAAATTATTTACCATTCACTTTTAATTGTATTTAGTTTAATTAAAAATTTTGCTTTTATAATTGACTATTTTACGGATCAAATTAAAGATTTTACAAATCAAACGCAAAATTTTTCAACACAAATTAAAATTTATTCGATAGTACCGAGGCAGAAAAATACATACGGGACAACCTTTACAAAGCATTTTGTATGGGGTTTAAATAGTGGCAAAACCCTTTGCCGACACTTAATCGATAACGTCGTTGAACGGTCGCCAAATCATTTTTTATAACCATGGCTAAGAATGGTGGAAATTTAAAATTAAATTCTTTGCCAGTAGTAGCAATTTCTGCAATAAAACATTTTCCCAATACATCAAACCGAAAAACTGTAGGCTCGTCCCAAGAACCAAAAAAAAAAAAAATAAAAAAAAGAAAATGCAGTACAAATAAAATTAATTTATTTTTTACGAAAATTACTTTATATTTTCATTAATAAATACTATTTTAATATAAATTTATTACAATTCACCGGGAAATTCTTCCTTCACACCGGTCCTTGGCTACAGTTCAGCAGCGACATGTTTTCGACAAAATCTAAGATACCGCAAAGACTTGGAACTACTTGGAACCAAGTCGTTCCTGATGAAATGCACATGTTTTAACTACAAATATACAAACAAATAATTCAGAAATTTATAAATTCAGAAACGTAGTAATTATATCCAAGAATTTACCGCTCGAATTCCTGAGAAAATCCTTCCATTTGGCGAATTTAACAACACAATTACATTTTTTTCTCATGATTAAATAGTGAAACGTACAAACATTTTTTGATTTTATTTTATTCTTGTCATATTTTATTAATATTTTCTTAACAGGCAATATTTATACTAATGTCTGTGATAAGCTTAACTATTCACTAAGCTCCGAAGATGTAGAAATCTTAGTACATTGTGCGAAACTTGGACCGCAATAAAAATTAAATAAAAAAAGAAATGGAAGGTGAAAAGTGTATTTTTATCAATTTACAAATTAATCGCTCGCTCAATCTTTTACACAATTAAGTTAATATGATTTCGTTTGTAGTAAAAATATTAAGCTTAAACTATAAAAATTTAACAATTATTATAAATAAAATTTTATTGTTTTATACGTACAAAATACATTGAAAAAAATAAGAAAATTCTAAATATTTTTTATTCAATATTAAATATTGGCAGTACATTTGACAGTCTGAAAATTTTAAAGTTAAATTTTTCCAGTACTTCCCGAGTGCAAAAGTATTTTTTATGGTTGGCAATGTCTACCTGTATAACGAAATGATTTCAACACAAATAGAATTATTTTCAAATCAACTAAAATTTGTTTTTTTTTTTTCATGTTAAATTAATATTTACTGTTAGAGGACGAAATGTTCCCCTAGTAGCAGCTATGAACATACATGGTATAAAACACAAACAAGTGGTTACAAATTCCGCGGTTAATACCAAAATTTGCTCAATACCAAATTTGCTTAAAGAAGTATTCAACAAATTATGTAAATCCAAGATCGTTGATGCTTGCCTAATTCTTGACAAAGCAAATATACACAAAACGCAATTGGTGAGAGATAAAATTTCCGAGTGCGGGCATATTCATTTTCTCTACTAAATCCAATAGAAAATTTATGCTCAAAAACTAAACTATATGCTGCTAATATGCCACATAATCTAGATAGTAATATGAAGCTGGCAACTATAAACACACAATCCTATAATTTCTAACACCTTCAGATTGCAACACTTATTTTGTTTATATGACCATAACTTTGTCATTATCTGCATCTGGAGAACTACTGCAAAGTAGTGATACAAAATGTAGTGGAACATTTCTAGGATGAATCTAAGAACTAATTTTTTAGTATGTTTGGTTTTTTCTTTTTGAAAGATAAATTTTGAAGTTAAAACGATTAGTGCAATAATGAGAAGAAATGAATTTGAATTGGAAAAAAAATTAATTTGTATTGAAAATAGTTCAATTAGTTGTGAGTAACATTTAGTTTGCTTTAATAAAAACATTTAATTTAAATCCATAAATCGTTAATTTGAAAGTAAAAAGCTATAAATTTCCCGAACCACAAAACATCTGATGTCAGCTACTTTGTTACTTGAAAATCACGTTGTTGAAAGGTATTGAGGCTGAATGTACAAATTTACTATGTTAAAAAGTGACATTCTATATAACAAATGTATATAATATTAATACAGCTTAACTGTCATATTCTTAAAAATTGTTTGGATTTTTAAAAACTCTTATTTTATAGAATTTCGTATGGAAATTTAATAAATAAAAAAAATATGCATATGATTCTAATTGTGCCTTTTTATAAATAAATATTCCCAAAATAAATTCAGTTAATAATAAAAAAAATATGAATACCGCATTAATCCTTCATATGGCGACCACTCTGGACATGTTTAAATGAAGCAGTTGTTCTGCAGCACATTATAAGAGTGCTAAATGCCAAACAAAAATTTATACGTAACAACAACAATAGACTGTTAGTAGTGTAGAACAAAAAAAAGTTATAAAATAGCAAATCGGAACGCGTGGAAATTTTTTTTCCTCATCGTGATTTCCATTAAAACATCACTGTAGGGCAAGAAGAGCACACGTTAAAAAGCAATAAGAAACAATTCATTTACCTTCAACAAATATTACTTTTCACCGAAATGTATGATTGATATAAATATTTTATATTGTAATTAATGGAAAATAACTCTCATACGCCACAGTGAGCAAGCAAAGTTTTTATATAAGTTTTTCTCTGCGAAACTAATTACGAGAAGAATTTTATAAAAATTAATTAATTATTGTTAATATTTTTTACAAGAACTTTTCATGTTTTTGCATAACAAAAATATTGCTGCAAACTTTTCCTTTTCGTTTTACTATTCTTTTTTTTTTCTGTTTGATTATTGTACATTTTAATTTATGCAATTTTTGAATTTTCTTTACAACAACAGTTAAAAGGAAACAATATAATTTTTCTACATTTAATGATAAGAAAAGTTTTCCTTTTTTTCTTACTTTACATTTTTATAACATTGAACACGAGTATGAAACGCAGCTAAAAAACTTACCCAATAACGAAAGAAACAGCCATAAGGAGAAATACCATTTTAGAGATGTAAAAAAGTTGCCGTTCTCCCGTGCTGATGTTGTGGGTGGTGTTGAAGTCGATGGAGCAGCACTGAAGAAAAGCTGGCAAATTGTATTTTTGATTTTGTACTGTTGTAGTTGTTGGCTTTGTTGTTCGGAGCGCCAAAACAAATTGTATATATTTCGAAAACCACCACATAGAGTTGTTGTAAGGAAAGTAATAATACTGTTTGGACTGTAAGAACTTAAACGAAATAAACTTAAAGTTTTGCTACAACTAGAGCTGACTCTGCTGTCACTGCCTGCTTTGGAACTAAAACAGTTATTGTTACCACTTGTTTTGCCATTTTTATAATTCATATTACAATGGCTTCTGGTTTCGCTGTTTTCTGTTACTTGGCATGTAATATTGTTTTCTTTTATTGTCGTCGCTGTTGCTGCTGTTGTTGTTGTTTTACTTTTTGATATTTTTGTCACAGTTACTTGAGCATTTGACAGCAGTTTGTAGAACCCTCTTGTAACTTTCTTATTGTTGGCCATTTTTTATGATTTCTTTTGGCTTATTTTATTTTCAATTTTATTTTGTTGTGGGTATTTATTTACTTTTTATTTCTATTTTTTGTAAGTTTTAGTTGAAATTGTTGCGAGTTTTGTTATTAATAACTTTCAACCGCATTTTGAATGAAACACAAGAAGACATTCACTTTATTTTCAAATTGTTGTTGCATCTTTCTGTTGTCTTTCATAATACTTTTTTCGCCGAAGTACTCGTAGCTGCTGGAAAATATAGAAATGAGAAAAACTTTTATAAATAATTGTTCAACAATTTTTTTCCTGTTCTGTAGCGGTTTTAGAATAATATTGTATAAGAGAAATATCGTTTAGGGCTAACTTCGAAACTAGGAAAAATTTTTCAATATGAAATTTTTGTTTCAGAAAATATTCAGAACAAAATTCAACAAGCTGGTAAGATTTAAATATGCGATAAATTTAAATTAATTTCACTAAAAGAGAGCAAAAGATGTAAAGAAATATTGTTATTAAGCACAAAATTTAATATTAGCATGACTAATCCTTCTTAAGTTTCCCTCAAAGCTCAACTTTAGAAAGAAAGAAAAGCAGAAAAGCCCTGTCCTGCTAAATAATTGGTACATATGTTGAAAGCTTATATAGTTTGTAAATTCTGTATTTTTGGGACGTTGTTAACATGTATCCCTGCTCCTTAGCATTGCAAGTAGTATTTTCTAATCTGAACTCGTCTTTTTTTCATTATAAGGAATTTTGCTCCAAGAATACTTCCATGGAAAATTCTCCAAAACATGTTTGGCTAAAAAAGCGGTATTTTTTCAAGAAACCGTTTCTAAAGCATCCATTAGCTTTGCTGAACTTGATGAAATAAGTGATAGTAACCTTTTGCTATAATTAATTTATAAAATACGTATGTGATCTTGGTCCATAGCTGACAAGTTTATTAACGATTTTGGATAACAGGTTACATTATCGAGGAGTAAAATTACTTTGTTCGACTAATGATTTTCCCTAAGAAACGTTTCAGTTGTTTAACGCTTAACAAGGTGAGTTTTTGTGGAAAACCATAGAAGCCAGTTCGGTGTACGGATTATTGAGGTACAAAATATTTACTATATCCAAAAGACAGTGTTTATAATGGGTATAAATTAAGTTTTGGTATTACAGTGGTGTATGAATTTACAAGTGCACCATATCGAGATATCGAAATTATACTGTATTATTTTTTCCGAAAATAACTTTTTTTTTTTAAATAATAAATGCGATAGTTTCCTTTCTTGGCTCCTAAATTATTTACTAGTACAATAATAAATAATTTGAAAAATTTCTACTCAGAAATTTGAGTTACATTTCGAATCAAATTTCCTATGCTACTGGTATTGTCGCTGGCTGCGACTTGAGTCTTGTAAAGGGCGAATTGAACAACACCAAAAATAAGGCACAAATCATTTTCAAAACGGTGCGTTTATTTGTATTAAGAAACATGAAGTTAATAATAAATATTACATTAAATAATCAGAACAAACGTATCGCAGTGCTTTCCTTCACAAACTAAAAACTAACTTACTGTCAATCTTTACAGCAACCGTTTACTGTTTACATACATATAAAAACATAGAAATATATACATATGTAATCGTATAACACATTAATCAAAATAGTAATCGTTTAACGAATATAAAATAGCACTGCTGTGTGATCTGTATAAAAGAACAACAACTTGACAATTAGCATAAGAAAAGAACTCAATTATATAAGCAAATAAGAATACATTAAGGAGGCACTCATTCATCGGGCCAGCAAAGAGATTAAATTGATTGAGGGTGGCGATGGCACAATGGATGGTAGTCTGCACGTTGACTACACAACGAAAAAACAGACCTGGGTTCAACCCCAGTTTCAGAAAAAAATTTTAAAATAAAAATAAACATCTCACATTTTTCTGATGTGCATTAGTGTGTCTTTGATTGTCAGTTGTAGTCGGAAGGTTGCAGTGGCGAAGGCATAGTCACTGGTCACTGAACAATACCTGCTTCAGCTGATAGCAAACCACAATCACATCAGAACGCCCTCCTTCGTCGGTGTTGTGTAGCACCGGCGAAGTAAAATAATAATAAAAATGGCTACGAAACCTTCAGCACTGCTACGAGTATACAAACAAAAGAACGTGCGAAAGCAGAGCTGCAAAATAATTAATTAAGTTTCACCTCCTGTCGTTTCTCCTACTATCCCTTTCCTATAGTTCCCAGCACAATGCTTGGCATGTGTAGGAGTCATCTCCTGAGTGCTGGTCCCAGATAAAAAAAAAATATATAAATCTAAATGAAATTAATTCAAAGACTAATTTAAAACTTAAGTTAAAATATAATAAAAATAAAATAAATGAAATAAGAGCCATTTGGCAACAATTGCTATTACTTTATTAACACAAAGTCTTTTTTGTTTTTAACTAAACTTCTTCAAATATTTGATATATATTTATACATATTTCTAAGTAAAAATCTTGTAAAATCAGTTAAAAAAAATATTGTAAAGAATATAACAGCACACTAAAAAATTAAAAACTTAAATCTAAAGTCAATTACGAAAATTGCGTATCCAATAATTTTACTATAAAGTTCAACGAACAACCAAAATTTTAGATTCATTACTAAAGTTGTATTGAAAACTTTAACCTCTACGAATAAAACATTTGTATTGGTTTCATCTTTGAGCATTAAAATAATTGAATTGAATAAAAATTTTCGTTTGAATAAATAAACCGTATTGGTAGTTATTTTTCCAGTGTATCAATTAATTATTATTTAATTATTGTTTCTTTTTTCGGCGATGGTCTCTTTTTTGAAAAGTTTTTTTTTAATTATTTATTTTTAATATTTCGCTACCAAATAGGTAGCATCGTTAGGAAATAATAATTTGTATATATATATTATAAAAAAAAAATATAATAAAAAAATTTAATAAAGGTCAAATAAAAATAGAAGTAAGACTAATTACTTATTATGGTTGACTTACGGGCATTTTCACAATTTCTGATTAAAACTTAATTGGAACTTTAACAGTCGGTTAACTAAAAATATATTTCACAATGTATGATTAACTTTTAACTTAAACTATCGAAAAAGTGTCTGTTAAATTTAACCGAACAAAATGTGGCCGTTAACAATATAATCGGCACCTATGCATAGCTAATTTTAATTGATAAATAGAAAAAATGTACACATGTAGAAAATGGGAAAGCAACGCGTATATTTTTTCAATGTTTATAATTTTAAAACTTTGAAACAAAAAAAAAAAGAAATCTTGCTGTGATATTAGAGGCTCTACAAAAATCTTTTTAAAATGTGTATAGCTTAGTATTTTTATTGATCAATATTTTACCTGTCTCACTTGTTTTTTTTAATGTTCCAAGCTGGACCAATTTGTTGCTTATGTTTATTCCGCCATTTCCTTTCAGTATACTTCAATGTTTTTTTTCACAAACATTAAGATTTTTTTCTATTTTCTGTGATTATAGTATTTTTCGTAAACAAACACAAACAATATTGCCATACTTTTTAAAGAATTATTTTGTTAAGTAACTGAAGGATGGTGAAACTGAAATCATTATCAGTTAGTTAATTTTCTGTTAAAACTAAAATAATTAGAAATTGTGAAGATGGCCGTTAATTGAATAATAATTAAAAATTTAATTAAATATTTAAAAAAAAAAAATTTTATTAGCAAAAGAAAATATTTGAATTGAATTAAAGTATTGCATTTATGAAATAAAACAAGCCGATAAACATTTAAATAAAAATAAGCTGTCATTTTCTGTATTTCATAAATTATTTATTTATTTAAGTATGTAACGCCAAAAATTAATTAAAAACTTAATTGAATTTATTAAATATTTAATTGAGAAATATATTATTCCATTCCATTAAAAAAGATATATTATTCCTTTCTGTGCAGCTGGCAGTGTAAGAGAAATTCAAAATAAACCACTGTCTAGAAGAATTTGAATCCACTGTGTAAAATGCTGTAGAGTATTCATATTATTTAAAAACATAAACAAAAGAATATTTAAGGACGTGTAAAGAAGGGCACGCAAAATTTACTGTTATAAACTAAAACGTTTTGTACCAAATTTAATTGCTTCACGTTTTGGCAATTTCAAAATTCATTGAAGTAATCTGATACTTGAATAAATGTCAATGCTCAAACAGTTCAATGTACAATGTACAATGTACACACAATTTTGCTGAACTAACAAATTGTTTGACATGAGTATTATACACCATCCAATTATTAAAAATAATGAGTACGAATACACTCAAATATAAATCTTAGAATTCACGTAAAATTTCTGATAGCCTGGTACAATATGAATTAAATGTATGAAAATGAATTAATTGTAGAAATAAGTCATTGTTGAGTGACATAAAGGAAGTCCCTCATTAATACAGAGAAAAAAATAACTTCTCGTAATTAGTATTTAAGCGAAAGTAATTTTTAACAAAGAATCAATAGTTTATGATTGATCAATGTTATCGCTTGTCTTCTCATTTCTATGAACGACATTACAATGCACATGCTAACCCATTGTAATAGCGCTGTGCGAATATTTTATATCATATTCACATGTGATATAAAAATTAACACGATTTCAAATTTGTATTTGTATTTAAATTTGTAATTAATTTAGACCTTTTCAACACGCTACACGCTCGTTTGATGGATATACATACATTTTTCTGTTAAACACATGTTTTATTAAAACAAAAAAAATCAATTTAAATTTATGGCGAAGGAAATTTCGATTGTTATTTTCATCCATCGCATGAAATGCAACTTTAATTTTACAGCCATTTATTTACATGTATCTTTGACTGTACATACTTTTCATTTTCTTCTTACTTCTATTTTTTTTTTTATATTAAAAAGGGTTTAACGACATTGTTTATTTTCTTAGGTTTGTGTGTTGTGCTTTTGTTAAGAAATTGATTTTTGTTGGCAGCCAAAAATGTAAAAAAAATTAATAGAAGCAATACGAGTGTAGAGAATTATAAGCACAAAACTTCTTCTGACATACTACATGCACGAGTATGTGTGAGCATTCCAACAAACAATCCCACTACATTCACACACAAGAGTTATATAAAGGAAATGTCTCTATTAGGGTATCTGTATGAACACATCGCTCTTAAAATGTCAAATGGTTACAAGGAATTTTTTCTTTTCACTAGTTTAACAGAACATTGACTTATTTCGTAATTGTTATTTTTGTTGCTGTTTGCCATTGTCGGCCATACCCTTTGGAATTCTACATAAACATTCACATACATACATTCATATAAAAAACATAAAATTTTATTTTTATGATTGGGGGGTTTTCCACTCCAATACACTCACAGGCTAAAGTAAATATTTTAAGACGTATTTTCTTTTTTTTTTTTGAACACTTCAACCGTAATGGAGTGGGGTTTGTCCATTTGTTTATAATTTGAGTTGTGAAACCTTAAGGTGTATAAACTGTGAACATTATGGGCTGCCATACTAAAATTCAGTTGGCAAAATTTGTTAATAAATGGATGAGGTGTGCCTTAAAAAGGATGTTCGGGTAAACTTTGTGTATGACTTATTTCGAAAGATTTGGACAATTTTCCAATTGGTAACCAACCAAAACTAACAAAAGCCGCTCCTCTCCTTGCCAGTATTACATAATCCAATTTATATAATTGCGGAATTTTTCTTCCAAAAAAAACAAACCGTCACTCTAATTCTGAAGGCCTTGAAAGTCTTTAGCTGCACTTAATTATTATAAAACTTAGCAAAAGTTAGTTTTAATAAATACTTAAAATTTTCGTTTGTACATTTTTTATAATTTACTTTTCGCAATAGAAATTATTTAAAATTTTTTTAATAGCAAGAAAATTTAACAATTTTAGGGGGTTTCCCCGATCTTTATTTGCCTTTCAAGTTTTAAACCACACTCATTTTTTCTACTCATAAACCCATCATCACTGGTCACTGAACAGTACCGTCTTTAGCTGTAACCAATCCACAGGCAAATCAGAACACCGTGCTTCGTCAGTATTGTGTAGCACCGGCGAAGTAAAATAATTACTAAAAAACCGCTACTAATAACGAAGCTTCAAAATTTAATACGTCTCCTTGACGTCCTGTAACACTACTATCAACAAAAAACGTTCCTTTAGGGGTCATCCCCAAAGTGCTGCCCCAAGATAAAATATTAAATGGATGCGAGCTGGCTTCAAAATTCTCTCACAATTTAGAGCCAAGCAAACAGCTGATTACTATTCTTATAAACAATTTTGTTGTTGTTGCTTATTCAACTTACTTATTAGCTGAATCTTATGAAAAAATAAATTTTAAAGAGAATCTTGTGCGTTCCGTTGCTCTGTTTTTTAGTAAAAAAAAATTGTTCCCTTTTAAACCATCAAGTTGTGCAGAGACCATACAAAATTCGCCATTCCCGAATGCAATATTATTGTTATTGTTATTATTATTTGTTTTTATAAATACAACAACAATTGTATTTGTGGTGTGTAGCAGAAATACATTTCGTGTTCATAATTCTCAATAATAACAACAATAAAGTGTGCGTTTTTTATGTTTTAAGTTTTGGTTGAGTGGTGTCGAGCGGATATCTTTACTGAAACAAAACACCGAAACAGGATAATATTTATACAATGGCTTCAATTTGTAATTCTACTCTCATTGTTGTGAAAAATTAATAAATTATTCTGCTAGTATTTATAAAATAAGGATTCTCAATTGAAAAATATTTCGTTACAATTTTGTGCACAAATGGTTGCAGCACACTCGTCTATGCAGGAAAATGAACCCTAATGCGATATTCAGATGTTGCAGTCTACTTACAAAATTCTAAAAGACATAATGGATACTGTAAGACAAACATTAGCAATATTTTGTAAAATTTTGCACAGGAAATTATACTGACGTGCTCGTGCTCTCAAAATCACATTAAATCACTAAAGAGGGTTTCTCTACATATAATTTAGTGACTTAAATAAAGAAATCAGCACAAAATCGCAATTGTGATTTTAAAACGGCATGTTATTTGAAAAATTTTCATAACAGGCTTCATAATGACATTGTGATTTATAAAGCGTGCACAATTTTTACTTTTTTTTCAGTTTTTAGTCACTACTCCTATTTAGGAAGCTCAAACAATTAGTATTTCGCAGTAGACGCTACACGATTGCTTAAAAATAGCCCTGACTAATGCATGCATTTGTACGAGGCGAGACTTCTAATAGCAATATATTATATTTTTTGATATATATTTATTAAGGCTGAGGTCTTTTATTATTTTATTTTGTTTTTTATTATTCGATATTTCGTTAACAGCTTGTTAACATCATCAGGAATAATAGGAAAATTAAATAAAAATTAAATTAATTTTTTTTAAATTTTTTTTTTTAAATATATATCAAAAAATATAATAAAAAAGGTCAATTAATAATATAATTAAAAAAAGCAATATATTATGTTTGTAAAACGTATTTATATAATTTTATTCATTTAAATGCCGAAATCATTACTTCACAGAAAAAAATTGAGCTTTTTTATTTTCAATTAACACCTTTAACTAATGTAATATTTTTTATCCAATTAAAAGTTTAATCAATTCAATTAAATTTTTAATTAATTTTTGGCCTCAACACATAAATAAATAAATAATTAATTGTTTTTTAATGAAATACACAAATTGATTGTTTATTTTTATTTAACCCTGAATGGGTTACTCTTCATTTCAGTACATCGACGTTACTCGACAAAATATTAAAAAAAACTTTTTTGCGGAAATATTTTAACAATAAGAAAAGAATAAAAAAATATTAAAAAAAATTAAAAATTCTTCTTCAATATGTTTATTTTTTTTTAGTTTTGAAAAAAAAAACTTAAAGCTTTAATCTTCAAATGACATTGTTGACGAAAAGAGCATAATATGAACACACATAAAAAAAAGAGATACATGTATGACAAAGAGTAAATGATGTTCGTCGATTCGACGAAGGTATACTCTTTCGTTTCACAGTTAAATGCTTATCTGATTGTTTTATTTCATATCTGCAACACTCATTATGCAAATAAAAATTTATACCCAACAAACATTCGAATTGTTATTTGTTTTGGTTTTTTGCTATTAAATATTTGTTGGAAGTTTATTAAATTTTTAATTAAATTTTTAATTATTATTAGAATATTTTTCTTGGACCACTGCTCAAACATATGCAATGCTTGGCACTGGAACTAGATAGAGAGAGGGATAGTGTAGAGAATAGTAGAGGTGGTGAAAGTGGTTGGAAAAAATTGCAGAACTATGCAGTTAAGTCTTATTTATAAAGTAAAGCTGCGGTGTTTCTGATGTTAATTTTTAATCCAAGAAGAGCCATTTTATTTATTATTTTAATTAGTGGACATTTTATTGCTGAAATACCGCAGAAAGAGGGTGCTCTAGCAACAAAAAAAAAACTTAGAAAAAAGTTTTTGACAGCTACTAGTTGACCCACGTCTTTCTAGTTGTAGGGCCAACAAGCTAACTACTCAGCCATCAGCAATTAATTCAATTCAAGGTGATTTTTTCCTGAACCAAAATTACGCCCTTTCGAAGGATAACATATTCTATAGTTTTAAATAGTAGGCCATACTTTTAAAAAGTGATACATTTTTTGTTGCCACAAAGGAACTTAATATTTAAGACTTAACGTAGGGTTTCACTATTTCTATGGTTTTTAGCATAATTTTATTTTATACTACATTCTTTTATAAATATCCTGATTTAGCAAATAACATCACAAGAACAAAAGTTCTTATTTGTATGAAAAATTACTTAGAGGGTCAAATATGTGGCATATTTCGTCAGTTCTTTCGGCAACACATTCAGAAAGCAACGTAATTGCTTTTTAGAATGTTACATACTTTTTAGAATAGAACACAAATAGTAACGAAATGTATATGCAACATTTTTGTTAGAAAACAAAACGCCAGAAGTGAACAATATAAATTTAATTGTTTTCTTTTTCATTTGATTTAATTTCATTAACTTATTTAATTGATATTACAAAATTTTTAATTAAAATTTAGTTTTATTTTTTTTCTGTGCATGAAGAAAATTTTTTACAATAATTTGTAATTTAATTGAGTATAGTTTTTGATATGCTATGAAGAAAAAACTAAAACAATATTTAATTGTTCCTACTGACCTACAATTTCTTCTAACCGAAAAAGTTCTGGTTTCGGCCATTAATAACAGTAACCACTTCAAATCATGAAAAAGCTTGTAGTAATTTTCTAATAACATGTACTAATTTGCCCACATAAACACAGCCTTACTTATTAATTGATAATAACTCTATTATCGTCGTATGTATATAAAAGTTTGATCAAAAAAGGAGTTTAGAAATAGAAACCTTGGAAATTAACAGATGTTTAATTGCCGTTAGTACTGCTTAAATGTAAGTGTAAAAATACATATTTTAGAATTGAACTGAATTCAGCTTAAAGAGGTTAATTAATTATGCCCTTGGAAACCCAACAATTATATGAAATTAATTACTAAACAACTTGTTTGGGCTTTAGATATCTTTTTATTTTTTTTGTCATTGTCAACATTGTTATCATTTCATTTGATATCAATAACCAGTAGAAATTTTTATTAACAGAACTACCATCTGAATTATTATTAAAATAGAGTTTCGTATTCTTATAGATCCATAAAATTCTCAGCAAAAAAATTTTTAAGGAAATAGTTCCAAATTTGACTTCTCGAGGAAACAAGTTACAATCCATTTAGGATGTAAAAGTAAATACACTCTTAGTAATAATCTTCGAAGTTTAGTCTAATTAAAAATGAATTAAACACAGACAAAATCAAAAAATAAAAACTAACAAAAAAAATTTTACTTTTTGAATATGACCGTAATAACTTGCCTATTTCCTGAATGTTGAGCTAAGTTTAGGAACAAAGAAATTTAAGTGTTGGCTTGACGCACACCTTTACTAACATTATTGGTATAATTAAAAATATCATTTCAGTTTTTTTTCTTTCGTGACCCAGCACTCAGGGGATGAACACCAGTCATGCGATGCATTGTGCTGGAACTAAATTAATATGTTTTGTTTTTAGCAGTGCTACAGCACGTCTGATATCAAGCAGACGTATTCAATTTGAAGCATTGTTTTTTACTAGGCATTTTATTAGTCACTGGGTGCTACACAATACCAACGAAGAAGGGAGCTCTGATGTGCTTGATGATTGGTATCAGCAGAAGATGATACTGTTCGGTGACTAGTGACTATGCCTAAGTCTTTGACAGCTTTCGACAACAACTGACACAAAGCCACTTTAATGCACAAAAAGTGCAAAGTGCTTTTATAACTTAGTTCGAAACTGGGCTCGAACCCAGGACTTTTTTTGGTTTCATAGTCAACGTGCTAATCACTTGAGCCATCCCCACCCTCTAATTATTAATTGTTATTTATTGTTATTGTAAATTTGTGCTCACCATAATTAATCATTTAAATAGAATCCTTCGAAGTCACTACACATTTATTTTACAGCATGTCTGAGCTTTTCTTCTTTTTTTGTTCCATGAACAACAGCAATGCTTTAAGCGGATGAAAATAACAAGTATTAATTTTGTATTGTGCTTACAAATCAATCTTCCTTTTTACAGCTGCAGGGAAAAAGAAGAATTAAGAAAAAAAGTGCGAGAAGCCCAATAAATATTCAGTTATTAAATGTAAAATTCATCCCAGCAAGTGAGAAGCACAAAGCCACAAAAATATTACCAACATTTAATTAACGTTTATTAAGCGAACACACAAACACACATTCACAAAGTGTAATTTTTTCTTAAAACGAAAACGTAATCAATGGTTTTCATTGCAAATCAATACAATTTTTGTTCAACTTTTTGTGAGGGGAATTGGAATCGGCTCCAGAGCTCACTGAAATAATAATACCTTATAGGCTTTCGGTTTCATTTTATTTTAAGGAATAAATTTTCGTTGAGCATTTTTCTCCAAAAAATATTTTACAATTTATTTTTTCTTTTTTTTTTTTATTAAGTATTTGATACTGATTGCGAATTAAAATTTGATTGATATTTTTTAATTTTTTTTGTTTTCTTTGTTGTTGCTTTTCATAGACGATAACAAATTATAAGTTGTCACGCACCAGTGATATTTTCATTCATGCTTTTCAAAAGAAAAAAAAAAACATTCAACACGAATTGTGTTAAAGTTCGCACACTTTTCAACTGCTACTTTAACTTAAACACACTTCTGTGATATCAATGTTTATAGGATCAAGTTTGAACATGCAGCTGCATTTGTGAATGGACTTTATTTAATTTTTTTTTTTAATAGAAAATTAAGTACAGGTTTCCCCTTTTTTCTGCTATTAATTCTCTTTAAATTTATTGAAATACTTTTATGTTTTTATTTGTATTTTTTGATTTATTTCAGTGTGTTTTAATATTTTAATACTTTCCGCTCTCTGTCAAACGTAACAACCGTGCCGCCCGAATTTCGTTAAACGACTAAAAAGCTTTTTACTCTCTACAAATTCACCTGCTTTTGCAAGGGGATGTCATATAAAAGCAGTCTTAAAGAGTACATTTTGGCTTAATTAATCCATATGAGTCCTTTAAAATTCATACTGAGAAATTTATTATAACGCTAAGGACGTTATAAGTTTTCTTCTCTGAAACTATCTATCTCTATATCTCACCCTCTCTGCAGAGTGTTCTCTCTTTTTCAATAGAATGAACTCGGTTTTATTTTTGTTGTGTATGTACTAGTATTTTTATTGCGTAGGTCATATCCTTATTACTGGCTGTACGATGGCATAAATAATTTTTCTTTTGTAGCTATTTGCCACTGGAGACTAAAGCTTTTAGATTTTTGCTTTTTATTTGCAAGCGTTTCTCCAGTTTTTGCTTATGATATTTCTTTTTTTTTTCATTTAAACATGTTTTGCATTTCAAGAACAATAAATACAAAAGCAAATTGCAATCTGCAAATGAGTTTAGACTATAATTATATTAAGTAAATGGGAAACTTTACAAAGGGATTTATAATTACGATCTATGCAGAACAGATATTTCTCATAACACAGTTTGCATTTACAAGTAATTACGGCATTAAAGCCATTCGAGGTTTTGTTTCAAATGTATAATTAATTTTAGAATTAGCCAATGTTTCTCAAAACTACAAGTCACTAATGGACAAGTAGAAAATGTTGTCGGTTTTCTGAGTGTATTTCACTTTTGAATTTAAAACTTGTACTTTTGAGAAGCAGGGCTCCGAAAGTGGTGTTGTTAACAACAGCTGACAGCTGTCTTCAACACAACACATCAAACCATGATGAATATTTGAATTAAGAATATACAGTTTTACTCCCAACTTACCGCGACACTTTTTTTTTTTTTTTTTCATTGAAATAATAAATTTTAATATTTCCTGGCTACATACCAAAATGATATTTATCAAATTTATGCATGTGTTGGTAAAATTTAATTAGAAAATACAAATTCAAAGAGAATCTAAATGGTTTTGAACCTAAAGGATACCTCAGGACCAGTTGCAATACAGCCACCAGTTTTGTGGTTAATTCTGTGAATATTTCACGTCTACATATTGAATGATTGCAAAAATCTATATAAGATTAAATTAATTAAAAGAAATTAGTTTAATAAAATATCAAAAGAATATTCGTTTGTTTCTTTTTTTAATTTTTCATTTGATTCAAAATACATTAGTTACGCTGGCCGATGGCAAGCCTAGTGTAGATAAAAAGAAAAATCTAAAAATAGATATATTTGAGTGTTATAAAAAAAGTAAACTCATGGATTGTTATGTTTTTGTTTATATATTTTCGGTTTTGTATTTGGTATTCAACTTCAATTCTCGATTGAATAGTTGAATTTTAAACATTTAAATCCTGGGTTTACAAAAATTAGGAAAAATCAACTGATGAGCTAAGTAAGCATTAGCGAAATAGTACTATATGGATATGCTTTCCTCCTCTGTTATTGAGTTTACTTTTGTAAAAAAAAAATTAAAAATACTTTATGAGAATATCATAAAGTATGGAATAATACATTAGACATATATTTTTTTCGGGATAAAGCACAATTTTAAAATTAGAATCATATATAAAAAATCAAATGTAAATAAAATATGCACTTTCGTTATCAATATTTACACTACAAAAGCAACAAAAGTGTAGAGTAGAATTAGTAAAATGCAGTCGTGAACTTCTATTTCTTATGCGTACATATGGTTCCATAAGAACTAGCTAGTCAATAGTATATTTTCATAGACACCGATATGTTAAATGCCTATAGTAAATTACATTGTCTGGTGGCTGCGTCAGTAACAAATCAGTGCAGTTTTACTCTTGATATTTGCTGCAAAAATCACATCCTCAGTTTTACTCTTGACATTTGCTGCAAAAATCACATCCTCCGATACGTGTGAAGAAATCTAAGTTTGATGAGTCAGTGTAGATAAGCAGCTCATCACAAATCAAAATAACCTTAAAAAATAATAATAAAATAAATAATACTAATAAAATTACTCGAGAGTTGATAGCTCAGCTTTCAAAGAATTATAAAGTTTGCCTAAAGCATAACTAAATTGCAAATAAAAATCATTTGATAACATGAATATCAGCAAAAGTTCGTTAACCGATATAAGCAGCATTAGCTAAAAATCCTTCTAAATTTCATATGAAACTGTCGTATTCTTACATTTTCTTTTGATTTTCATATTGACTGAATTTTGTACGGAAATTTGTCCAATAAACCGTTTATATTAAAAAAAAAAATTTATTATGAATGCAGCAGTAAGTTTTCACATGTTTAAGAACTCTTTCTCTAACTGAATTAATAATTTTTTCTACACTTAATAGGGGGAAATTTTAAACAACAAACTGTTATACATCTTTAAGAATAACTTTTCCTCTCTCTCTATATATCTCTCTCTTAAATTATCCTTCGCAGAACTTCTACTCTCTCAATATTAAAACAAAAAGAGCTAAAACTTTACACCGTTTTTTTTTTATAACGTCGACGCTCCAAGAAAAATATTTCTTTTTATTTCGTATAAAAAGTTCCAGCGTTATTGTGTCGTTAAGAGAATATTCGGATGATTACAAATGCTACTGAATATGCAAAAAAAATTGAGAATTAACGTATTTTATAATTAGAATAAATATATATTTTTTCTCGGATACGACAGCCTCAGACGTACTAGAAGTGCGTTTGTTAAAACTTTTCAATTTTAAATAGGCTAAGGATCGAGAACATACAGGCAGTCAAAATTACTTGTTATAGTTACTAAGAAATTGTAAATTACACGCACAAACACTAGCAGAACTGAACAATATGTTGTATTTGAAAGTTGCTAAACTTTCATCTTCAGCGTTCTTCGTGTTTTGTCCACTGTGTCTGGTTATCAGTAGATGTAAATTTTTAGCTTTATATATTTATTATTTTCCATAAATAGAATACGAGAAATTATTCCTCGTTCTTTCTTTTCCTTAGAACTCCTTACATGGAATGCTTCTTGATTTTAATTAATATTATAAATGTAGTTATAACTATTAATTTTTAAATAAATTAATAATAATCATTTTTGAAATTGAAAAGAAAAAAATTTCAATTTCCTGAAGAAGCCAAACAATGTTATTGGCGAAATATTGATATAAAAAGGAATACCTATTTAAATTTTCTTTAAGCTTGATTATTTTAATATAGTAATTAATAATAACCTTTTTTTCGAAAAGTAAGTAACATCAGGCACTTAAAATTCTTATGAACAAGAGCGTCATTTTGTTTTAGATTTTTAGAAATGGATAGTGTAGAGAAGCCGTCGTGATTAAAAGAATCAGGTGGCTAATTTTTTTCCATGATTTTACTTTGTCGATATTTTTCATTTGAATAAATAACGACGAGGAATGGTGCTGTGTTTTTTTGACTTGAGCGGCCTGGGAATTGATCGCGGGTCCTTCTGGTTGTAGAGCCACCACGCTACCTACTGGCCATCAGCACCTTTTAGTGAAAATTTTTTTATACAATTTCTTCACTTATCGCCATTTTCATCCCTTGGTGTACATTTTTTTGCTTAGCTGCTTTTACTTATAGAACGTGGTCTAAATTTTTACAGATATTTCTTAAATATTACTAACCCATTTTTTAGCTACAGGCCTTACAGCATGCTGGCACCCACAATAGCGTTTATTACTTTATTTTACAGTGCCACTGATATTAGAAAAATTTTTTTAAACTGAATTCACCTATTTGTTCCGAACGAAAATTTTTTCTGGACCAAAAATGTTTTACTGAATGTTTTCTGCCGCACGATTCATTCATTTCATTTCGAAAATTTTATCAGGAAAATCATAGTTACAATCAGAAAAGGTGACTGCCCCCAGTATACCTAGACGGAATTATGATTCGTAAATCTGATAATTTCAAATATCTAGGTCTCAACATTGACAGACGCTTAACATAGAAAACTCATATTTCATTAAAAAGAAAGTAACTGCATATAAAAACAATACATAAGTACTGGCGGCTGTTATGACGGAAGTTTGACTTGAGCCAAAGCAATAAACGAATACTTTACAAAGCGACTTTAAAGCATATCGGAATATACCTGGGGAACAGCATCATATTCAAATATTGACATCTTTCAAAGCTCTCAGTTTAACACTTTGAGACTTATAACGAGTGCACCCCGTTATGTACGAAATAAAAATATACACGAAGTCCCCAATATTCAGCAAGTTAAAATGGAAATAAGAAAATATAGTACAAATTATATGAACAGACTTAGCAATCATCACAATATTCTTGCAATAAGAAGTGATAAATTTAAAAAGACCGCACATATCAGATCTCCCTTGTCAATTTTAAAATAAATAGAAAATTTTTCAATTAATAAACCTTAGTATTTAGACTGACATATTTAAATAATTATCTATATGTACTCTCTCTTAATAGTTAAAATTTTATACATGAAAATATATTGATTTGTTAAGTTCAAAAGAACTTAATTTTTTTTTTTTTTTTGGCGTGTGAGGTAGGGTTGAAAATACCTTTGCACTTACAGAGACCGTCGTCATCTGGGTCGAGTGGTGTTGCCACTAAAAAATTCCCTCCTCCTCCTCTGGGTAGATTACTCCCCGGGACCGCTTTCCGCATTACTTCGGGAAGGCCCAGAGCCACGTCCCAATCAGGACCACTCTCACTCATTAACTTAACATTAACTTTGTCCAATTTTAGTATTAAGAGAATTATATTTTGATGTAAATATATTGCAAATAAACAGGAATTAAAAAAATCATAGCTGCCTTATTAAACCAAAATTTCACAAGGTATTTAATCATGCAGCGTTTATTCATATTTTGTTTTTTTTTTTTTTTTGCGTGTACAAGTACAAGTTTTTAAATTATTTTCAAAGAATGAAAACTGTAAATTGCTAGAATTTGAGTTTGCAAGCATTAAATAAATATGCAAATATCATATCGAGCCTTTGGTGCAATACCGCAGTAACTCAAAATTTGAATTTTTGAGCTGGGTATGCAGAAATGATCTTTGGGGAATTATCTGTCAAAAGGAAAAAAGATAATGGTTCTATCTCTAACTGTTCAGATTCTACAGCTACAAATGTCTTTATTGCCTCCAGCTATTAGCAACAATATTTATTTGCAATAATGAAATATTTCCTTTATGACAAGAAATTTTTCAAAACAGAAAACATTACAAAACATGCCTCTTTATTTAAAAACTTGTAAAAAATATAACTTTAGTAAACGAAAATACTATCAAAAAGATGGCTCAAAACTTCAAATGCATTTTGCTCAGTTCACGATTTTTTGAATTACGACGGTATTGCACCAAAGGCTCGATATGATGTGGCAACTCAATACAACTTTGAATGGAAAAATTTAACCTATTGGTAACTCAGTTAAATTTGGTCCAGACAACATGTTAAATTTAACCAATTCCAGCTGACAGTCGTTCGTAAAAAGATATTTTGTCTCTCTCTCAAAAAAGGAGACTTTAAACTACAAACAAAGGAACCCAGTGAAATTTTTGCTACATACATCTTCGATTTGAGACCAATGACAATGTAAGCAAGACCCATCCAATGTCTGTATACAATTTCTATTTACATTTACACAGCCATGGCCTAGGCTGTAAGATTTATCCAACACAATATACATTGTAAGCGAACGTTGGATGGGTCCAACTATTATGGTGAATTCGGAGTGCAATAAGATGTATCTGAATGCCATTGATCTTGGAATGAATTTTAACTATTGCATAATTAAATTAGGAACTTTATTTTTTTCAATATTTTGTAATTTCGGAATTTTGTTTCAAACGTTCACTTTCTATTTTCTTTAGTCTTCTTAAATTTCTTTTACTAAATCCACTCATTTTATTGTTTACAACAAATAAAAATACAAAACATACATACATATGTATATAAATTAACACATAAATAAAAATAAAACAGTCACTTACCTTTTTTAATTATTTTTATTTAATAATTTATAACAATATTACCACAAAAAATGCCGCTAACACTTCACTTTAAAAACACTTATGAACTTGATACAAATTTTACTTTGGAATAATAATAAAAATGAAAAAGAAAGAATAACGGAAAAATTACTTCAGAAAAAAGAACAAAATTCATAATTAAAACGAAATGACAATAAGATACATTACAAAGCCATCCAATCAGATGGTAATGCGATGCAAAATTTTTATTTGTGTTTGTTTTGATCTTCATTTCTAATAAACATTTAACTTTACAATTGGATGGGAAAAAGACAAATCCAAATCAGATGCGAGTTGTAAGTGCTTAACTATTTTCGTTTTATTTTCCCTATTGACATAATATTATACAATCGGATGGCTTTCAGTTTGTAATGAGTAACCGGACTGCTGGGAAAACGTGTCCAGACAAAAGTTTTGTTCGGAACGAAAGGGAGATAATCTAGCTTTACAATGTATAAAATATGACATTTTAAAATCAGTGATGTTAGTTAAACTATACTTCATACTCTGAAGGTTACTATGATTTATAAACGGATATTCGAATATTTATTTATTTTAAGAGTTAATTTTTCATTTCCTTTGTAACACATGTAAATCGTACTTCGAGACCTGCTAACATATTTGAAGTTCTTTTAACTTATTGTGCACTGTATACAATTCCGCCTACGTCGTAAGGTTGAACAACTGTACAACGTGTTGTGGGCGCTTGCTTGCTGCCGTGAGTTTATTTATTGCAAAAATGTGAACGAAATAAAAGTTTGCTGTTTCAGCAGCAGCAGCAGCAACAACAAATACGGAAATGTTTCAATTTTCTCAGATTCTTATTTGAGAATGGAATGGCGAATTTTAGGTTTTATTACGTCCCACTGTACTAGCTTTTCTGTTCTAAGAAGTTTTGTTTTTAATTAAAACAAAAATTCCCAAAAATTTTTTTTTCAAATAGCCTTTGATCTTTGAAAATAATTGTAATAAGAAGGCAGAATGTTACTTTTTATTTAATTTTTTATTTCTTTTGTATAATTGCCGTACATTTAAATTTTAAAGGCCTTAAAATTGTGGCTTTGAACTTTTTTTTTTTGCGAAAAATCATGTACATAACGAAAAATAATCATTCACTACTGAATACAAGCAATAAAATCAGTTCAGTTTTTTATGGTTGCTACGAAAAAAATTTCCTACCAGAAAATCTAAAAGAAAACAAAATATATAAAACTCGAAGCGGAAGTTAGCATTACGCGGAAGTGCACTAATGTGCTCTCAATTATTTAATTTGGCTTGTACTCCTTGTGTAGTCAGTTCACGGCACAAAATTTGAATGGAGGTTATCTAGACAAATACATCTGCATATAAGGCGGAATGTATAGCAACTTACGTAAAGACCATAAGATTCGTTTGACTTTGAATGTGTGTGTGTATGTGTGTGGGGTAGTATGTACGAGTATTTGTTCTTAACATTCGTACAACGTACATGAACATGTGCGAACCTCTGCAGACTTTTATGTTCGTTTCTCACATCTTTATGATTCTTGTGTTTTTTTTTTTTAAGTAGCAGAACATGATTATTTTTTCTTTCTTCTTATTCTCATGCAAAGAAAAATGAAATGGAACATCAATTGGAAGAATTTGACATTAAAATTACATGAGAAATTATATCTTAAAAAGTTGATTGGCTTTAATGTTCTCACGTGTGTGTTCTGCGGAGTTTTTCAATAGAAAATTTTCAAATTTTTGCTACCTCTTCCGCTGCACGTTTAATATTTATTTATTTTGATTTCTAGGAAAAAAAATATTAAATTGTTGAGTGCATTAGACAGGCGGGGAGATTAAAAATAACAATTATGATCGTTAGGTAGTTTCTCGTAAATTGATTGAGATGTTCAAATATTCGTTTTTGTGTTCTTGACATAACTTTAGTTAATATTCAAGTAACTATTCTTTCATTCATTCAACGTTAGCCAAATTAATTACTATTAAATATCTATGTTTCTTATATGGTTTTGGCTGGAAATGAAAAATGTGAACATAGACCAGCTAAACAGTATAACCAAACACAGATAAATTTTAGTTAATAATTTAAAACTCATTGCTGAATATTAAAAATTTAAAACTTTCTCATAAGACGAATAATTTTTCTTCCATTTGCTTTCAGAGTGAACTGTATCAGTTACATTAACTTCCAGGTGAGCAATTTCATGTACAATTTTTAAATTTTGTAAAAAACAGTTGGTATTTAATTGATTTGAATTAAAGATTTAATGTATAATAAAAATGTGTGCATATATACAGAGAAAGCTCCCTTTAGCTAACAATCAATATCTACAAATTGTTATTTTTTGTGTGGAAAAGATAGTGAAGATAGAATAAAGGACACAGAGCGTTATTCTTGAACTACGCTGCAGTTGAGCGTTTTTTTTTTTTTGCAGAATTCGTAAAATAGTATTGCTGCATCTATAGTGTTATGGTGATGCATCAAGTTTTAAACTGAAGGAAAGTCATTTTCTTTCGACGACTTTCTTAATACTCAAATACAGATAAAAGAGTACGCTGTTTTTGCACACACAATAGAAAAATGTTTGCTCTAACAGAGTCTTAATCAGAGGATCGTCAGCTAGCAGAGTCTACCGTTGCGATAACTACTCACCCTGCAGCATCATAGTTCTTTCATGTGGATATTCGATGTAAATTTAACTCATTAGTGCGCAATTAGGCCAGTGAGGCGTTGATAAGATGAATCAGTTATTTAGAGTCTACCGCTCGCAAATCAGACAAAAGAAATGGCTGTGGGCCAATATTGCATATCTCCTTGAAACCTCACTTCTCAAACATGGATGCTGATGAAGAAGTTACTTCCGAATCATCTGATATGTATATGCCTGGCTGCTTATTTTTCACCAAAATCCTACTTGAAACGTATGGTACCCCATGTATATAAAAGTTTCGCGCACGCGCTTTAACAAAATGACGACAAATACACGATATGATGCCAGAAACTACCTTATATTCCAAAACTGATAAACGATGTGGACATTGCGAAGTAAAACAAACTTCATTTGCAACAAATTTGAAAACGGGGCAGTGTGAAATAACGCCCCAGAATATAAGGTCCCGAAATAGAAATCAAGTAAAGGCCCAAACATGCGGTCATTTTTCATTATGAAAAAATACCTGAAAATCTTTAACGAAATATCGCCCAAAAATAATAATAATATGACCCCAATATGCCAATAGTTAGAGAATTGGAGTTGTTGATCAATAATGATGGAACATATGGAAAAAGTAAAAAGAATATACATGTAAATCTGTAAATAATATCAAATAAGTTTCTTTTGACTTTTTTTTTAGCCAAAGCCAATAAAAGCATTAGTAATATTTTGTGGGTCCTTCTTTCATTTTGTAAAATTAAAAATATGATCCCAATTAAAAAATTAAAGAAACCCCCAAAAAGATACAAAAACGCTCCAAAAATTTCGTGTTTTCGAGTTCAGTGTTGACTGTCTGAGCTTTTTTTCCCCAGAAAAAGGCTTCATGCCAAAGAATTCTTTAAAAATTAACTTCTTCCCGTACCTACTGCGCAGTGTCCCTTATAAGGGACGGTCCATAAATCCAAAACTATACGTTTTTTGCATTAAATATTTTTAAAACGAATTAATCACATCATTTTTATTAGTAATGGCTGAAAATTATTTAAGGAAAGTGACCAGGGAACTTCTGCCACTAATGGGTTAAAACAAATTTGAAAAATTCTGTCCTTCTATAGAGACGTCAGTTCAAAGGGTCTGACCGCCAACATAACTTTCACTGTATTCCATAATTAAATGTCTGTGAGTTTTTATATTTTTTTTTTATCAATGCGTAAGAAAGAAATTGTAAAATTATCAAACTGTTTTATTATTCTTTTTATTATTTTCGTGAAATATTTTTAAGTGGAATATTTTTTGTTTCATATCTTAACAAAACTTAATGGCACATTTAAATAGATTATCATATGTATCCTCACAATATTCCACTGAATATATGTAAATACCAAACGAATTGAATTATTTTAAGGTTAAATTTTTGTTTAAACAACAACAACAACAACAACAACAATAAAAAGAGAGAGAGAGAGAACTTCCTTTAGCACCGAGTAAATATTTGCTGGCATTTTTCTTCATACTGTTTTAATTGCTTATTTAACGCTTTTGCATTTAAACCGTAAACAACTGCTAATTGCAATTTATTGTACTGCTGCACTTATGGTAGCAACATACGTTAATACTCAGCCATACTTATATGCTTGAATTTTCAAAATACACACATCTAGTATATCCTTACCTTAATAGATAACGGCACTACTAAATAAAGGAGAAACACATACACATTTAAGTTTTGTAGTCGCTGTTATTTATTCAGGTTTTTTTTTTATGTATTGAATTCCCTAAGCAATGCTTAGTCGGAGCACAGTAGCTTTTTTCATCAAGGCTTTATTATTAAGGTATTGTTTAGATAGATGTGTGTGCATTGAAATGTGCAAAATACTCGATTGGAAGAAAACAATTTTTTAAGGTAACGATATACAGCTGGGCGTCAATTTATGGCTTAATTGAAAAGAAAAATTTAAGCATAATAATAATTGCTTTAATTATAACGACATCACTTAAAATAATCTATTTTCAATATTTAAATTTGTCTGCTGAACAGCTTTTTTTCGTTTATGCTCGACATGCATTTCTTAACCATTTCCCCATTTCACCGATTTTGTTTGATGCCGAATAGTTTTTCACAGAATGGGGAATTTCCCAGCTTTAAAATAAAAAACATATTTCTTTCATTCTTCTAAGAAGCATAAGGCTCTAGCTTTGCTTTAACGAAATTTTTTAGTGGTAGGGATCGAGAACTAAAGGGGTAGCGATAGCTGAAGTAGTCTGCACGTTGACTGGAAAAGCAGAATGGTCCTGGGTTCGAGCCCAGTTTTGGATTTTTCGCATTTTTCACATTTTTTCTGAATGTTTTTATCCGAATGTTTCAGTATGAAATAATTAGTCACAGTACCGGCTTCAGCTGATACCAGCCAACAGGCACGTCAGAGCCGCCTCCTTCGTCGATATTGTGTAGCATAGACGAAGTAAAATTATTACTAAAAATGACTACCAATCACCATATTCACTAGATTTGGCTCCCTGTGACTTTTTCCGATTCCTAAAAGTGAAAGGAAAGCGTTTTGCCACTATTGATTAGATAAAATCAAAATCGAAGAACGAGCTGATGGCCATACTGAAAAGCGTTCAGAAGTGCTTCGAGGATTTGAAGAAGCGCTGGCATAAGTGCATTATATCTGAGTGGGATTACTTTGGAGGGGACAAAATGGATATTTTTCAAAAAAAATTCTAAATTCACCTTTTTTTTTGAACAGACCTCGTACAGTATTAAAGAAGAAACATAAAAGTACTAATAAGTTCTGCTACGTACACGTGTGTGTGTGTGCGTTTGTATGCATGGTAAAATTAATGTTGAAAAATGTTGAAATTATGTTGCCGCTTTTAATTTGCTGGAAAAGTTCGCATGCGATTTTTTTTGCATTTGTGTGCTTGTGTGTTTATTAATGGTTGCGGTTTTGAGGTAAAACTCCAAATAAATAAAGTACATCAACATTTCAAACCGCATATACCTGCACACATGCACATAAATAATGCAGACGCTCATGATGGCGCTGATGATAATGATGATGATGTCGTTGTTGATATTTTTGGTTTTTCTTTACCGTCAACGCTACGAAAGTACAAACCACATTTATTCAGCCAAAGCATTGAAGAGTTTCAAACGATCTCCATTTGAACTGTAAAGTCTTTATTTACGTACGATTTATTAGGCACTTTGTATCTCAAGCAATCGTTTTAAGAGGCTACAAAATTTATTGCTATTGTATTCTTAGCGAACGTGAGTGATGTGTATTCTCAGGACTGGTTGAGTGAAAGTACAGCATTTTGGCTGCCAGTTGCAATCGATATTACGGTTATAAATTTAAGTACATTTTAGGTATTTTATATTGTAGCATTTTGCCAAACAAATGACTGTATTACATCTAAATACTGCTATTAACTGGTGCTTTTTAAAAATGTAAATTTTAGTGCAGAATAGATATTTTTTTTGTTATTGTTTTTATTCAAAGTTGGTGCATTTTTAAAATAGTTTTATTCAAAGCGAAAACTACACCATTCCTTATTGTTTAGAGACAATAAAAAATTTTTTAATGTTAGAAAAACGTCTTTAGTATTCATTTTCATGGATATTTTTTGACAAGTACTTAACACGTATGAAACCAAAGAAAAATGAAAATTTAAAAATTTTAATTAAAACTGGGAGAATAAAACAGGGAGTGTTACCAAATACGTACTGCAACGGTAGGCGTGATAAAATTTCATAAAAAGAAATCAATAAATTTTGGTTTTTTAATTTTAATGGATTGAAATAGCATTCCAAAGCATATTAAGAAGATATGCGCTTTTTATTTTTATTTTATTTTTTTGATTTATTTATTTATTTGAAGGGTTGTATAAAGCGTTATTAAATGAAATTTAATTTCATTTATTCACTTAAAGTTGGTATATTCTCTAACAAAACATACGTTTCGTAAGCAAACTACTAGACAATAAATGGTTATTTAGTTTGCAATATTAAATGCAGGGTGACTGATGAAAGAAAACTTGATAACTTTTTTTGTAATGAATGAAAATTATTCAATCGTTTTCATTTGAAAGCCCATTCAACGGTGAAGATGGTTAAAAATAAAACTTAAATCTTATACTATGCTGTTATTACGCGTCTTATTAATTTTTATAGTATAGTGCAGCCGTCTTATAATTGAAAAAAATTATTTTATTGAAAAACATATTTCAAGTCTTTAACCCATTTGGACCCAAACAAAAACCACCGGGAAAAAATTTAATTTTTTTTATTTTAATATAAAATTCAACACAAATAACTGAAATAATAAAAAAAAAAAATGGTTTTTCGGGAAATTAAAGGGGTGTACCCAAACTGGCACAATGGTCATTTATGTGTGAAAAATTGAGCAACAATTTTTTTGAACGCAAAGTGTTTTTTTGCATTTTCTACATCCCCAACGGCTTCTGTTGTGGCAAATAACACAGCGCACGCGATTTGGCAGCTTCTCAGGTACGTGATCAAAGCCGTCTAATCGTCAGCCATCAACACTTTATGATGAGGGGCGAGCAGAAAATTTTTGGGGCAATTGATTTAGATAAAATCTGGCTATATTTCTGCGAAATAACAACTGATCCATGCCATTTTCAGTACAACTTATATGTAGCCGCCATGCATTTGATATGCATTTGAATAATGCCCGCCACCATTTTTTGCCATGTATTCCAATTCTATACAATGAAATCGACTGGTCCAGCTCATCGACTCCACGCATGCCCTTGTTGTAATTTATATATTTGCACTGCCACGTAAATGTATGTATTTCTAAAGCAATTCATGGAATTGTTTTGTTATTGTTATCCGTTTGTAGAAATGTGACATTTAGTACATTTCTGTCCATTGTGTCCAAATTTGGCACAGCAATATTTCGATTGCTCTAAAAACGTATGAATTTAGTTTATCACATTGACAGAACTTTTAAATGATTTTCTAAATATTGAATTTATTATAAAATATGTAATTATGACGACATACATCCTGCATAAAAAATAATCACCAGAAAACTTTACCCACCTCGACATGTAGATTTATGACAAATTTCAAGAGATTTTTTCTACTTAGTCACATAGTGCAATAATTTTTTTTGGACATTGTATTTAATAACTGAACTTTCAGCTAATCAATTCCAAATTGGCACAGCGGTTTAAGTCAAATAAATTTCTTTGCAAAATAATACAAAAAAAAAAAAAAATAAGTCTCATTTGATATACGAGTAGTACTGATGAGCAATAAAACAAGCCTTCTTTTGAATTTTATGTCGTCATAAGAAATCACTTTATATTTTGTAAGCACTTTATTCGCTATCAAAATTCTCTGTTCTTGTTCAAAGGGCGAAGTTTAAGGAAAATTACAATTTTGTACGTTGCACTGGCTGTACCAAAATAACTGAATGCATGTACTTACGAATTAAGTATATTAGATCTTAATATTAACTCAAATCATAAATTATGCGCAAAATATACGAAGAGAAAATCAATAATAATATTATGTTTGTTAATTATTACCATACAATTACAACAGCACAATGGTATGCCAGTACCGTTTAAAATCGATACAGAACATTTCTGTTTCAAACAAAAACCAATAATACAATTGTGAGGACAATTCTGTCACGCGTAATGCGTACGTAAGAATCATTAAAGTTCAAAAATGTCTCCACAGCGAACACGCGATGCTCACTCGACCACTGCTATATCATGGCTGACAAATCCGCACAATCGATAATTCCAACGGCTCCACTCTCCCTCCGCACCGTTTATGACTTTTTGAAATATTCGCATTTAAAAATATAAATTTTGTCACCAGACACCCTGTAGCATAGCTATAGTGGAAATTTATTAATAACCTTGAATATATATATTTTCGAAATGAAATCATAACTTTTCTAAATCATCGACAACTATTTCATGACACATGGTTATATTTTTCTCTTACTATTTCAAGTTCAATATTTTAGAGCTAATCAATTCTTTTTAATGAAATATTTCCAATAAAAAAAAAAAAATACGTAATTTACTGTTTGTCTTATTAAATTTGCTTCCGAAATACACAAGCAAATGACACAGAATATATTTTACTGTTTGCCTTTCAGTGGTTTTTAAACTCAATTGTAAATAGAGCGGTTATTGCCTTGGTTTAAGTTTGTGTTTTTGGTTCCGGTTAGTACCCCTAAATGCATGCTTTTATCCATGCGAAACTTAATTTACGAATGTGGGTTGATTTATACACATTCGTGTATTGGTTTGTTTCAATTTGTTTTGGTGTGTTCCTGAGAAATAGTAAATACCGGATTTGAAATACTCGTTGGAGTTAATAATAGACGATGATTTTTTTTCGTTGTTTGTGTTTCGTTGATCAATACAAAATTTAGTTTCCTGAAATATTTTTTCTTTAAATTTTTACTTATTGAATTTTTTTTAAATCTATTCTATTTTACGGGTTTTATATCCTGTGAAATTTGTGCACAATTTAGAAATTCATAAAAGTTTTAGCTTATTGCATTAAAGTTGTTAAATATGTAATGTTTGCTTCTTATAAAATGCTCATAATTGGTATTTGACAAATTTCTATGGAATAATAGTCAAATAAGCATTCAATATCAATATACATATAAATGTATAATTTATAAAAAAATAGAGCGTTACATGACATAAAAAAATTAACATATTGTGATTGTAATTCTATCTAAGTGCTTGTTTTGTAAACATTATATGTAAACTTATAACTTATTTTTATAAGTGCTGCAAGACCAAAAAATATGTATAATGCGGATTTAAAAACCCAAAAAGAAGTTTAATTACAAAAAAAAAATTTATTATTTGCAACAAATTTCAAATTGAAATTTCAGTTGTACTTAATGATACTAAACTAACTAATAAATTAAGGATTTACTTAAATTACAATAAAAAAAAATAAATTTTTTATTGCAAATGTCTGAAGGTATAACAGATATCCTTTTCTTAATATAATTGGAAAACTAAATTAAAACGAAAGGAACAGAACAGAAGATTTTTTTACGTTACATTTTGAAGAATTTTATTTGTGAAAAAATTCAAGGAAATAGTCATACTTTGCTACTAATAAAAGTGTACCATACATTAACTATTGTAATATATTTAATTTATTTTAAGCGATAAAGAGTAACAGGGGAATACATAACCAGCCGATTTATTGCAGAAAAAAATTTCTATTCTGAAAATGCGTTTCTAATTTACACACACTTTAAAAGAAAACACTATAAATTGCTGTTTCTCTAATTTTTGGGGAAAATGGTATTTATTGATGATTGATTGATGTTGCAAAGCATCGCATTAAATTATTACATTTTGGAAATATTATTTTAAATAAATAAAAAAAGTAAAAAAAATTCAAAATTAAATATTATAAAATATATATTAAAAAATGTCTACAAATGTGTAAATATTATAGTTTTATGCAAGCAAAAATTACAAAGCGTGGCAGCACTGCTTTTGTTTGTTTTTAATAATATAGAAAAGAAAACGGGAACTTTAAACTAATTTTGTTTGAGGGAAACAAGAGAATAGGTTAATGAAATGAAATGAATGAACACATGGGCTAAATGGATCTTATTTATTTTGTATAACAACCCTCTAATAAACAGCTTTTATAATTTCAGCTTAGCAAAAAAAAATATTAGTCCCTTTCCTATTTTTATTCGAACTTTATTAGATTTTTTAATTATATTTCTTATTTGAGCGATGGTCTTTTTTTTATGAAAAAAGTATTTTTAATTATTTATTTTCAATATTTCACTACCAAATAGGTAGCATCGTCAGGAATTATTATTTCTGAAATATTGAAAATAAATAATAAAGAAAAAAAATAATAAAGAAAAAAAAATAATAAAAAAAAAAAAAAAAATAATAAATAAAAAAAAAAAAAAATAAAGAAAAAAAATAAAAAAAAAAAAAAAAAAAAATAAAAAAATTTTTTTATTATAAACAAAAACCAATTTTCTTGAAGAAGCTACACAAAGGAGTAGCGAAATATTGAAATAAATATAAAATATAAAAAAAGACCTTAGGCTTAAAATAATTAGTGTTATTAATAAAAATACTTTTTTTATAAAAAAAAGACCATCGCTCAATATATAAATATAGAAGAAATATAATTAAAAAAAAAAAAAATATTTTTTTTTGCAGCTTTATGAAGGCACTGAAAGTAATTTTAAATTATATACGAAAATTTTTCATGATTTTAAAATGTTACGGGTTATTAAAAGTTGTATAAATTTACTTCTCATAGTTTGTGAACGTGGCACGTTTAATGTTTAAAATCATGTTAAGCATTTTTATTTATTTATTTTTTTTTTTTTTTTTGTAATCTTCAGCTATTCAAACATAAGAATAATAATCCACATACACTCTGATTCCTGATTTTAGTATATCAATTTGCTACATATGAATTTTATGCAAATAAGCAACGTACAAAATATTATTCGAATATTTTGATGCCACAAATTTAAACAAGTCGTGATTTACATGCTCAGACTCAAATTTCTTACTTTGCTTTTTTTTTGTGATTATTTTTCTTTATTTATTTTAGTCTTAAATATTTTTGCAGATAAACACATCTTTACAAATTCATTTATTTAAAATATGGAATACAAAACAAACATCAAGTATGTTTTATTGTATTATTTTTTTTTTGCTTACAATGAAAATTACAACAAGCCCAACAATTCCCAAGCCGAAAGCAATACAATACAAAACAAATGAAAATGTTTTTTCTTATAATACGGTTTGGATTTAAATGTTTGGAGCAAGATTATGCCTGATGTGATGAGGTTGTTTACATTGCTTTTGTTTATAGAGTTCTGGTTTCAATTTTGAAGGCTTTTGTTTTTCTTTTCCTTTTTTGTTTTTGTTTGCCTTGTTTTTATAAATTCATGGATTTTTTTTCATGCCGGTTTGGTATTGAATTAAGACGAAGATTTATTGGCAGAGCTAAAAGTTTCACTGATTGCATGTCAAAAGAAACAAATGAAATATGTTTCATTTATGTTCTACTTATGAGATTTACAAAGATAAATATGCGGTCACAATGTGGGTAAAAATGTGTCAACGTGCTGTTGTTTGTTGGATATATATATGTATGTATGTATTAGTTTTGAAAGAAACTTTGCAGTTTTCGCTTTATAGTGGCAAATATATATGTATGTTTCTTTATGCAGTACGTGTGAACACAATTATCAAGGTAATGCTGAGTTTTACGATAATAAGTGGATATTAGTTGCTCAACAGGTTTGATGGACTCAGACAAACGTTATGCTCCTTTTAGGCTGTCAGCATCAAAAGAAAAAATTCCCCATGCTTTATTTATTAATTTATTAAATATGGACTTGTTCCTAAATTAAACTAAAGGGTGGTTAAATTTCAAGGGCCGATGTTGATTTTGAATAAAACACAAACTATTTAGGAAATTATTGTAATTTTATTTTATTATGATATATTGGTATTACTCAATTATGTATGGAACAAAATATCGGCCAAATGGGCGCCGCGACCACGGCGGCACACCTCCATCCGATGGTCCAAATTTTCGATGACCCTGAGGCATAATGGAGGTTCTATGCCGTTAATGTGCCGAATTATCTCATCCTTTAGCTCTTGAATTGTTGCTGGCTTATCGACGTACACCTTTTCTTTCAAATAACCCCAAAGAAAAAAGTCCAACGGTGTCAAGTCACATGATCTTGGCGGCCAATTGACATCGCCATTACGTGAGATAACACGGCCATTGAATTTGTTGCGCAAAAGAGCCATTGTTTCGTTAGCTGTGTGGCAAGTGGCACCGTCCTGCTGAAACCACATATCGTCCACATCCATATCTTCCAATTCGGGCCATAAAAAGTTCGTTATCATCTCACGATAGCGAACACCATTCACAGTAACTGCCTGACCGGCCTCATTTTGGAAAAAATACGGCCCGATGATGCCGCCAGCCCATAAACCGCACCAAACAGTCACTCTTTGTGGGTGCATTGGTTTTTCGACAATCACTTTTGGATTCTCATTCGCCCAAATGCGGCAATTCTGTTTATTGACGAATCCACTGAGGTGAAAATGTGCCTCATCACTGAAGATGATTTTCTTCGAAAATTGATCATCCACTGTTGCCGTGGTCGCGGCGCCCATTTGGCCGATATTTTGTTCCATACATAATTGAGTAATACCAATATATCATAATAAAATAAAATTACAATAATTTCCTAAATAGTTTGTGTTTTATTCAAAATCAACATCGGCCCTTGAAATTTAACCACCCTTTACAATAGGATTTCAACAGAAATTTAAATTATGGCCTGGAATAGAGGGTGCTTGGAACACACGTTCACTGGGAATGAGTAAGAGGATTCTGATAAGAGCTTAAACTAGTCACTGCTTAATGAGATTAGATAGTCAGCAAATAGGAAGAAGGGTCTCCGATCCTTGCGAACTGTGCGAGAAGAATGATTAACTCACTTTCGGTTATTGTCTTAGGCCGCAACTCGGCAGACTTAAGTAGCTCGCCAGCAGGTTTCAGTTTGTGTCGACAGCACCCTGTGGGGCTTAATCCAACAGTATTCTTAACACCGACTTAGTCATAGCCATACATGCCTATGATATACACTTTGCTAAGGTTTTTTGGGCTGTCTGAACGCGGTGTCACATCAGATAGTTTGCCGTTATGGTTTTTAACAGGCAGGCTTCCATTTGACCATAAAGTAAGGCGAGACAGAGTACCCATGGAAACTTCCACCTCCACAAACCACAATATGCTGCGTTTCAAGTCACATGTAAAAAAAATGACGATATGTGCCGAACAAACCAATAACTATTCTTACCGAGTGACTTTAAGCACAGCCACAATGTATCCAAGCCGCAGTAACAGTAACACAAATCCAACCCTTTGGGGTGAACACGAAGTATCCTCCGACCAAGTCTTCGACTTAAAGACCTAGTCACATCAGTAATCAGGCTTTAAACCCGTGGAGAGCCGGAAGGGCATGGTCCACTAAGCTCTAAGCAGAGCTCAGGGATGGTATATCAGTCATTAAAGCCGTACTCAGTACGAAGTCATGCAGGCAATCCGGTTGCCCATAGAGCCAGACTAAACGAGGGCTAAGCAGCCAAAGAACGTAAAATAATCCAAGTCAGATCTCTGGTGTGATCTCGAAGAATCGCCTCTTTTGCCATCATCAAACCCAGGGAGGTTCAAGGCGATGCATCGCTTTCCCTATTCATATTTGTTGACCATTAGGTAAATATCGTATGTCGTAAGTCAAATACTATGGGATACATTCAACATTTTTGAGAACGATAGAGAATTCTCTGAGTTGTATGAAGATCCCCTACTGTGACCCTAAAGCCTTCCTACATTAGCCGTTAGTGTTACTAACATTTCTAGTGGGCACCACGGAGAGGTGTAGAATAGACACATCTATAACTCTGTCTCCATTAGATGACGAATTATTGACAGATTAGCAATCAGATATTCTCGTATAGATACTCTATCATATTGTTCTTCGATTCTGAATACCTCTCTACTCAGACCCTGAGTAGTGCTGGCACACCACCATTCTAAAGCTAATCTAATGTAAGCCCAGTCTCACTGTGAGAATTTGATGATCCTACTAATCTATATGGAACTCACCGAGACCTGTGATGGTATTGGTGATAAAGATGAAGAGGAGGATTTCGATTACGTCGATAGATGCGCTGATAAGAATTTATTTCCCACCATTATTGACGAAAAATGAGTAGAATAGTGGGATCGATTATGGTATATTAGGCTAGGTGTTTTTAAAAATAATTAATAAATGAAATGAGATGTAAAAAGAAATCGTGAAAAAAATTTACAGAAGTCTGCGCTACAGCAAGCAATACTTCATCTCACAAAAAGCAGCGCCTGTATATAAGGACAGATAGGAAAATTATAAGAGCATTCGTTTTTTCATTGTTCGGTTTTTTAAAATAGGGGCACACGATTCGAATCAAAATTTTATACAAAATTTTATTAAAATGTATAGGAATTTTGTTCGATACCGAACGCCGTAATTTGTCCCCAGGAGTTTTTATTTTGGTTTTATTACTTCCATATTATGAATTATATTATTGTTTTTATTAATTAAGAACCAACAAGCAAATTGTTTAATCATAAATTTGACAGAAAAAACAAAATTAAATGAAGCGTTTCAGACAAATGTTGAACAGTACGGAAAATTTACGTGTCGTTAGTATTATAAACGTATTATAAAAGAACGTTAGAATTCTGCGGCTAATAGTCCAATAGATGGAATTTTAACCTGCAATAGCTGTGTAAATTTTTAAATAAAAAAATTAAATTTATAAATTTATTTTAGGCACATAACATTGTGTTTGTTGGGTTATTGCAATGAAAGTACACATTTGTTAATTTTATATGCTGTAATAATTACAAATAAATACACACAAATAGACAATTTGTTGTCGTTGTGTCATATTAATCCAACAGCAGCCATAAAAATAAACTCACCCCATCGTTCAATTAAAACACGAAAAGTAACAGGTTTACAAATACTAATTAAATGTGAATGTTTGTGTGGTGATATACACCTGACCACAGCATTCGTTAATAATATTGATTTCACATGTCGAGCACATATTTGTGCAACTGTGGAAGGTGAAAGGAAGCATTACTTTTTAGAGCTTAGCCGTCGATAATTTTAGTTTTTAATATCAGTGGCGTATCGTTAGTAGAATCTAAAGCGAACATATTTAGTGAAAATATTAATTATTTATACATATTTAACTCGTATATATGTACATTTAGTTGGTGCTTACACCGCCTCATCAGTAGATCTTCAACAAAATTTTTTAAAAAGCTAAAATTGTCTCATGTTTAAACAAAAACTTTCATAAAATATTTGAGAATAGCGAAAATAAAAATTTGGAAAAACCAAGCAGCCGCCGCAAAAATTAGTTTATGCAACAAGTATTTTTTTATTGTTATTAGTTTTAAATCTCTTAAATGTTTCTAAACCATTTCTTTTACAATTAGTCACGGCATTGGGTGACAATAATTGTAACTAAAAGGCAATGAAAAATTAAATCTCAATATAAGTTAACTTATTATGTTTTCTTTTTTTTAATTCTTTGCTTTATTTCTTTTTTTTAAAAAAGAACTTTTTCGTTAAAAAATCAAATTTTTACTAATACAAAAAAGGACGATTTTAATTGTGAGTCACACCTTAACGTCAAGTTTTTTGCCCAACTTAAATTGACATTTCTTTGTTTCAGTATTTGACAAATTCAACGCTGGAGAGGTACACAATTGAGCAGCGCGTTAAAATTTTTGAAGCCTTTTACGAAAATGGGCGTTCGAATCAAAATGCATTTCGTGTACTTCGGGAATTTTTTGGTCAGCATAATCGAACAAATGCGTGCATAATATACAGAATTGAGAGCAAATTTCAGCAAACCGGGTCTGTAAAAAATGTGAAAACATCTGTGCATGCTATTTAGTGGGGTTTATGGGCTGGCGGCGTCATCGTGGCGTACTTCTAAGAAAATGAGGTCGGTCAAGCAAATACCGTGAATGCTGTTTGCTATCGCGACATGATAATGGACTTCTTGTGACTAGAAAATGAAGATATGTTCCTGGACAAGACGTTGTTCCACCAGGATGGTACCACTTGCCACACAGCTAACGAAACAATGTGTTTTTTGTGCGAGAAATTCTATGGCTGTGTTATTTCACATCGTGGCGATGTTAATTGACCGTCACGATCATGTGATTTGACACCGTTGGATTCCATCTTTCATATTTAAAGGAGAAAGTATATATCAGTAAGTTAAGTACAATTCTAGAGCTGAAGAATGAGATAATTCGGCATATTAAACTTCAATTATGTCTCAGAGTCTTTGAAAATATCGACCATCGGAAGTATGCCACCGAAGTTGTGGCGAGTTTTTGGCCAATATCTTTTTTCACACATTATTGTCATAGAAGCTTCTATCATAATAAAAAGCTCTTTGTTTATTCACAATTAACATCGTTTATTTTAGTTGGACCACCCCACAGCAACATTTTTGTAAAATTTCTAACAATTTTCCTTTAAAAAAATTTCATTTGAATAGATTCTCTAGTCAATTAATTTATATTTGAAATTAAATAAATAAATAAGTATAATTAAAATGAGTGCGCTTATGTATATCAGCAAAAATTAGTTGCCTACTTTTTTGGATTTCTTTCGATAATATATTTATAATTTTACCACTGATGAGATGCTATTCCATTTTTGCGGTTATCAAATATCGTGTACAGTTTTGTGTGTGTTTTTATTTTTATTCGACCATTGATGGTTATTTAACCGCACTTAAAAGCATTTTACTTTCATATTTATGCGCCTGAATGTATGCAGAATTTTCGTTTTTACAAATCAACATAATAATTCGATGCAGAAATGTTATTACACTTGTTTCTACTAACAGATATTTATTTATTTCAATTAAAAAGGCAAATAACTTGACAAATTTATGTATATTGATAATAGTATTTAGTATTTACAGTGAGTAGCGAAACAGTGAACAGTTTTTTTTTATTCTTATTTGCAAAAGAAGACCCGGGAATTTTTTTTTAAAAAAATTTTATCAAAATAAAAATAAAAGAATCAAATGAATTGCGCATATAGACGAGCTAAATCATATAACAAACATAGATAAATAATAATAAAAAATTATAAAAATTCATCATTCACCCCCTTTTTAAGTTGAAACTATCGAGAAAAAAAAAACTCTTAAAATACTGAATGCGTATAAATAATGTTTTGAAATTCTTTTCATATTATCAGAGCAATATTTGAAACTGTGTCATTGGTGGAATGCCTAACACAGGTATTATCGCAGCCTTGTGCATGGACTTTAGTCTCTTAATGTGAAAGTATGGGTTCGGTTTCCCATCTCAACCCCTGGCATAGAGCCTACGTAGAGTTTGTGTTGTTTAAAAAAAAAGGACAAGATTTCATTTGTCACTCACAGTGTAGATATTAAATTAGCAAAAAAAAAACTAATATGTCTCTTAAATATTTGTTGCGGGGTCATCGGTTTCAAATAATAGTTTTAATTCTATTGCATGTGTAATTTAACAAATAATTTTCATTGTAAACGGTAGATTTTACATAAAAGTTATTTGATATACATAGTTTTGTTTTGTTTTTAATTATTTTCATCTGCAGCCGTTTATATTTGTTATAAAAGTTTTCATCAATTACAATAAATTAGACTGTATAAACATATTGATTGAATGTTGAGCTGACATTAAAACAAACAAAATTCCTTAGTAATTGCAATATATCAATATGAAAATGTTTAGGAAAATGGTTTTATATTTCATTGAATTTTTTTTTAAATATTTAAGAGAATTTTTACACAAAAGATAATGTATCGAGCAGAACATACCGTGTCAAAATATGTGACTACATGAGTGACGAGCAGAAAACTGAGGTTGGAGTACCACAAGGCTTAAAACTTGGGCCTATTCATAATGTGCCTACAGAATGTATGCCAAAGAAATGCTTAACTCTCTAAATGATAGCATTCCGTTTGCCTATGCAGATGACACTGCAATTGGTTTTTCTAGCGTAAACATTCAAAGTGCTGTAGAAAAGGAGCAGAATTAGCTTAATATATTAGCAAAATGGTGCCATGATTACCAATGCCAAAAAACGAAATTAATACATATAAGACCACTACATATATTGGACACAAACATCTTCAAAATATTTACCTAGAAATACCAACAACTGTAAAAAGCTGCAATACGCAAACTGAACAAGTGAAAATATACAAATACCTTGGAGTGTATGTAGACAACAACTTCAAATGGTATACTCATGTCGATTACCTGCCAAGGAAATTATGAAAATCCGCTTTTATGCTCCACCATCTGAGCAACTGTTCTCCATACAACGTCCCGAGGCAGGCTTATTTCTCTATTGCGCAATGCTACATGAGACATCGTATAGCTGTGTGGGAAAGTGCAACACATTGTACACAGCTGCAAAACACTCAAAAGCGTCTTTTAAAATTATTCTACAAGAGCCAGATTTATTATCCAACTAACAGCTCAGGAAATTGTATAAACAAGAATACTAACACCAACAACGACACGAACAATAATAATAACAGCAACGTGTGGGCTATACACGCCTTAAATAGAACTAATAATAATATCGTAGACAACAGTAACAACTATAACGTCAACAACATCAACTCTATCAATACTAAAAACCACGGTGGGATTATCTATAACACAATCAATAACAACAACGTAGTCAACAATATCAGCAACAACTCTAACCACCACATACGCGGTCTGCTCAAAAGAAAACGTGAATTTTGTTTTCTACGATTACAATGACGTGGTGCATCATGTGGTCTTGCCAATAGGTCGTACGTTTAATACGGAATACTACAAGGAAGTTATGCAACATTGGCATAAAGCAATACGGCTCAAACGATCGGATTTGTGGAGAAAAAATCATGGATTCTGCATCACGTTAAAGCACCAACTCACACATCAATGCTTTTGCGTGAATTTTTTTTTGGCAAAAAACAACACCCTAATCATGCCTTATTCACCAGGTTTGGCTCCCCGCCACTTTTCCTATTCGCAAAACTGAAGAGACTAATGAAAGCAAAGCGTTTTGCCACACTTGATGAGATAAAGTCAAAATCGAAGAACGAGCTCACGGCCATACCGAAGAATGCATTTCAAAAGTGATTCAAGGATTGGAAGAAATGCTCTAAATTAATGGCATTATATCTGAGGGGGATTACTTTGTAGGGACAAAATGGATATCGATGAAAGAATAAATACTTTTCAAAAAAATTCAAAATTCTCCTTTTCTTTTGAACAGACTCTATATACAGGCAATAGTATTGTAATCAGTAATTAAAATACAATCAACAATAATATAAACAACAACATCAATAGAAATTTAACCCTAGTCGGACTGAACAGGTACAATTGTACCTTTTTCGTTTTTAAATTTTAATAACTTTTTTTTCATAAACAACAGAAACCTGGGACATCGTAAAATATATATAAATAAATAAATTAAATTTAAAGTTTTAAATTTTCAGAGAAAAATCTTGAATTTTTGGCCATGATTTAGGCATTTTACTATCTTATACCCTTAAGAGACTGAATAGGTACAATTGTACCTTCATATATAATTTGTGAAGAAAGACTAAGATGGAAATAGAAAATACTTTTTATTATAATTATTTTATTATAAAACTTCACTCAATTATGTTACATGAAATGCATGTTGTATTCTGTAGCGAGTGTTCATCACAAACGGGTTTAACGCAAATCATGCATGATTTTCTGGTCTTACGTTGTTTTCGTCTTTCCCTTGTGCATACATAGCAACTTCCTACGACAGGAGAGGCTCCACGTCTCCCATAAGGCACTTTAAAACCAGCTTCTTGGCTTGGTACTGCCGCAATAGATTGACCTAAGACCATTTCTATAGCACCGCGAAGGAAATGTTTGCTAGTAATACATTTATTTTTACTGCATGCACAGTTGTTTTGAATGATATTTCAAAAACATTCTACGCTGGTCCTTTGTTTTATTTCCTGGATGGTGTTCTCTGTAAATAACGTAAGCTGATAAAACAGATACATCAATCATATTATAAAATACTGCAAGGGGCCAGAGTAATATATGTCGTTTCACATGTGACCACATTTCGTCCAGATCCTTTATACATTTCAACAAGGTGGAGTACAGTTTGCTCACCAATATTTTGTTGTCTTTGGCCATCTTTTGGCTTTCCATTATAAATTTGACCATGCAATGGGTAGGAATTGACTGCATCACAAGCCCAGAAAATTTTTATCCCATACTTATCTGGCTTAGTAGGTACATACTGTGTAATCCTGGTATGGCCTCTAAATGGAAATAATTGCTCGCCTTCCATAAATCAGTCAAATTATTTCTGTTATCTCTATGAACGCCAGCTGAGATAAGACTACCCAAAAATGCATCGAGTTCAGTTGCAGTGAAGGGCTGAAACTTTTTCTGAGATGGCTGTTCAGAGGAATTATGAAATACTTGTCCCAACTTATTATTGAAATTATCAAAAATTCTTTTAGCTTTCCGATTGCTCACTCTCAGTATAATATCACACATTTCCGGAGTTATAATAGACTTGAAAAGATCCTTTTCAGTCAGTAAGGAACTACTGATATAGGCCCACCTCTTTGCCGCAAAACGTGTGATGTGAATTTACTTTGGTAACTCTATATACTTAAATTTAACGTATATTCGGTTTGAAGTTGAATTTGAAATATGCAGTTAAATATTGTTACAATGTAAAAACCACTCATTTTAGTAATGAGTATTTTTACTTGTGATTCTAGGCGTACTTTTAATATAAATTATATAATACCTTTACTAACAAATGTCATATTTCTGTTGATAAATATATGAAGGTACAATTATACCTGTTCCGTCTTTTAACGGTGTAATATTCTTCCGTTCGACCAGGGTTAAACAAGACACACATTCCTATCAACAATAACAAATATAACTAATGCAAACAACAACAATAATTATAACGGCAACATGCAGAATAACAACAAAATGAGCATCTAAGTTAGGAATGTACCAAAAGAATTAAATTTTCTAAATATAAAAAATTTATATATGTATGTACATAAAACAACTCTGGCAATAGAATTCTGTAATGATTCCAGATTCTTAATAAACATTGATCATAACTATGGCACACGAGGAAGATTGTATTGTCGCTTCAAGATAACATGTTTTAAAAACAATTATGAAACGAACACCTAAAGTGTAACCTTATGAACAATATTCAACACGTTAACATTAAATATGCTGCAAATCACAAACAATTATAAGAGGAAAAAATTTATTAGAAATAATTTTCTTATCATTCATAGAATTATTATATATTTTAGTTATGAATAACAAATCGTAAATTAATATTTTTCTTTTTATTTTTTATATCAAAATTATTTGTTATTAGCAATAATCAATGTTATGAATTTAATTATGGAACAAGCAATACATGCCATTTAGTTAATTCTTGTGCAGGCAAGCGTTATGCTTCGCGGGACCAAACTTAAAGAACATCTTTAATATGATCTATAAATAATACGCAGATATGAAAAAATATTAAATTGCAGCAAAAACCCCCAACAGTAGGCGTAGTTCATAAAACTGCTTCAATCCTCTTTAGCACTTTCCAATCTTCCAGGGATTCAGATATTTAAAGCCACTGACAGAACAAATATACTTTAGCACCGTCTATTATTATACAAAATATTGTCGATGAAATATTGCTAGTGTGTTAACACATATGAGCATGTGTGCGTGTACACATATGCGAATGGTATTGGGATTGCAAAATTTTCATTACCTCACTGTGGTCAAGTTGTTTGTTTGTGTAAGGAAAGCAATTGTCTACGAGTATAAATGTATGCACTTGCCCACGTCGATTTGCCACGAACTGAGACTGGAAATTCATAGCGGCCTGTGGGTTTTAATCACACAATTTTTTTTTTTTTTTTAATAAAAAAACACAAAAATAAATGTTTGTGTTCGCTACCTACCTCAGCAGGGATTTGCTCTTTGTCCAATGTTCGCTAAAGCAAAGAATTCTCGCTTTAAAAATATTCACAGAATTGTTTTAAATTTTTAAAATTACAGTCGAACTTCTCTATAGCAAACTTCTCTATAACGAAATCTCTCTATAACAAATAAAATTCGTGAACACAATATTCTTGTGAGTATTTTCATACATTTTGATCTCCCTATAACGAACTTCCCTATAGCGAAATTCTCTCTGTAACGTACAATTTTTTAAGACCTAAATAGAATTTTTCACACTAAATATTCTCTCTATTGCGAAGTTTTTAGCAATCGATTTTTTGCATCAATTTAGTCACATATGTATGTATTAAGAAAAAAAAAATTAATGTGTTCATGTAAAAACAATTTTTTTTTTGTCTTAATAAATATATTTTATACATAAAAAAAATGTAGTCAAAATTTTCTGCAGTTTCTCTATAACGAATTTTCTCTATAACGTAGAAATTTGACGGTCCCCAACTGCTACGTTATAGAGAAGTTCGACTGTAAGACTATTCGCATTTTTGTTAAGTATTTATTATAATTTAAGGAAATAAACTACTTCGCAATAATTCCCGCAGATGTTTTATATTGATGTTATTAAAATTTTATGAAGCAGTTATTTAAGAAAAAATTTTTAATAAAAATTGCTTGGAACTAAGAAGTAGATAAAAATTAAAAAAAAAAAAATTTAACCGAATTAAAAAAAGCAACTAAGAAGTAAAAATGTGCAATAAAGATATTCCCAAAGTACATTAATTTAACTCCAGAAAGAAAATCTGCTTAAAATTTACGCATGCAATTTGAAAATATAAATATTTCTTTCCAACCGACATGACTACGTCGCTATGCAGCTCGCACATCTGTGTCGTTGCGTTGACCTTTCACGAGTAAACACGCCAGAAGTATTGCTAATTTTGAACTATTTGAAATATAATTACTAAGGGAGTCAGAATTACGTATGATTATCTCTTGAGTTTTGAAATAGAAATGCGATGAAGTTATTTTGCTTTTTTTTGTTTTTTTTTTTTTTGATAAAAAATATATCTGTAATTTTTCTTAATACTTTTTTTTAACCTTTTTTATTAAAAATTAAAAAATTAAATTAAATTAAAAATTAAATTAAATTAAATTAAATTAAAAAATTAAATTAAATTAAAACTTCCTGAAGATGTTAACCGAAGGTTAACGAAATATCGAAAATAAATATAAAAATAATAAATAAAAAGAGAAAAAACCTTAAAGCTTAAAAAAATAGATTGTTAACATATATCTGTAATTCCAGTGTTTTCATTTCATTTATGCATCTAAAATATACTTCAGTTTATTTATATTCGAAATAATTAAATAAAATAAGGCAGTATAGTAATTTAAAATCATACGTTAATTTTACGCATGATTATCTTTACCATATTTTAGAATATGATTATCTTAAAAAAAAATAAAAATAAGTAATAAAAACAATAAAATTTTATAATAACTTTACCCAGTACCTTTTCCAAAAAAATATTTAACTTATTCAGAAAAATATTTACTAAAAGAAATTACATTGAAATTGTTTTTGCCTAAACTTCGCCTTTATTTAAATGAAGGTTTAATATAATATCTCTAGTTGTTCTAAGAAAACTGTGGGTAAATGGTTCCCTGAAGATCCTTATAAGCAGCACTGAAACTGGCTCACCACCCCTAAATCAATTTCAATACATTTTCATTTAGTTAGATATTTTTCGGAATATGTTAAATATTTTAAGGAAAGTAGTGCGTCAGTAAAATTCCCAAAAAAGAGTAAAAACGAAATTGAATTTAGCTCAAGCTGTTCAATAGCAATTCATACAGTTCATACTGTGACTTTTGACGTGGGAAAATTTAAATCAAATTATTGACAATAAACACTACTCCCTCTATCGTCCTTCCCATAACCTAATTTCCTAATTCCAGCACAATGCATCGCATGTGTAGGCGTCATACCGTGAGTGCCGGTCCAAATTCAAAAAAAAAAAAAAAACTAAAAGTTCACTGTTTTTTTTTTACTTTTTAGTTCCTGTTTTAAGGCAGTTTAATTTATTTATGACACTTTTCGGTTTCTCATTCCTCTTTTTCAATTCTTATTTTATTCTCGACCCGCTTTTAATAAATAAAACATTTTCAAAAATTAATTTTGATCTAGAGGAAGTCGTATTCCCGTACTACGCCCGTCATAAAAAAAGGGGGCCACACGGTAAGCATTAACTTGCGAATGACAAAGAAGCATTGAAATCGGTTCACCCAGTAAAAATGTCTGTAGTGAGAACCTCCTCCTTTTTTGAAGTCGATTAAAAAATATTGCTGTACTTTTAAATTAAAATTTTCTTATTATTTTATTCATTGCGTTGTATTATTCTCGAACGCCGAAGTTTAGTCCTTGTATTATGAGGTGAGATTTATTACGTACTTTCAAGCGACAAGATAATTTTCTTTTGGTTTCATCAAAAAAAGTAAATAATTTTTCTTTGCCATCGCAGAAAAATAAACTTAAATTCATAAATTTTTATTTTCCGTAAAAATTATTGATGAATAAATTTAATGAAGATGTCTTAATCTAGTTTGATATCGAATCGTATTTTAGTGATTTAACTTTGTTGATCAAAGAAAACAAGAAAAATAAATTAGGTTGGCAGCTCCTAATCCCTACGTAAGTGTGTGTGGGTGTATTGCTCTTCCTGTGTATGAATATATTTACTTACATATATGTGTATAAATGTCTGTCTCTGTATATTTACTATAGAAGTAACTACAAGGTGCGGACTAGTAATCACCCCATTGGAAAACGCTATAACTTTTGTAAGTGGCGACAAATGTTAATTCGGTTTTGACAGCTGTCAAGTAACCAAAGGCAGAATACAAATTGAAAAGCAGCCAGAAGGCGGAATAATTGTTTCCATATTTTTGAGCAACAATTCGTTGGTTGTGTTGGGGCAGCGTGAATTGCGCAGCAGATTTTCTGGACGTCCGACAGCAGCTGGACAAGCACTGTAGCGTTTGGCTACGAGATGCTCCAAAGGCTATTCGGCTACGGAGCAGCCGTTCTGCAGGGAATATCGCTGCTGTTGCCCACGAGGAGACCGCATCATCGACCAAAGAATATTTCACGCCATTGGTCTTTAGCCAGCGGTCCCTACACGGAATTTTAGTAAAATATTTGAAGTTGTTCACGTACAAAGTGCAAACAGTGCATCGGTTGTTAGCTGTTGATGGCCAATCGCTTCTAACCTACGCTCAAGCCATCCTGAATTCCAACGAAGAGGTGGACGATTAGTCATTGAAAATTATCATGTGAGATGAGGCTCATTTCCAGCTTGGCGATTACGTGAATAAACAAAATAATCATTTCTGAAGCACCAAAAATCCGTGTAAGACCTACGAAGAGCCATTACACCTACTCAAAGTCACTGCGTAGTGTGCAGTTTATGCTGGAGGAGTTAACCGATGATTTTTTTTTTTTGAGAACCCCGGGAGCCAAGCGACGACTATGGATGACGCACGCTACAGAGCTATGATTACCAAATTTGTTCTTCTTCAATTGGATGAATTGGTGCAGGAGAACATGTGTTTGTAAGACGATGGTGCAACGGCCCACACTGCTCGAGCTAAAGCGGATTTTCTGTCGGAAGCATATCCGGATCGCTTAATCTCTCGTTTTGGTGATTTGCTCTGGTCGACCAGGTCACAAGATTTCACATTTCTAGACTTGTTTTTATGCCCTGTCACTCGAAGTTCTGGCAGAAGTTATCGAAAATGCCATAAAACGACCCCGTATGATCATAAACTGTGGCGGCGCCTACTTCGCCGATATCATTTTCTCAACTTGATGGAATAAATTCCAATGGATTAAATAAAAAAATTTCACAAACAGAACCAAAGTTTTTCTTAAAAAAAAATTACAGCAAAATAACAACGGGTGATTACTTTTGCCGCACCTTGTACATACCGTATTTATTATTTAAAAATATTTTTTTTCCTGTGCTTTCTTTGTCTTTTCTTTTTGTCTCAATTTGTCGAACTGCAACACAAATAAAACACACTTACAATTAAAGTACTGATGTAAAATGAAAAGTTTCTCAATGTTGTATAAAAACGTGAACGTACACATATTCACAAAGAAATCAAAAAAATATATATAAAAACTGCTTAAGAAAATTTGCGAAATTTATATTTCGAAAGCATAAAGGAGCGCCTCAGGAAAGTATGAAAAAAAGTTAAACTCAAAATAACAAAGCAAGTAAAAGGAAAATGTAATAATTTTATTTATAAATTAAGACTTAAAAAATAAAAAAAAACTTTATAATTTTTATTTAGACTAAAACAGCATTCAGTATATTGCAATAGTTAAAACAAAACACGAGTATCTCCAAAATTAAGCAAAAAAGGAAAAAAAACCTGGAGAAAATTTAATTAGCAACAGGTTCTTTGAAATGCACAGTAATCAAAGGAAAAGCAAAACCAGGCAAGATTTATTTTACTCGCAAAATATAACTAAATTTTAAAGCACACAATTAGAAGTTGAAATAATATGGTTAGAAATATAAATTAAATTCAAATTATCTATTGATTTGTCTATTCGATTTAGAAGAAAAATTTTGCTGATGATATTTTTTCGTTGCTGTAACAGAAAATTCTGTTTGTACAAAAAAAAAAAACGTTACCCAAATAATCTTACCGCCTCAATCGAATGGCAACAAAATTTTTTTTTGCCAAATTAATGCTTAAAACTTGTGAAAACAACGTTACCAGAAAATTAAGTTCTTAAAGAAAAAAGAGAAACAAAACACAATACAAAACAAATACACATGTAACAGCCAACATACTTGCAAAAAAATTTTGCCGTCAGCTAAAGTGCTAATGATGCAGGCGTGTGTTTTCTTAAGATAAAAATATATATAAATTTTGTTTCTTCAACCATCCATCTCCTGGTAGTTACAATTCATCTCCTATGAAACAAATTTTCCTTACAACATGCTGCCAACTACGAACATTGTGAAAAGTGGAAAAAAATGCAAAATCTGTAGGTTTTCCATCCCATTTCAATCACAAGATCTAAGGCTCGGCACGTGTGATTGGAAATTTCTTACAAACTCTAAAAAAGAACACCAACAGAACACATCGTCATTCATTTTTCTTTTTGGGAAAAGGAAACAATACAAATTCAAGTTGTTTGCTACTAATGAGATAATTTTATTAGTTTGCGATTGAAATTAAACGAAATATTTATTTGTAGTATGCGTTTAGTAGTAAAGTGAACGTTAATGTACTTACTTTGGAGAACTTTTCTTCTCCGAATAGGTTTTTCATAGTTCAAAGATAATGCCAAAGTACTTTCTAACTAGTTCTGCAAAAAAGGAAAAAAGAAAATGAATTAAATAATTTCTATATATTTGAGATGCATCAAGTCATTCCTCATTACAGCAATAATCCTGTGCGCCTTTATAAACTAGAAACAAATGGGGAGTCCGTATTAGAAATGGCCTTATCAAAATGCAGCAAACTTAAATTACTTGAGTCTGCAGTGCAACTTCAATTGATTAGCACAAAAAAATCCAAATAGAAATCGAAAAGCGCTATATGTACAGACAGCCTAACCCAGCAAAAAGTTATCGAAATATAGATGCACTAAAAGCTGTCGGAAGCAATACATTGCATATTTAGGAACAAATGCTTACAAGAATGCTGTCAAAATGCACTAAACTGAGAGAATACACTGCATTGTATACTTAAAAAAATGTATTATTGTGCATTTGTATTTTTGGTTGCATAAACTGATGCTGCTAAAGGCCGCTTTAAACGATAAGATTTGTCGTACGTAAAATGTGAGAGAAAATAAAATGAAATTCCATTCGTATTTCAAAAAAAGAGAGTAAAAATCGGATGGTTGTTTTGTGGCGTTTACACCATTGGTATGGATAAAATCAAGTAAGAAGAAAACATTCTCATTTAATTTAACTACAGCTGTTTGCTTGTTTTCCACAGGGATGGAGTTCTTGTGCAATTGAATTGTTTTTTTAATAACCTTGAAAAATATTTTTATAACTTTCGAATATGTTATTTTCGTGGTCAAAATTTTTAGTGTTCTTTTGGAAAATATACGTATATTTTTTTATAAAATTGTGCTGTCGTGGTCTAAAATGTACATTTTGATTTTATAATTGGTATAAATTTATGAAAGCAGTTTTCCCTCCCTGGCTTTCTCACATTTGTTTACATAAAAATTTTAAAATTTTTTTTCTAACACATTCTGCGAAGCTCTTAGCCCGTCTACAGAAACACTTAGGAGGCGGTAATCGAACCCGCAACCTAAAGATTGATAAGCAGAGGCCCATTTAGCCAAACGTAATGTTGATGTAGTTTCATCAAACCATAATGTTCGATGTATGGAAGCCTACGGAAATGCTATGAAAAGCCTTTGAAAACGTCGTAATAAAATGAAATTTTCTACAAATTGACGACATTACAGTTACGTGACATTTCGGACAGACAAGCATTTCCATTAGTTTTCATATATCAAACATTATGATTTTATGCAACTAAATCAACATTATGGTTGACTAAGGGAGACTTAATGCACATGCACCGAGGCTACCGAGGCACCAAGAATACTTTCAAAAGGCGTTATAAGAAATCTTAAATTGTTAAACCTACACCGTCATCGAGCTTCATGCGTGATTTGTCCAAAATACCAATACGTAGCAAAACAGAGCAATAGCTTGAAACAATCGCTTTTTAGAATTTCTTTTCCCAAGTCAATAACACACGGACATTTTTGCGGATTTTTTCCAAGGCGTCTGTGATACGCCAGACTCCATATTTCTTAAGAAGATATTATTCACCAATTATCTTCAATTCTTGATTCAAACATACTTTCAACGACAAAGAGCAATAAAAGTTGTTCAGCATTTTGTCACCAAATATGTATATCACGATTTTCACAGAAAACTCATTCGTATGATTAAGAAAGCGAAATTATGTAAAATATAATCTGCCGGTTTTCAATAATATTTTTTACAGTGAATTTGTAAAAATTACGGATCATAGTACTACAGGGTGACGCAGAATGAGCTAAATCGAGCCTTTCGTGCAATACCGTAGTAATTTGTATTATAAAATAAACATGTAATTTTGTGTGAAAAAAGTAACATGTGCGTGACGACAAAGGTTTATAAAGACAAGATTGTCTCAAGGCGAATTCGTCAATTCGATTTTTGTCCAAACGTCAAATTTTTTGTATACATGTGTTTTTTGTTAAATATAACATAACCTAAAAAGAAAGTGTTAAATTATCGCAATATGAGTTAAAATTAAATTCATTATTACAAAAAGTAATATATTTTGCATTCTCATTATTATAGTATTATATTATTATAATTATTAAATTATTTACAACCAGTTTTCTTAAGTTTCTCACAAAAGTAAACAAACTTTGACGTTCAGCTCAAAAAATACGTTACAAATTCTTGTATCAGCTGACGGGCGAATTTGCTAATGTGTTTACCTGGTAATGAATTTGATTTGCGTGACGACAGTAAAAGTGGGAAAAATATTTTATATATTTTTTTTCAGCTAATATAAATATTTATATAATCTACGAAAGCTTATAATATTAAAAAATAAATAAAAAAAATTCTATCTGAAATAAAATCGCTGAAAATTTATATAGAAACTTACATCTAATTTTTAAAGGTCAAATTTCGTAGCGCGTGCATACGAAACGTTTTGCTTTATATCGCTAAAATTAAAAGAACAGATTACACATTTTCTAAAAAGTATAAAATTTAATAACAAAAACCGCAAATCTGTTTTAACAAAAAATATATTTTCTCAATAAAATCAGTTACAATTATTCGCACGCATAAACAGTGCGTTGCATGGACTTCGTGATATACGAATATACGTTCGTATTTAGATCGATCATTCAACGAAGTAAGAAAAATTAAATATATTTATATGTATCTTAACTTATAAAGTAATTTTTTTCTTTAATAGTTTTAAATATGAAAAATTCTATACCAACCCATCTGCGAGTGTCATGCCTCGAATGACGTAAAAATAAAGAAAAAAATTTTGAGAAAAATTTTAGAAAAAAAATTCCGATATTCGATGATACAACATTTTACGATAAAACAAAATAAATTACTCACTGAGTTGAAAACATTTTTTTTGGTGTTGCAAAAATTCTATAAGTTATCAATGATTCGAAATGAAAATCTCATCCTGGCGGGTTTTGCCAGTGCGTAGGCTAACTCGTCTTAAGCGCCGAAGATTTGTTAGTGTAAATTATGATAGATATTTCACTGGCATTAAACCTACTAATGCATTCACTTTGACTATAACAAATTTAATAAATAAATATTTATGAATAAGGAACAATTTGTCCATTTATTAAAAAAATGGGACCAGCGAAAATTTACAGCTCTTAGTGAAATATAATTATATTCTGAATAATAAAAAATAATATTTCGCAAGTTTAAAAGTGGTCTTTTACAAGACGGTCATATTAGATTAAAAGAATTTTTATTTTCATCTTAAATTGCATTAAAAGGGTCATAAGAAAAGAATAAACAATTTTTTTTTTGACTTCAATATCAGTGTATGAAAGTTGCAATGTTTTTTCTTTGAATGTATATTGTGCTGTGCTGTGCTGGATACTCGTATCTACAAGTTAGCAAAACATAATTTGTTGATGCATAAGTAAATAAAATTTCTTTCAATTTCAAAAGAGATTTGGAAACTTTTTCATGATTAAGCAAATAAGAAGAAAAAAGGAATATTGCAAGAACTGAAATTTGCAAAAAGAGCCAAAAGGAACATCCGTTCAAAAATGGTTTTTTTTCTTTCTGTTTGGCAAAATGTAGAAAAAATAATTGAACATGTTTCTAGTTTTAATCTCTCAACAGTTCATTAAATGCCGAATGCTATACTGGTAACAAAATTGTTTCAGCAACAGCAAACTCAACCCAATTCAATTACTTAGCCTTCAATACGCTGTAAATAAAACTAAAGACCGGCTGATATCTCAAAGATGTGATGGGCCAGCATATACATACATACATACACACATATTTATGTATTATTTGCTGTAGAGAGCCAAATAAATTCAGAACTAAAATTCGTTTATTTACTACATTTATTTATGTATGTTTGTTGTTGTATGTGTTGCTGCCATTGTTGACAACGTCATTTAATTCTGTTGCAATTCAATTCTCTTTGTAACCCTTCAGCACTTTATTTATTTTAGATTCAGCAACGTCCAACTGACAAATACAAGAATTAAAAAACAACGAAAACGAATTGTAAAAGAAAAACATTTTTTTTTTTTCATTTACTTAAATAATTACTAGTTGTTTGCAACGCCTTTTCGATTACATTCGCTTATAAAATTTTTCTTTCTTTTAGTTTTCTCTTTTTCACCCCTCTTTCGTCATTCAGCATCCGGTTAAATGAACTGTTTGTATAATTTTATCCCACAGATGTTGCCTTAACCCTCGTTGCTAACAAAATTAAAAGAATTTCAACTTAAGAACTGCATTGCCTGAAAATAGCAGCAGAGTATACAAATGTTCTTTTAATTAATGTATATTTTTAATTAAAAAAAAAAAAAGAAGTTAGCAGCGTAAATACTTGTTTTATCTTGGATCAGCACTCTGGGGATAATTCCTGCACATGCGATACATTCTGCTTGAACTATAGAAAAGTGATTACAGGTGGTGAAGGCATAAACAGAGAAGAAAACTTCATTATTTTTACAAAACTGCTATTTGGACATTTCTTGTTTTTAGCCTCTGGTGTCAAGGAGACGCATTAACTTTCTTAAGACGTATTTATTAATTATTTTACTCTGCTAATGGATTGGTATCAGCTGAAGCCGGTACTGTTCCAGTGACTACACCTTTGCCGCCAAACTGCGAAATGTTTCTATGAATTCTGCTAGTTTTTTTACCTCTTTTTATATTAAGTACACTAATTATTTAAGCTGCAGGTCCTTTTGATATATGTAATATTTATTTTTATTCGATATTTCGCTACTGCTTTGTGTAGCTTCTTCAGGAAAATTTTTTTTTTTTTTTTTTTTATTTTGAATTTTCATTGACAAGAACTTTTGCTATATTGTGAATTTTAAAAAAAAATTTTTTTATTATAAACAAAAACCAATTTTCCTGAAGAAGCTACACAAAGGAGTAGCGAAATATTGAAATAAATATAAAATATATAAAAAAGACCTTAGGCTTAAAATAATTAGTGTTATTAATATAAAAAAAAGGTCAAAAAACTAGAAAAATTATGTAATATTTATTTTTATTCGATATTTTGCTACTCTTTTGTGTAGCTTCTGCAGGAAAATTGGCTTTTGTTTATATTGAAAAATATTTTATTTTTTTAATTCACAATAAAGAATTTAAATTTTCTTTCCAAAAAACTTTTTCTTTATTGTGAATAAAAAGAAAAACAAAAATAAAAATATTATTTTATTATAAACAAAAGCCAATTTTCCTGAAGAAGCTACACAAAGCAGTAGCGAAATATCGAATATATATTACATATATCAAAAGGACCTGCAGCTTAAATAATTAGTGTAATTAATGTTTTTATAATTTAGTCTGAAACTGGGGTCGAACCGACGAATTTTTGGTTTTGTAGTCAACGTGCAGACTACTTCAACCATCACCAGCCAATAAATATTTTTTTATAATTTTCATAAATTTAACAATCCTTTTTATGCTTTTATATTGACAATGTTTAATTTTTCAATTGTAATTTCTAAATATTTTTATAATCAGAAAGAAAATATTTTAATTTCCAGAAGAAGCCAATCAATGTTATTGGCGAAATATTGATATAAAAAAGAATAAATATTTAAATTTTCTTTAAAAAAACTGATCTTAAGATTGATTATTTTCAAATAATTAATAAAAAAAAAGAGGTCGAATAAAATTAAAAAATTATTTTTTATAATTTCGAAATTTTTTTCATTTAAAAAAAAAATAATTGTTAGTATTTTAAAATTTTCTTCATAACTTTTATAATTTACTTAATTTTTATATATTTTTTTTAATTGTATTAACTCTTATAATTTTTACAATTTTTAGGATTTTTATAATTTTTTTAATTTCAATTAGTTTTGTATTTTTTAAATTTTGCGTATATATTTTTTTTAATTTGGATAACTGTTATAATGTTTATAATTTTTATAATTGTTATATTTTTAATATTTTTTATAATTTTTATATTTTTTGGTAATTTTCATTATTTTTATAAATTTTATAATTTTTATATTTTTTCAACGTTAGTCAAAAATCATTACGATTATTTATCTATGTTTATTATATGGTTTAGCTGGTCTATATATGGCATTTCATTTGGTGCCAATACCAAAATCTTCAGTAGACCTTTAACTAAATTCTTGAAAAAAGCTAAAAAAAAATATAAAAAAAAAATAAAGGTCTACTGAAGATAGATAAATAATCGTAATGATTTTTGACAAACGTTGAATAATTGAAAGAATAATTACATTTTTATATTTTTTATAATTTGCATGTTTTTTATAATTTTAATATATTTTATAATTTTTTTTATTCTTATTAATTTTTATATTTATTTAAAAATTTTTTTTTAAATAAATAGTATTTAAACTTTTAAACTGTGGTTTCAAATACTGTAGTGCAAAATCTTTTTCGGAATAAAACGTTGTTTTTTGCATAAGTTTCTTATTTTTAAGGGTTAAAATTTATCTTTTAATTTCGTCGTCTCCACAGCTGGTCATTGAAGTGTCTTCATACTTTTTAAATTCCTTAACTTTCTTAATTTTACACTTTTCTTGTTTTCATATCCCTCTACAAATTCCGGTCCGTTGCCCAATATAAATTCATTTTAAATGCAATTAAAAATGCTTCGTCACTACTTGGAGCACTCGATTGTTTTCTTCTGTTTCTATAGATTTGTAATTTTGAATATTTAATTTGTTATTTTCATTGCGTTCTCCAATTCTGGGTTTTCTGCCAGTTTTAGAGAAAATAAAGTTTTATCACATTAATTTTCCTGTGCGTTAACAAAACAAAATATTTAATTGAATCTGGTCTGCAGTACTAAAATAATTAGTCGTTGTGTAGCAGGATGTTTATGCAGAAAGTGCAATTTTCAAATTACTTATTTCTTCAATATTTATTATATGCCATCTCTCGTGTACGTTGACGATTACATGTACGAGTAATTCTTTTTACTTTTAATGCAGTTTAATCGTAATAAATTTCTCTCCAATGTGGTTTTTGAATGAAATTAGTGATATAGAGGCAGTTCTTAAAAGGTTCTTAATTTTAAATTAAATTAAAATAAAGGGTGGTTAAATTGTAAGGGCCGATGTTGAATGTGAACCACACCTAAACGCCAAGCTTTTTTCCGAATTTTATTTGACATTTCTCTATTTCAGACTTACTCAATTTGAACCATGGAGAGATACACAATCCAACACAATCCAACAATACACAATCAGTGGATGATCAATTTTCGAAGAAAATCATCTTCAGTGATGAGGCACATTTTCACCTCAGTGGATTCGTCAATAAACAGAATTGCCGCATTTGGGCGAATGAGAATCCAAGAGTGATTGTCGAAAAACCAATATACCCACAAAGAGTGACTGTTTGGTGCGGTTTATGGGCTGGCGGCATCATCGGGCCGTATTTTTTCCAAAATGAGGCCGGTCAGGCAGTTACTGTGAATGGTGTTCGCTATCGTCAGATGATAACGAACTTTTTATGGCCCGAATTGGAAGATATGGATGTGGACGATATGTGGTTTCAGCAGGACGGTGCCACTTGCCACACAGCTAACGAAACAATGGCTCTTTTGCGCAACAAATTCAATGGCCGTGTTATCTCACGTAATGGCGATGTCAATTGGCCGCCAAGATCATGTGATTTGACACCGTTGGACTTTTTTCTTTGGGGTTATTTGAAAGAAAAGGTGTACGTCGATAAGCCAGCAACAATTCAAGAGCTAAAGGATGAGATAATTCGGCACATTAACGGCATAGAACCTCCATTATGCCTCAGGGTCATCGAAAATTTGGACCATCGGATGGAGGTGTGCCGCCGTGGTCGCGGCGCCCATTTGGCCGATATTTTGTTCCATACATAATTGAGTAATACCAATATATCATAATAAAATAAAATTACAATAATTTCCTAAATAGTTTGTGTTTTATTCAAAATCAATATCGGCCCTTGAAATTTAACCACCCTTTAGAAGAAAGTACTTTTTGTGTTAATAATTATAAATTTTCAACTCTTCTTAATATTTAAATATGATGACAACCATATGACTGCTGCATATACCAGAAAAAAAATTAGTTCACTATGAATTGATATTTTCATGACTTCTTAAGCACTTCTTTATGTGAATTCATTTTTAATGTCATCTTAAATTTTAACAAGATTATCATTTTTGTACTCATGGAAATCACCTTCAATTCTGCCGATTAAATCATAAGGACAACTGGCCAGTTTTTAAACAACAACAACAGACAGTCTCCTAAGCTCTTAATAAAAGCTTGTCTGCAGAAATACCCAGCGGTCTAGACGGGAGAATCGAACCCGTAACCTGCATATTCATAGAGTAATACTCACGCTGTAGGCTACCGAGCACCCAAATTTATAGTTTGAATAAATTTTTAAAAGATTTACAGGAACTGTAAAACGTAACCAAATTATGAAATATTCATGGGTTCTAAACACTCATTTAAATGACGAGTTGTTTTGTTAAATAGATGTTCACATATCACCAGTCACACTAATGTTTTTTTATCTTGAACCAGCACTCAGGAGATGGCCCCTCCACATGCAACGCATTGTGCTGTATCCAGAGGAAAAGAATAGATAGAGAAATCACAGAAGATGAAGCTTCACTATCTGAGAACTTTGCTTTTGCGCTTATTTTATTTTTTTATAGCAGGGTTGTAGTGCCTCTGATACCCAGGACACATTTTACATTTTAAGGCTTCGTTTTTAGTAGTCATTTTTAGTAATTTTTTACCTGTGAATTGCTATCAGCTGAATCCGGTATTGTTCATTGACCAGTGACTATGCCTTCGCCATATATACACATCAGAAAAAATGCGAGATGTTTTTATGATTTAGTCTGATACTGGGGTCTAACGCAGGACTTTTACGCAGACTACTTCATCCATCGATCCACTCATGGTAAATTTAAGCGTTCTTCAGTTAATTTGAACCAATTCATTTGCAATAGAACCCATGCATTAACTATTTCTTTTAAATGTCCTTTTATTGCACTTATCGGATATCTATTTTCTATAACATATCAAACTTGAGCTAATCATAGCTATCAATTTCATTGTCAAAAAAACCATTGTTGGAAAGACGTAAATTTCTGTTCGTACACCTCAACGTAAGTTCTTTAAAAATTTTACATTATAATAAGTGCTGCACTAATACGATTAATAAACAAATTCCCATTTAAATATATATTTCTCGAAACTGTTAGAAAAACCGAAGAAAATTTTTATAAATTGTTTAGCCAACATACTGTTAAAGAGACTTGTATAAATAAATGCAGTTGTAATGATGTAGAAAAACACCTGTGCCATAATATTAGCTGCAATGAATTCAGTCGAATTGGCATCAAATATCAAAAAAGACAACGTTAAGGTAGATATACGTATAAGGAAAAGTAATAGCAACAGCAGCAGCAGCAGCAGCAGCAACATTAAGAGCAACACAAATTGTCAACAAAATTTAAATAATTTGGTGCAAAAACAAGAAAATCAGAAATCAGAACACCCGGCAAAATGAAAGTATCAAAAAAAGTATATATGCATGTATATAAATAAACATAGAAAATTTGTAGAAAATCCATTGACAACACCTGCAGCATTGACACAATCTCTCTACCTCTTGTTTCTTCTTTTACCTGATGATTCGCTATTTCAATACGCTTCCAACAGTTTGTTTGCATGTCACTTGTATTTTAAGTATATGCGACAAATTTTAAATATTGTTGACTGCATGGAAGGTGTGTTAGTGTGCAACTTATCTATACCTGAGCGTATTATTTGACATCAGTTTACCTTGTTGTTGTCGATGTGCTCAAGTTGTGAATTTATTTCTAATTTTTTTTTTGCTCCCATTGTACCGTATCTCTTGCTCAATAAGTGTTTTTATTTTTTTTTATTTTTTTTTTATATTTCTACAAGAAGTTGCGGTATATATTTCATTTTGGTTGATCCGACTGCAATTTCTAATTTGCCTTCTTTACCTTCTTCTCATTCCTACCGAAACATACATATATTCAAGATAGATATTTAAGATACAAGTAATCGCACCGGTATGAACATATTAAGATACAGGCAGCAATGTAGGACAAAACGTTTGACAATGCAGCAAAAAAATAGATCAAAACAAGTATATATACTAGGGAAGGGAAAAAAGAGAAACAAAATATTTTGCGAAATATAATAAAACAGTATTTGTTTAACGAGGTGTATGTAACATGTGCCCCAAAAAGGTAACTTCAGACTGGTCAAATATTTCAAGTTAAATATTGAATTTTAAATTTTCAAGTCAATACTTGAAAAGATACCCAAAATGTCTTCAAATATTTTGCCACTATGAACAGGTATGAATGTATCGTAAGAGTGCATCTTGTAGATACTTGTAAATGGTGGTTGTATATTTTCTCATAGTGACTGGTTTCTTTTTTGCTGCAATTTTTAAGGAATGTTTTACAACAATTTTTTTACTGCATATTTTTTGTCATGCCTTGCTTGGTTGCTTGTTAAGTGGCTGAGAATATAAAATGTGTAATGTTGCTAGTATAAAATATTGACAAATTTCATTACTGCCAAGATGAGAAAATTTATTGACATTCATTGTACGTAGTATGTGTACTTGAAGAGTCAACAAGAAAATTAAGGTTTCTCAGAACTTAAAAATAATGTTCTATTTATTTATTTATTACTATTGTCGAAATAAAAGTTGACCGATCGCTTATTTATATCCATCTAATGTCAATATAGTTTTCATGCTTGATAAAAACAGCATATATGCCTCTTCAACTACAAGAAACTGAATTGGCAGCGACAGTAGTTTTTTGTTAATTATTTTACTTCAAATATATGGGTTTTTTCTAGTAAGATGTTTTTTTTAAATACAAATTAAATTCAAATTACATTTTAATAATTCTTACTGCCATTTAATATTTGCCCAGCAAATTCCCAAACTTTTAATTTATTTCAATACGTCAAACAGAATTTGTGAATGTTTAAATAACAACAGACAAAAGCAAATGATTTTCTTTGCCTAAGACTATCGTGTAAATTTTTAGATCCGTTGATTATTAACAGCAGTTTCAATTGTTATCCACATACCTCGCAACCTACAGTGTAACACGAATTTTTTTTTTCTCATTCTTCCATTTATTGAATCTTCAATGTACATTGAACTAACAATAAGTAATCAAATCTTAAATAATAAAACAAGGGCCAGGCCAAAAGAAGCGTTTCTACAGAGGTTTCAGATTATTATTTATGTGAGTTAAGATCGGTAGAGAGCTAAAGTGTCCCTCCTTCTCAGCCTGGTGTTTCCTGAGAAATTTTGGATATTTCTAGCCAGATGATTCGGGTTGAGATCAAGTTTTTCAACATAAGTTGTGCTGATTTTGGAAAATACGGTATTTACCAACGGAACATTAAGATCCCCGTGGAGTCGAGAATTTTTAATGTACCAGAGGCCGCTGTAATTGAAAGTGGTATTGATAGAGATAGAGATAGATATAGAGATGGAGATAGAGATATAGATAGAGATAGAGGTAGATATAGAGATAGATATAGATATAGAGATACCCATAGAGATAGAGATAGATATAGATATGGAGATGACAAGTGGACGAAGAAAGCTTCATTATTTTTACGACTCTGCTTTTGCACATTTTTTTTTAAGCAGTATATTGGAAGTTCCCTCATATCAAAGGCACCCTTTCATATTTTTAAGTTAAAATTGGGTGATATTTTATTAATTATTTTACTTCGCCGCAGATGCTACACAATTTTATCACACGATATTTTTCACGACAATTTCATCATCAGCATTTTTGACAACAATTTTTTTTTATTATTGTCATTACGTAATTGTCAGGCATAAACACAGTGTTAATAAAGCAAACTGTCAATTGTAAATTTAAATTAGCTTATTATTAATTGATATTTACAATGTTGTAACTAGAAAAATATTTCCACAAATTTTACCTTAAAATTTACAAATAAGAATTTTCTTATTATCTTGATTTTCGCGAAATTCACACAACTATATTTTTCTTGGTAAAATGACAAGTATTTTTACTTAAAATCAAAATATATTTATTCATTATGTTTGTTTTTCTACATAAAATCTCAAATTGCATCGAGGGCATACATGCATCAATACATACGAGTATATCAAAACAGCTGTGACATCGAAAAGCAATCATCATGACAGCCATGAAGCAATTGCATTAAATCTGGCACAAACTAATAACACTCAAAGTGAAACAGCGTATTGCAGCAAAAACATCCCAAAATAGTATATAAAAGATATGGTGATCCAACCTACTTCAACAAAATATGGTTGGTGTCTTTCACTTTAACCAACTTTCCCTTCCAACAAGCCAAAATACCTTAAAGACAAATAAATTACATGCTTTTACCTTTTTTGTGAAGAAAACCAACACACACACACACACACAAAATAAATTATATAAAGCTCGAATTCTAAAAGGAAAAGGAAAAAAGAAAACTTTATTTTTTAGCGTTAAAGGGAAAAATAACGCAAACTAGAAAAACAAGATAATGTCATTTTGATATTTTTTCCTTTCTTATTATATTTTCAAGTTAAAACCAAAACTTTTCTTTTATGATGAAATGGTGTGTTTTTCTCTTTTTCTTTTTTGTTTGCCCCAAAGCATATTCAACATTTACAGGTTTTCTTTTTCTTCGCCATGAAAACAAAAATATTGCAGTATGGAAGATTAATTGACATGCATAAATTAATAATATTTTAATAAAGTCTATGAAATATTAACTAGCAGTTTAAAATTTATAATTCATTATAAAATATGAAACTATTTGCAATTCAGTGAAAAGATAAAAATGGCAACAAAACTACCAACTTTGCTTTCTTTTTTTTTTGTGAAGTTAATGTTTTGTGTAGTTGAATTTTTATTAACTGATGTATACGTTGTATAAATTAAATGCAAACCAGCTACAAACAGACGAATTTTTTATAAAAAAAAAACATTTATATTTATATCCATGTATATAAATTGTTTATTGCAGTTAAAAATTATTTAAAAAAAACAAAATCTGCCAACCCGGGCTGAAAATAAAAAACGAAATGATAAATGGTGGTATTTATCATTTTCAAGCACGCACTTATACACACAAACATATGCAAACATTTTCGTTTATTAAAGAGAGTATGTGAGTAACTTTACTCTCCATTTCTTTTTTTTTTTTTTTTTTTTTTTTGTAACCAAAAAGTTGTTAATTATCGGTGTTGCCAAAACTTGGATAAAAAACTACTTAAATCGCTATTTTGAACTCGGTGTTGACACAAACAAAAAAAATAAATAAAAAATTGCATGTGGCAATGTTTTTGATAATTTACAACCAATTCACAAGATCAGTTTAAAATAATTTTTATTTTTTTATAAAAACCCCTTGCCTTTACGCCGTGATTTTTTATTCATAGTTTAACTTGTATGCGGTATGAGTGCAGAAAATTGAGAAAAGATAAAAACTAGTATGAAGATTAATGCAAAAGAAAATAAGAAAAAACTTCTCTGTAGATCACGAAATCCATGTAATCATGTAATGCACATGTTACAGCGCTCGAATATTTGTAAGTGATTTTGTTGAAAAAATATTTTGTATTCAAAAATATTTGCCGCATTTAATATTCAATTTTATACTCTTTTGAAATTGTGTAAAAATTTTATTAATCGGTTTTTTAATTTCATTAATATCAAGCAAAATATATCGTACGCACGATCTACCAAATTTATGTTTTGAAAATTGGTTGTCAGTTTCTATCTGTACTTTCAATGAATTTACTTCAAATAGAATTGTTAATATTTTTTTGTATAATATATTTCTAACTTTTGACATCGTCACGCACATGTTATATTCGTCCCGCACAAGTACAGCGTACATTTACAATACAAACTCGTTTGTTTCGAACATGCTATGAAAGTAAATGCAATACGATATGATTAAACGTTTCTTATTTTAGTATATTTTAGTTATTAATATTAGACAAAAACAGGGGTCCCCAGACACATATTTTATGCTTATTTTTGTTGTTTGTTTTTGAGCGTTCACTTCAGTAATGCTGCTGTAAAATATTTAAATTATAATTGTTATTAAAGCCCGTATGTGACACTATATTTATTTTTCATTAATTAATAATAAATTGATAGAAAAGGACTGTGCTATAAAAGAGGAAATAGAATATTATATTTACAGTTTTTAAGTGTTGCTTCCTTATTTTTAATTAAAAAAAAAACGCTAAAGAAAAATATTCAGTCCAAAACGAAGCTCAAAATCACATTTCTAAACGATAGTGTCTGCCTATTAGAGTTGGGTTCATGAGCTTTTTGAAGTGAACGCCCTTTTTTGGTGAGCTGGTTCGTTTAGTTCATTCAGTAGCTCAGTAGTATCAGTTGACCTTTAGCTCATTTGATTTTGATGCTCAGTTGAATTTGTCGCTCAGTTGATTTTGTTTCTAAACTGATTTTTTAGCTCATTTGATTCAATCAAATACAGCACAAAGGCAGCTTTAATCAGTAGAAGAAAGAGAAAATATGTTTTTGCAAAATATGTTGCAAAGAAATTGTTGGTCTGGCTCGCCCGCATTGCCATGTAATTTATAATTTTTCTTTTATTAGTCTTTTATTAAAAGTTAATTTAATATAAATATGGCAATTTTTCATTTGGTTTCATATTGAATCTGTCTAAAAGCTCTGAATAATAGCGACCGGTAACGCGTGAGAATAACACCGCGTGCATTCCAAAAAAATGGAGCCATGACCTTGTTCGCTGACAGACTCTTGTTGGACTTCTTTGGGGCACGTTCACTCACTTTTTTTTTGTTCTTTTATCTCTGAGATATTGTGTTTCGTCTCCGGATATATACGCCTTAAAAAGACGTCCGGATTGCGGTTGAACATCACAAACATAAAATTCACTTTTTTTCATTTTAAACACAAACTAAATATCTTGGTTTGCTCAAAATTTGTCAGTACTCTATTGATAGATAGTGGTTGATGGCAGCGGGGTTGCATTTAAACTTACTACGAGGGAAATTCAAGAAGAAGACATAGTTATCACACAGCCTTCCTACATTCTTCTTGAAAGTGGGCGAAAAGATCACTTGTAGCCTTTTCCATATATTTGCTGATAACATTCTATATCTAGAATTTATAAAACAAGCAATTTCCTAAGCAGACATGCACAAATAATGCCCGACAGCAGAACATCTTTAAAATCTTTTAAAACCAAAATTTCACATATTTGCCATACACGGGCTGAGTCTATGGCAGGAGTTTTCTATATTTCATAGAACGACACGCATTAAAAGTAAAAACAAAAATAAAAGAAATCTAAAAACTTCAGACATGATTACAATTCAACCGCAGGCTGTGCCTTAAAACCAATTAAATGTTACTCGTCTTGTGTAGAATTTCCTACGTAAAACGTTGTGATTTTAATGAGAAATCATCACCATCAAGTTGTCTAAGTACTGTATGACTTGGCAGTCGTATGCATAAACATATATTTATTTAATAAGCATAAATGGCATAAAATGAATACGACTGTTTAACTGTCAGTCATCTTGGCATATCATAATTTCCCAGTTTTGTAGAAATAGCTGTGCAGATAGTTGATTCTCTGGGGGTATTGTGAAATGTTAACATACATTTATCAAAAGTGTCGGCAAATAAAACTATTTGAATAGTTAGGCCGTGAAGAAGGAAACATATGTTGGTGAAATATAAGTCACTGGGGAAGAAGTTGATACGATTTGGGTTTTGTTGCATCGTAATTTGGGATAAAACTTGTTGAATTAAAAATGCCATTAAGATTAATCAAAGTCTTGACTTCAAGTACTTTATTAATCAAATTAATTTACTTCATTTTTTTTACACAGCCTGTATTGGTTAAAATACGAAAGGTTCAGTGTGAGCCACTTCGCTGAAGGGGCAGCCCTTAAAACCTCACTTTAGCAACGTAGGTACCAAACAAATAGGCATGTCAAACGGCACTGGTATTCGTAAATCCCGAGATTCAGGATTTTGATTTTTAGCTCATTTGATTCAATCAAATACAGCACAAAGGCAGCTTTAATCAGTAGAAGAAAGAGAAAATATGTTTTTGGTGCTGAAATTTTGTTATTTTAGGGAAATTTGTGAAATGCTTTACATTGGCGAATATAAATATATAAAAAATTTTAATAAAATTTAGTGTATTATTATTCAAGTATCGAAACTTAAATTAAATAAATACAAACTACAAGACAGAAATCTATTAAAGAAAAAATAGCGTTTGCACTAAATCGCCAATGACGTGAAATATTCCCATCTGGCATCATGCAAATTTTATTTAAGAAAATTTTTTGGTTCTGGTAGCACTGATGAACCAATAAAATGTACGAAAAAAAAAACATGGCAAGCGCTCTTCACTGAACTAGAAGCATCAAAAAAAGTAAGCGCTCACTTCGCTCAGTTTACTGAATCGTTCAATTGAGCTAGATCAGAGCTGAACGACACAACTAAGAGAGTGCATTACTTTCTGGCCGATCAGCCGAATCGAACTATGAATTACAGAAAAAAAAACGCTATCTTGCCGAAGCGTTCGACTGTGGATTAATCTCCGAACACAAGTCCTGCCTGTGAATTGCAGGACGCATATCCACAAACACTACTTCCTCTCTCTCTCTCTCTCTCTCTCTCTATCTCTCTCTTATTTAAACGTATTTTCCTAGTTTCGGTAAAATTCATTGTGCACATAGTAGACATCCCCATCCACTTGTTGAAGAAAAACGAAAAAAATTCTGCAAGAATTAAGCTCTGTGCCTTATAGCACTTGATCACTTGTCCCTTCTCTTTACTGGCCCTAGCATTATTTAAAAAAAATGTATCACTGTAGGCTATTATACAAGTATTAATTATTTGTTTTTTCTTTAACAGTTTTCTTATGCTTAACCAATCATGCAACCAACAGCATCCTAACTGGCATGTTTAAAAATGACTGTAATTTTTGTGCAAATAATTTACTCTAAATAGCATTTTGTTTTCATTTCCTGTCGCTTGTGTATATTTTTGAAGGGAAAAAATTTGCCATGACTGATGGCCGTATAATATAACCATTTGCCATGTTTGTTTTTTCCTTTTTTAATTTTCTGCAGTTAATAATACATCTGATGATTTTATATGAGTTGGCTGGCTATAAGCTTATTTGATGTCATATTTTACGATTATAGAAATCTATAATAAATTATCATACCAATAAACTAGCAACATACAACCATTAATAAAAACCAAAGGCAGCCTGTCTGCAAGTGATACCATTATGAGAATATAAACACATGAACATAAACAAATTATGTTGCAAATTTTATAATATGAAGCATACAAATAGCACACACACGCACACACATTTATTTTTGTAAAATTTTTACTTTTATTTTTGTAGTGTGTGTTATGTAAAAATATAAAATTTATAGATTTAAATTTGTATTTTCGTTTTAATGATGCCTGTATTTGTTGTCACTAACAAATTTCATATTTCCCAATAGATGCAAATTGACACATCATTTGTTATAATTATGAGGAAAAATTTAAATATGTACAAACATTTTACATACATACATATATACGTATGTGGACATACATACTTATATTACTTTAACGATTATAAGGTATATTAATGCTCAAGGGCATTAGATTTATCGTGCTTCATACATACTGCACAGGCAATACTGTTTAAACTGAAGCCAAAAGAAAGAGAAAAAAATATAAAATATTTTTAAAATGTTCAATGTCAATTTAAACTGTGTTAGTTCTTTACAAGTTTTTGGTAAGACAAAGCGGAACAGTATTAGAGTGTAACGGAATTATGTGGAGGAAAACAAGGTCCGTTAAAATTAAAAAAATAAATTCAAAATAATCGAGAGTCGTTTCTTTTTTCGGGAATAATTTCATAACTTTGCAATGTTAAAACGCCCAGCGAAAAGCAAGTAATACTTTCACTATGACATGGTATTTTCATGACTTCTCAAGTGCTTCTTTATCTGAGTTAATTTTTAAAGCCATTTTAAATGTCACTTTTCAACACCTGCTAAACACATTCATATGAACAACTGTGCAGTTATACTTAAAATTGAGACAAATTTCTATGTTACAGGAACTCAATAACCCATGGTAAAGCATAACCAAATCATGAAACATTCATGGGTTCCAAGCACTCATTTAAATGACGAGTTGTTTTATTAAACGTGAACCAATGCCTGCCAATGACACCCATATATTAAAGTCATTCGTTCTTCGTTAAATAGAATCAGTTCATTTGCAATAAAACTGATGCAGCAACTAATTCTTTTGCATATCTTTTTTTGCTGGGCAGGGTAGTAGTTGGGGTAGCATCTTCATAGCCGCAACACTGCCCTCATCTCACTTAATGAAGATATTTGAATCAAAAATCGTTTCTGGTATAAGAAAAACTGCCCTGGAACGCACCTCAGAATAGCAGCTGCAAATCTGCACTGGCAGTTGAAATATTTTACCGGACCCCCTAATGATAAAGCTTTCAATAATCGTGCATAAATACATACATTTAATTGGATGTGTCGCTCGCAGTTAAGGTATTGTTTTCGTCTCTGCCTCTTTTTTGGTTTTTAAGCTGCAGCGTTTAAATTTTAAAATGAATGTCGATAGAAAAAATTTGTTGTGTTGAAAAAAATTAATGCGTCTGCATTGTGGTTGCTTTTGACGTTTCATGATTTATGGAAAATTTTTTCTTTCGATTTTTGTTTTGAATTTTAAATAAAATAAAACTAAAAATAAAAATAAAACCCCGATATAATAATGTTGTAAAGGCTTTTTCACTTTCGGCTATAAATACATAGTTCTTTTTATTTAGTTGAGGATAATTGAAAAATTTATAAGGATTTTGTGTCAATACGAAGAAAATTGTTACTACAAACAAATTGAAATACATTTTGTGTATTTTGAAAGTCGTATACGTTTTTTCTTATGAAAACTAATTTTATTAAAATTTTTTTTTTTTAATGAAACCATTTCATTTATTTGTTATAAAGTTAAAAATACTGCAGCAGTTTTCCTTTTAGTTCACTGATCCAGTTTAGCAATTGTGTTAAGCATTTCTTGGGGTAATAGCACGACATGTCTAGTTTCACTTTTCTCTCTCTTATGAAGTTGAAAGGCAGTGCTGCCTTTTAGTACAACTTCAGTTCTTTGATAACAAGAACACGTATTCATATTCACATATCGTATGCCAAAATGCGGAGGGGCCAAAAGCAAAGAGAATATAACAATTAATCATCTGTTACCGACAACTCAATATCAAACATCAGCCGTGTATAATGACCACTTTTTTATCAACCATAAAATTTTTCTTTCTCTACTTACTTTTTGATATTCTTAACCTGTGCAAATTATAATTGAATCGTTCGCCATTAAAATTATTTCCTTTAAATTGAATTATAGAAACAAAAGAGAAAATACTAAGGTAATTTATTTAGAATAAAACTGTTGAATTATTAAAATTAATAAATTTCGCTTCTAGAATTTTAAAGTGATAAACAGCTAAAAAAAACTTGGTATTTCAATTCAACATCATCAGTTCAGAAAGTGTTGTAGAAAGCTTGTGGCGATATCAAAAGGAAAATTTAAAATAGGCATAGACACATACTTTATATAAATAACACGCAAGATGTGTAGCTCTTAGCTTATCTACAGAAACACCCAGTATCTATGGGGAAATGGAATCTGCAGCATACAGATTGATAGACTAATGATCATGCAATAGACTACGAAGGCCCGCAATTTTGAAAAATTACTGTTGCTGCTTAGTCAACAATTTGACTCGTCTTTGTGTTATATATGCTAATTACGAATCGACATCAAATGCTTAAAGAGCCCTCAAAATCACTGCTGGGTGTGGCATATGCAGTGATAAATTAAATAGCTCCAATTTTTTTAAAATACTTATAGCATCACCATGAAAGTAACTGATGAGCGTCTTAGGTGGATGTTAAATGAAGTTTTTTGCTGCCAGCCGCTGAATTGGGTCTCGATCACTGCTGGCTTCAGTACGACGGAGCAACCGCTCTTAGAGTTCAGCCAACTATGGAGATTTGAGGATACCAAAATCGGGAAGGCCGACTGATTTTCCATTTTAGATATTCAATTTCACTAGATCCAACAACAGCAGACATTTTTAAATTTCGCATTTACCATAACAAAATCACAAGTCTATAAAAGGTAACTCTGAAGGCTAATTAGCCAACTTGGAGGCAGAGCAGCAAATTTCAAAATCTCGGGAGCTCCCCCTTTGCGTTATAAAACTTTTACAATTAACGCGGCATATTTTGTTTCTTCTTTTAAAAGAAGGCCAATAACGATTAATACAGCGTGGGCCAAAAGTCACGCTTGCGTGTAAAACTTGAATAACTTTTTTGTTTATTATTATTTTTTATTGTTTTTTTTTTAGCTTTTATTCATCGAACCGTGTTACACCACCATGCAAAATTTAACGATCGAGCAACGTACCAAAGTGGTAGAATCTTACTTCTTCTATTTTTGAAGACCGAATTATCTCAAGAAATTCAGCAGACTTAACTGCCCCTGATTATTTTCAATGGGGTTATCTCAAGGAACGAGTGTATGTTAACAAGCCCCAAACTATAGAGCAACTAAAGCACAACATTAAAGCTTAGATTAGGGCAATAGAGCCTGTAACTTTGCGTGCAGTTATGCAAAACGCCTGTTTAAGAGCCCAATTGAGCATTGCTGAAAATGGTGGCCATCTCTCTGATATTATTTTTCATAATTAAAATTTAGATCGTTGTTGATTACTCAATTAATATACACATATTTAAAAACGCTAGATTATCAATACTTATGTAGTTGTTGCTGTAAGCACAATCTCATGGGCATCTGTCAATCATGACAGCTAAGTTAAGTTATAGATCATGGCATTCTGAATTGTACTGCCAGTGAACTCAGTTTATAATTTACATGTGAATATACACTTATATAGTAAAGCTTTAACGGTGCATTTTCATTATCTATCCCTCACACAAATACAACAATCGTACAAAGCTTATATTATATTAAAAAATAAATAAAAATAAAAAATAATAATAAACAAAAAAGTTATTAAATTTTTACACGCAGGCGTGACTTTTGGCCCACCCTGTACAAGAGCGGTTTGATAACTGCGTGACTATTTCCGTAACAAATTGTTTTTCTACAAATAACCATTTCATTTTTAAACATAATTTCTTTAAAGATCAATATATTTAGTCCAGCGTTTTTCCAATTTTTTGTTATTCCCTCTCAACGCTCTCGAAATAGGCTTTCGTTTCGGTAACGAACTCTTCATTCGATACAAATCTCTTACAACCCAGCCATTCCTTCAGGTTTGGAAAAAGGAGGGGGCTAAATCTGCAGAATATGCTGGAAGGCGTAGCAGTTCGTTGCCCAATTTTAAGATTTTTGCCATACTGACTCCGCCCTGTGTGTGCCCTCGTGCATTGTCTTGATGCAAGAGAATTTGACTTCTTAAAAATATAATTGCAACAACAACCAATTGTTATGTTACAAGACCCCGCTGTAACTAAAGCATCTTATGAAATTTGTTACATTCTTTGTAAGCACATAAAACCGTGCGGCCCATGCCACCATAAGTAAGGAGTCTTTGTGGCCCATATAAAAATACGTTCAATACGACTGATTTAATTTATCAAGGAAAATATTAATCATACGCTACAGCCCCCAATGCGACTGGATGTTGCAAAGAAATTGTTGGTCTGGCTCGCCCGCATTGCCATGTAATTTATAATTTTTCTTTTATTAGTCTTTTATTAAAAGTTAATTTAATATAAATATGGCAATTTTTCATTTGGTTTCATATTGAATCTGTCTAAAAGCTCTGAATAATAGCGACCGGTAACGCGTGAGAATAACACCGCGTGCATTCCAAAAAAATGGAGCCATGACCTTGTTCGCTGACAGACTCTTGTTGGACTTCTTTGGGGCACGTTCACTCACTTTTTTTTTGTTCTTTTATCTCTGAGATATTGTGTTTCGTCTCCGGATATATACGCCTTAAAAAGACGTTCGGATTGCGGTTGAACATCACACACATAAAATTCACTTTTTTTCATTTTAAACACAAACTAAATATCTTGGCTTGCTCAAAATTTGTCAGTACTCTATTAATAGATAGTGGTTGATGCCAGCGGGGTTGCATTTAAACTTACTACGAGGGAAATTCAAGAAGAAGACATAGTTATCACACAGCCTTCCTACATTCTTCTTGAAAGTGGGCGAAAAGATCACTTGTAGCCTTTTCCATATATTTGCTGATAACATTCTATATCTAGAATTTATAAAACAAGCAATTTCCTAAGCAGACATGCACAAATAATGCCCGACAGCAGAACATCTTTAAAATCTTTTAAAACCAAAATTTCACATATTTGCCATACACGGGCTGAGTCTATGGCAGGAGTTTTCTATATTTCATAGAACGACACGCATTAAAAGTAAAAACAAAAATAAAAGAAATCTAAAAACTTCAGACATGATTACAATTCAACCGCAGGCTGTGCCTTAAAACCAATTAAATGTTACTCGTCTTGTGTAGAATTTCCTACGTAAAACGTTGTGATTTTAATGAGAAATCATCACCATCAAGTTGTCTAAGTACTGTATGACTTGGCAGTCGTATGCATAAACATATATTTATTTAATAAGCATAAATGGCATAAAATGAATACGACTGTTTAACTGTCAGTCATCTTGGCATATCATAATTTCCCAGTTTTGTAGAAATAGCTGTGCAGATAGTTGATTCTCTGGGGGTATTGTGAAATGTTAACATACATTTATCAAAAGTGTCGGCAAATAAAACTATTTGAATAGTTAGGCCGTGAAGAAGGAAACATATGTTGGTGAAATATAAGTCACTGGGGAAGAAGTTGATACGATTTGGGTTTTGTTGCATCGTAATTTGGGATAAAACTTGTTGAATTAAAAATGCCATTAAGATTAATCAAAGTCTTGACTTCAAGTACTTTATTAATCAAATTAATTTACTTCATTTTTTTACACAGCCTGTATTGGTTAAAATACGAAGGGTTCAGTGTGAGCCACTTCGCTGAAGGGGCAGCCCTTAAAACCTCACTTTAGCAACGTAGGTACCAAACAAATAGGCATGTCAAACGGCACTGGTATTCGTAAATCCCGAGATTCAGGATTTTGAAAATTTCAAATTCACAACACTATTGTTCACGAAAAGTTCATGTTCTAATTCTTCAGACAAAACAAAAATGTTCGTTTAAACTTTTGTCACGAACTCATAAAATAAATATAAAAAAAGTACTTTGTAATTTTTCAAATATATGAATGGGGTCTTCCAACGCGGACTTCCGAACTTTGACAATTAATTACGGCCATCTTGTTGAAGCTACAACTGTCAAATTAGTTGTTTATTCAGTCTGTTTTTCGAAATCATCATGGACGGGGAGAGCTTTTAACAATACCTGCAAATAATAAAATTGTTTTATCAAAATGAGTGTTCTGTTCGCGGGAAAAATCTTCTTCAGTGATGAAGGCCATTTCTGAATGAATGGCTACGTGAACACACAAAATTGTCGAATTTGAGACGATACCGATCCACATGATATCCAAGAGCCTTCAATTCATCCCGAAAAAGTCATCGGTCGATATTTGTTTGAGTACGATGTTGGCCAGGACATCACTGTCAACGGCGAGCGTTATAGGTCGATGAATACCAACTTCTTTTGGCCTGAATTCGATGATCTGCACACCAACGGTATGAGGTTTGAACAGGACGGCGCAAAGTGCCAAGCAGCTCATGCCACATGAGATATTCTTCACAAGCGATTTGAGGGCATTGTCATCTCACGTGGAACTGATATTAACTATCGCCGAGATCGTGCGATTTCACCTCGATAGACTTTTTCTTGGGGAGTTTTCTTAAGTGCCAGGTAAGTATGGCAAAAACCATCGCGCTCCTCAAAAAAAACATAATTCATGCCATCTATTAAATTCAGCCTCAGTTATACGCCAGAATCTTCAAAAATTAGACATTTCGGAAGTGGTGCTTCACCCAGAGAAGCCGTTTCGGACATTTGAACGATGTTAATTCCACAGATAATGCGATCAACAGGTCTTTCAAACGAATAAAAAATTTCAAACACACTTTGTTTCATTAAAAATTTAAAGATAGGAAGCGCTTAATGAAATACCCTATAGAAACATATTTATTTTGCTGTGTTGTGTAAGTATATTTTTTTATAAAATTGCTTTCAATTATTTTCGTAGCTGAATAATTCATCAATCATGTGATCGAAAGCAAAAAAATTTTAATTATTTTTTTTAAAATTCGAGTAATTGAGAATTATTTTTTAGTAACTGAATATACAATGATGAACTTTACCCAACACAATTATTGGAATATGCAGTATTGCTATTTTGTTACAAAAAGCAAAAATTTTTTACTTCTTCTTAATTTTGTGTAGAATGTGAACAGATCGATTTAGTACGCTGAAAGTAATTTTTCCTTAAATTCTGTGAATCACAACGTTAATCCAATGAACATTAAAAGGCAACCGACGTTGCAATGCGTTGAATTCATGAGCCAAGTTTCGTTAAAACTATTTTAATAAAAATTTCAATAATTTGCTGAAATAATTTCACTGCAGCTATAAAAATATTACGTTAAAATAATAAAAATAATTCGTTTGCCTAATGAAACAATTTCATCAAAATAATGAAATTATTTCATTGATACCATTAAATTATTTGATTGAAATAATAACAATATTTCACATGTTTAATGATATAATTTCAATGACGAGGGTGGCGATGGTCGAAGTAGTCTGCACTTTGACTACAAAACGAAAAATTTCCTGGGTTCAACGCCAGTTTCAGACTCGTAAAATTATCTCGCATTTTTCTGATATGCATTTCTGTGTCTTTGTGTCAGTTATTGTCAGAAGGTTTCAGTGGCGAGGGCATAGTCATTGGTCACTGAATAGTAACAGCTTCAGCTCCTTCGTCCGTATTGTGTAGCACCTGCTAAGTAAAATAATTACTAAAATTGGCTACTAAAAACGAAGCTTCAAAATTTAATACGTCTCCTTGACATCAGGGGCGCTTCAACACTGCTGTAAAAACAAAGAACGTGCAAGAACAGAGTTGTGAAGTAGTGAAGCTTCACGTCCTATTATTTCTCCTGCAATCACTTTCCTCTAGTCCCAGCATAATGCACCGCATATGTAGGGGTCATCTCCTGAGTGCTGGTACAAGATAAAAAAAAAATTACATAACGAGGTACTTTCATTTAAGGCAATGAAATACTTTATTATTTCAATGAAATTATTGCATTCTGCTTAAGAAATAATTTCAAAATTTTAGTTTCACACAACTATTTATATTATAAAAGTGAAGAAAAAGTCGAACTGTGTGTTTATCAAGATTTTCATATCGATGGCTTAAAATACATCAGACTTATCTCGAGTAAAAAACTGAAGTAAAATTTTAAGAAATCCATAGGTAACGTACTGAAAAATTTACTTAGAAAACGTTATTTCAATATTTGGGGCTTCTCTCGAGATTTATGAGGTAAATTTGGATTTTTCTGTAACGAAATTTCGGGATTGGCATCGCTAGTTGTCCTGAAGTATGAATTATAATGCAGATGAATGGCGACTTTTCAGTGATGGTTCATGTAAAAGTAAATTTTCTTATAAAGATGTATAACTTTATTTTTATTAATTTAAGATTTCTAATGTAATATCTAGGCTTAAAAGCTGTTTTATTGCATAACCAAAATCAATTACCTTCAGTTCCAATCGCATATGCGACTAATACAAAAGAAACTTACGAAGTGAAGAAAAATATACTAATATTTGTTAGCTATACCACCCATAAATGGAAAGTCGTCGCTAACTTAAAGGTTTTGACAATTTTATTTGGTATGCAAGGTGGTTACACAAAGTATTCGTGCTATCTTTGTGAATGGGATAGTCGTGCACCGAATCGTTTATTTTCATGAAAAGTTTAATAACTCAGTCAATTATTTATCTATTATTAATCCCAAATATGCGTTGTAATCGTTAATAACCGTACTTTTTAAATAAATTCAATAGTATTACAGTTTATTACATTATAATGTATAAAAACGTCACCAAAGTTGAAAAATTTTTGAAAAATCTACAAAATTTGTGTTTGCTCGACAATAACACCCAAATTTCTCAAGTTTTCTTAGATAAATTATATATCATTCGAAAGATCTCAGTTACTTCTTTCCAAATCTAGTAAGAAATCGGATTATTATCAACAAAATTACAGGCTTATAAGTGCGCAAAGGTACAAAAACCGGTTTTTTAACCGTAAATTCGGATTTTGGAGGTGTCCGGCATATTTCACTATTGGATTCTTCTTTAACTCGACAAGACCTACAAGAAAAATAATATCCGGTCCCAGGTTTTTTGGATTGTCGCACCGTGTTATACCATCTGTAACATTGTTATATTCTATACTACGGCAAGGTTTAGACTGTCATAGAGTTCGCTTATTAATAAGATTATTGTTGTTGAAACACAACTGTATTCAGCCAAAAAAAAACAATTTCAAATATTAAAAAAAGAATTAATTGTATTTTGTTAAAATTTATTGTAACCTTGAGCTGTGCTGTGAGCCAGAATGAAAGTACACTAAAATATATCACGTAACATTTTGCGAAGCATCTTTCACTCAGTAAAGTTCTTTCTTACTTCTTTCAAAAATAACTGGGAAAAAAATTGTTTTATTTCACTTAAAATACAAAGATTTGTAATTTGATTTCATTTTTCTCCTGCCACTATAAATGTTAAATTCATTCCCCATATGCTTTTAGTGTGTTAGTGCAACTACAAGTTTACTAACATGCACTCATCAAGCATATACATTTACATTTTAGCCAAATGTTAGCAGATTCAATCATACTTAGATACGCTCACACACACACACACTCAGTCGCACACCCACTTAGCAAATGCATACATACAGCACTTCTGTATAAATGAATTTTTTTTTATATTATATTTTTTGCCACAATGTTAGTGCAAGTGAATGCAGAGGTAACTGAACAATTGTAATTACAACAATTCGTAAACGTACAATGACTTTTTGCTCCAGTTGTGATTGTGTGAATAAAAATGCATGCCAGTGTAAAGGAATAGAAATACAATTCGCAAACAAACATTTAACAAAATCAAAGTAGAAAAGCGAAATGTGAAAGAAAATAAAATACTTTACACTGGCAGTAAGTGAAAGCACAATAAGAGCAACTCTACCACCACTACAATACCATTTTAGAAGAATAGAGTTCCATTTGTAGTGCATAATGTTCTATGTTGCATGTTAGTTTCCATTTGGTGGCTGTTTGTCTGCCTGTCAGTCTGCCACAATGTCCTCATTGTATGTGCTTAACAAATGTACGTTCCCGTTTTTGTATGACCAACTTAGGCATTTCTCTATTCGTGTTCAAATGTGTTCACACACAGTACTTTATTTCAATATGATTGCAAATTGTGTTGTACAGTTGGTGACAAACAAAGTTTCAACTACACTATGCAACAAATGGAAAAAACATTTTTAGCTTTTTGACAACCATTGTTTTTTTTTTTTCGAAGAGCTAGAAATACAAAAAGTATAACAAATTCATAACATATTTTACACTCACTCATACACACACGTTTTTTTCTTTTTAAATACGTAAATTAAACGCTATTAAGATATGAATTGTTAACTTTCGGCAATGGCAGAAAAAATATTTTTTCGGTCGAAACTATGCCCTTTTGCTTTATGGGGAATAAAATGAAAATTTACCCATCGATTTTTATGAATTCTAATTGAGTTTATTAATATTATATGCAGTTTTATGAATGAGTACTAAAACTGGCAAGTGCCTGCGGCGTTGCTTTTTTTTTGTGAATTTTTAGAATTAAAAAATGTCTTACATTTTTCTTCCTTGCACCAGCACTCAGGACATGACCCCTAGACATGCGATTAATTGCTCGAACTAGAGTAAAGGGGTAGGCAGAGAGATGACAGTTCATGTTTTTTTTTATAGCAGTGTTGCAGCGCCTCAGCTTCCTTGGAGACGCATTCATATTTTGAAGCCGTGTTTGGTAGCCGTTTTATTAATTATTTTACTTCGCCGCTGATACTACACAATACTGATGAGGTTGGAGGGTCTCTGATTTGCCTGTGGATTGGTCTCAACTGAAGCCGTTACTGTTTAGTGACCACTGAAACCTTCCGACAACAACTGTCACAAAGAAGCACTAATGTCCTTCATAAAAATGTGAATGTTAGCATGTTGACTCTGCAGAAGATCCTCGGTTCCACAATACCGTCTTTCTATGGCTGTATTTCAGTTTAAAAAACTAATGGCTCAACATTGGAGCAGAGACCCAGCAAGTCTGGTGTAAAAATTATTCAAAAAATGTGCAACTGCAAGGTTTTTTGGAAGCATTACGCTGCATATATCTGCCTGAACACTTCACCAGCAGTCTCTTCTCTACACTATTCCCCGTCGCATAGTTCGGCAGCATGCATTGCGCGCATAAATAGATGAAATATCTTGAGCACTGGTCAAAAAAACAAAAAAAAAACCATATAAAGTCTATAAATATTTTTTTAAAAAATTTCACAATTCATTTATAATTTCAAATTATTAATTTAATATTCAGAATATATAAAACTTAATCGAACTATTGTTATTACACATTAATGAAAATTTTCTGTCGTGTTCAAGTTCACAGTTAATTTACCACAATATTGTGAAGAAATTACATTTTTGATTGGAATAAGGGAAAAAATAACAATTAATCTCCAAGAGCAGTTGCGTAGAATACGTATTTTCTATGTCACTACACACGTCATCAGTACTCTTTGTGTCAACCAGGAGGTAGTTGTCGAGATTAATTGTTCTTTTTAATTTTATTCTAATCAAAAATTACATTTCTTCACAATGTTTTGATAAATTAACTGTGAACTTGAGCACGACAGAAAATTTTCATTAATTTATTAATATAATTAAATAATTGATAATATTTTTCAAGCTGAAGGCCAGTAATGTTCTTTTAATTTTAATTTGTTCCATATTTTGCCATTTCTTTGTGTAGCTTCTTCTGGAAATTGATTCTTGCTTAAAAGTATTATTCAAAATATTGTACAAATAAAAATTAGAAGACTATTACTGACTGAAAAATATTATTATGTAATTTAAAATAAAAAACGGTCAAAAAAAAAAAGCAAGAAACATATAATTTAATTAATATTTTGGATTCTCAGATATCATTAAATTAAATTTTATATCTCATCGATAAAAACTTTTATTTTAATATAAAAACATTTCTACCAGTTACCAACTGTAGCCTGCAATTGTACTCGGTTTGATATTTTAGCTGACCGAGTTTTAGTTTTTTTTTCTTGTTTTCTTGTTTTTTCTTAAATTTTTTTTACCTTGTGGAACAGACTCCGCTTTACTGATTTTCATAAAACTTTCAATTTTTATTGCATCCCCATCATAAAACAATAAAAAGAACAATAACAAAAGCAGGAAAGGTATTAGTTTCTTTTGCACTTATAACTTTTATGGTGGTATTTGTTGCTCCTATACATGAGTACATTAGCACAGTTTTGTTGTTCGCATGTGTGTGCGGGTGTGAGTATATATATTTCCGTATAATGACTTAATCAAATGGTTCGTATGTTCTTTCAGTTGTTAAAATATTTTTCCGGTGTTTTAGTGGATTCACACATATTTGTGTTTTTTTTGTTTTTTAATTTCTTTAAAATACTGCTACAAATATTGTTACAAACACAGTGACGAGAGAGGAAGCATTGCTTCAATATCCTTTACGTTGGGCTCTATGTGAGTGTGTGTGTGTGTGTGTGTGTGTGTGAATATGTTTCTGCCCATATGTGCATTGAATAAAAATGCTAATTAATGCCAGGTTATGACTGGAAACTAAGCAAATGGCTGTAAAGCTTTTTTATTTCACTCCTTTATGTTTATTCGTATTATTGTTTGCTTTAAAAGCTTGTCAAAGTTTTTCTTTTAATTTTCCTTTGCTAGGTTTCTGCTTTGCAAAATTGTTGCCATTACAAAAATTAAAAGGAATTTATTAGTTCAAGAAAAAAACACGCAATTCTATACATAAAATTAAAAAAATAAAAAAAATAATTTAAAGTTATAATTGTCAGGATAAATACAGATGTATTTGTTACACATTTCCATTGGTTGACTACAAAACAGTTTGACGTCATACATAACCTAATTTACAGTACGAATAAAAGCATAAGTGCAAATAGTGCAGAAGATTACTCATATATTGGAATGAATATTGTGATTTCTACAGATTTCTCTCAGAAAAATGTGTTTCTTTTTAATGACTGCAGTAGAAGCAACGTATCCCGATCAGTTTCTCCATCGCCAAAGACGAGATAAGAAAGGCTGTCAATGCATCTAACAACAGGAAGGCTGCCGTTCGTTAATTAACTCATATTTATAATACACGAATTGACACAAATAGTTGTCTTCATGCCACTTTTATTACAATTCCAAGGAATATTAATCCTATATCGTTCAACCAATACCGACTGACATATAAGAGTAAATTTTTACGATTTTAGCAAACTGAAAGACGCTGCTGATGTTGGCTTGTTTTAAGGCCGCGGTTTTTTTTTTTTAATAACATTGTTGGGTCAAAACATATTTTATTATAGATTTTCTATTTGACGAATTAACTCTTTTAATTATCTTGCTGTTATTTTGCAATGCCCTTTTTTATATATGTATGTATGTACATTTAAACATGTTTACATACATACATATATTATTTGTCGCTCGTTAGGTATTAAAGTAAATAAAAAAAACGAACGACATTGCATTTTTGAGCAGTTTTAGCTTTAAGCATTTTTAGTTTTAAGTATTCAGAGTAGAATCGATATTGAAGTTGCAAAATAAAGAGCCAAATATTTAAATTAATAAAAACATCTTTTGTTTTCGTTTGTTCTATGGCTCAACAAACATTAAATGAAAAAATAAATGCAAACCCTTCAGCTCCCATAACATCCTCATTGAGTTTGGTTAATTTGTAAAAAAAAAGCAGTAAGAATTTTTAAATAGAAAAACAATTTTCTCGTTTCCATCACCGATTCAACACATTGTTCACATTTATCTATTTAGTGCCATGAAACAAAGACAGAACCACTTAACTTATATCCAACTTTAAGTCAATATTAATTTAAAACCAAATTTAATTACAAACACAACAGTGTTTAAGATCTTGGCAAACACACACAAAAACCCCAAATAAGAAAATTAGAAATTTCTTATTTAACTGAAAAAAAAAAATAATTTCTACACTACAAACTCGAACAGAAATTGAAATAAAAGTGGAAGTAAATTAAAGTAGAGTAGGAGGAGGAAAAATGAAATTGAAAAAAGCACAATTAAAGCGTTAAGCACTTTTGTGGTATTGAACATTTAAATTGCTATTTGCCAAAATTGTTGAGTGCACATTTTCAATTTGCTATCATTATACCCAAGTTAAGATACGATAGTACAGTATACTGAAACTCTAATTCCTTTGCTGGCATTTGTACGACGTTAAACTTAAAATAATTTGAAAACTGTTTATCCGAGCAACAACTAGGCGCGGAAAATGCTCACACATAATGAACATGGACGTTAGTAACTTTAAGAGTATGTCGTTTCAGCTGTGCATACAATTCAAGTAATTTATTTTATATGACATTTTACGAATAATTAATTTAATATGAAATTTAACTACAATTTCACTAAATTTTTGTACTAGTGTTATATTCTACTCTATCTAATACAGCTGTATTATTTACTAAAATTATAGAAAATACATATACATATCATTTGTATTATCGCCGCAGTCTATATTCAGTCTTAAAAATACAACGGGAATACAAAAGCATGAGTAGTTGTAAACTTGAGGTTTCTTTCAGCAAACATAATTCGTAATTTAATTATATTAAAAAAAGTTTTGAATTTAACTCAACAACGCCTACCTCATATTTTAGCGGAGAGTGTTCTATTGCCGAATGCGTACGGGGCAAAAAAATCGTAAAATCTCTGTCGAAATTTTCAATTCACTCCAGCTAATTCTGACACACCCTTATGTACTTACTGGAAACCTTTACTAAAATTACTGCAATCCAAAGAGCGTAAGGATGTAGCAAATTCCCATTATCATGATCTATACTCGCAAGTTAATTTTGATATAGCGCCAGAACTCATGACACATTTTTCGCCCTATAACACTAGTTTGATAATAAAAGAACGAGGTAGACTACTCAATCTAAATTCTAGTTGCTGCTGCAGAAATGCAGCTGTAACGTGTACAACATGCAACCTTGAAGAACCGGAGAACACTTTCCATTTTATTAGAGTTTCTCCAATATTTAAAGAATACAGCAGAAATTTCTTTAGAAACACGCAACTAACTATAAACGAAGTGCTTATTATGCTGAATGGTTGAAATTGTGTTACTTTATACAAATACATCTAAGTATGTTTCAAATATGAAAAATTTTTAACAAATGAATTTCAAGTTTTTTAAATTTTTCTAAATATCAATGAATTGTAATATTTAAAATTAATTACTAAATATACTAGTATACTGCCAATTAGGCTTACAATAAAAAGGTAAGCAATATATAGATAAATATTGTAAATGAATTAATTTATATGTGAAAATGTACATAAATATATACAATTTCTTTAATCTTTATTAATGAATAATAATATTTAAACACACTTGAATTTTAGTTTTAAAAGATTTTTATTTTCTTCAACTCAAATACTGAAACACAAGAAATGCCATATTTTCTTTGTTATTTCGTTTAACAACTGTTTATTTAAACTCAACAACAAAGAGAGTAGCGCGTACAAAATTTTTAATTTTATTAATTTTTTTTTTTTTACTTTTTTTCCAATATCAATATTTAAATGGAGATTGCTGCATATTTAAAAAGTATTTAAATATGAAAATAAGTACATGTTGATGAAAATAAAAAAAACCCTATTTAAATATGAATTGATATTTAAATCGAATTGGTCAAATTGGCTCTTAAAGAGTAGCAATATCGCATTTTTTCTTATCCATTATACATTAATTATGATTATTTTTTAAATTGTTCAATAATTTACAATTTAAAAATTCTTAAGCAAAAGATCAGTCTATGTAACGCTGTGCATTTAAAAATTGTTCATAAGCACTACGTTCCAATAAACAGTTTTGAAGGAAATCTGAAAAGTATGCAACAGTTTTTGTTATATTCCGTACGTATGAGTGATATTTTGTTGAACGATTTTTGTTTACGATTTAGTGGTGCCATTTTATAAATGAAGAAAAAAAGTCAATTGTATAGTAAAAAAATTATACGAGAAAGGGCAAAAATCGTCAAGAGAAAAATATTAAAATTTAAAAAAATTGGAAAAATTTTATTGTAAAAAATCGCAAAATCCTTAAATTTTAAATTTATTAAAATAACAAGTCATTAAAAAATAAAATAAAAATGAAATTTTATAAAAAAAAAAAATTTATTTTTAAACATACGAAACCAATTCATTATCGTCATCATGGAGCCACAATACGCGTTTGATGAAATATTCAGATCCTTCATAAGTTTGATTTGAATTAAATACTTGACGGCAATTTGCAACTTTTTATTGTTTTTGTCCGTCTTTAATTTGCAACCATGCAATTCAGCTGTAACCAATACACAGGCACATCGGAATGCCCTCCTTCGTCGGTATTGCGTAGCATCGGCGAAGTAAAATAATTACTAAAAATAGCTACTAAAAACGAAGATTATAAATTTAATACGTCTCCTTGACATCAGCGACGTTACAACACTGCTATAAAAACAAATAACTTGCAAAAAACAGTGTTGTAAGATAGTGAAGCTTCACCTCCTATCATTTAATCATTTCTCCTACAATCCCTTTGCTCTAGTTCCAGCACAACGCACCGCATGTGTAGGAGTCATCTCCTGAGTGCTGGTCCAAGATAAGAAAAAACCAATAACAAATTTCTCTACATCCAAAAACCGCCACAAAAAATTGAAAAACTGGCAAAAATACAATTATTTGAAAAATGGTATTGAGAAAAGAATAATGAGTCCAAAACGGCGTAATAAAATACTTGGAAAGCATGGAAATGACAAAACAGTAAGCAGGTCTTGTTCATTTGAAATACAGAAATAAACCAATATTCTTCAAAAAGCTACAGAAAATCATAGAGAAATATTGCAAAATAAATATTAATTGTATATAAAAAAAACTAGAGACCTTAATCTTAAACAATTAGTAAAAGTAAATGAACAATGAAGATTTAAATGTCACATATTTTTATGGAAACTGATGGCCGATTGTTATCTGAATCTACACTCTGTGCAATTAATTTACTTAAATTTTCTAACTTCTGTTACTTCTACCATACAAAAAAATACGCTTCTTTTCTTTTTTACAATTTATTTATAACAATTTAACAACAAAAAATAATAAAAAATGTAATAAATTGCATAATATTCACAATAAATGCATAAATAAATATTTGCTAACATGTTATCTTAAATTTAGCTTTATAAATAAAATCATTGATATCCACAAATATGGAGAATTAAATTGGAAATACAGAATAAATTGTGGTGTTGATTTGAGAATATTTGGAAATATTTTATTTTAATAGCAATTTGCTCAATGAATTTATTTACAAATTTTTCACCAGTAACATTATTTTTATATTTTTGGAAACTTTAGGCAAGAATTATTTGTGTGAGTTAAACTAACTCTATAGTGGCAAATAAATATTTGTATCACATTATTTTTAAATAAGAGTTAAATTCAGGACAATAGTTATAAAACGTTACTTTGCAATTATTAAAAATTTGTTTTACCGTTTGGGAAAGATGGTGTGTCAAGACGGCAGAAATATTGAAACAACTTTTCATAGATTATAATTTTTTGAGATGTAGTAGAAAGCTTTAAAACAATTCCAAACTTCCTTCGTGCTAAGCCAGCAAAACGTATTATGAAACAATTTTTTTTCTTACTTGTTAGAAAAAAACGCACTTACTATTGCGAACACGCCCAAGACATCGACATTATATATGTATGTATAAGATTTTTTTGTTTCTTCGTTCAACAAAAGATAAATGCTGGCAAAACTAATAAGGAAAAAAAATGTACAATGAATCTTAATTCTGGTTGTAACATTTCTGGGTCATTTTATTAAGGGGCCATGATTTGCTTTGCTTGTAGTCACCACTTTAGTTTCTCTTAGGTTTTCTTCTTTTATTTTTTTTGGTAACACAAAAGCATAGATACAACAACATTTTACTGATCAGAAACTTAATGTAATGGGATTTGGCTTAATTGTGGAAGCAATTGCTTGGCCAAATACAGTGATATTTACTCAGACACACACACACACACACACACACACAAATTTTGCTAAGACAAAAAGAAATAATCGCTCGTCGAGCAACCAAAAGAATTAAGAAACCAATAATGAACAGAAAAATCAAACAAAAAAATTAATTTACGATACACACAGTTACTGTTCTTTTTTTCTCCTTCTTTTTTAGACCATTTTAAAGTGTTTTTTTTTTGTCCAGATATAAGAACAAAAAAAGGTATTAAGTCAACACAAATGTAAAACCAAATTGATTTCTAGCCATGTGAGTGGGATTGATGATACATACCTGTCAATTCCTTTAAACAGCACTTTAAACACAGAGAGAGATTGCAATCAACCAAAGAATACCAAATAAACGAGCAGATGAAAAAAAGACTTGAATTTTATTTTAAATTCACTATCCGATTGCTGTGTTAATAGGAGTTAAATCCTAAATTCTAAATTCTCAGTATTTTTATAGGCTTATCCATAGCTCTAATGGAATCTGATATAGATACGAAGGTAATCTTTTAGAAATACCAAACGATGTACTATCAAATATTGCCAACTTGTCGAAATCTATTCAAATTCATAAAACAGACTTAATTTTCAACTCCTTTCTGAAGCGTAAACATCACTATTCAAATAGTAAATTATGACAGCGAGGTCGTCGCATTTTCGATATCAAAGTTCCTTTGTGTTACATGTTAGAGATAGATGGCAGTGTGGAGTATAAAAGTCGACAAGAGAGACGAGATATGTGAAAAAGAAAAAAAATGGGATGAAAGAGACGTGAAAGGGAGAAGAAAACGCAAGTTATAAGACCGCATTCCTCGTGTCTAACACTTTCTGTAATAAAATATACAAGGATGCTGGAATACCGCCTGCCCTAAAAGCGAAGGCAAGAGTTGTCCAGGGCAGAGGAAATGTTTCGGTGTTTATTCTTCCTCCTTATCCTGACAACAACAATAGTTCATGGAAAAAGTGGCCACATATTGCCGCTCTTCTCTAAAAATACATTATCGACACGACTGCAGTATGAAGGGCTCGAAATTCCGTAAAGACAACAGACTTCTGTTCGATTTCTGAAGCATCATCTATTTCTTATCTAGACCGTCTGTTAGCATGTTGGCATCATCGGTCCGATGTGTTCGCACTCATTCCAAGGTACCACGAGGTAGTTGCGTCGCCCTTTTGACAGTGGTAAACTGCTGGCGAACAAATTTTGATAGAGTGTACGCCGCAAAGTGAGACCGCACTTCAAATGGAAGGCGCTTCTGCCTACAGTGTGATGTATTTATTTGGGATCCCAAAATAAAGGGTGGTTAAATTTCAAGGGCCGATGTTGATTTTGAATAACACACAAACTATTTAGGAAATTATTGTAATTTTATTTTATTATGATATATTGGTATTACTCAATTATGTATGGAACAAAATATCGGCCAAATGGGCGCCGCGACCACGGCAACAGTGGATGATCAATTTTCGAAGAAAATCATCTTCAGTGATGAGGCACATTTTCACCTCAGTGGATTCGTCAATAAACAGAATTGCCGCATTTGGGCGAATGAGAATCCAAGAGTGATTGTCGAAAAACCAATGCACCCACAAAGAGTGACTGTTTGGTGCGGTTTATGGGCTGGCGGCATCATCGGGCCGTATTTTTTCCAAAATGAGGCCGGTCAGGCAGTTACTGTGAATGGTGTTCGCTATCGTGAGATGATAACGAACTTTTTATGGGCCGAATTGGAAGATATGGATGTGGACGATATGTGGTTTCAGCAGGACGGTGCCACTTGCCACACAGCTAACGAAACAATGGCTCTTTTGCGCAACAAATTCAATGGCCGTGTTATCTCACGTAATGTCGATGTCAATTGGCCGCCAAGATCATGTGACTTGACACCGTTGGACTTTTTTCTTTGGGGTTATTTGAAAGAAAAGGTGTACGTCGATAAGCCAGCAACAATTCAAGAGCTAAAGGATGAGATAATTCGGCACATTAACGGCATAGAACCTCCATTATGCCTCAGGGTCATCGAAAATTTGGACCATCGGATGGAGGTGTGCCGCCGTGGTCGCGGCGCCCATTTGGCCGATATTTTGTTCCATACATAATTGAGTAATACCAATATATCATAATAAAATAAAATTACAATAATTTCCTAAATAGTTTGTGTTTTATTCAAAATCAACATCGGCCCTTGAAATTTAACCACCCTTTATAACTCCATCTCGAATTCCCTCATTTATAAATAGCATGCGATTCGAATACCCTGTCCGTAAATGTTTTTTAACTATTCAACCACAATTTCTACACAATATTTATCCTGTTTAAAGTACTGATTTTACGACAATAATTTTAGTAACTTGTTTAGTTCTTTCAAACTGCAATATTGGATTCAAACGAAATTGAATTTAGCTGCAATCAAATTATTTAAATGTCACTTAACAACTGCATTTTTTTTATATCCCAAAATGCCATTTTTAATCAGTGGTTAATTGTAAAAAAACCGATTGTTGACTGTCAACAAAATGCCAGAACGCAAACGTATAAAAGTTAAAAATTACCCATTCGTTCATTTACATACATACGAAGCACTCTTCTCAATGGACACAGAAATGATGTTGGTACTGTAAATATATACACATGCAGTCGCAAATAGTTTTCCAGTTCATTTGTATTTACATTTGCTTTGACTCTTCTTGCTTTGCTCAAGGAACATGAAACTTGAAATGTTTAGTCACACACAGACACACTCCCTAAACCTAAAACGGCAGTCATACACACGCTCCCACTATTACCATACATTCATAGCACAAAGCCCCAGAACAATATCTGTATAATTTCACTCAATCATCTTTGGGGTCATCTATCTTGTTCATCATCTCATCACCATCAACGGCAAATGGACTACCATTTTCCCACTCATCATCTCTGTCATGTTTATTTTTTATACCATCAGCTGCAATTCCAAACAGTCCAAATCGAAACATGCAAATCTGGTAAATACTGTTCGTTATCTTTTGGGGAATTAAAGATTTAAAAAAAAAACACGTTCATAAGTCCGTCAATGGGGACAAAGCAGTTTTAGTTTACTCTCTTTAACTACGGCGAAAAAAGCCCAGGTCATCATTTGCAGGTCTTTTTAAATCGGTAAATTTTTTGCTTTTGAGAGGAAATACTTCCAGCGTATAATATTTTTAAGGCAAACACCATCATCAACTTCAAATATTAATTTTATAATCAGGCCTGTTCTGCAAACTACTTTTTGTCAAAGTGATTTGAAATCACGGAAATGGTGTTCTTCTGCACACTAAAATTTTAATAATCTCGTGTTTTGAAATCGTCAGCTAAATGACTGACGATTTGAAATCACTTGCTTATTTGTTCTATGTATTTCGTTTAGAATTTAATAAAAATGCTATAATATATTTCATGTGATTTGTTTTCTATTTATTTTTCTAAAAAAATTGGGTTTGCTACTTATAAAAACTTAAATATGAGCAAATTTGTAAGAACACTGCTTTTTTTGCAAATAATTGTTTTGCTTTTGTTTACCAATGTCGTGGTTTACATTTACTTTTTAGCAGTCAGCTGGTTAATATTTTCGAGCATGTTTTTGAGGTTGCCAAAGTGACACAGTCTTTATAAGTCATTTAAATATATAGATATTTTACCATCATGTTCTTTATTTAAGACAAATTTTATATATTGTTGTACAAAAAATCAATATGGTCAATAATTAAATCATTTTTGTGCAAATTAATAAATAAATAAATGCAAAATTTAAGTAAATTTCGTTAATGAAAACACTGGCAACTACGTAATTATACATACCTATATATGTAGGTATTTTGTTGCGCTAATACAAAAATTTATGGTTTGTAAAGCTTCATCTTCTTTTTTTTAAATGATGCTTTCTTAAAGCAATTATTGTCAATAAAGTAGCTAATGGCATTTTCATATTCTTTATTTCATCTAATATTTGAATTCACAATGCAAAAATATAAACAAATATAAAACATCAGCTGTATTCTCGTGTTTTCGGAAAATTAAAACCACGCCGAAAAATGTAAAATCGCGTGATTTACAGAACAGCTTCAAATCGTTGGCGTGGTTTCAAAACGGTTTGTGATTTCAAATCACGTGATTTGCAGAACAGAATTTCAAAAATATATGTATGTATGTATATATGTATGCCGGTATGGATGTACACTTAGTCGCAAAACTCTGCATACGATATCGAAATTTCATGTAATCTGATCATTTTATATATAAAGTAAAAATTTTTCAAATGGTTACTTGCAAATATTTACAGGGGTCATTTATGAACCCATTTAAAACAGAAATTTATAAATAATAGGCCTTCCTCCACTTCTCACTTGAAAATGATTTTAAAATAGGACAGGAAAATATTTCCCCCGAAAAACTAAAAAATTTTTTTTTTTTCGTTGTCTAAAAATCGAAAACTTCCGATGCAAAACGAGACAATACAATCCATTAAATATTTTCTAAATTACCCAAAAGTTTTAATAATGTATCATATGCAGTCTTTTGCTTTTATTTTATTCATTCAATAATATTAAACCACGTGAATTTTTACTTTTTTCTGTAAAGATCGTTGATCTTCTCTTAATCTTAAATCTAAAAATCTTAAAAATTTAAATTTATTGAAGAAATTAAATCGTAAGTAGAGTTTTGCGACCAAGTGTATGTGTGTGTGTGTGTTTGTGCCTTAGAGACAGCTGATCGGATTTTCTTACAATTTTCACAATATCTGCCGTTATATCTTGAAGGAACTGTAGGCTATGTAAATTTAAAAAAATTACAATTGGGCGTTGCCACACCCATATATATATATATGAATGAATATTTAATTTTTAATGTATTGACAACGGTTGAAGTGAAAGTTTCCAAATATGGTCCAAATTGAACAAGTGGGCGTGGCAAATCCCATACAAACTAAATATTGATTTCATTACATCTTTAGAACGATTAAAGTTAAAGTTTCTGTATTTGGTGTGCGTAACTTAATGGCCAGTAAAGATCACCTGTTAAAAAGTGAGCGGAATTGGACAAGTGGGCGTGGTACCTTCCATACAAACTAAATATTGATTTCTGTATATAGTTAGAACGGTCAAAGCTTTAGTTTCTCATTTTGATCTGAAGTATTTGATAGTAAATTTCTTTTGCTGCGGGCACTTGGATTACATCTACAGAGCTGAAATTCGGTATACGTGAGAGAAAATAATGGGAAAAGTAAGAAAACTGGCAGTTTTTATAAGGTGAACTAGTCTGATCCTTTTTTTCATGTGGCACTCCCATTAGATGTACCTTTATAGATCCAGAGAGAGTTGAAATTTGGTATACTGTTAGGCACTCGGTAGATAAAACATACATTCCTCTACATCTAGATGAACACGTAGAAAATATATTTTTTCAAAGATAAGACCACAACTCTCGCGTCTCCGAAACTAATTAACAAATTTTAATAAAAGATACATTAGGCAGATAACTTTTTTAAATACAACTATTATAACAGCTACATCAACTTGTGGCAGGTTCAGCTAGCATTGAAATAAAAAAGAATAAAATATAACAGGGGTGCCTCCATAGTCCAGTGCATGAGCATTAGTCTTGTCAATATGGTGGTGCGGGTTCGATTCCCGCTTAAATCCTGGGTGTTTCTACAAACAAACTTAAAAGCTTCATAGAGTTAAAAAAAAAAAAAAAAAATTTACTGTAACATGAACTACCATAAACTTAAAGTCACTACTTTGTTATTCCTTCTATTATTTTTATAGAATTATTGTCCTCTTTTAATAGAAAAATATTTTCTTTGTAACTTTTGTAGTTCGTAAATCAGCAGATGAATAACATAATATACAATTGTTTGTCATAGATAAATCCAATTGCTTTCTGTAGTACTTTTTATTACAAGAGCATGAAAAAAAAGCTGATCACTTAATTGGCCGTCATTGGACCCAATAAAAGCATTTTTAACATCGTTAAGTCATTACCTAGACAATTATAGTTTTTATATTGCCTTGCCCACAATAATTAACTAGAAAAAATTAAGAGATTTAATTTTTAATGTTATTTTTTTTTGTTTTTTCAAGCAAAATCAACTGATGCAATTTTTGCAGGCTTTTATTCTAATTGAGATTTATGACAAAATAAATAATCCGCAAATGCAAGACAAAGAAAATCCTTGTGTCCTACTTAAATTGCTATGGCTTAATACAAAGAAGGGTGAGGGGGGGAAATCTACATCGGCATTAGCTAAACCTTAAAAACAAACATATTTGTGCACAAAACAGCGAATACACACACTTTCACAAGCAGTGTCCACAATGAAAGGCTTTTAAAAATTATTTCATACCCCTAACAGACAGACTAATTCTCGGTCTCTCTCATCGCACACATACATACACACCCAAATACATATTACAAATGAACAACAGCAGTTAAAACTGTTGACTTTTGGGCTTCAAGTGCATTTTTTGGTTTTAGTCTTATAAATAAACAAAACATTTTAACGAGCCAACAATAACAACAAAAGATCCATAAAGGCACGACCAGCAGCGGCAAAAGGTGTTTTTTTTTTCTTTAGCTGTTATCATTTCAAATGAAGCACCTTAAGCTTTATGATCTTAATACAGTTTTGAATAGTGGAAATTAAATTACCGGTATAGATTTCCAGAATTTTAAAATATTATGCAGACTTTATATTTTTTCTCAATCAAGGTGAGTCTTTCTTATGGAGCAGTAACAAAGTATCTCTCTACAAAGCACTCTTAAAATAAAAGTTAATAAATATTGGAACAATAACTTCATTTAAACACAGAAAACAATTAAAAAATGGTTTCAATTAGCAAAATTATTGAAACATTTAAAAAATGTTTAAGTTTGCACTTCTCACCGAAATGATCGTACCAATAAACAAAATTGCAATATGTAATTGAACAAATTAGATTTCTTTCCAATTAACAACCGTTAAAGTTTTGACTGGAAATATATAATTAAGAAAATTTTTAAAAATTAAACAAAGTGAACCAATTAAAACATTATTTGACTAGTAATTATTATATTAATTGATTCAAGTGCCTAACTTAATTGAAAATTAAACCGAAATTAATTAATATAATGATTGAATTAATGAATTCAATTGCACAAAATCAATTAAATGTATAAGTAGTTATTTTCTCTTAAGAAATTTTACATTGTGAAAACGAAATATTTGGAAAAACTTAAATTTAAAACACAAAATAATAGAATTCTTTTTCCTGTTTTAAATAAATTATAATTCAGTTATTTTTTATTTTTTTTATCATTTTTTTAGTTGTATTTTAATTTATTTGTAAACAGTTTCTTATATAAAAGATTATAATAAAAAAAATCTAAAATCTATTTAAATAGAATATATAAATTATGTGTATATGTTTATGTTTGTAAAAGCGTATAAGAAAATTATATAATCAGCTCCCCAGCTATACAAAAGTTACCGATTCCTTGTTAAAAAAGATAAATATTAGAATTAGTATTAGTTAGAATTAGTTATTAGTTAGTATTAGTTGCTCGGTTCAACCTTAGTTTCAGACTCATAAAAACATCTTGCATTTTTCTGATCTGCATTTCTGTGACTTTGTGTCAGTTGTTGTCGGAAGGTTTCAGTGGCGAAGATATACTCACTGGTCACTAAACAATTCACAGGCACGTCAGAACGCCCTCCTTCGTCGGTATTGTGTAGCACCGGCGAAGTAAAATAATTAATAGAAATGGCTACTAAAAACGAAACTTTTAAGAAACAATTTTAATACATCTCGTTCACATCAGCAACGCCACAACATTGCTGTGATAACAAAGAACGTGGAAAAAGGCTGTGTTGTAAGATAGTGAAGCTTCATCTCCTATCATTTCTCCTACTAACCCTTTCCTATACTTCCAGCACAATGCATCTCCTGTGTAGCGGTCATCTCCTGAGTGCTGGTCCAAGAGATAAAAAAAATATAAACAGCAAGAGACTAATAAAACTATATCAGTATTATATTATTGTCGTTTTCCTTTCTAGACAAAGAAAATGTTCTTTTTTATGGATAAAACCTTTTACAGTTTTCCTTTAAAGGTGTTACAATTTATTATATATGTAACATTTATGTGAGCAAGGAAAACGTATTTGTATTATTTAGGTATCACACCTAATTGAAGTAAGATCGTTCGGAAACTGCCAAATGCAAGCAAGGCATATAACATTGAACATTCCGACTGTAATTTAAAAATAAAAAACTACGCGCAAGAGGAAGATGCTCATCAGTCTACAGAAGAGAAGCAACAGTCGCATATGGACATAATCATTGAAATTGCCTCCTAAAAATGTAGATGGTAAAGATGCTACTAAATCATGATCACGTAATCGAACATTATAAACATATCTAACAATACTACTTTCTATTCTTACAAAACGATTAACATTTCCAATCAACGTTCCAGTAAACAACTCAAGACAATAATTTAATTGTGACATCAATAACGAGTGCGACAGTCGCTGTCTTACAACACAGGAGATATATGACCTTAATTGGTATAGTCGTCTCAAAATTGAACATATTCTCCTACTTACAGAGTTGCTGTAGCGGTCAAATTTAAAATCAGAGGCAATCACAACACCAAGACTCATATATCAAATCATTAGGTTTTAAAATTATTGAAATTGAAATATACCCACAAAAATAACGAAAAAAATTTCATATAATTTTTCATTGTTTAAATGCATATGTATGCGAACACTTCAGTTAATGTACATAATCTTTAAATTTAATTAGGCTGAAATAGATAATTTGTTTTTTCTTTTGCTGAGAGACTAAGGAATTTAAGTTGCACAAAAGACATGCACATTTATATTGTAGATTACAGATTATTTGTTGATTTTATTAATTCTATTTCTTTTTCTAATGCCATATATTAACTACGGAGAAGTAAATTGTAGATGGCTCCTCCATTTCGAGTTGGCGCTCTAATCATCACTGAAACCACATGTTTTGTCATACTAAAGTTTAAAAGGGAACGAATTGTTTCATAACTTCGTGCTGATATCATGAACTGGTATTCAAGGAATTTTGTTAAAAATAAAGTGATATTCTTCTTAAAAAAATTTTTTAACTTTCAGTAAATACACAACAATTAATTGATTAAATTAATTAATATATTAATTACAAATTAACTAAACATCAATTAGAAAGTTAATTGAAAAAAGCTTTCATTTTATTTTTTGTTCAAATAAAAAAATAACTGCATTAATTAACAGCATAATTAAATTTTAATTTTATTCCCCCCACGTTCTGTAAACCGAGTCGATTTAAAAACCAGTGATTTCGCAATGCCTAAGTATGTGTATGTATGTGTAAAAACGAAAAATTTTTGCGTATTCGGTTTACAGAACATACCCGTATATCAAACTTCAGCTTTTATTGAAAAAAAAACGACTCATAATTTTTTCTGTGAAGCAGCCAAATTTGTTCGAATGCTTACATTGGCTTATCTTTCACTATAGATATCGTGTTCGATTTCATCCAATTTATTACACTTTGAAATAATCATAGGTTTATATAAAGAAAAAGAGCCATCTCAAGCAGAACATCGCGAACAAAAATACATGTAATTTCGAAACGAAAGAGCTCTCAACTCTCGGCTGAAAAACCACAAAAGAACAATTATTTAATCAATCCCTGGTCCAGCCTATTTACAAAGATTTTAAAAAGAATTCTAATTATATTTTTATTTCCCAATAATAATAATTATAATAGCAATAGTAACATGTGAAGGTAGCAGGTTAATAAAGTGGATCGATTATTCCTCCCAATCGACACTACGCTCTTTTGATTATTTCGACGACTTTAACGAAAAGAAAAATTATAAATTTTAACAACAAAAAAAATCACCCTTTAAACACAGCTTACTGTGAAACAATAAAACTTTATAACAATAATAATAATGATGCCAACTATTCGTTACTGCTGATAAAGAAAAAAATTCTTTTTAATCATTCCTTATTTTTTTTTTATAAAAATAAAATGTAAAACAGCAAACACTCACAGAAACACACAAAAGCATATTGCATGCCATAAATTTTATAGCTAAAATATGATAAAATCCTTTTCGTAAACAAGAAGAGAACAAATACATCAACCAACGAAAAGAAAATAGTCAACATTGAATTGAAAATTTAGAATAATGCGTTTCTATTTCAGAATTTTTTTTTTTTCCTATTTTATTTTAGGTTAATTTGAAGGATTATTATACTGTTGGGCATGATGGGGCTGGCTGATGATGATGATGAAAATTTTAGCTGTAACGGAAAAACAAATTATGAAATATTTTAAACTTTCACTTTGAAGAAAAAAAATTTTGAAATCTTAAATAAATTTTAAGTTCGGGTGATCTGTTAATGCTAATGGTGTTTTCTTTTCAACCAAAAGTGCTTTATATCTTTAGCCCTATTTTACTTTAGTCTATTTGCACTTTATTGTTCCGCAAAAATGATATTTTACAACGCTTTAAAAGTGCAAATAATTTTGTTAAAACGGCCGAAAAGTGAAATGCAGTTTTTATGAATCGAAGTCAGGATATTTTGAAATATATGTACATTGACATATACGAGTGGAGCAGTCGCCATTATGATGAGCGTATGATTAATATGAATTCATACGCCATGACGGACAATAAAAGACATAATTCCTGTTTTTTTTTATCTTGACATAGTGTTTAAGGGAAATCCACTAAATATGCAATGCATTGCACTGGAATTAAATAGAGAGAGGAATAGTATATAGTGTAGACAGGAGGTGTAAGTCGTTGGAAGATCGAGGTTGATTCGCGCTTACCTCTTCACTTGCGTGTTAATTATACAGCAAAGTTACGGTGTCTCTTATGTTGATTTTGACGCGTTCTTCTCAGGCCAAGGGGAGTCATCTTATTTGTTATTTTACAGCGCTGACGTTTCATTGCTCTAATACCGACGGAGGAGGAAAAACTTTTTAACCTGACCGCTCTCGAAATCGAACCCATATCCTTCTGATTGCAGAGCCAACTACTTACCATCACCACCCTCAACGAAGACGAGTAAAAATAACTGTTTGGCCATTTATATTGAAATAAAAAAAAAATTAACTCAATATGTTTTTGTTTTCAATATAAATGGCCAAACGATTGTTTACACCGGTCTTCGTTAAATAGGCCGTAAATGCGTTGGAGGAGGTCAAAGAAACGAAAGGAATGTATATGTATGCGATTAGTATTGCTTTTTCTGGCTTCTCTTCAGTTGCCGAATAAATCTTTCGCCTTTTACTAAAGATTTCTTTAACCAATTCTGAGGGTTTTAATTTTCCGTTGTTTTTTATCTAAAAATTTCGGTTTTCTAATTTTAAGGCTCTCACTAACACATGCCGACATGTAGGAGCTGTACGTCGCGACGTCTCCAGGGTACTTTAATCGTCACAATGACACAACACAGTTGCTTTCCTAAATAAAAAAACACCAAAAATTTCTTATTTTTTTTTTTAATTACAATTGAGTTTATATATTTTTTTAAATCCTACAGAACCATGTGCTTTTTAATTATAATAAAAATAATAAAATAATAATAATAAAAAATAAATAATAAAATAAATATATAAATGAAATATATTGGCAGAAATCATAACTAATAAACAAACATACAATCATACATTCCTGCAAATATTCAAACAGCCAAAAGGCTCTCACTAACACATGCCGACATGTAGGAGCTGTACGTCGCGACGTCTCCAGCGTACTTTAATCGTCACAATGACACAACACAGTTGCGCTTCCTAAATAAAAAAACACCAAAAATTTCTTATTTTTTTTTTAAATCCTACAGAACCATGTGCTTTTTAATTGCTTTCTGAGTTTGTTTCAACTAATTGCTTTAATTCGTTTTAAATGAATAACAATCATTTAGTAACCACAAACAAAAACATAATCAATTTATGAAATTGTAAAATCTTAAACAACAATATTTGTTTAACCTGACATCGAAGTGTTTTGTGTGTACGGTTGTGCATGTGGGTGTGTGTGTGTGTGTCTGTGTGTGTGTGTCTGGTTTATTGATTTTCATTTGCATTGTTCTATTTGATTTTGAAACCGGTATTTTATAACTAAATATTATATACATTTATTAAACAATAATATTTACATTTAAATGATATTTGCTTTAAAATGTATTTGCTTAAAAAAATATGGATCTGAGTGTGAGTGTTTGGTTTTTGTTGTTATTAGAAAAAATATATATTTTTTTTTTATATTTTCATCAGTACAAAATAATATTTATACTAGAAATAGATTATTGGAATAAGTTTATATAAAAGCCCAACTCACACTGTTGTGTTTATCAAATGGCAAATTTTTACAACTGTAACAATTTTCCACCAATTGTGAACGTCGTTTTTAGTTTAGTTTGCAATAGGAGTCCTTATGCAGACTTCTTGCCTTGTAACTCTACATTAAGACCAGCATACAAGGTATTAAATGTACATTTAATAACAAATTGATTTAATAAAAGCAAAATTAAGCTGGAAGAAAACAAAGCAAAATATTAAATCAATTTGTATAAACAAAATAGAAAACAAAAATCTGTTTCTTGATGAGAATAAATATTTGCGAAGCACGTATTTGAACCGTCACAAAATCTCGTTTAAATCACGACAGATTTCTGCCTAACACGTGAAGACATTTATGTAATTTGAAATCTTTTACCCATATCAAATCAATTCAAATTCAATCAAATGTATTCATAAAAATTCATTGTCCACGGGGAAATAACAGGTATTTTTTTTTTAATAAAAAATTTTTTTGTGTAGGTTGGCGGAAATAGTTGACGTGTTAACTTTACAGCCCGAAAATTTGGGCTCAAATTCTAAACAAGTCATCCAAATTTATTTTTAAGTGCATTAGTGGTGGCATTGCAGTGCCCTTGTTTGTGGGTATTTGAACAAGTAAAATAATGAACAAATTGGCACACACACTATCGCACACAATAGACACAATGTCACAATTGGACCGCATAATGCGAAAAAAATAACAAAGTTACATCAAGTGGGAGGATAGACAGAAAGGAAATCTTCTTTAATTTTACTACTTCGCTTTTTGCACGCTGCTTGCTTCATAGCAAATGAGAAGTATTCAATTTTGAAGCTTTCTTTTTAGTATTAATTTTTAGTAATTGTTTTACTTCGCTGGTGCTACACAATGCCGACGTGTGCTGTGATGTCGATGTGGATGGGTTACAGCTGAATCCAATACTGTTCCGTGACCTGTTACGATGTCTTCGCCACTGAAACCCCCCAACAACAACTAATACAAAAACACACTATTACACACATCAGAAAAATGCGAAATATTTTTAGGACTTAGTTTGAAACTGGGTTCGAATCCATGACTTTGCTTTTGTAGTCAAAGTGCAGACTACTTTAGCCTTCGCCACCCTCAAGAATAGAGTATTTGTGTATATGCGAAACACCAGCAAACACACAAATTCAAATATTGTTCTGATGTATGGAAATTTCAATTTTTCTCAAAATAATTTTTTTCGGCAAGCCTACAGGAATTAAGGCTCCAAAGTGTGAAATGGAAAAAAAGCCCAAACATGGGCCCATTTTTCATAAAGAAAAAGAACCCAATTTCTTTTATGAAATATCGGCCCAAAACAATGAAATATTGTCCCAATAATTTAAATTTAAAATAAAGCTCCAACGTCGGGTACGTCGAAGGACGGTCATGCAAAGAAACTTTCTTTAGGTTTTTCAAAATGCTATAAAATAAAGAGTTCAGCAAAGGGCGAGAATTAGATGCGAAATGTTTTTATGATTAATTCTAAAACTGGGTTCTTCGTTTTGTAGTCAACGTGCAGACTACTACAGCCAACGCTGAATTTTTTTTGTACAGTGATTTTGTTGCCAAGTGGTATTTCAAAATAAACATAATTCAAGCAGACTGCAGTCCGTGTGCAACTCGGTGAAGGGTAATGCATGTGAAAAGAGCACTTCGGCAACCACTCCTAATTACAACTGTTATTAAACAATACTTAGTCGATGGTTTAAACATATTTTTATTTATTGAAAACAAAAGAAAAAACATTTTCTCATGTGATTGCTAATAAATGTTTCTTTTGTTATTAAGTCAATATTGAATTACACTTCATATTTTTTTTTGGTTTGGTTTTGGTTTTCGTGCAAGAAAATACTTGACGCCATAAAAACTTTGAAGAGACATATTTCCCTTTTTATATTCAAATAAAATGAAAAACAACAATAAGTGCAAGAAGACCGATAAAATAAATATATAAATGAAATATATTGGCAGAAATCATAAATAATAAACAAACATACAATCATACATTCCTGCAAATATTCAAACAGCCAAAAGAAAAAGATTCGTACTCTCGTAAACGTCTTATGATGCAGTGATTTATAACCTCAATAATCCGAAAACAGATAAAAGGATTTAATGAATATTAAAAAGTGTAATAACAGCACGAAGGACTACTGTTAGGGTTTCCTTTTGAAATGTTCAATGAATGAAGGATGTTAAAATTTATTTGTTTTTGTTCTTCCTTCAATCGTAAAACTGTTGAAAAGTCACAAATTGATATAATTAGGCTGAGTATATGATTGATATTTATTTTTATTAATGAGTTAAAAAATGTATGCCATTTGGTAATAAGAAAATTTTAAAAGCTACAAAGCTGTGCTATTTTGTAGTGTATATAACTTATGGTACATAGTGTACAAAGAAAAGTATTAAATATTATTAAACCATATAAAAGAATATCTTGTTACACTGTTTGTGTTGTTAAGAGACTGAAAGTCTTATAATTGGTCTACTTAAACAGTTAATGAAATGTAACTTGAGTGCAAAAATATTAAACAAATAGCATTTGCTGACCAGAATTGTGACACACAAAATATTAGGAAAGTGGGTCGATAATATTTTCTTTGTCGCAATACGATCATTTTTAGTATAAAAGGTAGAGTAAGATTTATTATGATTCATTATCATTCACAAATTCAAAATACGCTGTTTAAACTACACAACAACACAACGTTACATCTGAAAGAAACTTCATAACATCTATAATTATTCACCATAGTTTCCTTGTCACGGGTTGTATTGAATGCCGTTTGGCAGTACAAATGACAAATGCACTTCCAAGAGCTGTTACAGACAGCACTATGATGAGCCTCTGAATTGGAATTAAATTATCAACTAACATTTTAAGGTGAAGCGTATATAAACCTTTAACAAATCATAAGTGTCTAACCGATACAGCTTTATTTATTTATATTTATTTATTTATTATTGTTATTATTGCATTTCGTTTTCTATTCTACTGCGAAAGTCTTAAGAATTTCAATCATCCCAATTCTAATTTTCAAGGTCGACACCAAAATCTTGCGATATCTCAAGGCGATAAGCGAGTACTTTAACTTAAAAGAATGATTCATATCACTGTATGACAGCATTTATTTGAAATATAATTTTCTACCTGGATTTCGTATCATAATTTTTCCAAGTCATAAAATTTAATATTATAATTTAATATAATATAATAATATAATATAATAATATAATTATAAATAAATAATTAGTCTTATCTATTTAGTTTACATAAGGCTACAACATATACTTTTTTTTTTGGAGCAACTTTCAAGACTATGCAAGGATATGTTTTCAAAGCACGTAAAGTAAAAAGTTTTATTAATTAAATTAAGATAATCAAGCTTAAGGTCAGTTTTTTTTAAATAAAATTTAAATATTTATTCTTTTTTATATCAATATTTCGCCAATATTATTGATTGTCTTCTTCAGGAAATTAAAATTATTTTCTTTCTGATTATAAAAATATTTAGAAATTACAATTGAAAAATTAAACAATGTCTTTTTTAATACTTATTTTTTAACCTTTTTTATTTTATAAACAATCTCTATATATTAACTGAATTTATTTTGGAAATATCTCTTTATATATGATTCTAATTTTAAAATTGTGATTTTTCCCGAAAAAATATGTGAAATGTATTGTTACATACTTTATAATATTCTCATAATTCAGAAAATTTTTATTTATATATGAAGAAATTTAACCGATGGTTAACGAAATATCCAACTATAAAAAAATAATAATAACATAAAGACGAACCTTTGAGCTTGAAATATAATATATAGATTGTGTATTAAACAATGTCAACATAAAAATATTAATATAAATAAGAATAAATATTTAAATTTTCTTTAAAAAAAAAACTGACCTTAAACTTTAACTGCGCAGGTGGTGGTAAATTTTACGCCCTCTTTACGGTTTTCTGATTTACTCTCTTCCGTTGAGATCTACGAATTTCATTCTCTCACTATCTTCTGATATTGTTATTATTATTATTATTAGTCAGTTGTATTTTGGCTGCAGTGCGTGTAACGTGTAACGAGAAATGCTGATGGTGGTGTAAAAATTACCACTCGTCACCCTATACGTTATTTCTTGCTGGAATATATTTTACCACCACGCCCAAGTTAACGTAAGTATTTAATAGAAAAAAATTGACCACACCTCAGATTTAATGTTAAGTCGCTATAGATTTATTTTGACCACTCCTCCGGCTTTTAGACATAAGCACTGCAAATGCATATATTATATTCCAGTCTTCTAATAACTTTGACAATAGTTCAAGGGCAGACTTTTTAAAAAAGCTGAGAAGGCAATTGGTGTTACCCCATTTACAAAGACGGCAGCACAACCAAAGACTACCTCGGTTACTACGAGACACAATCGGTAAAATTTCTAGCACCAGATTCCGTACCTTCATCTGCGGATATTATGCTACATATGCCCTAGTAGGCTGAAACGTAAAACAACACACATTTGTGTGCATTGTAGTAAGCCAATGTGTATGGGATGCAGTAAACGCATATGCTTGCACTGTGCAAATGTGGAGATTGATGAAAAAAAATCTGCAAAAAGATTGATCATCATTTTTTTTATATATTATTTTTTTTTCTGTTTTCTTTTATTTTTTTTTTTGTTATTTTTCTAGTTTTTTTTTTTTTTTTTTTTTTTTTTTAATTACACTAATTCTTTTTCTAGTTTTTTGACCTTTTTTTATATTAATAACACTAATTATTTTAAGCCTAAGGTCTTTTTATATATTTTATATTTATTTCAATATTTCGCTACTCCTTTGTGTAGCTTCTTCAGGAAAATTGGTTTTTGTTTATAATAAAAAAAATTTTTTTTTTTTTTTTTTTTTTTTCTGTTATATTAAATTCTCGGCTGTAAAAAAATGAATTTTATATTCCTTACTAGTTTTTAATTAATTTATTTTTTTATTATTAGAAATTTAATGCTTTTTAGGTATAAGAAAATTGGTTATGAAATGAAGTACCTGTTTTGTTAAACTGAAAAATTTATTATTTAATTTTATATATTTTTTTAACAATCTATTTTTTAAGCTTTAAGGTTTTTTCTCTTTTTATTTATTATTTTTATATTTATTTTCGATATTTCGTTAACCTTCGGTTAACATCTTCAGGATATTTATATATTTTTTTTTTAAACTGGAAATACTGTCTTTTGCTTTTAATAAATTAATGACTTATAAAAAAGAATTGTTTGTAAACGTTTTTGGTAAAAATTTAAGGGGTAAAATTTACCACCACCTCCATAATTACGTCCAAAAGGTTCACCTCCGTAGTTAAAGTTTAAGCTTGATTGTCTTAATATAATTAATAAAGAAAGAGGCCGAATAAAATTCAAAAATAGTAAATAGTTTTAGAAAATTGTATGTGAATAAGAAATATATTTAAAATACGCATCCTTAAAAACTGTTAAGGACAAAAGATGAGGAAATGAAAAACCAAGTATGCAGTTTGAGTTCATTTTACGGCCAGATTAATGCACGTATGGTCGCATTGAGATGCCAAAAAGAAAAAATACAAATTTGTCGAGCAATGTATTTAATAGAACTCTGAAATTATAGTAAATGTCAATTTAAAATTAATTTGAAAACCGTGATTTGAAGACACAAATATTTATAATAAGAATAATCAAATTGGGTCTCTGTCAATACCAAATTATATGTTTTTGGAATCAATTCTGTTGCCAATTGTTTTATCTTTACTTTTTTCTTAGCGTTTGGATCATTTCCGAACAGATCTTTACGCACATTATATGTCTTCTTTGCCAATTATTGCCTCTACGAATGGCATTAATATAATAATAATTTATTATAATTATGATGCGTGATGTAATTGCATATTTTTCTATGATTAGCAATTTGGAAAGATAATATATCAGAGCTTATTAAGGAGGTGAAATTACAAACGACGCAAATCGGTGCTATAGTGTAAACACTTTCGCTTAACAGCAATGAATTCTTTTACTGAGTCGGTTACACACTGCTGGCGGCTACCTACGCCACTAAAATATACTGTGGGATTAAGGGTTAAATATGGCTTTAAATCAGTGCATAACCATGTCAGCAAACTTAACGCATCTAAACACACATTCTGAGAATTAATGTTTATTTTCAAAGAAGCGTACAAAAATATTGTAAATAATAAATTAAAAAGTAAACTTTTTTAACTGTAAAAACAACAGAAAATTCAACACTTGTTTAAGTGGGTTAATATGCGTATAAAATATTTAGCATTTCGTGAAGCTCAAGAATAAATTTTTATTTAGCAAAAGTTTATTTAAGATCAGTGTTTAGCATTGCTTAGACAGTTGAGACATTTGTATTTGACTTGTCTTTTAAATACAAATCAGTTTCAGCACAAAACCAAAAATGAAAGCGAAATCACACGAAATCTGGCACTTTGTTCCGTGTGCATATGTAAGTGAATAAACTTTTAATGAAAATGGCACAAATTGCTTACCCAACGAAGCCTGTATCCTAAAGGGTGATCCAACCAAACCGCACAATGTTAATTGTAAATAAAACAAAAAGTTTTCACAGAATTATCTCAATATTTTTTATCATGATAGAAGGATATCTGGCAATTATGTGTGAAACAAATTCTCGGTCAAATGCTCGCCACGGCTTCGTGATGTCGGATGGTGGACATTTTCAATGACTCTGCGACATAATTGAGGTTCAATGTCGTTAATGTGACGAATTATCTCATTTCTGAATTATTCTTGGCTTATTGAGGTACACTTTTTCTTTTAAATGTCCCCAAAGAAAGAAGTTCAACGGTGTCATATCACATAATCGTGAAGGCCAATGAACGTCGCCACGACGAGCGATAACACGGCTATTGAACTTCTCGAGCAAAAGAGCCATTGTTTTGTTGGCTGTTTGGCAAGTGGCACCATCCTGTTGGCACCACATATCCTCGAGGTCCATATACTCATTCTCTTGGATCAGTGATGTTTGTGTGATGTTTATTTGTTGGGCACGACAACGAGTCGAGGTTGACGGCTCTTCTGCCACGCTATCTCGAACAACAGCAATGTGTTCCGCAGAACTAACTGGGCGAAAATGCACAGATTTTTTCACATTTTCCACAGACTAGCTTTGCTAGAGTTTGTGGACACATTTCGTACCGATTATGCTGAACAAAAAAATTACAAAGTGTACGAAATGCATTTCGATTCGAACGTCCATTTTCGTAAAAGACTTCAACAATCTTAAAGCGCAGCTCAATGCTGTTCCCCTGCATGGTTGAATTTGTCAAATACTGATAATAAAAATAAAAAACAAATTAAGTTGGGCATAAAAACTTCATGTTTATGTGTGACTCAAAATTAAGATCGTGCATTATGGTTGGACCACCCTTTACAATCAATTGTACATTCTTTTTCGTTAATGTTTTTACATATTTTTTTGATTTCTTTTTGTACACTCGTATTGCTTTTCTTCCCGCTCGCCGCTCGCATGATATCTTGCCGTGAACAAATGATGGAACATTGTTTAAGGAAAACAAATTGCCCAGTACCAGCCACGTGGCTTTTCTCTCACACATGCATAATGCTACGATGATTTTTATTTATTAACGACTTTTTCTGTTGTTGTTGTTCTTGTTGTTGTTGAAGTCAAAAGTGTCTCAAACGTGAGGGTATTAACGCTTAGACCTCATTTGCATATTCTTGTTTTTTTTTGTTTTTCTTTTCGTTATTTTCCTGCTTTGAAAGCGTTCTGTTGCTTTTGCTGTTGAGCCGAAAAGGTCAAAATCGATTTGCATAAAATAACGAAAAAAAAAGAAAAACACAACATGAAAAGTAAGAAATACTTGCAAGCTGAAGTTTTAAACATTGTCGATATTTATTTTCAACGATTAATCAAATGATTTAGACGTTGGGGTAGACCTTGTGGTGGTATTCAATGGAGAAATATTAATTTCAAATAGATTCCTATTTAAGTGAAAAGGAGAAAATAAAATCATATAAATCAAAGAAATGCTGAAATGTATTTGTTATATCGTCATATGAAATGCAAAAAGGCTGCGACGAGTTGCCAAAAATTCAAAATCCACATTTTGTTTTGACTAAGAAACACAGTAATGAAAGACAGACATGAGTCTTAAAAATTTTATATAAATAAATAAATAAATTCTTAAAGCTGCAAGTACAAGCGCGTATGGAAGTTTAGCAAGCTACTCCCATTAAATTTTGCGGATGTAATTTAGGCCTTTATGCATTTCATATGACGACATGGAGTTTTAAGGTTTCAATTTCAGTAATCAATTTACACAATACGTTCTCATACCTATAACAGACACATGTCAGCACATTGCTTGCATATTGAAAATATATTCCTCATGGATGTTCTGTTGTATTCCACATGGTATGGTTCAGTAAGTTTTGAGTGATGGCAAACTGATGGCAAATCAGGCACGTATATACGTGTTATATAACGTTGAGACGCAATATCACGTCACTAATAAACGGAGTAGGACTAAGAAAACAAGGAAAGTTTAAATAAATTTCAAGTATGATTGTATGATGAGCAGTCACATTTCAAGTTATCTAATACAATAGAATAACCGTGGACAGGTAATGAATGTCTAATACAACATCTCAGAACTACTCTTTGGGCCATCAGTAATATACTGCCCGTGGAAAACGCCCTCTACTCAACAAGACCTGGTCAATGCGAGTGTAGCTTACAAATCAGATTTAAGTCTCCTTGTACTTCACACCCTGGGATCATTTCTGGTGTCATTTTATTGCACGGTAAATATCATTTCCCAGCATTAGCAGCTTTGTTACACAGTCTATTTAATATCAGCAGCATGAACATGATTTTATGGCATCTCCAGGGCGTTCAGCAGATAATCTCTTTAGACTATTTGATCCGCTCAGTTTCGGCTAGCTTCAGGTGCCTCTGTAATCCGCAATGACCATTGAAACAGCTATAACGTAATCAGCATCCAAATTAAGCATCTGGATGCATTCTTAGTCAGCTCATCCCCAAACGATGTTGCCGCGCAAGTTATAACGCACACCCACCAGCTAAAATTAAAAATTTACCCGCAATGACTCCAATACCCATCGTAGTCCGACCTTACTGCCTAATTTATAAATGATTTTAAAATTCCACGTCTCTTTTTTGATAATTAATCTGCCATGATATCGTATAACCCGCACTGTATCCAAACACTAGCCTACATTTCACAGACAAATGTCAAATTATTCTGTGGCAAAGTGCAATGTTTGTTTGACCAAAAAAAAATCTTTTTAAGTCGCACATAAATTAATGCCGGAAGCAGCAGGAAAATAAAAACTACGTTGACACTGTGAATTTAGAAAAAAAAAAAATATTGGCCCTGCTTAGAACATAAGAGCAAGTAATAGAAAATAAAATGTTTTTAAAAGTCTAATCCCAATAACAAAAACATAAAACGGAAATGAGAATGACAATGGGAGTGAAGCAGAATTAATGCAAATGCCATTGCTGAGTGCTGTTCGGCGAGGAGAGTACTGCGCCGAACGAACGAAGAAGAAAAAACAAAAACAAACTGTATGAATAATGCGGTCGGCATTGGCCAAGAAAATTTTAAGTTAAAAAGCCAAAAAAGCAAAAAAAAAAAAAAAAACGTGATGAACGAATATTTTCCGAGTCTTGCTCAACTGAGCTGAAGATAACGCTAATTTCGGTCTGTTTTATACGCGTAAAAAGTTCTTCAATGCCATAAGGGCGTTCATTTTATGGTTGTTAAAGTAATTTTACTACTTTTTTTATTTTTATTATTTATTCTTATTTTCGTTGTGGCCTTCTTGGGACTCCTGCTTGAAGAAAAGTTTGGTGTTTTTACTTTGAAATGTTGCACGTGAAATTTTTTCTTTATGCAATCCTTTTCAGCTTCGTGGCCACGTTGATTTTTTTCGTTTTTTTTGCTATACTAATGGAAAACGTGTTCATAATTTTAAAGAATTTTGCGTTGCGTTAGAAGAATTAAATTGATATACGTTACAAGGAAAGCCAGGTCACATGGTGGCAGCCACAGTAACAAATTTTTGCAAATATGGTGTTGAGAAAAAATAATGAGTGATAAAAACAAGCGGCGCCATTATAATGCTTCACTGAAATACTTTTAAATAAACATAATTTGCCGTAATTTGAATATGAAATTTATTTGCGTCATTTCATGGTTTTAAAGCTGGCAGATTAAATTGTTAAGTTATGAAATAATTGCAGCCGCTACTGGTTACAGGCGTCTACAACAATTTCCTTTTTTTTCTGGAATCTTTTTGAATCACTTGTTTCATTTCTATTTATCAAGCACATAAAGTTTATATTATAAAATAAATTTGCTTTGCATTTTAATTTCTCGGCATGTCTCTCGTTGCTTTCAATAATTTCTAGGCGTTTGCTAGGAAATCGTGTCTTTCGTATTCTTATTTTGTGTTTTTGTTTCTACTATTACGCTTTTTGCCATTTTTATTTCGTTATTTCGAAGGCATTATTATATTCACTCTCGTATAAATCTACAAAAAAAATAATGTTCCACTATATCCGTTGGTGCATATGATTGCCATGTTGCTTATGGCCATATTTTATCCCTTTTCAATTTAAGTTGTTGTTGTTATTGTTTTTGTCTCTAGGGTCAAAATCTCAACGTCAACAATTTTGCATAAATTTTAAAGGCAATTTTGCTGTGCAAACTGTTGTTGTACGACTACAAACTTGCAGTGTTTGAATTTTTAAACTTTCTACGATTTCTCTGCTTTGCATGGTGAAATTTTAGAAATTCTAAACGTGTCTTTGGAAAATTTGTCAAAAAGGTTTAAATTACAAAAACAGAAATGAGCAGATTTTTGTTTTCAATGTCCTCTTCCTATCAAAAGATAATAAAGATATTTCAATAATCGCCGGAAGTGAAGAATTAATAAATGCAAAGAAGACATAACGAGCTGATGTTGACGGAAAATCTGCTACTGACACGTAAATATTTTCGGGTTTTAGTTAAATAATCAGCAGCTCTAGGGCTGATTTACTTTGGCGCAACTTAATACAGCAAACATGGTAAAGCAAGGACATTCTTTTTCTTTTTAGAAATGTTCAGATAATAATAACTTTCTTTTCTTTTTTTTTTTGTGCTAACGATGTTGATGAAATAATAAACACTATCAATTGATAGTTGTTGTAATAATTATTCGATTATTTAATTTTTGGGGTGATAATGTTTGTGTGTTTTAATTATATCAAGGAAGGATGTACGAGGGAATTTAAATATTTAAGTTTTATTTTATAAAAAAAAAAAAAAAGACTAAAAGATGAAAGAAAAAATTCAGATGAGATAAAAGCCAATGAGTGACATGAGTTAATGTAACGCAAATTGATGTGATCATAAATTTTAACTTTACAAAATAAGTTGGCAGCAGTTGTGTTTGTTGGAATCATATATTATCGCATGCAAATTTCCTCAAAGGATTTGTGGCAAAGTAATGGGTTAAATACTGATAATCATACTCTTCACTGCTTCTAATTTGGCTTTTTAACTTCACTTCACTTTAACAAGGCGGATGTCTTTGTTAATGTTAATTAATGTTTTTAAGTTACGAATGCTTTTTAACCGACTTAAAAAATGGAAGGATGTTGTTAATTCGACGGTATTTGTTTCTATGTTATTTCAGAATTTTTTACTGAGTGGCGCGATTTTGATGATTCGTTTCTCATAGGAAGGATTGTGACTCCCGTGTGTTGTAATGAGACAATAAAAAATGTGCCTAGTAGTTTCATAATTACTGACACAGTGTTAATTGCCCCAACTGTAAGAAATCTACTCATCATACTTTCTTTACGTTAACAATTTTTTGACAACTAATATTTATACTTTATTTCTGTGCAAAAAGTTTTTGGCGTGCGGTACTTACAATTATGGAAAGAGCATGTATAGGAAATCGTATTGCCGTAATTGGCCTAAAAAATATGGAATGAAAACTGGAGACATTTTTCGAACAAAGATTTTTGTTTTGTTCCCTTGTTGGAATGTTGTCTCATGTCTCAATTCTTTCTGACTTAACTCATATCATCCCAAGCAAGCTAAACGTAATCAGATTTTAATAAGAGATTATCTTCATGCCGACATAAAAAATAATTTATTGTGAAAAAATAGTTTCATCTTCCCGAATTGAAGTTTTAGTACCGTTCCAAAAATGGAACTGTAGGATAATATGCAACTGTATATAATTGTTATCTTTACTGAAGTAAAAGGAAATAAAAATGGTTTTTAAACAGAACAATTAATTTGAAAATTAGAAATTTTGCTTTAGCTATAAAAACTTCATTACAAAAAATATAAAAAAAATTATAATTATATTATTAATTGACCTTTTTTATAATATTTTTTTTTTGAAATATATTTATTAAGCTTGAGGTCTTTTTTTTTATTTTATTTTGTTTTATTATTCTTTAATTTTGCTTAGTATGCAATGTTAGGGAACATTGCATTTTTCGCATTTCATTGTTGTATTTCTGTGGCACATCGCACAATGGCTTTGCTTATAATTTTTTATAATATGGTGCATCTTACCATCTAATCTTATACTAGAAGGAACTCTTTTTAATGACAGCTAAGGAAGAACGAGGAATAAAATTATTGGTAACAGATGTTGACGTAGAAGGTGAAGCTTTTGTCAAAAGATATGTTGCAGGAATAAATCGTGTAAAAGATAAAAGGTCGTAAGAATAATTTTGCGCAAGCGGCGATATTTCATACAACTGAAAAGCGTTGTTTATTGCTACATTAATTGGAAACGTGAGCAGCTGCCAGTACCATCTTTTCAAACGAATTGAAATTCGATAACTTTCAACATTTTGATCTAACCGATCCACACCATCCATATATCTATTGTAGTTAATAATACATCGAGGTCGATCAACAATCTTATGTTGTTTGTCCAATACAATCCACACACCACATTGTGTTGATGCAACAGTAACAATGTTATTGTCATTGTATCGGGCAAGAGTAATACCAGACCATATTACACTGTACACTGGTCGCATGATCCTCTGGGGCCTTTCGAATTTTTAACCCAAATTGTAATCAATAATAACTAAAATATTGTTTGAAATAATTATTACATTACCAAGAGAAAAACAGTGTTTTGTGTTTCAAATATTTTCACTTATCATTCTGCAATAGTTTTTTGTGTTGCAAATCGGCATAAATTTTGGAAATGCAGTTTGTAGCCAAATTTGCTAGAGCTTTTTCACTGGCAGTTTTCAACGAATATAGAGAAATTTAAGAACTTATTCCTGTAGCTGAGAACGATAAGAGCCATTGTCACAATATTCACTTTTGAGAAATTTTGAAACCAAGTTCACTTTTATAGAAGAGTTGACTAGCAAAGAATTGACTGTTTCATTGAAATCAAGAAGCCGAAGACAACGATTAACTCAAAACAGCAAAAAGAGCTATTGAAAAAAATATTTATCTACCGACCGCTATCTTTTGAGCGCCTTCTTCAGAAAATTAATTACATAGAAAAAATAATAATGAAATTTTCCTCAATTAAATCTTTGTTCAGAAAAATTGTTTCTTCTCAATTAATAATGTAATTGAAACCACGTTTATTTTAATTGATTTTTATGTTCTCTCTGAACAGAGCACTCAAAATATCATTAAATTATCTAATTTAAAATTTTTTTCAATTAAAACTCTTAATTGATTCTGCTTTTTTTTGTGATAAATTGAAATCTAATTATTAATTTAATTTTTTCGTTTTCTTTTTTTTTTATTGAATGTTGATTTTACTTGTTCTCTAAATAATTGAATAAAAATTTCTTAGACATTTTTAAATTCTGCCTTTTTTAATATAAAAACATTATTTTTATTTATTATTATTATCATTCTACAGAGTATAGTTTTACGGTATAGCAATTATATTGTTATCATTCGTGTATGTGTTTGGTACTTGTGTACTTTCTTCTAGTAATACTCTGCAAATAATATTTGACTACGTGGTCCTTTTTAGCTGAAATTGACTGTTTACAAATACGGGCCTTTGTAGTACAGATGCCTTCAAGATATGCGTGGACACATATGCATAGCGTCTTATTCCACGATGCTCTCAACACTGAGTGAAATTAAGACGATCACTACCGCCCCCATGTCCACTAGGAAATACAAAATCCTGTACCACTACCAGTGCACACTGGTTGCAATCCAAATTTATAGTTAACCCTGGTCTATAAATTACAACTTGCTGAGGTGTTTCGAGCTGTCCAAACTCTGTGTCACATCAGAATGTCTTTGAGTCAAGAATGCTTAAGCCAGTAATACTGTTTGTTCGAGACACATTCCCGTTACTACTGTTGAATGGTAAGAGCACCTAATTAAGAGAAATTCGTATCAGAATATATGTGTCAAACTTACATATATCCCGAACCGACCAAAAACTTATCTCCCAGCATATCTTTTGGTGGCCACCAGAGCCACTACGTATCCTTTCCCAAACCAGCACACAAACTCCAACTTTCCGGCGTGGACACGAAGTACTCACTTAAGAGTACATCAGTCATTAAACCCTTACTGAGCGTTAGAGCCGTGGGGCTTCGCTGCCCCCGTAGCTCTAGATTAGAATTGAACTGTATTTCTACAGTCACACGGAAATGCAAGCATAACATCCTCAATCTCTAGTAAGATTTCGAAGAGTCTCCTCTTCTGTCATCTTCAAACTCCAAGGTAGTTTAAGGTGATACTAGACTTTTAGCTGGGTACCGCGGGATTGCGAAACACCCGTAGGTTTGAAAACTTGTCCGAAACCCCCCTGCTGGGGACCTTGTTTTACAGCAGTGGACCATGTCATTGAAAACAACAGCTTTTTGTTATACGACAAGTGTTCGTGTCTCTGCTCGTATTTACGATTACTCCGTCGCATTAAAATTACTCTTAGAGGTACTCCATGGAGTGATTGCAAGGAGTAGTTTTTGGGTTAGTCCCATGCTATGCAAAGGTGTGTTCTATGGTTCACCCTTTAAGACATCGCAATGTTAAATAAACCATTTTTCTCCATACATTTCGGTTAGTCTTGGACTACAGACATGTCTGGGTTAGTCCCATTATTTGCAGGGCAAAAGCGATCAATATTGAATAAATATGCAACTGCAGTCTATTGTCTTCTTGTATTTGGAAAAGAGTTATCAATACACAAATGTGTGTGTAAAAAAAAATACCAACAAATATTTGCATATTTTTGGGCATTGCGACATTGTTAAAATATTTATTACGTACACACATACAGGCATACATACATACATATGTACGTACATGTATAGCAAACAATAAGTGCTCTTCAATAATACAAAAGGTTGTCTGATCATCTTACAACCGAAGTAATACTTTAGTGAACTGTGTCCAGCATCCCAACAGCACAATCGTACGGCTAACAATTTAAAGCATAATTTGCATGGTAGCAATCTGTTCAAAACCCCCACCCCTTATGCTGTCAAGGTAGTGAGATTGTCATATGAGACAGAATTTTATAGATAGCTTAACAAAAAAAATTCTGAACAAAGCTTTTGTTAAACAAATACACACACACACACACACACACACACACACACACACAAATAATGGCTGTCCGAAAAAACCCCAAGCAATTAAAGTTCAGTCAAATTTCAGTTATTTTCTCTTTATTGTCAGCCTTTTGGGTATTGTGTAATTTTGACTTAATTTTTTTCTTTTTTACATTTCGATAAAAATAGACACATGCAAACAATAGAATACACAGACACACAATTGAGTTCGTTTTGTAAATGTTATTCTTGTAATTTTAAATCCGTATACTGTTGTAGTTGTAATGAAGACCTCTATGCATGCACACATGCAAATGCTTTATGTATGCATTTCTGTACGTACCACCATTGGCTTGTGCATACTTAAAAACATGTCAGCATGTTTTCGATAATGCGCATAACCCAGTAAGCAAATTGCAGAGAAATAATTTAATGGTGCACAGAATTCTAAAAATTTACTAGCTAAAACACAGCGTGCTACGCTACAGCTATTTCAATTAAAAAACGTTCTATATAAATATACGAAAATACCTATTTAGTATTAATTGGAGGTGCCAGGATATTGTGAAAATTATAAGAATATCGGTTCAGCCTTTTATCTGTCTATAAAGCAGAAACAAAACAAACAAACCCTTGTCGAATTTCGCTCACTTGTTGACTACTTATTTCTACCAAATACGAGGTACCACGTCCAATCGTCCCATGGTCCAATCTCTCTCAGTTTCCTACAGATGATTTGTTTTAATTACGTGGTCGAATTAGCCTGCACGTTGACTACAAAACCAAAAATTTTCTGTGTTCAACCCCAGTTTCAGGCTCATAAAAACTTCTTACATTTTTTCTGATGTACATTTGTGCTGGTTTGTGCCAGTTATTGTCCGAAGGTTTCCTTCGTCGTTATTATGTAGCACCGACGAAGTAAATTAATTATTAAAAATGGCTACTAAAAACAAAGCTTCAAAATTTACTATCTCTCCTTGAGATCAGAGGCTCTGCAACACTGCTATAAAACAAAGAACGTGCAAAAGCAGTGTTTGTAACAGAATGAAGCTTCACCTCCTGTCATTTCTTTCACTATCCCCTTTCTTCTAGTACCAACACAATGCACCGTATGTGTGGGGATCATCTCTTGAGTGCTGGTCCAAGATAAAAAAAAATTTTATTTGGAATTTATTCAAAAGCTTTCTCTTCAACTGTTTTCAAGATATAGAAAAATAAATATTTACTTTGTATGGGCGTGGCAATGCCCAGTTGGGCAATCGGTTCTATATATAGTCTATAATTCTTTCAGGATTTACAGAGCTAGATACTGTGAAAATTTCTGTTCATAGATACAGAAAAGCTGTTCAGCCGTTCAGCCGTTCAGCGGTCCATAAGGCACAAAGTCACAAACATACAAATATGGAATTTTTTTTATATATAAGATAACTAATTTCGGTATGCAGAATGGATAAAACTGAATGCGTTGCAAACACAACTGATGTGTTTTTCTTTTTACATTGTAATCTTTTTAATTTAATCACTTTCCTTGCGAAAATTTCTATTAGATATTCGTAGTCACTCGCCCACTAACCATCAGTCAATTACGATGTCTACCGACAATAGTGATATGATATTGTGTGTTGGCTTCCATTGAAAAACGTATATTACACTGAAAAGACAGATGGTAAAGTGAGGGAGTAGAGATGATAATACTGAACTAAATTGTTATTGTAATTATGGCAGTATGCCCAATAAACAACTAACTAAAAATTAAAAAAAAAAATGTTAAGAACATGAAAGATTGGCAACTTTTCTGTGCGATGAGTTCGACTTTGAAAATAATTGTTTCCATCCGACATCTTCGACAACTTTCCAATTGGTGTTGTGTTAAAAATACATGTTCAGCTGAAAAGAATATTTAGTCGACCATAAGGAGAACCACCTTGTCCTTCGAAAAAATTTAAAAAATTCGGGAGCAAATTCCCTAATATAATTGAAGCACAATGTACTGCAGTAGCGATAGAACAGGGAAACACAACCCATCTTGCAGCGATGATCCAGCAAATTAATAGAGTTAGCTGCTGTACTATCACCGATAAGCATCGTCATCCTCTCCTGTACATGTTGAAGTAGCTGAAATATAGAGCATCTGATCATTTAAGTTGGGTTAGGTTATCAAAACTTCCTTTGGAGATCTGAATTTTTTTTTTAAGTTCACTGTATGTACATTTCTTACAATGCAAAAATTTTTTATTTGTTTTTAAATTAATACAATTTATTCCCTTATATTTCATTTTTTAAAGCCCAAACATATATTTATTTTTCCTAATATCTGCAATTATTTACACATGCTTTCAGCTCTCAAAATGTGCCAATTCAGTTATATTCCATTAAAAAAATATCTGCGTTTTCTTCACGCCAGTAATTTACAAGCTCTTGCAAAAGGGAAGCAAAACAAAGCAAAGTCATTTCTTAATGTCCTTAACACATTTTGCATATAAAATTTGCAAGCTGTAAAGAGGGAAAAAACAGCTTGCAAATGAAAACAAGATATATGAGAATTATTTATAAGTACTGGGGTACGAGTATTTCTTTGAAAGGCTTTGGGCAGAGGATTTTAAATAAAAATTATTTACAAACGTTTCTCTGGGTTTTTTTTTTAATGAATTGGCCGTAAATGTTTCAACGTGGAAATAAATTTCATTTTCTTTTTTAATTTCTTTTATTTATTCGTTTTTTAATGCAGTAAAATTGCAAAAAGAAAAAAAGAAATGTAATTCAAAGAAGAAAATAGAAAGAAATAGCGAGAAGATACATTGCCGAAGGGCATAAATACATCGTTTAAAAGAAATTAAAGTAATCTTAGGGTCTGATTTTAGTTTATTGTTCTTCGTTTTTCCTATTGTAGAAAAACAAATATAATAGTAATTAAATTCTTTGGTAAGAACTTACGGCGTGGAGTGCAAGAGTTTACCGCGTTAATGCACGACTCTCTGTGCTTTCCCCCACAACTCTACATAAAATGCTTTTTTATTTTTGTCATTAATTTAGATTTTTTCTTTTTCTTACAAAAGACGTTAATTATTTGTTTAACGAAAATAATATAAAAAAAAATCACTAAAACAGCCATTCCGTATTTATGGGGCTAAATTAATTTTTAAAAGCCAATTTTTAATCTTTAAAACTGATTTCACATTGATAGCTTTAAAATATATGTGTGTAAGTAAGTGTATGATGTTGAAGATAATACGCTTGTGCATCAGTAATGCATTTTAAGTTTTTTTCTTTTGACAAATTTCCGGAAAACCTTCGATAGGCCCAAAATTTGTTTAACACATTTTTCGGAGCACCAAGTTCCTGTCGACCGATTTGAATGAAATTTTATTTAGAACATACAGGTAAACCTCATTTTGAGCGGTACTTTGTTTAAGCGAATTCGGTATAATACCAACTCAAATTAGCAACCATTTTTTAAATACGCGTTTTTTTCCGCGATTTTTATATAACCCCCCAACAAAATAGTGGCAACTTTTTTTTTACGCGAAGAACAACTCTGCTTTTGTTACTGTTAAATTGGAACAAATGCATTTGTATTTATTAATAAATCGCAATGAAAGTTAAAGAAAATATGTTTAAAACGTTGTAAAAAAATTTCAAGCAAAAGAAAAACGATATCGCTGTTAGAAAAACTTATGATTTTCTACCGTTTGAAAAGTGGAGAAACTGCCAAATTCTTACTTACATTCTTACATATGTATGTATGTATTCATTGGAGTAAAATTTTGTTTGTTTTTTAAAGGACATTTTTTCCTTAATTCGCGATAAGAAATAATTTTTTAATGGAGTTTTTTTCTGTTTTTAATTGAATTTTATTTTAAGTTTTGAAAAGTACAAATAATATAAATTTATGAAAAATTATATATTTGTCTACATGTGTGTTTTCTATTCAACGCGGTTTTAGGGTCGCAGTTTCTTTTTTGTCATTTGACTGATGTATAGTTTTATGGTCCCAAAAGAGCACTTCGTTCTAAGTTAGAGTCTCCGTTTTACGCGAATCTGATTTACAGGCAAGTTTTTTTTTTGCCCAATTAACTGCGTAAATATAGGTTTACGTGTATTCTGATGCTAATTAAGAAAATCCCAACGGGAGAGTCTACAGCATTCAAAAATAGAGGACGCCACAATTTTTTGCCTCCAACATTTACTCGTTATATCTAAGTTCAATAGAGCATCTGCCTTAAATACATCTGTGTGAAAGTATCGAAGCACCATCAAACGTTCAAAAGTGCCAGAAATAACTTTATTGTGCCACATTTGGTATCACTGTTGTACATTTAATTTTCTTATGGGGTGTGTGCTTTTTTTTGTTTGGCAGAACTTTCTTTGAACAGCTGAGAAATAAATTGATAAAAGCTTGTGAGAGTGTAGAGAATGTGTTTTATAATTTTACAAAATTATTACTGTGAAGAAAAAAAGGTCTCTGGGGACAGTAAAAAGGTTAAGGCAATGCAGTAAACACATGTATGGCAGCATGTCCATTCACACTACTCCCTCTATCCTCCTTCCCATAACCTGATTTCCTAGTTCCAGCACAATGCATCGCATGTGTAGGGGTCATCCCCTGAGTGCTGGTCCAAGATAAAAAAAAAAAAAAAATGTCACCAACCACAATCAGACAAATTAAAAACCAAAGAGCTATATGAAGATGCTTATTTTGACGCCATCGCAACTAAAATACCAGCATTGTCGTCACCGGAAAATTGCACTAAGAGGCTGCTGATGGCGAGTAGTTAGCGTCTTGGCTCTGCAAACAGAAGAACCTCGCATTCGATACGCGGCCCGGTCAAGTAAAAAAAATGTTTTTTCTAAGTTTTCTGTGCTAGAGCACCCTCATTCTTCGTTATTTGATGGATAAGACGTCGGCGAAGTAAAATATTAAATAAAATGGCTCTTCTTAGATTAAAAATAATGCGTCAAAAATAACATCAGAGACGTCGCAACATTTCTTTATATTTACCACGCAACTGCTGAGTTGTGCAAGAATTTTTTCGTACCACTTTCACCAGCTGTCTATTCTCTAAATTATCCCTCTCTCTCTCTTTAGACCCAGTCAATGTTTGCATATGTAGGGGATATCCAATGCAGAAAAAAAAACTTATGCAAATAAAATAATGTCAAAGAACAATCTGAGGAGAGAAATGCTTAAGACTTCTGTCACCTAAATACTGTATACAAGTGAAGTGAAAATATTGTGCTACGAGATAAATATCTTGGAACTCGCTCGGCTAACTATAGTTCGACTTTCAATAATATGAACAATTAATAAAGTAAAGAATCGTATTCATATTCTAATTCGATACCGCTTCTTACTAAAAACTAACTACTTAAAGCAGTCAACACATGAACCAACTGAGAATTACCAACTACTGTAATTGTTTATAATATGCATGTATGTGAGAATGTTAATTGGCCGAATTTTAATAATATTTATCCTTGGGTAAGGGCATCCTCTTCTTAGAATATTAATATTAAGTGGGGGTACTTTTAAAGCCACTTGCTAATACTTCCATGAAATTTCATTAACACTGCGAGTAATTTAAAACGTAAGGAAACTTTATATTTTATTACAAGCTAACATTTTAAAAATAAAATAGAATTATATTAACGGTCACTGACACCTGCAGTCCTGCAGCTGTGTAGCCGTAGTCATTTATGTGTTTAATACCAAACACATTCAAATATAAAATGTTGCTTGATATTTTAACACTAAAGCAAATGCATATTTCCTCAGCAGCCAGAGACCACATTCTCGACTTCTTTATTCTCCAAAGAGTTTTAATGAAATTTACGTTTTTTACATTTCATACTTCACTAAGAAGAACGAAAACAAGCAAATAGAATTACTAACGAAAGAAAGTGAAAAAAAGAATCGTAAATCTGAGAAAATTAAAGAAGATGTGCAATTTCCACCTATAAAAATAACTTGAATATGCATAACGGTGTGCTGATGCTTGGCTCAGTGCTGGCAGAAGAACGAACTCTTCAATTACGTTGTTCTCTTTAAAAATTTATAATGTCCTGCAACCGCGTAAAACTTACTTTGGAATTTGGAGCCACAGCCATTTCTTTTGTGAATTAAGAAAAGGAAAAAAAAAGAAACGTTATAAAATAAACATTTTTAATTTTGATGTGCTGCAGACAGTTCTCTGGAGGATTTTAAAAATTGTTAAAAAAAAACGTTTTTTTTATTTAATTTTTTTTTTATAATTTTATTTGAAATAATATCAATTATGTCACATTTTGAAGTTTGTACAAAAATAAATTACTCCTGTGGCATTATGTTTTTTATTAAATGGATTATTTATAAAGATTTACCTATTTTGCTTGCAATATTTGCAGCAAATAAAAGTTTGTGCTGCTCTAACGGCTGCAATATAATTACCTCTCCTCTGCAGCCATTATAATTAATAAAAGTGGGTACTGTGATAAGATATTCACTTGAGCAGTTTGCAAAATTCGTTGGAATTAATTGGACTTGGCCAATCCACCAACTCGTACAGTACATAGAAAGAAAAGCTGATATTAAATTTAACGTTTTTCTATTTAATATTGGTACGTGTTGTACTTAGAAAATCAAACTCGAATAGTATTAATATGTAATCAAAAAAAGTAGCCAAGGAGATTAGTTGGGAGATTTAATTTTGGAAATTTGTAAAATGACTATAAAATTATTAAATCAAGAAAAGAATTGATAAATTAAGTACTGGACTATTTTACATTTTATAATTTTCAAAGATTTTTTTAAGCTTTTGATATAAAAAATTTTTCTTAAATCAAACTCATTTTTGGTTTATTATTATTATTATTATTAATTTATTATTATTTTCGGATTATTAAGTACGGACAGGGCTGTCAGATAAAATTCTCCAGAAATCGTCCATATTCCCATAAAATATAAAATAATCGTCATTTCAATTCGTCAAAAACATCGGACAATGCAAAATGTATATTTTAAATATATTTTTTTATATTTATTACAAAGCCACAAAAAAAAATTACCAACAATTCCTATCCGTAAACGGAGACCAATAGACACACAATTTATTATCACATTTGTTCACATTAAGAGCATTTACTCGAATTTTTTACTATAAAATTGACATATTCTTCATAAAGGATTTGTTCAGTTTTAGGTCCGTTGAATAAATTGAACAAAAAAAAAACCAATTCCTTTTCATTAATTTAATTTGGAACAAATTCTTCAAAGTATATTTTACTAGGTAAATAGATTTTGAATAACACGATCAGTGACGCAACAGATATTACAGTTTTTATAACTATATAACTGCAAAATAATAGAATTATTTCATTATTTTTAAAGAAAGTTGCTTGCTGCATCAATCTTACACCATGTGGGGTGTCATCAAGAAAGCTTCACGTAGTACAGGCCATCAAATTGTTTCTGCACTTAATTGATTTTACAAAATTATAGTTGACTCAGTTATGAATTTTTTCGATGTCGTCTACATAAGATGCATAAGAGACATTTGTTCAACCCCAGTTTCAGACTAAAATTTTAAAATAAATATCTCGCATTTTTCTGATGTGCATTAGTGTGTCTTTCTGTGTGAGTTGTTGTCGGAAGGTTTCAGTGGCGAAGGCATAGTCACTGGTCACTGAACAATACCGGCTTCAGCTAATAGCAATTCACAATCGCATCAGAACGCCCTCCTTTGTTTGGTATTGTGTAGCACCGGCGAAGTAAAATAATAATAAAAATAGCTACTGAACCGAAGCTTCATTACTGCTACCAGTATTAAAGAGCTGCATGAACAAAAGAAAAAGTATGTTTGAACATGATCGGCTTGTTTTTTTTTGTATCATACTCGACCGTGTTCATTGTATTGAAGCAACGATGAGTAAACATGTATGAACTATAAATACTTGCGAGCAAGCATGAGCTGAACATGAACATTAACGAACAATTGTGTTTGAATAATGTTATAATGTTAAAAATTATTATCAATTGTTTTTTATCTAAATTATTCGCTGTAGTATTAATAGATAAAATCTGGAAAATGTAAATTTATATGCTAAGTATATATAATATATTAATAAATATATTAATAAAGATGAAATGAAAATGAATTAAAAAATCATTTATTAGATATTAGTAGTAGTTCAACGTCCCAGACTAAAAGATTTTCTTTGTAATCAAAAGTGTATTGCATTTCTTGCCCATTTCGCTTCATTCATTACAAATATTTGCAGCTTATGGTTCCGCTGGATAAACAATTGCAGCACTTAGAAGAACAGAAAATAGGAGCAAAAATTTTTAATAAATTAATTGGAAACTGTAATGCCAATTTTTAAGAATCGAAATTGCTGTGTAGAGTTTTTAAGAAATGTTCAGTATCGGGGGTTATCATCTGCCGATGTGCTTGATATTTATTCAAGAGAACATTTTCATTGAAGAGCACTTTTGTAACATTATCTAACCTGCAAAGAGTAACGTGATTTAAATAAAATATAATTTTAATTGTATTATTGCTGGTGTTTTATTTCTTTATTGAAATACATATGCCAGCACGTTTATGCTGAATAATTTTTATAATTATTCTACCAACTTAATTATTAAAGATAAAACATCATCCTGTGATAGCTTGGCAACAATTAAAACAATGTGTAAAAGCAATTTTAATGTAAAACACATTTTGTTATTGAAATAAGAATAGAAATAGTCACACGAATGCATGTATGTGTTTAAGGAAATATTCATGTATGTATGTGTACCGAAAAGTCATTTACTTTCTATTACATTAGGAAAACATAAAGTTAATTGGATATGATAATAGTCGTTTATTACAAAAATGTTATAACTCGAAAATGTAATTTTGAAATTCATGGCGATTCACAAAAGTGTATGAATCCGGATTCTAGCTGCACAAAAGTCATAAATGTTAAAAAAGAAAAAAAGTGGATATCTGTATAGCTAAGAGCGTGAACTAAAACTACTGATAATTTATTTTCTTTTTTCGATCTCAGGCTTCATTACAGTGCGCAATGAAAAACTGCGTTGATATGATAGCGAATACTCACACTATTGTATTAAGAAATTTAATTTTTCATTTTGTCTTTTAAATACAATCATTGTAAGAAAAGTTTAGTAAAATTAAATGGAATGTAAAATCAAATAATAAAATGTTTGTTGTATAAGAAAGATTTTTAAAGAAGTTATTTGCTTTGTTTTGTTTCTACATTTCGTAATTCTGAAATATTTTTTGAGAGTTCTTGTAAAACCATGTGAAAGTTCTTGAGTGTGTTTTTTTTTTTTTTTTTTGGAGTAGTATTTATTGAAATTTGATTTAAATCTTCCCAAGCTAAAAGTTACAGGAAACACTTCTGCTGGAAATCCATCCCACATACGTGCTGTTCGGCCTAAACACGAATTTTCTCTGTAATGCGTAGTGGGAGTCGCCGCCAAATCGACCACAAATGGATTGGCTCTTAATGACGATCGCGTCGTGCGCGCGAATGTCCGGGTTTCGGGAACAAGTTCTCTGATTTCATTAGAACACATCCCATGATAGTAACGATAGAACAACGAAACGCACCCCACATTGCGACGATGCTCAAGAGAGTCAATAGAGTTGGCTACCCTACTGTCTCCTATGAGTTTCCTCGCCCTTTCTTGTACACGGTCGAGTAACTTCAAAATAGTCTTTGAAGTACCGGCCCATACATGAGAGTTGTATTCCATTTTCGGTCGGATGTAGGCGGTATAAATAGTGAGGAGATCAGATGGGGTGAAGTATATTTTACACCGTCTTAAAAAGCCGAGGCACTTGAATGCTTCCTTCGAGACCTGAAAAATGTGCTCAGTCCATCCGATTTGCATGCCAAGAACATCAAAAGCTTCTGATTCCTCAATGTTTATGCCACCCATAATTACAGCGTGAGGCAGCGTGATCATGCATACGGCGATGGGTTAGCATGCAGCATTGGGTCTTTTGGGAATTGAAATCGACCCCGATCGCTTAACCCCATTCCAGTATTCTCGTGAGGTCACCTGTTAGCGAATCATTCATATTCTGCCGCGTCGCCACGATCATAGTTGATGTCGGCCTACGATCATATGAATATGAATGGCAGATACTGCTGTTATCTGCGAAAGAATGTTTAGGGTTGGAAGTATGACTTAGGAGATCATTAAGAAAAATAAGAAATAGGGTAGGAGAAAGGATGGAGCCGTGTAGTACCCCTGAACTGATCTTGATCTTGATGAGATCCCGCCTATAACAGCTTTTATAGCGCCATCCCTGAGAAAGCTCGATATAAATCGAGATAAGATATCGCCGACACCAAAAGCAATAAGTTTGGACAAGAGTGCTCCATGCCACACTCTGTCAAATGCTTTTGAAATATCTAGAGCCACTACCTTACTTTCGCTAAAATGCTGGATAGATCGACACCATTTTTCCGAGAGGAAGGCTAATAAATCACCCGTGGAACGTCCTCCACGGAAGCCATATTGCCGGTCGTTAAGTAAGCTATTGGACTCCAGATATTTCATAAGATGGAAATTTAGCATACTCTCCATTACTTTAGAAATGGTAGAGCATATTGCGATTGGGCGATAATTTTGAGGGTTGCTTGCCTCTCCCTCCTTGGGGATCGGCGTAACATTTGCAACATTCCAGCACGACGGAAATTCGCCTGCATGGTATAGGGTGCTGAAAAGGTAATTCACTGCATTCAAACTACTTTATTGCGAATTATTATGAATCATAAAAGCTGCAAAAAACAATAAATACCCGAAACGTTGTTCCGTTCGACAAGAATTCGAACAATCTGCAAGTACTGTCATTGATCTACTGCAAGTATCGGCACTAATAATGTTCTCAGCCCATTTGCACTAATTCTATTATTATAGTATTATTTTTTTCATTTAACGTTTAATCTCCTGCAGAAAGTTTAATATGAAATCGGAAATCGAACTGGAAGAAATTAAGCAACTTCACACGGCTGTCATAAATTTCTTTAATTTCAACTTCTTAATAATTTCATGAGTTAATACAATTCGTCACACATACGCATATTTATGCTTTAATTTATTTGATTTATTTTCCAATTTTTCCAAAAGAAAACAAAAACACACTCAACAGATTTTACCAGCCTGATATCTTCAAGAAACGTTGCCACTCTTTCTGGACATTTACTTCTCCGCCGCCTTTATGTAAAACATTATCAAACTTCATAAGAGAAATATTTGATGAATAAGAATTTTATTCTAAATTACTGTTGGTAATTGAGGTAGACAAGGTACATTTCTAATTGCATTCATTACACGTCCACTTTGTAAAAATCTCTTCAATAATTTGTCTATGCGTCGGTATACCAGAATGTCGGTATTAAAGTGCACTTCATTGGTGACATGCATGCGTGCAAGTGTGTATGTATATGTAGACATGTATATGTTACATGTAAAACAAGACAATAACAGGACATAAAATAAACTAAATAGTGCACAGCAACAACATTTGCTCATTGCATTGAGGTTTACAAGTGCAAATGAGGCTCGGACTTAGTCAAGGGCCAGCAAAGTCATTGTAGATAAATAAACAAATAGAAAAAACGAACAAACAAACAAACAAAATATATAAGATTTTCTACACCTAGTACGAACAGCAGTCGAAATATATCTTTTTAATAGAAGGCAACAATGCTGTATGAGGACTGAGACGACTCAAAATTGAGTTCACAGTTATTTGATGGTGTGTGTGCTCATACTCATTTATTGCAGTTAAATTAAGGTAAGGAACACAGTTTGAGCAAAAAATTGGGACTGTTGTGAAATGTTTGTCATCTATGCTTCAACTATTTCATCTGTCGATTTAAATTTCGAATTTGCTCGATGTATTAATGGCCGCTAAAAATGGCAGATACTCCACATTGATGCAAGAAGGTGTTCGTTTTAAAGCCGCATCAGCATAATGCACTTTAGAAGGAGGAGGAGGAGGGATCTGCAAGCCCCGAATCTACTGGCTGTATGGTCGAGAGGCAAGCTACTCAACCAACAGCACCATCTGCATACAAAGTGCTACGGGAATTATTGCATTCTACCGACAGCAGATGTCATCTTATCTGTTGTCTGTATTTTACATCTTCAAGTAAAAATACTTTCTGAAGATCGTGATATGTATCATGAATGTCATTATATCAACTCTATTATCAGTGGGTACGGAAAATTTCACTTGTGCATTATGATTTCTAAAGCCTCTATCGTTTATTTATTTCATAACTTTCCTTCAGTTTTCAAAAGTAAAACCAAAAAATTTTGGCAAATATCTACAAAGTTTTTATGTAACAACACTTGTGCGTAAATTTGTTGTCTGTCTATATGCCTACTTACACAATAGCCCAGCAAACATTTTGTATACAAAATTAAAGTCACGACACTATAACTATCATAGGCGAAAGGACTTTATTATCGCTGAACTGCACGTATGTGGAATGAACTCCTTGCAGGGGCCTTTTCTGTCACTTTTCTGACACTCCTTGCAGAGAGGATTCAAATCGAATATCCACAGCAATCTGTACAGCCTATTCAACTGCATTCCAAGTTAAGTATGGGAGCAACAGTTCTTCTTACAGACGCGGCGCTATGACCCCACTAAGCTAAACGAAGAATTCGGTGGTTACTAAGGTTGAGTAAAGATCAGCATCAGTGTCCCATTAGCACTCGAACTTTAAGGATGGTTCTGAGTGGCTTTCACTATTGCAGGAGCTGTAATGATCTGCAGCAGATGGAGACTATACAGTTCTTTTACAAAAGTTCCTTTCTACATACAGCTCGTATTAAGTAAAAATAAGCTTCCACATGTTGGCGAGTAGAGTATGTATGTGTAAATACATACATGTACGTATCTGTGTTTGCTTATATACACAGTTGCCGCCAATATATTAGTAGTGATCGTCTTTTTCTTCTATTTATTTTATGATCGGACGAATGAAAAATTGTTAAAAGTTCTCGTTAAAATGCTGTACGATCAACAAACCTGGACAAATAGACCAGCGAAACTATTAAACATGGCGAATGATGCTTCGCTTCATAAGGCAATGCCTGGTAAAGGAATTTCTTCACCAACAATTGTATGTTGAAATTCTAAGTAAAACAAAGTTGCCGTGAAGTGAAGTGGCCTGCATAGTCTCCAGATATGAACACCATTGAAAATTTATCGACCCATTTTAAGAAAAGAGTTGCTAAAGGAAATGCCAAAAATAAAATTCAACAATGGGTACCTTTTCAGCGGACTTGGCTTTCCATTACTTCAGAGAGATGTGAAAATGTCAAGCAGCGATTCGCAACAGAGGCAATGCCACAAAATACTGAAAAGATAAATATATTCAGAATTCAGAAATGCTTTAATGAAACTGTACTTTGTGTCTACATTAAATTTTGGTGAATATATTGCGCTGCTATGTTATTTACTACCCCAAATCGGAATCATAATAATTAGATTTAAATTTGATATATTTTAATTCGGAATATCATTAATTTTCTTAATGAATCGTTGTATTGGAATATAGACCAGGGTAAAATAAGTAAAAAACTTCAAAAATTTGTGTTCTTTGTGTACCATTTTTTTCCCCTAAGCTGTACACAAATACATACATGCACACATGAATGTACGAGAGCTTGAATATCAGCATTACATGTGGCATTGTTACTGTGACCGCATTTCATTTTAATTGGATTGTTTGGCTTAAAGGCTAAATAGTCAGTCAGTTGTTTTTGTAAATGTTTCTAAACGCATATACTCGTATACGGGTAGAACTTAAAGTGCACAGGCAACTTAAATTATACATATTGTTGCCTACGTATCTTTACATGTATGTGTGTATGTGTGTGTAACAATATATTGTTATATTTAAATGGTAAATCTAACATACGGACCGGAATTGTCTGGCAACCGCATCAATATTATTATGTTATTCGTATATGTATGAACGTTCCCAAAATCTTTGTGCAATTTAGCACTACAAGTTAATGAAGATTTTCTAGTTAAAACTTAAAGCAATGACCGTAAAGCAATGCAAATGAATGGTCGGCTGGAGTTCTTAGTGGTGTGCAATTACTTTAACACGCTTTAAGATGGATCAGGCATGTAGTAGACGTGACCGCAAATTATTGCATTTCGGTTCTAAAGAACTTCATATACTCGTATGCACTATTACAAAATCCTAACACATTTAAGGTTTTCAAATAAAATCCAATATTGGAATTGACAATTTTTCACGTGTGTAGGCTTTTGCCAACAGGAGTGATAAAATTTTATCGTTAAATTAATTTTTAGAAAATCGTCTTTATTCCTGTAATTTGATAATACCAACATAATTACTCTCAAAAACAACAGAAGCCCTGACCAACATCACAATAAGCACACTGAAAATGCAAAAACGTTAATATCGCATGCTGCACTAGGCTGCCCCAATTCCAATCGACCAACTAAATATGCATTACAAATTTCAAACACAATTGGAGGTCGCTAGAAATTTATAATTTTACACAATTGTAGGCGTGCAGAAAATGTCAATACAGCCGACACACACGTAACGCATCAAACAGCAATAATTGCGGACACGTTTTACATAAAACAAAGAAGTGTCAAATAACCCAAAAAAAATTAAAAGCAATTTTTTCAAAAATTTCAAATTTACCTTACAATCAAGTGCAGACACCAATTTTTTACCTTTAGTTACTACTAGCAACAGAGCCAAAATTTCAATAGTCTAAGTGAACTAGAAGGCTGTGCTCAACGCCTGCAAAGTTTTAAAATTTTAGATTTTTTCTTAGGTTAGGTAGTTTAGGTTAGCAGGCCGCCAAGTCCCAAGGGAATCATCGCACTTTGGTCCTCCCGGGTCCCATTGTGGCGCCTGACCGGGATCAGTTCGCATCCCGCCTCATCGGTTCGAAACCACCTCAAGTTTCGGATAAACAAACTTATCGCCCTCACGTCGCGCCCCGACACCTCCGCAAGGCCACGCAGTAATGGGAACCCCATAGCAGACGCACGTACAACGGCGTGAGCGGAACAGTGACACAGCAAGTGCTCAACCGTCTCCTCCTCCTCATCATCACGACAGCTCCTGCAGCATACCCAATCTCCTGGCGTGCAAACCAATATTACAATGACCCGTCAGCACCGCCAAAAATTTGTTCCTTACTTTTAAAAAATTTATTTTTGGGTTTTCCTTTTTTTCCAGATGCTGTTTTTAAGAAAGAAATGCCAAGCAAAAAGTGAAACATTAAAAAGTGTAGAAATTACCAACAAAAATGGGTTCAGACCGCAACTGCAAAACAAGCAGTTGCTGGAAGCTTAAAACTGTCAAGTTCAAAGGGTTAAGCCTTGTTTATTTACTCCACTCACCAGTTTCCTACAAGATGTTTTTATTATTCATTAATTTTGTACAATAATAAAAACAAATTTATTACTTTTAAGCCAGTGGTACTTAATTTAGAACAACCTCCAGGAGTACCGACTTTTTAAATTTATTAATCTTACATTGCCTTTGAGCACTGCCTTCCTTCCAATTGGAATATTATTTTCAAACTTTTCCTAAATATTTCTGTTATTGCTAGAAAAAAAAATTGGTAGTGCCCAGATATGTAAACCAGTTCTGAAATATTTAGTGTAGATATAATATGGGCACCGCTAATGTACATTGCATATGCAGTGCATGTGGGTTCACATTTTGTTTATGTTGTTGTTCTTGTTGTTGTTGTTGTTGTTGTTGTTCTTGTTGTTGTTGTTGTTGTTGTTGTTGTTAGTGGGCAAGCGTTACATTTACAAAACACACTTAAAAATAATAAATAAATAAATTCATTATTTCACCCCAATCATGTTACACTTATAATTTCCATGACTTGTATTTTTGATCATTTATTTATGGGAGCCGAGTGAAAATAATCGTTCGGCCATGTATATTGGAAACAAAAGCAATTTAAGTTGTGTTTTATATTATTTTCAATTTTAATGGCTAAACGAGTATTTTCACTCATCTTCTATGAACAGGCAGTTATATTTTCAAAAATATATAAATTACTAAATCATTAATTTAGAAATTACTCAAAATTCATGATTGGCTAATAGATTTATTTAGCGCCTGTTTATATAAGACGAGTGAAAATAATCTTTCGGCCATTTATATTGAAAACAAAAGCAGTTTCATTTTTTTATTTATTGTTCTCTTCAATAGAAAAGGCCGACGGAGTATTTTCTATGAACAGGCAGTTAATAATACTTAAAACAGTCAATCATGAATTTGAAAATCACTCAAAATTGATGATTGCCTGGTAGATTTATTTAATTAATAAGTATAGCTCTAAGACAATTTATGAATAAGAATTTGAGTGTTTTAATAAGGAAATGACACTCAAATCTAGAGTTTTCACATTGTATAAGTTGAATTAATTTTAAAATAAAATGAATAATAAATCAGACTTGTTCAGCTTCAAGCAAGCAGCTCTCAGCCTAAGCAAACAAACCGTATTGTTGCATTTAGGCTATAAACTGTATGTAACACGATATAGAATACGTAAAGGCATAAATTTCTAGCGAACTCTAACTATGGACCGATTATTAAAATTTTTTGTAAACATACCTCTTTGGTGGAAGGGAACAGGGGAGACAAAAATAAATTACATCTGCAAATTCCATAAATTCCTGAGTCAGTCTAATGTACACATTGCAAAAATAACAAAAATCCACATTAAATGGGGGGTTTTATTTCCTTTTCGTATTACCAAAATTATTCATTGCCATCATAATTTTCTAGTTTTTAATTTTAAAAATTCTAAAAAAATTATTTTATTTAAAAAAAATTAGTTTGTCTACTAGTTTTGTTCATTCGATTGCTGCTGCTTTATTAGAAAAGTTTTGTTACAATTAAATATCTTTTTTTTTCTTTTTGTTATTTCAATAACGACAACACATAAAAGGGCTTAAACAATCAAATAACACAACAAGTAAAAAGTTGTTATCGATACGCGCGACAAAACTGCCACCATTTTACCAAACTTGCAACAAGAAACTTTTAAATCAAAACATTTTTATTCACACAAAAGTTAACTTTTTTTATTTCATTTTATATTGTTTACTTCAAAAATCACTGTTCTTCAGTTTTTATTGTCAAGCGCAAAAAAAAAATATAAAACTAAAAAGCGCAAGTTTTTGCACTTTTCCCAGGTAAAGTTGTTCCTTCTTCTCTGAATAAAAGGAAGTAGTGAATTTGAATAAGGTAGAGTTATGTTGATGATCAGAGGCAATACTTTTGCTAATTTTTTTTAATCTTGAACCAGCACTTACGTGATGACTCCTAAACATGCGATGCATTCTGCTGGAACTGGAGGAAAGGGATACTTGTAGAGATGACAGATGTTGAAGGACACAACTCTGCTTTCTGCACGGTTTCTTGTTTTTATAGCAGGTTGCCAATGCCTCTGGTGAGCATATTGAATTTTTGAATCCGTGTTTAGTAGCAATTTTTTTGTTTATTTTACTTCGTCGATGCCGATGAACATATGGGTACCGTGGTATTCGAGACAAAAGCAGCACGAGGACACCCAGCTTTAATTTTAAAACTTCAATCCTGCTAAAATAAAAAGTTATTGACATTTGAATTAGCAGACCTTTGTGTTAGCAGACCCTTTTGCGAGATTTCTCACTTGGACTCGTTAGATTCGGCCATGTAGAAGCTGGTCCCTAAGATCAGAATCCAGAATCAGATCCTGGTCTACCAGTTCATATGATACTGACGGTATTGCAACCAAAATTCCTCCTTTCATCAGACAGGCCAAGACATGAGTAGAGGAAGTGACTCATGGTCTGATCATAGTTAGAACATATGGTCCTCACCTAAAGATAACTCCTATTAAATGAGTTTTATTAACCCGTAGAAATGCAAGTTGGCGATCACTCACTAAAATAAAATATTTCGTGTTATTTTTTAGCCTTCTTTGAATTTCTTTGTCATTCAGCTTGCAAAATAAAACCCTTGACAAATGGCCTTCAAAATTTTATCAGAATATTTACGGAATTTATTTTATTTTTTGCTTTTTATTTATTTTATGATCGTGGGGATCCACATACTAATGAACACGAACCAACATTTTTGATTAGGAGTGTTTTGATGCAAATTGAAAAAACAAAAACAAATTTTTCCACATCAGAGAGACGCTTAGTGTGCCCACATGCACAGTTGCATGGTTCGCTTTTTAGTGCAAAAAGTTTTTCATTTCAAGTGTTGCATGCAACAACATAAAAATAAAATAGAAAAAAAAATTTTAGCTATTTGAAGTTCTACATACTCGTAGAAATCGTAACCATTTGGATTCGATTAACCAGCCATATGAGTGGTAAGACTTTTGTTTCCTTTTTGCTTGGAACAGTGCTTAGGGGAGGTGCCTTACTCTGCTTTTTCTCTCTGTATTATATTTGATCGCAAACTGCTTCACCATATTTTTTTGCTAAGCTTGGAAAATAGTTGTAACAAACTGCGCACGTCTAAGATATATTGAATTACCATGCTTGAAAGCATTCTTTTAAGCTTGTCAAAGATTAAGGCTGTCAAAGGAACAAATAAGAAATTGCTAAGCTGACTTAAAAATTGTTATGGGAATTTTAGGTCAGCTCATTGATTGGCTCGTTTTGAAGTTCAAGTGCTACTGTCTCTATTGGAAACTTATACAGCTGTCAGTATACAGTATTGTAATGTTAAAGGCGATATTTCCACAGGAGTATTTGTAATAGGAATATTTCAGAGAAATGTCTCCCTGTTTAGGCATTTTTGTTCCAGTGTTTGTTAAAAGTTATTTCGAATATTTTGTATTTTTTTTATTTTTACACGTAACAACTTAGAAATGAAAAAAGTTTTTCCGTTATTAAAGCTACAGATTATTGTGTGCACAAATGGAGAGTTGATTGTTGCATGCGAGAGCATGTGGCACAATATCACATACTTGTTCACCTGGTATCGTGCATTTGCTTGTTTCGAAAACAAATACAGTTTTCTTTCACTTTGTATAAAATAACAACAACAACAACAACAACAGCAGCAGCAGCGAAAATAAAATCAAAAAGAAAATTTCCTTTTTGTGGTGTTTTTTTTCCTTTTTCAATTTGTGCTATTGCACGGAATTTCATCCTCTTTTTGTTTCTTTCAACTGCTGGTTGGGGTGTCTTTGTGTTTCTATTTCTATTTCTGATTTTTTTTTTCATCATTTTCTTTATTTTTCCAGAACAATAACAACTATGGAATTTGTGCTTTTATTGACTTGTTTTGTTCTTAACATTTATACGTGTTTGTTTGATTTATTGTAGAATAACTGCGATAAATAAAGTGTTTGTAAAATAACAAATGTTAGAAAGTTGTATGGGAAATTTTCCTACAGTTTCACTTTGATATAGAAATATTATGTGCATGTATAGAATGGGAAAAATGATAATTCATACATTTGTGAATAATACGGGAATTAGTTTTGTAGCTGAGGGGCTAAATAATATACTGGTTGCACAAGATGGAGCAGCAGCAAGTTCCAATTAGAGGTCCAACGTGTAAAGTAATGTTTCTTTTTTGGCATCAAAAAAACTTAAAAATGGTTTGAGATTTCTTGTCTAAAAACTAAATGCTCCATCGTGTGCCTTGCTGGCATTAGCTGGCTTTTTTTTAAGCACTCATGCGGTGTGGAGCTTTTTTGCAGATATTTCGCTAGTACTCCTATATTTATTACATACACACAACTGTCATTGCGTTTGTGATATCTCTTTTAGTTCCATCGTGTTTATTAAAAATGACATAGAAGTAGAAATACGTGTTATAGCTCATGCTACATTGTTATAATTTATAATTTTATATAATAATTTCATCCAATTTTATTCAAAGCGATAACATTTTACATTAATCCATCTATAATTTAAAATTTTAGCAACGGAATTTTTAATTTCTAAAAAGTGACAAATTTCATAAATTAATGGAAATGTATGAAAGGCATTAATCAATAAAGATAAAGAATGTTGAAGAAAAATTTTGAAAAAAAAAATAATTCGAATAATATTAATTTTTCTTTTTATTCGGCCTTCTATTTTTATTGTATGCAATAAATTATTTAGCGCTGCAGGTCTTATTTTTGTAAAATTTTTAATTTACTTATTAATAAGTTTTGTCGATATTTCGCTAACCCTTGATTAGCATCATCAGGAAAAATAAATTTTATGAATAAAATTATTTTACAAACATAAAATGAAAATATTTTATATTATTTGAAAAGAAAATTTTTTTTTTCTGTCAATTATATAAAAGTATTTTGAAAAAACTGTTTCTTTTCATAAAAAATTTAAAATAACTCAAATTACAGATGTATGAAATATTTAACAATTATGATAGAAAAACTTAAAATTACTATTATGGCTTAATTTGTATTTTTTTTTTTTTAATACGGTATATTATTGGGGAATTTTTTGCAATTAGCTTTGAAAAATGATATCCTGTAAGTGATATCCATTTTCTGCTTCGTACATACGTTCTCACTAAAGCATATTTTCCATTTCCATTTTTTATTTTCGCAAAACTTCGGGTGTAATGGCCATGATTTCATATCGAATGTAGGTTTTTAGTTGGAGTATGGTTTTTGGCTTGTTAACGTATACTCTTTCTTTAAAATATCCACAAAGAAAACCGTCAGGAGCTGTTAAAACTGGTGTGGGTGTAATGCGCACATTAAAATGACGACGATATGCACGCTGTATCAGCACAATAGACTGTTGGTTTGAAAACTAAAATTCAATTATTTTTGATTCATAATTAATTCTCCAAGTCTTCTTCACAAAATGCTGAAAGAAAAAACAAACAAAAAATAATAATTAGAAAAGTTATAAAGAATTCAAACCATATATCTCATTCTGCGCCACCCTGTATATGAAATAAATTCTCTCTATTTTTTATTAACTAAATATCTATAATTTTGAGCCATCTTATCTATATCTGCCTTAAAATTAATTCTTCTATCAATTGGTACTTTTATTATCTACAGCATTTCTAACATAAAACGACGTTAGTAATTATCCTCTCTATTCAGTATTTCTACTTCAACAAATTTCGGAAAGTGATTCAAGTTCGCACAATGTAAAGTTAATGCAGTTTTTTGTGTATTTTTGATCTGATTTATGGCCTGCTATTCGAGTTCTAAGTTTGTTCTTTGTTGTTCCTACATAAACTCTATCACAGTTTTCTCCACTATTCCTACCACAAGGTATCTTATATACTAAATTAGAGCAATCTAGTTTTTCTATTTTATCTTTAGTTTTACTAAATAACTTGCCTAAAGTGTTTATGTGCTATTCTATAAGTTGTTCTATTATATATTGTAGATCTTTCTCATCTCTCTGATATTCCAGGTATATATGTTAGTGATTTATTTAATTTGGGCTGTGTGCTCCTTGTATGTGTGATAGTTGTTGATATTAGCTTATATTTTTTAAATAAACTATTTATTATTTCTATTGGAAAATCATTATCAATTAATATATTTCTAATTTCTATTATATTCTTTTTATGAAATTCACTATCACTAATTGTAAGAATCCTTCAAGTCATATATCCAGCTGTGTTCAAAATTACTCTCTTAGGATGTTTAAAATAATAATTTATAATCCTTCCTGATGATGTGTTTTTCTAATACCAATCTATCACCAAAATATTATCCCTTCTCATTACTAATGTATCTAAATATGGCAATTTCGAATTTTCCTCCCTTTCTATCGTAAAAGAATGAAAACTCTTGAATATATTAAAAAAATCAATCAAATAATAATTGTGATACAGAGAGTAGCGGAACTGTCAGTTCTTTACAATGGGAGGATCAGTCAAGCATTGCAAATCAACACTGGATTAATATAAGGATGCCCACTAGAGGAGTATTTTACCGAAAAAGCTGGCCAAAAGTATTAAACTTGTTATTTTTAAATGTTAAACATACATATGTATGTGTGCAGTGTGATAGTTATATACTAAGAAACACACTAAATCAAAGACAATATTATAAATCACAGTGACAAACACTGGGAGAACGCAACAACATGCTGTTTTCGAAGGCTGCTACGCCTTCTTATTCATGTGTTGTGTTCTTCGTGTTTTGTTCACCGTGTGTGGCTACAACTTTCTATACAGCGCGCTTAACAATCGATTTATTAGAAAATCAGTTTGGAGACCTTTTTCATTCTAGAAGTGGTGATGTTCACTGGAACCTCGTTCGTACGATTTAACGGCTCTTGATTCGTTTTTAAGGGGACCATGTTAAATAATTAGTTCGTGGCAATAAATCAGCAGCCTCGGCGGACATATGCCGGAAATCATATTTATTAAGCAAATACCATGAAATTATCTACCAGATTATAATAAACAAAATTTCATTCCAACAATTTGCTGTCTTATTTAAGTTCTCATGTAGCTAGAAAAAAAAGTAATAAATTTTAATTGATTAAATTCTTTTTCAAAACACAAATTAATGAAGAAATAAAATTTGGCCAAATAATTTTTGTCTTTTTGTTTTGCAAACGATTATTTATTATTATACTTTTTTGACGACGTTAATTAAAATCGTTAGAACTATTCTTGTTCACACTGTGAACTATTTTTAAAATTGTGCTCATTTGTACTGTGGTGTAGTTATTCCTTTTGCAACACCGACATGCTTTTCATTTGTGTTGTACTGCTGCGCTTTTGTTTCTTTGTTAGTATTGCTCTTTTCTTCTTTTGATATTGTTTGTTGGTTGGATGGCTGGCTCATGGTTTGTTTAACAATAAATTTTCAATTGCGGTTTAATTTAAAAGAACAATTCAATTTCATATTTATTAATATGTATCACTAACACTTGCACAAAGCAAGGCATGCGTATGCACCGATGTACACACATACGTGCATACAACGTGCGTACGTAATTAGTTAATAAACTTAAATATTATAATATTATTAAGACTACTAATGTAGTTTCTTTAGAGGTCTTAAAACAGATAGGAACTTAAAAAGTTATCGCAATTAAAGAAAGTCTTTTGGAAATTCTATATTTGTTATTCGGTTGGGCAATAATCTGTAGTTGCTTAAAATTAAAAAATAACAATGCCAATTTTTTACTGGTAGAATACATTTTTGTGCTCGTTTTAAATATTTTAGAAGCCTCGCTTACATAATTATGCCAAATAAGGGTGGAGATGGCTGAAACAGTCTGCACGTTGTCTATAAACCAAAAAAAAAAAAAGTACTGGGTTGAAGCCCAGTTTCGGACTAAGCAAAAAAAAAAACATTTGGAATTTTTTCTTATGTGCATTTGTGTGTTTTTTTGTGTCAGTTATTGATAGAAGGTTTCAGCGGCGAAGACCTAGTTACTGGTCAATGAACAGTACCAGCTACAGCTGTAACAATTCCACATGCTCATAAGAGCATCCTCCTTCGTCGATACTGCGTAGCACCTGCGAAGTAAAATAATTACTAAAAATGGCTACTATAACACAGCTTCAAAATGAAATATGTCTTCTGGGGCGGCGCTACACTGCTATAAACTTGAATTATAGCGTGTGTCATCAGGAAGAACGATTTGTTTTCTCTGTTCACTTGATTACGAAATCTTTAGTAGATTTCAAAGCAAGCGTACGATATTAACAATGCAATTAACTATACTACAAAAACAATACTCGCATTCATTAATGCTGTACGTCATGTATTTAATTCTATGAATATGGAATGGTTAACTGCGAACTTTAGCAGCCATGTAACCATAAAGTCCTTGTATTTTTACTGCAAAAGAAAAATATTTTTATTGCAATTAAAGTGAAAAAATGCATCTAATTTTCATAAAACAAAGACAAAACAAAATTCATAGAGAAAAGTAAGAGGAAGTTTATTATTAAATTTGAATAGAAATAGAGGTTTAGATGTTTTAATTTGCAAATGCAATCTAGGGAGGGCTATTTAAACGCTTCGTAGTCGCAATGTTTATACTGTCAAACAAATGAATTTCATTTGATAATTTTTGAAAAATTAGTCTCACTTCTATTTTTATTTGACCTTTATTTAACTTTATTAATTATATTTCTTTTTTTTATGAAAATTTTTTTTAATTATTTATATTCAATATTTCTCTATCAAGTAGATAACATCGTCAGGAAATAATAATTTGTATTAACAAAACAATTTTTAAAATTTTTTTTTTAAATTTAATTTTTTTTTTTTTTTTTTTTCCTTCTTTTTTAAAAAAATTGTTTTCTTAATAAAAATTATTATTTCCAGACGATGCTACTTTCTTTTAATTCAATTATTTTTATGGTACTAAAAAGTGTTTCAATGTTAGCGTTACTAAAAGGTAAATACTATTATATACTATAAAAAAAACATTCGTATTAATAAAAAATTTCAGCCGGTTTATAAAGCATCTAACCAATATTGGGTACAGTGTATTCATAAATGATTAATAAAGAAGAAATTAGTGACCAATTTCATTGTAAGATATCTCAATTTTATTTGGAATTTTATCAAATTCAATTGGTAATTCTCAATTTAAATTTAATTAACTTTATTTCATTTTCATTTGTAATTTTCTCAATATTATTCGGAAAGTTCTCAATTTCAATGTAAAATGTTGTAGATTAACCAAGTCAAGAAAGTAACTTTCTTTGCAGCGCATTCTTAAATTGTCGCACCTCCACCCAGAACTCTACTGTTGACCCAACATTTGTTCACTCTGATTTAAAGGCTTTCGCCACTGGATTTCAATCAATGTAATTTTGTCTTCTGTGTACTAAAGTCTTGCATTGTCAATATGACAATTTTTAATATGTTTCAAAATATTTTTGAAATATATGAAGAATTTTGAAAATTTGCAATAAAGAGCCGTGAAGCTTAAACGTAAATTTCGAGGCTAAAAAACAGAAAAAGGCTAAATCTAGCCTCGAAAATACTATCCCGGCATCACTGACTTGAGGAATGAAAACCTCGTCGAAAAAAGAAAAATAAACAAAATGGCTCTTACCAGCTGTCACATACCAGCTGCCAAACTAAACTAATTGCTTGTTGGGTTCACATTGAATTTAGTTTTATACACTTAACATATCGAGCCTTTGGTGCAATACCATCGTAAATCAAAAAATCGTGAACTTAGAAAAATTCATTTGAAGTTTTGAGCCATCTTTTTGATAATATTTTCGTTTACTAAAGTTATTTTTTACAAGTTTTTCAATAAAGAGGCATGTTTTGTAATGTTTTCTGTTTGTAAAATTGTCATAAAAGAAATATTTCATTATTGCAAATAAATATTGTTGGAAATAGCTGGAGGCAATAAAGATATTTGTAGCTGTAAAATCTGAACAGTTAGAGATAGAACCATAATATGTTTTCCTTTAGATATATATTTCTCCAAAGATCATTTCTGCATACCCAGCTCAAAAAAAATTCAAATTTTGAGTTACTACGGTATTGCACCAAAGGCTCGATATGGCGGCATTAGCTGGTGTTGTTTCCTAGTTGTTTTTTTTTTTTTGACTTTTAGTATTTATTTCCTTTGTAAACTAATTCTAAAAGTTATGTAGGTTAACAATGTTTTAATTAGAGTTGATGTTAAATTTTTTGCAACAACAAACACATGTATAAAGTCAACAGTTTAAAAGCGTTAGCACATGCTTTAGAACATAAAAGATTCTCTATTAAAAAACTTTTTGGTTGAATTTCCAAACATGCATATTTTTTTTTTATTCTTTGATAGAAAAATTTAAAAAAATTTATAAAAATATTTAAATTAATTACTTGGGTACTACTTGTGATGTATTTAATTTAAATAATGAATTGCCTGCAGTTGCCCTTAGTTATTAAATTGTTAATAATTAGTTTTTAAATGAAATGATATCTAGTGTATGAAATGCAATAAATTTAAATTGTGCTTAAGAACTAAATAGAAATAATAGAAATAATAATAGTAATAATATTCACTACTAACAAGTCAAAATACAACCAAAATGTTACATTTACAAAGTTTTCAGTAAATTTCAATTGAAATGAAAAACATACAAATTTAGAGTTGTTGATAATAATAATTATTATGAACAAGTTAATTGAAGGCTTCATATCCCAATTAATATTTCACTTTCACAAAAAAAATATGTAAATATATCATTAATGCTTATTTGAACAAAGTATTTTAAAATGAAATGTATTTTCCTAATTTTATTTGTATGACCACAATGTCTCATAACAACTTTATGCTAATGATGGTAATTATTGTTTAAGGGACATTTTGTAAAAACGAAATTGTTGGTAAACTCCTTCAAAGGATAGAATTCATAAAAATTAATAAGGAAAAAAAAAATGCTGTACTTAAGTACGTATGTTTTCGTTTCTTTCAAACGTTCATTTCTAATCTCTCCACATGTGTATATTTAAAAGTTGTCATGATTTTTAAGTAGTTCATAAAATGAGTTTATTGAATATAATTTATTCAAATAATCCCTTCTTCTTATTTTAACCAATTCAATCCTGCAAAATTATCATGTTTATCTTTTTGATATTTTAAAGTTTTTATATTCTATTCATGCTTTCCGAATTTAATAGAAAATCATAAAGAAGACCTTTAGAAAATTTCTATGTTTATTGATTTATATTTCTATTGAATTGTAATTATATTTCTATAGAAAGAAATTACATATCTTTAGATTGCTTGAATTTCTTCTAGTAAAGCAGAAGCTACTTCGAACATTAAACACAAAAGAAAAAAAGATTATAAAATTCTTAAGGTATGACGTTGTATTAAAGAAAATCTTCTTCATAGGCAACCTGTTTGGCAAATAAGGTCAAATTAGTGAAAATATTTCTTTTTAAATGCCCAGTATTTACTACTGTTTGGTATACATGTATATGCAGAAATATAAATAACGATGTAATCTTGCAATAATTCTTCTAGTCTTAGAACTCTTTTTTTTAATAACAACTATCACAAACTTAAGTGGATATATTGATATATAAATATAATATTTATATCCTATAATACTATAATGGGATGTGTTCTAATGAAATTAGGCAAATTGTTCCCGAAACCCGGTCATTTGCGCTCGCATTGTGCTCGCGATGATTATAAGCGCATCCATTTGAGGTCGATTTGGCAGCGACTCGCACTACAGAGAAAATTTGTTTTTTGGCGGAACAACACGTATGTGGAATAGACTATCCGTAGAAGTCTTTTCTGTCACTTTTAACACTACTGCCCCTACCCGTTCTCCAAAAATATTACTTCTTAGTTCCGGCACAAAGCACCGCATATGTTGGGGTCATCCCCTGAGTGCCGGTGCAAGAAAAAAAATGCTGAAGGTATAACAACTTATACTTAAAAGCAATATAGGCGGTGACTCAGCTACAAAGAAATATAAAAACTACAAAGACTTGACAATTTAATTGTATTAATAACACCTGTTGTTCCTGCGTCTCTGTTCTCAAGGAGACGTATTAAATTTTGAAGCTTCGTTTTTAGTAGCCATTTTTAGTAATTTTTTTACTTCGCCGGTGCTACACAATACCGACGAAGGAGGGCGTTCTGATGTGCCTGCGGATTGGGTGCAGCTGAAATGCACTTCAGAAAAAATACGAGATGTTTTCATGTGTCTGAAGCAGGAAAATTTTTCGTTTTGTAGTCAACGTGCAGACTACTTCGACCATCGCCACCCGAAAACTGGTCGATCTAGATTTCAGATATGAACACTTTTTTTTAGTTCATAAAATACATAATCAAAAACAATAAATAAATTGGAAAACATAAAAATTCGTAGTAATTAAAAGTCCAATTGTTGTCGCTTAATGACAAGAAAAACATTTCGTTGTGCACAAACAACAAAAATAATGCAGTGTATTCGCATATCACACATACGCACAGACTAAAAATGCTCTAATGAAATTGTGAAACTAATGAAACAGTGTTTATATTCAGTGCGTATGAGTGATATTTCACTATAGAGAGTGCTGAAGTGGGATTTTGTTTGGGAAATTTCTTAAAAATCAATAAATAAAAACGAAATAAATTAAACGAGAAAAAAGGTGTAGAATTAATATTGCGATATTTTCATAAAATAATTTATATTCTTCAAAGTATTTTGTATGCAGCTGTAATATTTTTTTTGTTATTTAAAATCATGAAAGCAAATATAAATTGAAATACATTTCAGTGAATTTGTTAAATAAAACTATTCACAATCAATTGCAGCATAAAAGTAAGACATCAATAGCAAGTTTATATTATCCATAAACCGTTTAATGAGTTTCATTTAAACTCATGCATTCATAGATATTCATATCACTTTATATACATATTTCTTTTTTTATATAAAAAAAAAACATACAAAAAAAGTACTTTAGAAAATTAAAAAAATAAAATTATTATCACAGTAAATGTGTTTAATTTAATATGTTGTTAATAGATTTTTATAGTTCAATAGAATTTAATTAATTTAGTACATTGAAAAAAATTCTTCCACTTCATGCAGCAATAAATAAATGACAAACATTTATAGACCACGGATATGTTTTTCTTTTTTCTTTTTGTTTTTTGTTAATTCTTAATTAATTACACTGTTTGTTTGAATTTATGTTAAATGTGTATTAGTTTTAATTGAGAAATTTAATTAAACAAAAGTGTTTATTTTTCAAAGGTTACAGCAGACCGAATGTTATTAACACTCATTGGGCAAACAATTTGTAATACGTGCTTTGAGTACAAAGTACTGTGGGTTTACTATTGTCTAAAACAGTTAGCCCGTTGACTTTTAATATTATGGACAGCACGTATGTACTGAAACTGTTCCTAAATTATCAAAGTCTCTTTTTTCTAGACGGGTGTGAACGTCACAAAGTCATCTTTGGCTCAATAGATGTGAAAATTAAAATGATACTGTTGAACATCAGTGGTACTTTAATAATTAACAAGTGGCATAATAGAAGATTTATAAACGAATTAAGTCCTAATGGCTGTTAACGATAGCGAATTTAGAGCCTGAAACTTTGGTTTCAACGCCTACGACAGTCATAAGACTGTATCTCATGTGCATTAGTGTCTTTGCTAATGTTCGTCACAGTGCAAGAAATCATAATTATTTATTTTCTCTCTACAGCATACTTTTTTACAAGCAGTCAGGATCTTTACAAGTGCAAGATGTACCGTATAGCCCTACAATTTGTACCACAACAATTAGAAAAATTAATTGTTTTGGCATGTTTAATTAGTAAAATCAGTAGATTAAATTAGACACTAATTCTGGATATCTTAGAACAGTAGTAATAAAATCAGTAATAAATATTCCAGCAACATTACTTTAAAGCAAATTTCAATCTAAATTCATTTGTGATGCACAAAAGTCTAAATTTTGCATCTGTCTTGGGTGACAATTTAATAAACAAATGCTTTTCGGTGTCATCAAATAAGAGAATGATAATTCAGTTCGTGCTTGCCTCTTATTTACATCATGCTTTCAGTTGCAAAAGTTCAAAATTTGTTTGAAAAAAACAAAAAACTGATGCAAACACATCGACACATACGCTACACAAATGCACATGTTACTTCAATTTTTCACATTGAATTAAAGACAAATACAAGAAACGACTGATGTTGTTTTGTACTCACTTTATACGTTGTTGCTGTTTGTTTTATTTTTAATTTTCGTGCCGCAAGTTGTGCTTGAAATAAAAGGGAGCAACTGCAAACACTAGTGTCTGGAAGTTCTCGTATAAGGAACTAGTCAGCAACAGTTGTTAACATTCACACATACATATGCAAATATGTATGTACATGAGCATGGCAAAAAGCTACAAAAACAATAACATCATCAAAATAAGCTGAAGTAACTTTCAACTTGTTACGGTTTGAAGCAAAAATAGCTGACATATTCCAACACACACACACACACACTCACCCATACAAAAAATAAACAATTTGTTTATGTTGCTGTAGAAAAGATAAATTAGTTTCAGTCATTTTTAGTGCTATCGGGAGTAGAGATGAACAACGTTAAAAAGTAATTAAATTTTTTTCATGAATAATCAAATTAACACACACAAGGAGAGCGAACGTTTCTCTGTTTTTTTTTTCTAAAGCATCAAAAGACAATTGATTCATATTTTTCTGGTTGCAGGCCAGGTCTTTTTTCAAGTTTTGTACGTCTCACTTTCTTTGTATGCACGAAATTCCCACGGCTTCCTTGATATCATGAAAGTTTATTTGGCCTAACTGTGTCTTATTCGGAATATGAATAGTATGGAAAGCGAAAGATATACCCATATTTGATCCTACTCTAGTTGTCTTGAATCAACTCGACATAAAAATGCTTAAAAGCAGCGCAAACTGTGATTTTTACACTCTCGCAAAAGTTTCAAAAACTGTGTGGAAATTCAGCTGCACAGACTTTGAACACTTGTCCAACAATTCCGATTCGTAAATTTGCACTGTTCAATTATGCATTTATTAAAGCAAAATGCCGTAACAATTTTCTCAAACAAACTTTAGTGTTAACTTATGACAAATAGCAACTTCTGCAAATAATCTGGGCAATTGAGTCTTTCGCCAATCTTAAGGCATTTTTAAAAGCAAATTACAATTTTTACACACAAATTTTAATTTTTCATATTTTACTTAATTTCTTTTTATGTTGACATTTGCTAAAAATGGTAATGCAGTTCCACTCTGCATTATCTCCCGTTGCCTAACTTCCAGTACATTTTAATGATTTTCTGGAAAATTAAAAAAGTGGGGTTTCATGACACATGTCTGCCTAATTGTGGCAGTCGTATACGATCGAATACTTACTCGTACGTTCGAGGTTTTTTTTACTTTCTGGATTCTCTCAGTCGTTGTCGAATAACATATACTGCTGTTATTAGTCGATAGCAAGCGACCGTTTAAACGCAATATTGCAAGTTTTTATTCGGCGACATAAGACCTATCGAGTAATGTTTTTCTCTTTTTGTGAACAAAAGAATAACAATAGAAAATGTTAATTGAACACTTTTAAAATCCAAGGAAAAAAGTTATAATTCAATTTTAGGTAAAAATTAATTACAGTAAAAATAAAATAGTATTTAAAACTTCATCGGTAACCAGGCAGATTTAAAAAGACGACATTGGCTCAGGTATTATGTTTCTTTTTAATTGACAGGAGGTTGTTTTATTTGTTATTTGACTTCGCAGACGTTTTATTACTCAAACACAGAGAAACAGCGTCCGCCTTGTTAGCGGACACAATTTATGAATTTTTGGTTTTGTGTTGACACTCTCTTAAAAAGAAGACGCAATTTGACAATTTTTGGTGTTGGTCTTTGGTTTTGTGTTAAACTCAATTAATTGTTTTACAACACCGAAATAGACGTTTCGATTCATTTAATATCGACTGACAGAATTAGAAATAAGAGTGCTATGGAGAATTTCTTTCGAATCGAAAACAATTTCGATCGCAAATTGCCCCAGGGCTTCTTTAAATCTTTGCATTTTTATAATAACTGCAGCGTTGTGAAATGAAGACAACATCGATAGTTAAAAAAATGTCATTATCATCCTGGAACTTTTTCAATTCTCTCTTTAGAGACTATTTTCTTGCCCAAAAATAAAAAATTTTAAAAAATTAATTTAAAAAAAAATGAAAAATTTACTAAATCGTCAATAAAACTCATTCCATTTTAACAGCCTTTAGCTCTCCGAAGTAAACAGTTTTACACAGTCAAATTGCAAAACCATTTCATTACCGCTACCCGCTAAAATATTTCATTATTTAATTTTATCTAAAACAACTTCTTCCTTAAGAACGAGAGCATAACCACGATTTCACAACCAGGGGCTACCGAACAACACAACACTAACAAATCCTCAACTTTTGTAGCAATTCCAAATGATGTGGTGCCTTTTAATTGTTATTACAAACACTCAAGCAATAATGTGCTTCCCTCTTTACAGCCATGCTACGATTTCATGCATTCAGTGCGCTTCTTGATTGCTTCATTTGTTATGCTTGAGGTTTGAGGTGAAATTACTTAATCTTCTTTACAAAAACATACCAACGGAAAAACGACATTACAAAATAAAATCAACGTCATCGTTTAATTGCAACACGGATAAATAAATAAATACATTTTAATTTCATTTGCTACACTTTTGCCAACGAAGTACGTATAGAGAAAGAAACAAAAAAAGTGTGCATCAAGAGGAGTTCATGACATCGAAATTAAACCCCCCCTGATAAAGCTTTCACCAATCGCATTTGATATGTGAATTTTAATGTGAAGGGTGCTGTCGTATTTACTGTTTGAATCTTTTACAACTTTAAATTTAAAAGGTCGTATTTAAAATGCAGGGATTTTCTCCAGCAACAATTCTCAGTTACTGCGACATATTCAGAGTGGGCTATTGAAATTCCAGCAGCTGTGTGTACATCAGTTTGTGGCAACATCTGCTGTTTACGATTTAGTGCGTTTTACGATTGAAATACATAAGAAAAAGTTTGACTTTTCTTGTTTTCAATTAACATTCTTAATTAGAATAATGTATTTTTTCAATGAAAAGTTTAATCAATTTAATTATCGCACGGTGGTGTGAGTTTCGTGTTGTATCGTTACTGTAATGGAATGAGCTCTAATGAAATCACCTGTTCCCGAAACCTGTTCCCGAAACCCATCATTCAGATGCTCAGCGCATTCATCCGTTTGTAGTCGATTTGGCTCCCTCCAGAGGTCTTTCCTGTCACTTTTGACGTGCGCAAATTCAAATCGAATAGCAATAAACACTACTTCCTCTGGTGATTAAATAGATTTAAAACGAATAATAAATGTTTGTTGCATAAAGAAAAACTTTAAAGAAGCTATTTTGTTTTTTTTCTTTGTATATTACCTAATTCTTGAAGATTTTTTGGGAGTTCTTGTATAAACATGTGAAATTGCACAGCTTTTTCAAAAAATTTAGTTAAAACCCTATTGAACATGTTGGGATTAGCACTAAATGAAATGCTACAGCTAACAAACGTCGATAAATAATCGTAATTAATTTTGACTAACGTTAAATAAATGAAAGAATAGTTACATAAATTTTCAAAATACATATTTAATTAAATTTTTAATTATTATAAAAGAAATTATAAAAAATAACTTTGTACATACACATTTTATATTCCCTGTGAAATTTATTTTGCTCAGTTATCCAGATGCAATCGTTTTAAAATCCATAAATCTAGAATGCTGTAGTTAAAACTATTTTCATGATATTCAACTGTTTGCATACTTTTTCAATTTATTTTGGTTTATTTCAAAACCCACAATTCACTTGCAGTCAATTAAATAACAAACACAACTTTTTTTCTATCACTTTTAGTCGTTTTATATATTGCAGATATAGTGTTTTTGTTATTGTGATTGTGATTGTGATTGTGATTGTGATTGTGGTGCTAAATGACAAACTCATCAAAAACTTTAAGTTATTTTTTTCAAATGCCTGAATCTCATACAGCAAAACATAACAATTCGGTTGCGATGAATAAAAAAATTAAGTTCTTGTCTAAGTTTTGCTTACAAGTTTTAGAAGAAATAAAATAAATAAATAAATATAGTTTCGGGTAGAAACATTTTTAGTGTGAAAATTGTTTTTTAGCAAAAGAATTTCTTCGAGCATATTCTGTTGGAATTTTTTTTATTATTAAAGCATTTTCTTTTTCTTTTCAGTAAAATTTTGTCAAAAAGCTAGATAAAGTGAGATTTAATGCAACACATCCATGCGAGTTTCTCAAGAAATGTTGTATTGTGTAAATCGAGCGTTCAGTGTACAGTTTCATAAAACACCATTGGTTCCCTCATAACATGTCTGACATGCTACTTTTGGTATTTATTAATTAGCAGAACTTATTCATTTGTAACTGGCGCACAAATCTGCCAATAAATCTGAAAAATTCTTTTTTTTTTAAAGACAATACAAACTCTACTAAGCTCTTAAGCTTGTCTGTAGAAACACTCAGGGTCTAAGCGGGAATCGAACCCGCACCTCCATATTGATAAGACTAATGCTCATGCACTAAACTACGGAGGCACCCCACGTGAATTCAACTCAAGTGAAATGAATACGATTAAATTTATTTGTTTTCCCTGGAAATGATTTCATAAGTGAAAGCGTTTTCAATGGATATATATTTCAGAAATAAGACTGATCATTGTGCAGAGATATACTTGATATATACGAAATGGGACTTTTTCTATTTCAAGGTTTAATACTGACAATAAATATGCGATAGAATGCTGAGCGAAAGAAATGCGCGTACGAAAATTGACAATTTTGTCAACAGTCGTGCGCACACAAAAATTTCCTCAGTTTTATTAAACTAATGCCAGGATGGGCTATGTCGTCAGACTATCACTACTCTTGTCTGAATGCTGGCATATAACCAACCAAGAACTTTATGTGGCTGGAAATGGCATGCAGAAGTAGGATCTTCCTACACAATCACTTTCAGAGATTTCAGAGTAAACCTTAGACCCGATTTGTGTAGTCAATGAGGATCAGCAAAATGCCACGCAATGAGAAACTGATCACTTTTCTATATAAATGAACTAATATTTTATTAATTGGGTCTAAAATTTAAATATTTACAAAAATATAGTTTAATTATATTTTTTTTTGAGCGATGGTCTTTTTTATGGAACGTTTTTTTCAATTATTTATTTTCATCGTCAGGAAATAATAATTTGTATTAACAAAATTATTTTTTAAAAATGTTTAAAATTTAAAAAAATGTTTCTTAGAAAAGACCATCGCTCAAAAATAAATATAATTAAAAAATTTAATAAAGGTCAATAAAAAAATAGAAGTGAGACTGATACAAATATATTTATTAGAAAAAATAAGAAGAACTAATAAAAAATATATGCATGTCTTTTTATTTCAAAAAAAAAATTCTTATTTTCTAACTTCTTTATTGACTGAACCATAGCGCTTATTTTTCAGAACTAAATTTTTTCTTCCTAACACGCCACTATGCTTATGATAACTTAAATAATGAATACTACCAATGATTACATACAAATTGACTAATTCTTCAATTGTGTGCGCTAGTTTATCAGTAAGGAGTTCTAGGTTCGATTCTGGTCTGTATCACTACAACACGGGAAAGTTTTTTCACAGCAGGTATCACAATGGGACCATAATAAAATTGGACTCAAGTTGGCTGGTTCCCTTCTTTACATCCAGCAACAAGCATATCTAACCTAACTTATCTGGAATTACGTACCTGAAGCAGTACACATTGGTGAAAACTTGAAGTCGTATTCATGTTAAAATTTATCTTTATTTTATTTAAGAATTATAATAAAAATACGCAGCTGGCATTTTCAAGCGTGAAAAATTCTGCTGGGGATCTCAAACTGGAACTAGAGATGATTCCTCTTTGAGAATATGTGTAAAAAAATTAGATGTTCACGCAGCAGAAGAATCTTCTTAGGAGTTGTATATTAAACACAGTCGGCTCACAACCTACCAATGCCAGCTGGGTACTATTGTGCAGTAGGTGATTTTGTTGCTGTTGCTGTTGCTGTTGTTGATGTATGCTCAGTGTGCGTGATGAATGCGGATAATAAACTGCATACAAATGCAAAATTGTTTAAAACATAAATATTAACCATTTGCATGATATAAAAAAAAACAAAAATATTGCAAAAATATTTCGTACAAGCCAATTTAAAATTAAAGATATTCCTGTCGAAAAAATAAACACACAGGAAGTAGTATTATTGGGTTGTAGCAGCAGTAAAAAAAAATGTTTGCCGTTGGAGTCGCTGTTTTGTGACGCTATCGAAAAGTTGTGTTTGCTTTATTTCGTTTAAATATATTTTTGACTAGTCGTTGTCAATATATTTACAAGATCGTTTTTGTAAGATTTTCTATCGATGCAAAAAGTATCAGTGTGTAGGTATTTCGACAACACACTACTTAACCAAGTCTGAAATTTATATATTATTATTAATTATTTTAGTTTTTTGACCTCTTTTTGTATTAATAAAACTAATTAATTAAACTGAAGGTCTTTTGTATAGAAATAATTTTTATTTTTATTTTTATTTCAATAAATCACTTTAACAAAATTAAATTTTCCTGCTAAAGCTACACGAAGGAGTAGCGAAATATATATTATTATTTATATTCGAGAAGACCTTCAGCATAAATAATTAGTTTTATTTATATTCGGGTATGTTCTGTAAACCGAATCCGCAAAAATTTTTCATTTTTAAAACGAATACACATACTGAGGTGTTCTGTAAATCGAATTCCCATAATTTTACTCGGTTTAAAATCGAGTAGATAAGTCCGGTCGAAATTAAATCGAATGTCCTATTTTCCTAATAAATAACTGTCGAAACCTAATAAAAATAATTACCAATTTTTACTTGAAGTCTTTCTGTTATTAAATTAAGTCAAATTATATTCTCTGTAATAGATTTTAATATAAAATAATCAATTTAAAAAACACTCCAATATTTCTCCATGCTCACGTTAAAGGATGCAGATAAAGTAAATGGATGAATAAAAGCACATTTTCATTAAATTCATTAAATAATCACTTCTAAATAAAAATAAACATTATTTTGAACAAATCTTAAGTAGCTTCATTTTAATTTATTGTTAAATAAGTTATATTTAAGTGAATATTTATGAAAATAATTTAAAATTTAAAATTTTAAATATTGTTTGTTTAATTTTTCCAATATCACAAAATTTTAAAATTAATATGGCGACCAAATTGTTGTTTGCTTCGAAAATCACAGGTACCCAACTTTAAACAAATTTTAAATAATATGCAAAAATTAAAAAAAAAATGTAAGAGTCAAAATAAATAAATCACGAAACAGAATAAAAAATCTTATTCGAAAGCAAGTTCGAATGTTGGAACACCAAATTAGCATTTATTCGTTTTTAAATCGACTCGGTTTAGAGAACAGGAGGATTATTATTATTTTATATCACACGAACTTTAAAATAATAATATTAAATAATAAATAATATTAATAATAAATTAAATAATATTAATTAAATTAAAATATGTGTGAAGAGAAATCTGCCATATAAAACATTATATTTTTTGGTCTCTTATGAGTTTATGATCACAGAAAATGTATATGTGAGACTCTTAAATTATTTTTAAAAAATTGCAATTTAATAGTTTTTAACGGTCCCAAATTTAGGAAAAATTTTTTAAAGTTTAAAATTTTTTCTCTCAATCCGTGTATGTCGTCTTCTACACTACTTCACTCGACTTTAAAATCTACTATAGAGTATTTAAAGTATAGACGTACAGACATATGTATGTACATTGTACATTCTTCTTTAGTTAACAATATAAAACTCGTGCATATTTTTTATTATTTCTCTCGGTATGTAAATTTCAATAATACACCATTGAACTACAGGATGCGGAAGTGGATTTTGGTTACTGCATTCATACAATCGTGCATTTCTAAACATTTGTTGTCTGCAGCTTAATGCTAAAGCCAAAGCTGAATGCGGCCTAGTGGAAATTGCCATTGGGCAAAATAAAAAACTGTTGGTTTTAAAATGGATGTGGTTTTATTTGATTCAATTGATTTGTTAGTTCACTTATGCGTATGAGTTGGCATAACTAGAAGTATTTCGATTTAAAAAAAAAAGGAAAAAAGCAAACGAATGAAAAAAGTTGTCAAATCTCCGGTAGATGATTTACTATATTTGTGAAAAAAATTTATTTGAAAGTATCCTGTTTTTTTAACAAAAATTTGTTTACTTTTTGCTGACTGAACATCCGCAGACTTTCGCAAAGTAAGCAATATTGCAGCAACAATAAAATTAAAAACGTTGCTTTAGTGCTGACATTATGAATTTTCAAACAATCTCATTGAAAAATCAATTGTTAATATTTTTATAGTTAGTGGAGAATTAAGCAACAAAAAAACAAACATTATTCATTCACAGTCACAGTCACAGAAATTAATTTTTAAAAGTTTTCTCTGCTCCTGAATGCATAATCATTTATTATTACAGTCGACTTTTGTCATATGAAACTCGTTAATTTGAATGTCCCGATAAATTGAATTGTTTAACAGGTCTCTTGAGAAAATCCATGTAATTTGATGCCCTCATAATTTTAAATTATATGCATGGCATCTACCTACACCGCCCGTGTCTTTCAATATGATTTTTCAGCTTTTCGCTCCACAATTTTAATTATTTTATTGTGCAACGCAGAAAAAAATAAAACTAAATTTTAATTAAAAATTTTGTAATATTAATAAAAAATTTAAATAGATTTTCACCTGTAAAGAAATGAATTGAATCAATTAAATTATTATTGTTGACTTAATTGAGTTAATTTTTGCTAATAATAATAATAAATAACTTTAATTAAATAATTTGAAAATTTTAAACAAATTTTTAATAGAAAAAAATTTTATTTAAATGTATGCGAATGCTTATTGGCTATTACCATGCAAATAATATTGGACTACGTGGTCCATTTTAGCTGAAATGTACTGGTCAGAACATGGTCCTATGTAATACAGCCGTTGAAAACAACAGCTTATTGTTATACGACAAGTGTTCGTGCTTTTCTTCGTATTAACGATTACTCTTCGTCGAATCGAGGAACATAATTTACTCTTTGTCATACATATCTCTTTTTTATGGCTTGGGCTTCCATCCAACTGAAGCCACATCTCAGGTCTGTTTTCGAGAACAGGACGTAGAAAATGTTGTACCATGAACCCATACCGATCTCCATTTACAGTTACATATTCATTTTGGAAGAATTAAAACTCTACACGTTCAATATTTTCCTCAGTGAGAATTAAAATACTCTTCACTTTTGGAATACTATTATAAATGTTTACTTTCCAAAAGGTAGATCGGCTACTTTGAGGGAGAAAAATATTCAATATTCATAATTTTCAAAAAGTGATGTGCTTTATCATCCGTAACCAAACGAGATATAAAGCAATCCATGCCGACCATAAACCAACAACTTTAATTTGCGCGCATAATTTTTATTTAATCTCGCGCTAAGCATCCCAACCCTCCAATGACAGCAAACATTAACATTGATATTAAATGTCATGTATCATGCTGATTGCATACAGTATTTACTTGGTTTATTGTAGAAAATTTATTTTTAAATTGCTGATTTAATATACCGCAGAATATAATTTAATTCTTATCTGTGGTTAAACATAAATTAAACACGCGAATTTCTTACACGGCCACACCTAAAAGAAATCTTAACGAAACAGTAGCACCTTGTAGCATCAGCCGCAGCAGTATGAGGAGCAGAAACAAATGATTTGTATGAAGATTAAATTGGCTTCCTTTTCTTACCTCCAGCTTATGGCACATGTGTACCTTGGCGCTGGAGTATTTAAAATTAAAAGCAAAAATGATTTTAATATTAATAACTTTTTAAGTCCCGGCAATATTTTTAATTAAATGATTTTATTTATTTATGAAAAAAAAAAGAATAAGAAAGAATTTAACTTGTAAAACTCTTAAATTACTTTCTGCTCCCCCTCCCCCAAAAAGTAGCGCATAAGTGTTGCGAATATGGAAAACATCCTGAAATTTATTACACGTACGTTCTGCTACGTACGCACTCGCTGTTAACAAAGTTTTGTAGGTCGCTGGCAGCAGTTTTAGCATAATTTTTTCACTAATCTTATCGTACTTAATATGTTTAACGATAATTTTATTTAAATTCTATTCACAAGTATATCTTTTTTTTCGTCTTTCACACTACAAGTAGCTGCTGCTACATGCTGTTAAAATATATCAAAAATTATGAGAATTTTTTGCTGACGCTCATAAATCAGCACAGGTTTTATTAAATATGAAGATTTAAGAGAAATTTATATTTTTACTTGCCATTATTTTAGTCACCATAAGGATTAATATTAAGAAAATTATTCCAATGCTGTTGCTAATTTTTTGCAAATAAAACCATTTTTATTTAACCTGGTTGAATTTTTTTTTCTGTAAAATTTTGTAAAAAATTAAATGGCTCAATTTAACTGATCGTAAAATAGGGGTGTCATTTGCGAGCATGTGTTCATATTTAAAAAAAAAACCTCTTTACACCTACTGACAACCATATACGCTGGACAAAACACGAAGAACGCTGGAGGTGAAAGTGTAGCAACTTTCGAAAATAGCATGTTGTTCCGTTTTGCTAGTGTTTGTTAGTATGACTTACAATTTTTGTCTCTGGCTCAGTTTGTTTCTTATTAATTATGCCAGTATGTCTTCGATCATTAGCCCATTTTAATTAATTACATAAAAAAACTCGTCATTTAAATGACTGCTTAGAACCAATGAATGTTTCATGATTTGGTTATGTATTGGCATAAGTTGAGTGTATTCAAAATTGATAATCTTGTTAATATTTAAGATGGCGAATTCAGATAAATAAATGCTTAATGAAAACAACAATTCATAGTGAAGGCATTCACTTTTTTTTTGCTGGGTAATAATATGCGGAGGGATCGGCTCTGCCATCTTGATCTATTTTGTGCTTGATCTATTGTGGTTCCTGATTATTTCCATAAAGATAACGAGTTTACTTTAGCACATAGTCCTCTAGTTGATATCCTCCCACCGTTTTTGTTCTAATGCCAGTCGGAGACGGGGACGAGAAGCTCAAACAAAGGGCCATGGTTTCCTCTTTCGTCTCTTCGGAACAGCAGTAACCGCATTTAACAGATTTTGCCGGCTATAATTTATGAAGGTGGTAGTTGCCAGAGTAGTATCCACTCGTAGGTCTGCATAGAGTTCTAAGACATAGTCTGTGGCAAGAACTCCTCTCACCTTAAGTTTTTAACTGAAGGGTATCCAAAATTTTAATAAAATAAAAAGCTGCAAAATAATTAATTCAGCTTCATCTCCTGTCGTTTCTCCTACTATCCCTTTCCTATAGTTCCCAGCACAATGATTCGCATGTGTAGGAGAGTCATCTCCCGAGTGCTGGTCCTAGATAAAAAAAAAAAAAAAAAAAGTTCCGGTGCAAAATTAAAAATTATGTCGTTCAAGGGACACCCCCTTTTGGCTCGGCATGCTACCCATATCTTACCAAAATTAACAATTATATAAATGAACTATTGCCAATGGTTGATATCTGCTCTCGACAATGTTTGTCTTAAGCTTTTGAATATTGTGGGATTATTGCTGTACACTTTCGATTTCGAAAAACTCCACAAAAAAAAAACTAAAGGTGTCAAATCGCACGATCTTGGTGGCCTTCTCTACGAGAAATTTTGCGATTTTTGAACTTTTCCTTTAAAAGATCCATTGTTTCTCTTGTTGTGTGACAAGTGACACCATCCTGTTTAAACCACATCTAAATCATAAATTTTAAATTTTCCGCCACAAAAAGCTTCAGATCAGCGATTTCCATTGACCGAATGTATATTTTTGGATCTTCTTCAACACTTCTCGTCACAGCTGCTATAATCTCGGGTGAACGAGCACTACGATGATCAATTGTGTTTCTATTATCGTGAACGTATCAATTTTCTCAACCATCAGTTTATTGGCATGATTTGTTGGAGCATTTTCTCTAACGAATTTTGTTCTAAATTTCCTAATTATATCTTGCAAACTTTTGCTATTTTCAAAAAATTATTTAAGAATAAAAACACGTTGTTCCTTCGTATAGCATTCCATATTAAGTAACCGGAATGTATTTGAATCTGAAAATAAAAATTTTGAATAAAAATTACAGTTAAAAAAATGGCAGCAAATTTAAAATGATACTCGAATTTTGGACATCTTTTAATAAAAATTTTTTTGTTTGCTCAAATTCATCACCATCCAGCATCACCTCCAATAGTTTTGCTTATCGATTATTGGTCGATATTTGAGGAATGGAAACATTAGCGAAGTAAAAATGTACAGTAGAAAGAAAATTGCGATCTGAAGAAAATAGTATACAGGAATACGCCCTACTATGTGTTATAGTATTTTCACACCAAAAGTTAAAGCCTGATTTTAACGTTAAAACCAGAAACAGCTGATATTGCGTTCTCGCAATAAGTTTAATTAAATCAAGTTTTCACTTGGTAGCACTGCCTTTAATACATGAAAATCTAAATTTCTTTTATTTTCTCCCCCCCCCCCCACAGCTCGATGAAAGTAGTTTCATTGTGCTCTGTCCAAGAGCTTTTTTTACTTTTGCTCTTTTTTATTGTTGTTGTAGCTGCGTCAATTGTTTTAAATTATTGAAGTGACTTTATTTACCAAATTTTCCGTTATTTTTTTTTTTAATGCCTTGAGCACCAATTAAATTGCCAGCTGTTTTCACTTTTTAACTTGGCAGCACTGCCTTTAGTACTTGAAAATCAAGGTTGTATTTCATTATCTCAACCCAAAACCAACTGAAAAAAGTTTTTAAGATGTTTTTAAGAAAATATTTTTAGATCGTAAAACCAGGTTTTAATAGTTGGTTTTAAAAGAAAATCAATCTATGAAATATGTGTAGCTAGTAAGTATTGTACCTTTCCCATACTATGTCTTAAAAGTAGCCTTAAAATCAATTTTTTTCTGATGTCCAAAGCAGAATTCTATTTACAAAATGGTATTATTTTGTAGCGCCAATTAAAAAAATTATTTCGCCTTTCCTGTACAGCGTTCGTAGAGCCTTCCTTGGTACTCATAACTTTACTAGGTCAAACAAATATTCATAAAAACAAACAGTTGTTAAGGGTTATTCCACACTATTCTCCGTTTCTAAGTAGGGTGATATTATAAGGTGTTAGAGGTTCGAAACCGAACAAAAACTCTTGTAATAATTGAAAGCCTCTGTTCGTCTGCTCATTAACTGAAGTTACGATACAATTTTAATGGGCGTTAATAAATAAAAATAAGCGCCTGTTTTCAAGTCGCAAATACCTGACAACAGCAAAAGCGAAAAAATTTTAAATATTTTTCAGACAAAAAAAAAACTTTTATAATAAGAATAAACAACAATCAGCTAACAGAACCATGAATAAAATATTGATAAAATTTAATATCATTAAAAACAAAGTGGGGTAAAAAACACGATAAAAAACGGAGCGGTAGAAGCAGCAGCAGTAACAGCTGCAGCAGGAGTACACAAAAATTGAACAACATCAACAGCAGCCAGAACAAATACAAGAATCATGAGGCGAAAATATTCCATACCATACAGAAAGCTTAATAACACGAAGATGGATTGGCTGGCTCAATGAATGGCTGTATGAAAAATTGTTTTAAATTTGTTGAAATGAATGCGTGTTGTTCGGTTAGTAACAGCTTAAATGCTCTTGTTCAATTTCATTGGAATTTCAAGAAGGCAAGACAACAAGTGCAATACACTTTATGGTACGTGTTGTCTCGATTATACATATGTATTTGGGTTGGAAGGCGTATTAACAAAAGTTGTAAATTTATATTTATTAGAATTGTCACAAATAATAAATTTCTACTGTGAAAAATTGAGCAATTTCATGGAAATGATTATTGGGAATTATTAATAAAAAATACATTTTTCAAAGTTAATTTAAGTAAGTGATGAGTGAGTGAAGAGTAATTTTTGTCTACCACAAACTCATGAGGTTTATGAAATAAAAAATAAATAAAAGAAACTGAAGTGGATTGGAGATATGACCTCCAGCTAGCTACCTCTTAGAACCATGCAACTGTAGTGGGGCTTATGTCCGCCATACTGCTGAGGTCTGCAGAATTGCAAGTCGACAGTGTCCTTAGACTGTCTCTGCACACGATTCTTCGCTATCGTCCTCAACACAGCTGCTGCATCAGGATTGAGAAATTTAATTTCTTATTTTTTTATTTATTAAACTTCAACAATAACAGAACAGGAAACCTTTTTTGTTTAAAATGAGCTTAACGAAATGAGAGTCTCAATAAAAAGCAAACATGACCACTTTAGCAAACACAGCATCCTGTTTCATGCAAAATGTATTTTTTTGTTTTTTTTGAAAAACTCAAACCTCAAATAACAATTGGAAGAAATGTTTTCACATAAAAGAAAATATTAAAGATTTTCGATAACAAAAATACGTCTTTATTATAATTTTTGTTGTAACTACTACCCGTCACCCTGTACATAAAGCACGTAAATACATTATTCGCAGTATTATGAGCCTGCATTCCCTCACTCAACTGATTTCAATCGTGCTGTGTCATGTGGCGCAAAGCGTGTATAAAAATTAAAATGATTAATATTTCCCCAGTGGATCTGAACTCATAAATTTAATACTCGTTCTCAATGCAAGGATATTAATTTAACTCATAAAAAGCAAATGCAGCAGCAGGCAAATACGTTTATGTAGCAGCACAATGTTATAAAATTTTGCAAACCAGGCATTTGCTGGTTCCTCCAGCACAGGAAAATATGTCATAATGCCTGGCCACATTAATTCATTTCTATTTAAAATTTATGCCGATTGTTATAATAAAACTATTTAAAATTTTACACATTTAAAAGTATATTTAAAAAAGAAATAACTTTTAAAAAAACACTTTTAAGAAAATGCGTTCTCTGTAAAGCACCTTGTGAAAAATACAGTTTTATAAAATAATCTTTAAAAAAAGCACTTTCATTTTACACTTAAGCTTTAAGTATATGGACCACAGCAGGTTACATTTGGTTGCTCAGCTATTTTGAAGATGTCAGCTACACCGGAAGATCCCGTGCAGACTGTGAGACATTTCCTTCGAACTATTTGAGTTATTTCGCGAGAGAGGGAAGAGATTTGAAAATGCTTGTACATGAAACCTGAGAAAAACGAGAAGAAGAAAAAAATAAATAGTGCGTAAAATATACAAAACTGCGCAGCAACAGTTTCATAGTGTAAACACGAATGAAGTTTCAAAAGAGAATGTAAGTAAGTTGCTGCAACAAATGTTTCACAATATGGACAAGGTCTAATCATCTGGACACAAGAACTGTTTCTTGTAAAAATAAATAAGTATGTTAGATATACGTTAAAACAAAACTCCTTATTCCGGATATACATATTTACATGCCGTTTGTTTAAAATCTTCTGAGCCTACTGCATGGTCTTCTTAACAATCTGGAGGTGATGGCTCGATTACCACCTGGACCCTCGGTGTTTCTTGTGGTACCACAATAGCCTTAAGCTCTGGCCTAAGTGGGGCTTTCACTTCCTTCCGGGAGGATCCACCATCTCACCTAACCTAATGTATGTTTGTACCTTCCCGGTGTTCTTTTCTCCACAATATAATGAAATTTTTATAAGTTCTTATATATATCATATTTCTTATTATATTTGCAACACTAGATTCACTACTTGTTGCTATCAAAATTAGATTATTTTTCTTTCCCATAATTTTTAAGATGGTCGCCATTAATTGCGTCTGATTTAAGCGGAGACAACTGTTTAAAGTTCGTATTAGCTTCAGCCTATTTGTCTTCCTCGACTACAAACATTTTCCATTGCATGGCATAGTACTGCGGTTCAGTTATATTATTCTCCCTAGTATATTATGAGAACTGCGTAGTAGGCACTAATTATTTTAAAGCACCTAAAATACTACAAGTCGTTAACGTCTGAAGCGATTTTAATGAATTCTTAACAATTTTTTTTTTATCTTGGACCAGTGCTAGACAATAAACAGGTGGTGAAAGTGGTAGGAAGATAGAGCTCAATTCTTGCATAACTATGCAATGGCGTGTTAATTATAAAACATCTCTGATGTTAATTTTGACGTCAAGTTAAGATCCATTATCATGGTATGTTATCGATCGAATTGCGTCCACAACTACGCGCCATTATATACACAATATTAATCTGCTGTATGTGCGTGATGGGATTTATTCGCTCATGTGTCGCCATAATTTGTGGATGTTAGTAACTGGAGGGGATTCAGAAGCTCTTTCATACCACACCCTAAGTTGCCTTTAAGTGCACGGAAAACATGCACTACAAAACTCTGATTTTCGTTAGAGACTTTGTTGGGATGTGAGTCTTTCTGTGGGTATTTTTTGTCAAAATAAAAATAATCCCTTTCGGGATCAACCAATATTAAACTAAAGTTTGGTTAATAATATTTTGCTAAACTAAGAAAATCCCTTTTTTCCTTTCCGATAGTCAGGCAGGGATGAGGTTGTTGGTATTGCCGGGCGTCTGCTCTCTTGTTGTTGGGCAGTGTAGGCAGGAACTGACTATTCTTTGGAATTTTTGTGCTGTTTCACTTGTGTGGGTTCCGGGCATAAGAACTTCAGAAGTATAAAGATGGCTGATGGGCTGGTGGCACTGGGTTTGGCTGGTTCGCAAATTTTTTTGCTCTTACAGGGGTTCCTATTGCTGTTGCAAAGGGACATATAGAGGACATTTTGAGGCGGATGTCTCAGGGCCTCTGCCGCGTTATGATGGGTGTATAACTCGGCAACTCCTGAGCTTTTCCCTATTATGCATTAGTAGGCTGACAGCCGCTTGCACTGGCCTTTGAGTCGTCGGCACACATGCTGACAGGATGGCCATTCCGTTCAATACCCGGTGTAGGAGCTGTGAAAATGCTTCAGAGAAGGAGACACTTGTTTATTTTCTAGCCCGAGTCTGGCTATGTCGAGGCTGAGATTCTCTGCCGCTCCTTTCTTAAACAACTTGGGCGTGCGCTCTCGGTTGGAACTGATGGACTTATTGGTGTACGTGACCGGCATAGGGTGACTGTGACGTTATGTGGTTTCTAGTTGGCTGGGGTGACAAAACGGCACCAACGGTGCTACTTGGATAGACCCATCTTGACGAACTGCCTTTTAACTTAAGCTAACTTTACCTAGAATCTCTTTAAACCAAATAAATTGTATTTAAAAATGATTTCAATGCAAATAAAAAATGTTATTAAATAATTCGCTGCAATAAACGAACAGAAAACTATTATTAAAATTTAACTCAACGTACTCAACAACTTTAATCAGCAAATTTAAATTTTTATTACTTTTTTTTGTGATAAACAAATTATTTAATTGCCTTGTTTATGCCTGCCTGACTGGTCATGTGATGAATGGGAAAATGACGGTTGAACTGGCGAATACATTCATGACGTTTACTATGGCATGGCTGCCACTGCTAAAAGAAGAGATGTACGAATAACTGCACGTAGCAATAAATGAAAAGCTGAGTGGTCCTGAACGAATGGTCGATTGCTGTATAAAATAATTTAAGTTTATTGACTGAATAATAAAAATAAAAATAATAATGAAAACAATATATTATAAACAAAAGCGTATTAAATAAATTGGTTATTTTTAAAAATCCCTTATTTGCCATGTGAATAACATTCGATAACAATGAATAATTTTTATTTGATATTTTTTCTATTTTTTTATTTTGTGGCTTAATATAAAATATTTATAAATGAAAAAGGGTTCATGTAAAAACATTAATGATGAAATAAATGTAAGCATTGATTAAAGTTTCCCTCATGCACAAGCATTATTATAATGAAATATAAATAAGATAGAAATATATGAATTCACAAGGAGTTTTCCTCGATTTTCGTAGGGTTTTGAATTATGTGCCATCTTGAATGTATTCGCAACAATACTGAATAACAGTTTAATTGCTCCGGATTAAAAAGCTGATACTATAACTTTAAATATAACTTTAAATATAAATTAATATATTCAGTTAACTTGTTAATTATTTGTTATACAATTTTGATTTTTAATAGCCACATGTAGCCTGTTGAGGTTCGATATTGAAACGAAGTGTCTATAGAAACTGCAGAAAACAACTATAATATCTCGTATTATATAAATCTTTTTCAAAAAATTATAAAAATTTATAAATTTTTGTTTTTTTCATTAAATTTTTTATTATTTTTTATTGGATTTAAATTATTTATTTTATTTTAATAATTAATTTTAGTAAAGTCAATAAAAAGTTATTGTTTCTATAATATATTTTCAAAATATATGCTTATTCAAGCTCATTGACTAATTTAATCAATTATCTCATAATTTAATAACTAATGGATTTAATAAAAAATATAAAAAATATAAAATTCTTAAAATTTGTCCAATTAAAATAAAACAATTTTCTACAGGTCGTGCACCAATTCATGTTAAAAGAATAACAATTGTTAATATAATTCAAAATATAATTTGATTTATTGGATAAAATTGAATTCCTCGAAATTTTCTTAAATGATAAAATGGTAAAATTATTAAAATTGCAATTGAGGGATTGAACGTAAAATTGCATATGCAAATAAAAAATATCATTCTGGTTGAATATGAATTGGAGTTACTAAAGGATTAGCTGGAATAAAATTATCAGGATCACCTAAAAAATAAGGACTAATTAAAACTAATAATGTTAAAATTATAAAAATGAAAATAAATCCAACAATATCCTTATAAGTAAAATAAGGATGAAATGGAATTTTATCACAATTTGAATTTAATCCTAAAGGCTTATTTGATCCTGTTTCATGTAAAAATAAAATATGAATTATTGTAGAAGCTAATACAATAAATGGTAAAATAAAATGAAATGCAAAAAATCGAGTTAATGTAGAATTATCTACTGCAAATCCTCCTCATACATAATTATAGAAAATAATAAATATATAAAGCAAATAATTTACAGCTATTGATAACCACACACGGAGAACACTGATGATGAATGTATAACTGCTTTCGAAAACGGCATGTTGTTCCGTTCTGCTAGTGCTTTTCTGTGTGACTTACAAAATTTGTCTTTCACTCAGTTTATTTCTTAGTAATTATTACATGTATTTTTGCCAGTATGTTTTCGATCATTAGCTAATTTTGATTAAATATGTAAATAATCACGTTCGAATTTAGGTACTATTTAACAATATAGGAAAAAACAATTTTATTTTAATTCCAGGCTATTAGTTTTCATCACGTTAATTAAAGCACTTTGGAAATTTATGAATGGCTTGGCAAAATTCTGTTGGTATTCTGAAGGTCGGCGAAAATATAAATATTTTTGTAATTCCGCAAACTCACCTCAACTTATACGTGTGAGGTGAGTCTACTAAGAGTTTGAAGTATCAGTTTGTTGTGTGGCCGAGCCTTAAGAAGAGCTTAAGAAGAGCTCAGATGAGACAAATATTATGAATGTGGCAGGTAATTTGTTTGAAAAAACTAGTCATACGAGTGCTTTTTCCTATAATACTCTAAAATTAAGTATTTTGAATCAGCATGAAAAGCTCGTTGTATATAGACAGCTAAAACATGTGAGTGATATTTACAAAGGCTCTCTATAGGAACTTCTGGGTGGATATCAACGACCGTGGTATATGGTCCAACTAACTATATCAATTTTGAACCGGTATTTCAGGTATGGTAGACTGTTTCGTCCCAGGTAGTGAATAGTAGAACAGGGGCGGGAAATCGATTCCAATGGATGTATACCCAAAACTTTTCCAGGCAGAAGTTCATGGCATTCGAATATATGTGGGCGAGTGTCTCCGCAGGAATTTGGGGGGGGGGCACACATCTATCCGCTATCAGATAGTCAAGCGGCTCTTAGGGGAGTTCAATCAACCACGATAATCTGGAGAATGGTATGCGACCTTCTCAACCAGTTGGGGAACTTTATAGCCATTGCATTGGGCAGCGTTCCTGGACATTAAGATTATATGGGCAATGAAATGGCGGACTATCAGGCAAAACGGGGGCAAATTTGCCCTAATTGACCCCCAGCCACTCTGTGAACTTACAAAAAGTCGCAGGAATGCAATTATTAAAAACTGTAAGAAAAAGAAGCCAGCTTCTCGAGTAAGGTATATGGAACAGAGTATCAGGCTAAATAAACAAATCCTTCCGAAATCGTCGATACGTGCATGGAAAGACTTATTCACATAGAAATATAAATATTCAGAATTGAAATTGAATTTATTTAATACTACTATAGCCAAGGGGAAGACTACCTGCTCCTGCTCTGCATTACGTATGACTATTACCAAAATGACACTACGTAAATAGTGGACAGATCACTGTTCCGTATATGATTACTACACTACATATTTCTTTTTTTTTATGAAAAATCCTTACATCCTTAAACTTGACTCGAAGTCATTCATTAAATTCGACGCTGAACATTTCATGTTAAAAATAAACCAGTGAAAGAAGTCTCCAGTCTAGTCTACTGCACGTAACCTCTTCAAGCATTGTATTTAAATATAAATATGAAAAATTTAATTGAGTGTCTCTAGGCATTGTTATTCTATTCAATATTGCGTTGTATACTTGTATTGTAGAACACCAAAGATAATTGTTAAATCGCCAACACATGTTGTGCAAAAATCAATGGCTATTTGAAAATTCCAATATCCATGACTGAATTAAAATCAGAGCATGTTATAATCACTTCATTGTAACTAAAATGTAACACGTTGTACAACATTTCTTGCAGTTGTCGCACTCTTCAATAGATTTTTAATTATACTTCCAGTTACTTCTAACCATTTACGCATAATAATAATAACTCGATTCCTGTCAAAAAAAAACATGTCTTTTAAAGGACATTTATTAGGTTAAATATTGTCTTACCGCAATCTGGTTCTTCTTGGATTGATGTGAAAACTTTAAATTAACCTTAAACCAGTTTTCGTATTAGAAATGAGCGCTCAAAATGCTTTTGATGGGCCTAATGAAAAGAAAACCCCCTGTGAAATGGGCAACATTTTTTTTAATGCTAACACACACAAACACAATCCCAAGTAGAAGCATTTGCCTCTGCCATAAACTCTACAGGCACTGTAACCACAGGCATGGTTTTTGTTTTAAGACATTTGCGATGGTTTTTTTTTCTTCTCAGTTTTCATGTTCATTTACACGAGACTGCTTGTATGCAAGTATGAGCATGTTAAGTTAAATTCATTTAAAAGAGTCTGCAACACTGATATCTGAATGTAGTGTGTGTTCTCTGTGTGTGCCTGAATTTGTGCTCCTTTAAATAGCTTGCTGTAATTGAAGCCTGACTAGTCTACAATGTGTTATAGAATTAATGACCCAGGCTACTCATCATTATTATGAATTGTCAGTTATACTTGTGGTTTATGTACGAACGTGTATGTATATGTAAATGCTAACAATGCGACGTATCATATTGCAACATATCATACATTCATCAACATCATCAGTAAATTAGAGGACTTGTATGAGAGGAAATCTGTGTTGAAAAGTTTGTTTTTGCAGGTTAACCAGTCCACACAAAACTGAGGGAATGGGGAGAAAATAACACTCAAAATGGCAGTTAAAAGAATGAAGAAAAGTGCAGATAGTCGATGAAATACAATATGATTGTTGTGTTGTTAGTTGAACAGTGTCGTTTGATAAATTTTCCATACTGTGCTGACTTGTTATGTTAATGGGAAAGTGTTTTGTGTTTTGCTCACATAATTGTCATGATGTTAATTTATGTAAGTCTGTGCTTGTCTCGTATGCATATTCGAATAACGAACACTTAAAGGTAGGCCAATTGATTCGCTCGTGTTAAATATCATGACATGCGACTGAAAGCGATAGGGTTTGGTATGTTCTAGAGATCGAAAATAGATGTCATTCTGACAACTCTTCACAATCAACTTTTTTCTTTTTTTACGACGTATTGAGGCCTTTAGTTTTGCGTTAAAAGACATGAAAAATGTTTCAATCTATTGCTCGTGTCATATCGTTCAAAAATAATGTAACATGTGTTAATATTCCATGCAGCAAAAGAAAATATCGTCTCTGGCTTAAGTTAAATATCCTCTGCATTTGTGGGAAGTGGAATGTTCAACAATTTACCGAGCAAAGTTGTCAATCAGCCAAATAAATATAAAAATAAAATAAATTGAGTCGCAAGAAAGTAAAAGATCAATTTCTTTCACTATTTTCGTATCTTACAATTAACATTAAACCGGTAACTTTGATTTAATATAATTTTAATAATTTAAGGATGGCGATGGTTGAAGTAGTCTGCACGTTGTACAGTGGTCGAAGGTGTATGTAGTCGGCGGCCAAAAATACTTCCGGTATAGATGTCATCGTGAAACTTCAGTCACGGCCTTATAGGTATGTCATGACTCTTACCCCCACCGTACCCTATTACCGCACGTCACTAAAATCTTGAAAAAAAATGTACGAAACTTATTTTTAGTTCATATGTTAACAACTTTTTTACAAGATTAATTTTAGAAAATAAAAAGATTGATTAATTAGATATGAAATAATATGTAATAAAAGTTAAAAAAGAAAGTTAAGAGGGGTGGTTACTAAGAAGCAGCCTTAAAAAATATAAATACGCGGTGTTTTTTAATTCTGTTTTATTTTTTTTTTTTTTGAAAGATAATATTATATTTTTTTTTTTAAGTTTATAACTAAAATTTTGGTCAACTAGATTTGCCAGGGTTACCATGCAATTGTCGGATGCTTTTATTTAAATGACACAATCGGCCGCTTTTGTTTGTGGTAGATAACGCACCGCAAAAGTAAGCAGCTGATATTGCAAATTTTACAATCTTAGAATAGTAGCTAATAAACCAAAATCCATTGGAGACTTCACAACTAAAACTCTAGTAAAATTTAAATATATGGACGAATGAATACCAACAATGTTACTGGGTAAATATTAATTTTATAACAAATCCGCAACAAGCTAAACACATTCTAATTTTTCAGAATTTAGTTAATACCATTTAATTCAATATTCTTTTAGATTTATTTCAACATAAATTATTCTTGTTTTGTTTTAATTAATTTAAAGGTGCACTTAATCTTCCACTTTTTCTCACTGCAAAAACCAACTAACCAAGTCGCTCTCTTTTTGAAGCTGTTGTTAAAGAGAACAGTTGGAGCAACACAAAAACAACTATAAATTTGAAAATCTTGTTTTTTTTTTAAGAAATAGTGATGCCACATTCGGTGACAAACTTTTGACTTTTATTTTTGACCAATGTGCGTTGACTACAAAACGGAAAAGCCCTGACTAAGCCATTAAAACATTTAGCATTTTTTCTGTTATAAATTAGTGTGTATTTGTGTCAGGGTTGTCGGAAGGTTTCAGTGGCGAAGGCATAGTCACAGGGTACTGAACAGTAACGGCTGCAGCTGATACCAATCCACAGGTACATTAGAGTGACCCCTTTCGTCGGTGTTTTGTAACACCAGCGATGTAATATATTTACTAAAAATTACTACTAAAAACGAAGCTTCAAAATTTAACACGTCTCCTTGGCACTGCACCACTGCTATAAAAGAAGGTAATTTGTACGTTTCTTTCAAACTTGTAAGATAATAAAGCTTCACCATCATCACTATCGCTTTGCTCTAGTTTCAGTATAATGTATAGCATTTGGAGGGGTCAGTCATCTCCTGAGTAATGATGATAAAAATTTATCACTATTTTCAAGATACCCATATCGGGAAAATTCAAGAAAAACTGATTTGTGAAAATTTGGTTTTTTTTCTTAAGTCAATGCCAAGTCAATAAAATCCCTGGAAGTGTGTGCAAAATTCGTTATACTCACACATGTTTGTGCTTTCTTTAAGGCAAATTATTTCTTTTATTTTCCTTATTATTTTATAATTAAATTTTTTATTTCTTCCCTGTCTTTTGCAAAATTATTTTCTCCTTTAGTTGAGCAAACGCTCATAAGGAGATCCTTTTTGTAAATTATTAAAGCCTTCAATTTGTTCAACGAATTGAACATGACCAACTTGTTGCAATAGTTGTTCATGTTAAGAATTTCTCAAGATAATAAATATCAGTGAAATGTTTAATAAAAATGTCCTTCATTGCAAATAAAAGAATTTATTATAGTAAATAAATATTTTTTTTTAATTAATGGAATTTACTTCAATATGAATTTTTACATTAATTGGAATTTTTAATAAAATATTTTCCAAAACTTCAAGCAAATTTTAATTGACATTGATTAAAAAAAATGTACAACTGTTACTTAATTAACTTTTGTTAACCTGACATTTACACATGCAAATGCAAGTCCGTAAAACTCAATACACTCAAACATTTTCAACAATACAGTTACATTTTTCAAACTTGCGAGCCTACTTACAAGAAAATTGTCTTGCAAGTAACTTCGTGGCACTTGCGGCAAGTAAAAAGTCAAATGAAGGAACAGTGCTACCAATTAAGAGTTTTCCCTTATTTTACTAGTACGCATTAAAATGCATGTAGCGTTGATTGATTGATTTCGATTGTAAAGGGTGGTTAAATTTCAAGGGCCGATGTTGATTTTGAATAAAACGCAAACTATTTAGGAAATTATTGTATTTTTATTTTATTATGATATATTGGTATTACTCAATTATGTATGGAACAAAATATCGGCCAAATGGGCGCCGCGACCACGGCAACAGTGGATGATCAATTTTCGAAGAAAATCATCTTCAGTGATGAGGCACATTTTCACCTCAGTGGATTCGTCAATAAACAGAATTGCCGCATTTGGGCGAATGAGAATCCAAGAGTGATTGTCGAAAAACCAATGCACCCACAAAGAGTGACTGTTTGGTGCGGTTTATGGGCTGGCGGCATCATCGGGCCGTATTTTTTCCAAAATGAGGCCGGTCAGGCAGTTACTGTGAATGGTGTTCGCTATCGTGAGATGATAACGAACTTTTTATGGCCCGAATTGGAAGATATGGATGTGGACGATATGTGGTTTCAGCAGGACGGTGCCACTTGCCACACAGCTAACGAAACAATGGCTCTTTTGCGCAACAAATTCAATGGCCGTGTTATCTCACGTAATGGCGATGTGAATTGGCCGCCAAGATCATGTGATTTGACACCGTTGGACTTTTTTCTTTGGGGTTATTTGAAAGAAAAGGTGTACGTCGATAAGCCAGCAACAATTCAAGAGCTAAATGATGAGATAATTCGGCACATTAACGGCATAGAACCTCCATTATGCCTCAGGGTCATCGAAAATTTGGACCATCGGATGGAGGTGTGCCGCCGTGGTCGCGGCGCACATTTGGCCGATATTTTGTTCCATACATAATTGAGTAATACCAATATATCATAATAAAATAAAATTACAATAATTTCCTAAATAGTTTGTGTTTTATTCAAAATCAACATCGGCCCTTGAAATTTAACCACCCTTTATTTGTAAAAAAACATAAGGAATGGAAAAGAACACAACTAGACAAAAACAAATCCTAATGGTAATTTGATATATTAATTAAATAATTTTGATGAGAATATTTTCTTCTGATATTGCCAACACGGCAATACTGAACACATATCGAGCCTTTGTTGCAATACCGTAGTAATTCAAATAATCGTGAACTGAGAAAAATGCATTTGAAGTTTTGAGCCATCTTTTTGATAGTATTTTCGTTTACTAAAGTTATTTTTTTTTACAAGTTTTTCAATAAAGAGGCATGTTTGTAATGTTTTCTGTTTTGAAAAATTTCTTGTCATAAAGGAAATATTTCATTATTGCAAATAAATATTGTTGCTAATAGCTGGAGGCAATAAAGACATTTGTAGCTGTAGAATCTGAACAGTTAGAGATAGAACCATAATCTTTTTTCCTTTAGATATATATTTCCCCAAAGATCATTTCTGCATACCCAGCTCAAAAAATTCAAATTTTCAGTTACTACGGTATTGCACCAAAGGCTCGATATAATTATTTAGGAATTTTGGCTAGAAAGTTCTAGTTGTCTTCTTGACAACATTTTTAAAATGAACTTACACGCAAATGTGCAAACACTCAAACAACTTACCAGACATGCGAACTGTTTTTTGACTTCCTTAATGATAATACTCGTACGTATTTGCTACTTGGAAGTAATCACTTACTCGTACATGTGTAAATGCAGGGTAAAGGATAATTGAAAGTTAAATTGAATTATTCTAAAATTTTCAATTAAAATTTTAGCCACAGTAATTAAAATTTTAATTTATATATCTTTGAAAACTTAATCGCATTTTTTTAGTTATAACAGTTACAAACAAGTGTACAGGCATTATTCACAAGTTTTTAATAAAATTGTAAGTAATTTTAACTTAAAATTAATTGGAAAAGTTTTCAAGTGGCGGAAAACTGTGAATAAACGTTTTTGCTGCCTGTTTAAAGTTATACCTGCCTTTTTTTGGAATTCTTAAGCAACCTATTTTTTTTTTCTTATTGTTGTTCTTGTTGCTGTTCTTGTATTTCTTTACACGTTACTACAATAATAATTTCAAAATCGCGTCTGTCGTTTATATTGAGTTCAGTTACAGCCCAGCCTACATCAGTGCGCTAAGCATTGTCTATCGGTCATGATCATACAAATTATTTTTAAGAAATTCTCATGCGCATGCAAATTGTTTTTGTTAGAGAGCAGAAATATGCTTAGCACGCGGACCCAACTGACACGGATACCCAAGCGAACTTTAAAGTCAAATATCTATTAAACTACAAAAGATATAAAGTTGAGTTTCCGCAAGTTCGTTCTGGTAATCATTTATCTAAGGATTTTTTTTAATTATAAACTTTCCTAATTTGTTTGGATTGGCTGAGGAGCAACTGAAAATCAAAAAGTCCCTATCCTTTCACATGTTTTTGCAAGAACTCCCAAAAAGGAGTTGAGAATTATGAAATATACAAACAAATTAAATAGATTTAAATCAATTAATAAAATGTTTGTTATATGAAAAATATTTTTAAAATTATTTAAGGCAGTCAAAGTAACTGTTGCTCAAAATTATGGGAATTGCGTTAATAAGAGATAGAATATATTACAGCTGCATTTGTAGTTTATTATACTTATATATAGAATTACGTTTGGAGGAGGAACGAAAATTCTTAGAATTATAAACGCATAGTCAATTATTTAACAAGAGATAGAAATAAGATTTTAGTTATTTTTTAAAAAAATTAGAAAGATTATATGTATGTTAGATTTTTGTGATTTTTGTAATTATTGTTTTTCAAAAAAGATTTTACTATGCTGTAACGTATTCGTAAAAAAGTATTTTGGATTTGGTTCAAGAACAAATTTCAATACAAAATCGAATCGTTACACCTATTTCAAATCCAGAATATATTTTTATGAATATGGCTGGTAATATTTTGATTTTGAATTTGTAGAAAATGTTTGAATTTTCATTGCCAAAAAGTTTTTCTTTATTGTGAGTTTTTTAAAAAATATTTTTTCATATGATTCTAATTTTAAAATTGTGTTTTTTCCCGAAAAAATATGTGAAATGTATTATTACATGCTTTATGATATTCCCAAAAAAGTATTAAAGGAAACTCAATAACTGAGGAGGCAAACATATCCATATAGTACTATTTCGCTAATGCTTACTTAGCTCATCGGTGGGTTTTTCATAATTTCTGACCACAAATTCAAGATTCTTATGTTCAAAATTTTAATAAGCAATCGAGATTTAATGTTGAATACTGAACACAAGACCAAAAAAAAATCTATAAATAAAAACATAACAATCCATGAGTTTACTTTTTTTATTACACATACATATTTCTATTTTTAGATTGTTCTTTTTATCTACACTAGGCTTGCCATCGGCCAGCATGCTAATGTATTTTGAATCTAATGAAAAATTAAAAAATTAAAGAAAAGAATATTAAAATCTGACACAGTACACATGTAGTATTTTATATTAACTGAATTTATTTTAGGAATTTCAAAATAAAGTTACTATTATTTATATACAGACGACTGTGAGCCTAAATAATTAATTTTATTAAAACATTTTGTATAGAAGAAGGAGAGGAAGGATTGAATTTAATTTTTTATTTTATTTATAATTAATAAAATTTTTTATATCTAACTTTGTACTGTGTGATAAAGTAAATCTTCGGAAATTAACATTTTTGCAGCGTGCAGCAATTGTTTGATGAAGTGTGTTGCACATTGGCCCCTTACAGCCATCGCATATTTTGCGTGTTTTGCGATCCGATTTCGAATCAATAGCCATACAAAGATAGCAGCGACCTTTTAGTGATAGCCGACCAGTGTTTTCGCGCTTTGATATTTCCGAGGAGCCTGCTGCATCCTGTAAAACTTCCTGAGAAATGGTTCAACTTGCCTTTAGTTCGAGAGCTGCTGGGACGTTAGCTTATTGTATTATACGATTGTCATTGGCTCTTTTTTTCATATTGGGCAATTTCACGTAAAGTGATATCAAAAAACCATTACCTTCGAGGCTAGAGAATATACAGGGTGCCCCAAATTCAGCGAAGTTCTTTGAATTCCTTATAACTTTTTTGTTATATTTTTTATTTTATTTTTGTTTTCAGTATTTTGTAAAGAAGACTTGGAGAATTTTAAATGTAACAGTACACAATTGAACAACGTGCCAAAATCGTTAAACTTCATTTCAAAATAAAATCATTATGAATAACATCAATTTTAATATGAGCGATGAAAGGGTTCGTCAATAAGTACGAGAATCGACGAGTAGTTAAACAGCGAGAATTACATCCACTTAAGTATACCGTTTGATGCGATGTTGCGGGAAAGAATAATTGGCCGAAATTTTTTTGGAAATAAACACTTGGTCGGCTTTTCCATCACTGGTGTTATTTATAGGACAATGTTGGAAAATTTTTTAAAGCCAGCCGTGAATAACCATCCGCAAATATGGTTCGAACAGGATGGACCCACAGCGCACACTGCTAGATACACAATGGCTCTTTGAGCTCAAACACCTTCGGTTATTTTACGCCACTCTGTATAAAATGCGCCCAAAGCAGCCACGTTGACCCTGTTTGCTAGACTAAAACTCGTGCAGTAGGCTACGGAGTCATCCGTAAACATTCATTACATGTGCATCTTCTAACAAATTTTATTATATGCCCGTCCTGACACTTTAGATTTCTTTACAAAAGTATGGAATAATTTTCTTTTAAAAAAATTGCAAAAAAAAAATTTTTATGTCACAAAAAATATGTAAATAAATTTCTAAATATTTAATGGCTTCAAACAGCCTATGCTAACTGCCGTGATCCGCTTATGAACCACTAATAATATTGTGATTTTTTTAACAATTCTGCTTCAAGAATATACAAAGATTACATACATTTCATTATATTTATTTGTAGGAATTTACATAAAAAATTCCTTGTAATACTTTATTACACGTTTTAGTCACCTTCGTATTTAGGGGTCGCATTTTCAGCTTTTAAAATAAAACTGTCTCATTTTTCTTTAACGTTAAACAGAAATATTTGAATTTTTTGTTGTCCTTTTTTTTAAGCCCAGTTAATATGCTTGTGTACATATTTATCAGTTGGTTTTTGGTGACTTGAGCTGTTATATTTGCAGACACAAACATTTGCGTTAAAATTTATATGATTTTTTAATGGGCCAAAAACTTTGTCGTGACATCAGAAAGTTCCATAACGTTATGGGCTTAAAATTATGATACGTTAATATTTTTTGTTTTACTTATTTCAACTACTTGTTTGTTTGTTTGTTTTATTTAATTTTTTTTTCTGCTGCTGCAGTGTATGGCATTTATCATGTCGAATAAGTGAAGCCATTCGTACCATTCATATATGCGGCCCGAAAGAAGGAAAAGTTAATACTCGTATGTAATTTTTGTTTTTTTTTTTCGTTTATTATATGGCCAGGCTAAAACAAGCAAACCAAGTCAAGTCTTATGAGTGAGTGAGTGTTTTAACATTGATATGCAAATTAAAAAATAAAAAATATGTTATTTATTTTACTTTTCTCTTGCTATATTGTATATTTAAGTATGTTTTTTGCGCAGTTTTTATTCATTTACATTCATTAAAAATGATTTTCATATCAAAAACTCCACTGGCATTAACTACAATCCATTTATACAAAAAAAGGAAGGCTAAAAAACAAACTCACACACTCACACAAAATATTATTTAAATGAGTCTGTGAATATTTAAACTTATATGTCAACATGACAGAAAGTTGCAAAGTGAATTTATACATGTTGAGGAATTATTAAAATTTAATAAATTGAATTACATATATTACAACAAATACATTCGCATGCACATTTTTGCGAATGTGATTCTGACTATTATGAGAGCAGAGAATATTTTGTTAAAGTGATGGTTTGAAATTAAACATTTTTTTTAACGAAGTTAATGAGAGTATAATTGTTTGACAGCTGAGTTGAGCTGGGCTGTGTGAATTTACCATCTCACTGGAGTCAGCAAATTAAAATGTTCGAAATTTTTGAAGGAAAAAACGTTGCTGTGTAGACCAAAGTTGAACATGTGGGGATCAAACCTTTTCAAAATTTTGTTCCATACAACAATAAGCTAAAATAAATTCAGATAATGGTTGTGCATTGGGTGGAAGATGGATTTACATCCATAACAAAAGCAGTGGATTTGCATCTACAAATTCAATATTCAATATTCAATTAAGTACAGGTAAAAAGATCCAGGGATATTTTTCTCTAAAAATCCCGCCGTGGAGTAATTAAAATTAAAAATTAAACTTATAATAAGTATTTTCCCTCATTTCTTATTAAAACGAAGGAAAAGAAGCATTTAACAATCAATTAAAATGCTACAAAGCAATTATTTTCTGTTGTCATTATTGTGTTTGAAATAAAATTAAATTAAATTCTTCGTACAATTTTGACATCTCTGTTTACTGTGCATACCAATTTCCTTCCATTGTTTATTTATTTCAAATAGTTTTAACTAAAATTTGATAAATCAAAATAAAATTAAATAAAAAATCTGCTCTTAAACAACCGCACTCACTTATGTGCTTGTATGTAAAAGGCATTATGTCATTTTATATAAAATAAAAATACTATTGAATAATTCAATTCACCAAACTTGGCTGATAAGTTAAAAATAGTTGGATTTTACTTTACTCACTCTGCCCTTTTTCTGTTTTTAAATGAAACTTAATTCTTCTATTTACTACAACGATATAACAGCAACAACATCAACAAGACAAGGGATAGTAGAAACGAAATAAAAGTTTTTTTTTTTTAATTTATTTCGTAAAATACATTTGGAAATAGATACATATGTATATAAACACATACATACGTATATAAAATAGTAGCAAAACAAAACAAAAATAAAAGCAATAATTCAATTTGAAGTTTAACTACAGCATTATGTGGAATGCACTACAGCATAGCAGACACTCACAGATACTATAAAGGGTGGGGCATAAAGAGCAGCTTTCTAATTTGTAATACACACAAAGCTGATGAAAATATATACATTTTAAATAGAGCTGTTCAGCATAAAATAATGTATTATCTTTTATCATTTGAGTGTTCTTTTAAGATAAAGATTTCGGTGAAAACTGTAGCAGGGAATTACTTTTTTCTTTTCCAGCAGCAAATGCGTGGTGTTATTTATATTCCCTTTGTCTGCACGCCTACCTAAACATTTATATTTATTTTGCTATATCCCTTTATTTAAGTACAATTATTAATTAAATTAATTTTTTGCCTGTAACACAAAGATCGCAAGTGTCTTATCTTTACCACTGCCCAACAATTAGCAAAAAAAATTAATATCTTTTTTTTTTTAAGAAAACCTCTACGAAACTCTGGCAACTTGTCTGTTGAAACACCCAGGGTCTAAGCGGTAATCGTAGCCGCTCCTCCATATTGATAAGACTAATGCTCATGCACTAGATATGCGCCATAAAGGTATCCAATTAACTACTATTAACAAATTGACGATACCGGGAGAAAAATATAAAAAATTTGCAAATAATATTTTAAAAACTTATTTTTCTCCTCGTATAACATCAAAATTGCGTACTAATTACGCATTAGTAATATTATATATGACTTCACGAAATATCACTCATACGTACTGAAACTACAAAGAATTATTGCATACTTTTTGTACAAATAAAATCGAATAATGGGAATTAAATACGTATGAGTAATACAGTAAATAAGCTAAATTAACGTATGAAGTAGTATTTACATGCAAAATGCATAAAATCTGTAGCATACTTTTCCGCATATGTTTATAAGTAAGTGAATGCAATATTGTAGTGGTGAGTATCATGTATTTACAGTTTACCTGTCTCAAACGAATAAAAAAATTTATACTGCAGTCGTATGTTTCTTTCTGTCTCCCATCTGATTGTTTACATTTAAAAATTGCCAGTTTAAAATGAAACTGTACAATTTTTGACGTTAATCAGAAAATGTTTCTCATATGCATATTTTTATTTAGTTTAGCTTTCTAAAAGATTATAGAACTCGGAAAACATTATTTTATTGAAGTAATTTTTTTTTTTGCAAATTCAATTTAACAAGTATCACTTGAAAATGTTTGTCTCTTTCTTAGAATAAAATTTTGCAAAGAGCGCTCTTAAGGATATCCTGGCTAATTTTATTGCATATTGCTACTTTTTAAGTTATAGTGATTTTGATTGTCGAAGAGAGTCACTTTTTTAGTGGGAATATTTTTATTTCATTGTTTTCTTTTAAAGTGAAGAGGGTGGCGATGGCAGAACACAGAGATATAAAATAATTAATTAAGCTTAACCTCCTGTCGTTTCTCGAACTATCCCTTTCCTATAGTTCAGCACAATGCATCGCATGTGTAGGAGTCATCTCCTAAGTGCTGGTCCCAAGTAAAAAGAAGAAAAAAATAGCCGAACCATATTGTACAAATATTTTAAAGGAAAAAAAGAGCAAAAAATATCTAGTTTAGCTTTGTATTCTTCAGGATTATTATTGAATAGTTTTTTTTTTTTAATTTTGCTTATTTTATTTTGATATTTAGTTTTTTAATTCTTATTTTTGAAACTTCTTTTTTAATAAATATTTGTCTTGATTTTTTGAAAAGCTCAAAGGTTTTCATTCTTTATATATTTTTTTTTTTAATATTTTTTTCAAAATATATAATCGATTTAAGTTTCTAGTTATTTTAAATTCAGAACGATTGATTGAGTTATTGCTTTCCAGAATTTTAAACTAAAAACCCTCACCGGGATTTTTGTATATTTAATTATTCACTTGAAGGAAATCATTGTGCATCTTCATCCATGGTTTGCTTATTCTACAGGACATGACAAAGTTTCTGCTGCCAATGTAGTTCGTAGAATCGGAGAAGAATTAAATTAAACTATTCTAAACGGGTTTGTGTGGCAGACTTTCTGTCCAGCATTTGTAAATCTTTATAGATTAACGCCTTATCATTACATATGTTTCACTACATTGTTGAAGGAATTAAGATTTTTGAACTCATTTTCTAATAGCAATCGCAAAGAATTATCTGTAGAATAAGATGCATTGAAATTAACGTCGTCTATCACTATCTTATTTAAATATTTTACAGTTTTATTGCCATCTTGTGGAGTAATTTTGACACAAAAAAAAATATGATATTCAAGATAATAATAAAGTCTAGCTGTATTATTATTAATACCGCTAGAAACATTTATTCTACTAACATTTTAAAAATGCTTGCGTATTTGTGCCACACCATATTCAAGGAAATTATCTTCTCAAATAAAAAAAAAAACCAATGCACCCACAACAACTTCAACAACTCCCTTTACAAATAACTGAAAAACGAGAATACAAATGTAATGTAACCGTTTGTTAAAGAAGGAAATGGTCATAGTCAAATACGAGTCGAAAAACTAAATACAACTTCGAGTGCAAACAGCAGCAGCAACAAAACCAACTAACAAATAGAAAATAATATTAAAGAGTTACCAAAATGACAAACTCAAAGCTCTTAACAAAGCGGTTATGTAGGAAAGAGCACCAACTGAATTGCCGGTAATAAAAAGATATGTCACACAATGCGTAATTGGGCAGTTCGCAGCTGGGCATAATTCCAAAAATTCTGATAAAAAAATTTCATTACTACCCTCAGTGGTTTTTGAAGTGAAATTAAATAGTTTGAAAACTTATGTTGGTCACATTTTTTTTCAACCCTTCAACTTACACACGTTTTGCAAACAAATCTCTCATTGCTTTTGACGTAGTTAAATATCCACTATATACAGACAGACATGTTTATAAGAGATATTTTACTCTTTTGTTCGATTTACAGTTTTGATTTTTATTTCACTATTTTTCCTAAATTTGTTTAGCGTACGAGTAGCTCTATAAAAATAAAAATAAAAACTAACACCAGAACTTTTGTCTAAAGCACACAGAAATTTCAAATCCTGTACACTGCTGTGTTCAGCTCGTAAAACAGCAACAACATTAACTAAACCAAATATAGAATTAAACAAAAAAAAAAAACAAACAAACAGCGTATCTAATTCTGTAGCAAGTTTTCATCCCAATGCAAGATTTATGCTTTAAGTTTCTTAGTTGAGGGTACGAGTATTTTAAATAGTTTACTTGTGGTGTACACCATTGCATTTGAAGGTTGCCACATGTACACGTATTTGCAACTACACACGCACTCACACAGCCATACATATTCATTGTTGGAAACATTTAGAGCAACGCATACAAGTACAATAAAATGCACTCTTATCGAGATCGTGTTGCAGGCCAAGAATACACACACACACACACACACACACACACACACACACAAATATGCAACTTAACTTGTAACTGACATTATAATTTCATTTTTATACAGCATGAGTACCGGAAATTCTTACTTTAATGCCAACAGCATTATTTCAATCGAATAAACATGAATATTTTCTTCTTGTTTTTCATCTTTTTTTTTTGTTTCTGTTGTATGATTTAAAATATGTACAATAGTTTTAGATTGTATAGTAACATTTTCCAGGATATGTGCAAGTATTGTATTTCAGTTATTTTTCTCTTTTCATTGCACTTGCCTTCTAAATTTGCTATAAATCAGTTTAGAATGTTGTATGAGACCCTCAGTAATTTCGTTGGAGAAAGAATTTAATTTGTAGCCCATTTAAATAAAGATAAAATACATGTCAGCCATCTGATGGCGGACAGTGATAAGGATTTTCTTTTTTCTGCAAATTTTACAAATTTAACTTTAAAACAATTGCAATTTCTTAATTTAATTAAAAGTTAATTAATTTTTATACCTGTTTATTGATTATTAAGACTACAACCTATTTTACAATACTTTGTATTTCAAAATATAACGTAGGTATTGGAGAATTTTCAACCATTTTCAAGGGATACCGCTGGTAAAAGTAAAGAAATACGTGAAGGCCATCAGGAAATCGTTGATGTAAATATGCCATTGTAGGGGTTACATATTTGCAAATTCTCCAACTCTACCTAAAGCATATTTTATGAGACTTTTCAGTTTTCATTTGTATTTTGGCCAGATCATAAGCTTCAAGCGGTGAATATAAATTTTGCACTTTTTTTTACTTTATAATTTTCTATACACACATTTCGCACAGTATTCATATTCATTTAAATTAATCAGAAAACTGAAATAATTTCGATTTGCTTTTAAATTTCCACACTCAAAAACACAATTCTAAGCAGACCCAAAAGTCTAGGCTTTCCATAACAATTAGAAATATTTATTATTTTCTTTTTTTTTCTCTTTGTCCTCTAGGAAGAAAATAAAAAAATTTGTTTATTTTTTCACTCTCTTTAAGGACACTCAAACGGATATTTTATACTTTTCGTTCATCTTAAATGGTATTTATTTACTGGTCTCCTTATTAAAACCATTTATGGTTTTTAATCGCACTTGTTTCAAGAGCGGAAAAATATAAATCCTTTTTAAGAAGATAAAATAATTTTGTATTTTTTGTAGTGTTATTTATACAGAAATTATTTTAAAAAAATATTGTTGAATAATTATTTAATGATTTTTGCAAATATTGCTTGCACGAGTCTTTTTGTAGGAGGAGAGCATGAACAGTATTTTCAAAAATACAAGACATTTTTTTATGAAATAATAAATAAAAGAACTTCATTTCATAAAGAAATTTAATATTTTAAATATTTTTATTGCCAAACATAGAAGCTTTTAGAGTGAAATATATTCTTTTGCCTGCACAGGACGCGACAAAAGGTTGGGAAAAGCATTTTCAATTGCAGATAAAATTAATTGTTTAAAAATTTATAAATCGCCATCTGCAGTTGCATTTGTATGAGTTAAATGAGTATTTTATTTTCTTTTGTTTTCTTTCCTGATCACTTCCACTTTAAAAGAAAAGAAAGAAGAAAATTCTACAGTCTCTGCTGAGCTGAGCCGCATTCTGAGCGAAAGTCAATTTAAATCTTAATTTAGTTTATAGTTAAATCTTAATAAATGGGAAAAAAATTAACAATTCCGTATTTGGTATTTGTTTGCTTCTAAATAAGGGTGGCCCAGAGATTTAAAAAAGTAATAACGTTTTCGTGTGATATTTTCTTACATAAGTATGGAAAATACGGTCATTTAAATGACCCCCGCTTTTAGATTCGCAATTATAAGCTCGTTTTAGAGCTTCTTCCAGACACATCTTTCAAAATTTAGCCAAAAGTCACACCTGCCTGTAAAAATATGATATTCGATGAATAAAATTTAAAAAAAAAATAATAAAAAATAATAATAAACAAAAAAAGTTATTAAAATTTTAAGACGCAGGCGTGACTTTTAACTCACCCTCTAGATGTAAATTTATAACTTTATATATCTATTATTTTCTATAAATAGAATACGAGAAATTATTGCCCGCTATTTTTTCCCTTTCCAAATGAAGTTCTAAATTTACCATGTCTCACTTACATAATTTTTTGTTTCCATTATTAACTGTACACATTATGTTTTGTTATTGTTGTTTTCATTTCTTGCCAACTGATGAAATTTTACCGCAAAATTTAGATGTTTCCGATGATCTGCGAGTTTTAATAATAACAATAAATCTTTTTTTTTAATGCGTCATAGTAACGTACGAGTTAATCCCAGCGGAGCAGACCGCCAACTTGTAGATGCTTCTGGTGTTTCGGTACCACTTTGCTCTACACTTTCAGCATTTTTCGCAATGCGAATTAAACGTGGTCTACCGGCTAGAGGCAATTTCTTACGGTGCCGTGTTGCTGCTGACGATAAACTAAGCAAAGAATCATTAGTTCAGAGGGCAAAATTCTGACGTTAAAATGTTGACGATATGCTCTTTACATTACAAAAAAAAATTGTCGCTGATTTACATAATAAAATTTTTCTATTTCGTTCTTTTTCCAGTTGTGAATCTCTACATTATTTATGCTCCAGGTGTTTTCTCATTTTTTGCCATAGTGCTGGACTAAATTGAAAGAAGACTTCCCGTTCTCGCCTCGTATTTTTATCTTTTTAAATAAACAATGTGCAATCTTATGTAAATAAATTATTTCCGTCTTTATCTTCTTTCTACAATTAATTTTGTTTTCATCTGTGGTTTTTGTTTTGTGCAAGGAATTGGAGTTTTTTTTTTGCAAATCTTTAGATTTGAAAACAAATAAAAAAAAAACATCCTAAAAAAATAAAATAAACCACAAAAGTAATAAATAAATAAAATTGCTCAATACCAAGTTTAATGTATACATTGTTGTTGTTGTGTTTTACAAGATATTGTTTTTTATGGTCATTTTTATTATTGCTCTGTCCCGGAAATGTTTCCTTCTTATATTTCCTGTCAAACTTGAAAAGCTGGTTGTATTGGCTTTAAAATTTTGTAATCAATTTCATAGACACTTTTTATTTTTATTTTAACTTGGTATTTTGGTACTGGTATAAGAACAATGCTTTCAAGATGTTTATAACCAGGCCTGTCAGATTGTGTGTGAATAAAATCCTCAAAATCTTAATAAAATATTTAAAAAAAAATCGTAATTTCTAAAAATTCGAAGGCTTCAATTTTTTCTATATCGGAACCTGAGAAATGCACTAAATTCACTGCACTGGAACTAGATATAGAGAGGGATAGAGTAGGGAATAGACAGCTGGCAGTGATGATCATTCACACCTACAAAATTGTACTTTTCTACCCCAAATTATACTTAAAACATATAAAGTTATATTAAGTTTTGTCATAAGAAAAATAGAAAAATAAAATAAAATTAGTTGAGAATTTGTTTCGACATCAATTTGGAATTCGTGAGACTACCTCTTTGCAAAGCAACCAAAATGTTGCTGAATATTTAAAAATGATGTGCAGTTCAATACGAAAGTATTCTTGAAATTTTTAAATTTTTTCTCGTCTGTCAGTGCGCTGGTCTGTTTTATAAACTCATCTAATGATATCATTTGGAATACTTTTTTGAAGCTGCATACAACATTAAGTGGAAAATGTGATATATACATGGGTTGGAAAAGAATAACCTTTAAATTTAGCTCGAACACGGTTGGTAGCCCCAGTCATACATTGCAATTGTCAGTTGTTTTCCAAAAGAATATGATTTTTACTTAAGACTTTGTTAGCGTTAAATATTCCACAATTGAGCCTCATAGAGGCATTTTTATTTAAGTCATTATCATTAAAATCATTAAAAATTGTTAATTTCTTCAATGGGTTGAATTTTATAATATCATTACAATTTTTTTTATTATAATCAGGATGTACGCGTGCATTAACTCAATCACAAATGGCTGCAAACTTTTTGCTAAAAAAAATTATTTGAAGTGAAGGATATAAAAATCTACATTAACGATGTGAACCATATGAAATTATAAAATATGAAATTGTATGAATTGTACTGCAGTACTCCATCAATGCAAATTGTACTGAAAAAAATTACAATTGTACTGACTTTTCCATCCCTGACAGATGGTAGGAAGATAAATCTGTGTTCTTGCACAACCCTGTAGTTTAGTGTTAATTATAAATTATAAAGCAGGTTTTCGGCGCCCGTTAATTTTGACACATTTTTGTTAAACAAAGGGAGGTACTTTATTTATTATTTTACTTCGTCGACGTTTCAGGGCTCAAATTCCAAAGAAAAATCAGAAAAATTGTTCTTTTCTATTTGACCTTCTGGGAATATAACCCGGGTTCTTCTGCTTGCCGAGACAACTCCCTAACTACTCAGCGATTACCACCTTCTAAGATATGCTGGAGCCCTTATTAAGTTTAATTATATTTGCGTTGCTTTTGTAAATTTGGTTCAATACGCTGGTTGTCATTTTGATTCGCTTTTGCGTAAAAAATTCTAAGCAAAAGCGAAATACTTTTTAATATCAATTAAACAATTTTTTTAAGAAAAACTAGGCGGAACTACGCCAACTGCCAACATACATAACATGTGGCAATTTGTCATATTTATTTTAATGAAGATATCGTAATTTTTATAGGACGTCAATTCTGAATGTTAAATACGGCTGTATATTTATTATATTTTCTAAAATGCAAACTCTTTATTTTTCAAATAACAAAAAATGTAAAAAGTTTGAAGACGTTTTCTTTTCTTTTTTATTTTTTTTTTTCGAAGTTTCTGACTCATTTTCTCTTGTGATAAAGAACCGGTTTTCTTGAGCAATTATGGATTTCAACAGCAATAAAATAGACGAAAAAGAGCATCTCATCTCGTCTGGTACAAAACGATTTCCGACTCCCGTCATGTATAATTTAATTCGAGCAGAAATGTATTTAAATATTTAAATAGATTTTCTCATTTATTTGTATTTTCTTCAAGTACTTTATTATTCGTATGAAACCATTTGGGTTTTTGTTTAACATTGGCGGAATATCAAATTAGACCAGAAGCAAATCGGCTCCCTCTTCGACCCCCATGTAACACAATGAAAGCCGGTTCAACCAACCAGTGGCAAACCCATCAGTGATTGAGATCCGCGCCTACGCCAGCGTTTGTTCTCGACTCTATAGACTTGTGGCAGTTGTTATTTCCCGACTTCCAGACTCTGAGTCAGTTATCGTTAGCATCTGCCACAGACTGAGGTCGCTATCCCATCGATGCCCATTGACTCTTAGTATGGCATAAACTAAAGGTATGACTTTCATACAAAATATGTGCCACCGTCTCAGATTCCTTTAGACAGAGTCTGCTAATATTCTCCCCTGCGCAGCCAATCCACCTCAGCTGATACCTGAAGTTCCCATGCCCCGTTACTAGCAACGTGACGAGCCTGCCTACAGGCCGTCCAACTGCTCCACCTGTTACGGCCAATGGTATTCAACCACCGCCCTGTTCGTCCCATTCCCCAGCATACATAAGTTTTAATTCACTGATAAGTTTGAATTTAATTTTAAAAAATTTATTATTTCACCACGTACATCCTCAACTTTACTGTCTTCTCTTGCAAAAATATCCAAATATTTAAACAGTTTGAAAGAATGGTGGCGACTTTTCTAAACCACAGTATTTAAATTCTCTTTTACAAGATGCTTAACACCCTGGTGGTCAAACTTGGTAATCGTACAAAGCAAATATTTCAAAATATATATTTTTCATTCCATTTAAATGTAATGCAACCCCAGAAAAACTTATGAAAAAAAATTCTGTAAAATTCCTGAGAGTGAAATGAGACTACAAATTTAATAATCGCTTGGAAGGGAATAAAAAACTCTAAGGAAACCCCAAATTCCATGTTCTTCAAAGTATTCAGCAGACATACAGAGTAATTTTTCAAATGCTTGTGAAAACATTAATGAAATATTATTGGAAAGGGGGCGTCTAAAGGAGGCTGTATGTCTCACTCAATGAAATGATGGCCTGGTTGATTGTTCGAAGTTTGTAACACCAGGCAGCATGTAACACAAATAGATAACAATTGTTTTTAATTGTTGCAACTAAATTGGGTACTTCTTAACACAATGTAGCACAATTTTATTTATTTTTTTTTAACAATTAAGAAGCAGTATTAGATGGTGATATGATGGGATTGTTAAAGAAATAAAATATTTAGAAATTGTGGGGAAATGAATAGAAACTATGAATTCATTTTAAGATTCGTATTTTGAGGAAAATTATTTTTATTATCAGAGATAACACAGATACTAACGATTTCCTTATTGTTATACAACAGCAAAGACACAGAAACAGGGGAGAGATTTTACACCCTCATGGGCGAATAGATAAAATAGTTTTAAATAACATGTTTGCAAATGAGGCAAAAATAATTACGAAAAGCTTTTAGGTTTTTTTTTTTTAATTTAGTGTGAATCTTTAGATTTTGGCCAGAGAATTAAATTAATTGAGTAAAAATTACACTGTGTGACAAAAATTAATTATGTATAAATAAATGAGATGTAATACCATTTTTCAGGGAGGCATTGTCGAGCCCAACAACAAAGTGGTTTTGAAGCACCATTAACACCCTCAAAATCCTGCGGATATTCCTATCCGCATGAACTGCATGGCGCTTTCTTTTGAAACAAAAGTGTATTGCATTTCTTGACCGATTTTGCCCGATTAATTTAAAATATCTGCACTTTATTGTTGCACTAGAAAGAAATTTTACAGGTGTTTAGAAGGCAAAAATAAAGTGGAGATATTGTTAATAAATAAAGTAAAAAGTGCCTTGCACTTTTTGAGAATCGAAATCACTATTAGTTGAATTGCCACTTATTTTAAATTTATAAACGATTTTAGAAAGAAGAGACTTTCGAACGTTACATATTTTGTTCAAGTAAGCTTAACATAGGGAGTGCTTTACTGACTGGAGGTTATGGGGGACTGTTCTTTGTTTGATCATGTATGCATAATATTTGCGCTTGAAGGGCTCTGGTGGGCTGCGGTGACCTGATTGGAATATGTGGAATACTGAGTTGAAGGTCTTCAGGTCAGTTTTTTCAGCTCGGCTTGGTGGTCCACCTTTTGTCCATGATGTGGCCAGTCTGAAAGGGGCGTGGGAAAACTTACAGGCGCCTACAAAGCGGCCAAAGGCACTGCTTCTAGGAAGACGATCCCGAGGAGAAAGGTTAAGCTTCAGTTGGCGAGGGTGTTGGCTGAGGCCAAGTTGGAGGATGACTGGGATGGTTATAAATTTAAAAAAAGTTGTGTGAGAGGATCCTTTTGAGCGGCCCTATAGGGGACCACAGAACTTGGTAGATTTTTCTGGATTCTTGCGAAGACAGGTAATTCTGTGGAGTCTATTAGGTCAGAGAATGGTTCCTGGAATGCCTCTACTGAGCGAATTTCCAGTATAAATGTGAACGCAGTGGCGACTTTCCTCTAGCGGAGGCATCTAAGGAGGTTACCCTGGAATTGATCGAGGGCGTCCTTAATTGGGTTATTGGCTCCTTTGATCACTTTAAATCACCTGGTACTGACGTCATCATACCTGCTGACTTACGGATATGATGACTCCTAGGCTGCAGGGAATCTATTATGCTTGTCTGAAGTACTCCCATGTCCCTGTTAAATGAGGGGGGGGGCGAGAACTGTTTTCTTCCCTAAAGCGACAGAAATAATTCTGACTTCTTCCTTCTCAAAATCTTGGAAAGGATTGGGAATAACAAAATATAGTGCAAATACTTTCCTATTCTCATAAAACGGTTCAGGATATCTGCTCTAAAAGTCGGTCCACCAAGACCACAGTGAGTTCCGTGGTGTGTTACATTGATAAGGCTCTGGCGAATTGGCATTTCTCGCTAGCAGCATTCATTGACGAAGAGAGCGCTTTCAACAATGTCCATTTTTGTGAAATTTTAAATCGGAAATTTTCGTTGCTTGTACGCGTTGTACGGTGTCTATTTTCCACGAGAACATCCAGTAGTTGTGATTGTGGTCTCAAATTTATTGCTTTCATTCCTTTAGCACTTCAGTGACAGCTTTAGTATATCAAAAACAATGGAAGATCGAAGTTGTTATGTCCCACCTCAGGATTTTCAACTTCAATATCGAAATGTTTTACTTGTTATACTTGAAGATAAATTGCATAGTTGTAGTAAATAAATAAAATAATTTAGCACTTGCTTATCTACTGATTTGCAGTAATTCAGCACAAACACATTAACTTGGCTTTAAACCTTCACCACATAATTGCCTATAAACGAAATTTGTTCTTGTTGTTTGTTTTAATATCTTGACCCTTTTAATTAAATTTCGAGATGTAACGAAAAACGAATAGAAATAAATAAATTAAACAAAAGAGAAAAAGATATTTTCAAGATAATTATGACAAACCGTAGAAAATCAAAATCTTTCAAATGTTCATAATGTCCCAGCAAACCACACAAAAATCGAACACAATTGAGGAATTTCATTTTCAGCAAATAATTTTTTCTTAATCACGTCATAACTTCTATCTGAAAATTTAAACGTTTGACATCATACAAACAAATTCCACTTTGTGTAACACATTCTGCATGATCTTGAGACCTTTGAATATATTTTTCTTTGCTGGGATGTTTTATAAAAAATACTGTAAACATCTCGAAGACAGGCAGATTTTATTACGGACAAGAACATTCAACAAGAAGATTTTTTTTCTAAAAACCAAGATAACACTTGACAAGGGACATAACACTTCAAGGGAATTGAGAGGGGAGAGAAATAAGGAAAACAAGTATATTTGCATGCAAAGAAATATCTAAACTTAATTTGTTGTGCAAAATAACTACAAAAAAAAGTCTTAAGCGGTGTAAAAAAACTTGACTACTGTGGATGATAAATAATTGAAATCATTTGAAATTTTGCTTCGTTTTAAAAAGCATGTTTTCTTTAACAGAATTTAACACTGCGGCAATTAAGATGTCTAACAGCAATGGAAACACTATATCAGACGTTTATTTTGAAAGTGACATAAGTCACTTTTTCCAATCTCAAAGCAAATTATAAAGTTTGTCACTCTGTGTTGGTATCTTGACTTGAGATTATAAATAAATACGAAAGACATTAAAATGCGATAAGAGAAATATTTGTACTGTATAATTAGCATTTATTTTAAACAGTCTCTCTCTCTCTCGCGAATAGACACATAACTTTCTTACACTTTTATATTTGTTATGGCTTTTGTTTTTAGAATGAAAATGTCAAAAGGAGACTGACACAGGTACGATATAATTCAAAAATATATTTTAATTATTTGTTTCTTTTTTTTCTTTCTTTCTTTGAAAATTGTGTGCAACATAAATATTCAGTTGAATTAAGTCGTCATAGTATCAAATAAGTATGTCTTTCATTTAAAATTTATTCTTAATTTTTCGTATCTTTAAGGTGTTTTTCTCTTAGATTAAAGTTAAATTTATTTATAATTTATGCAAAAAACATGAAACTTTGTCTTTGTCATGTGGTTCTACGGTTTAAATGGAAACAATTTTAATAAAAGTCTCAGTTTGTTGAAAATAATTATTCCAAATGTTTAGTACAATTTGAAGGAGATTTTACTTTTAGAAGATCGGTCACAAGTACTGCAAATTATTTTAATATAAAATATTTGCTAATAAATAAGCATTTTCTACAATCATTCTCTATAAGAATACTTTGATAATGATCGCATTAAACATTTTTAAGAAAATATTTTTCAAAATGCTGCCTGAAAATTTGTCCATTTTCATATGCAAATTTTACTCTCGAGAAAAGTAACTGGAGAAAGTAGAAAGCGATCATTTTGCTTCGAAATGCAATTTATTGACAGAAATTATATACACTAAAGCCCCGATTTGCGTCGTTAATGGGTACCGCGGGCATGCTACGTAAACTGGAACGGCGCAAATTAAATCACTTTTCTCTATAAATATACTTGGTGCAATCATTTCAAAATTTAGCAAATAAAATTCTGTTTCACTGCACCAGTGCTCTGACCAGGTACCTGCAAGGGGTTTGTGGATTTGTTTACAACCTACGGGAAATTTAGTATTGAAGAAATTTTTCTATTGTTCTTTAACTTTCTTATAAAGATGTAGGTTATGGTCCTAGGATAATTTCGTACTATAACAGGGCCTTTGGTCCGCTGAAGTATTAATAAGGAAGGTGATGCATCGCCTTGAGTTTTTCCAGAAGATGACAGAGGAGCTTGCTTGAGCTTAGTGGACCAAGTCTCCATGGCTACCCCACGGGGTTTATTGCATGATGACAATATGGCTGGGTCTTCTAGTTTTAAACTTTGTGGGAAGGTACTTCGTGTCCTCCCCAAACAGATTGGAGTTGTGTTCAGGTTCAATGCAGTTTGACTTCGCGGTGGCTGTGGTTGATACCTGAAGTTACGCGGCGAGAGTAGTTATTGGTCTGTTCGGAACATATCGTCATTTTTATGACATATGCCCTGATACGACTTTTACTAATTTAGGTCCAGATTCCATTCTACAGTAGTCACCGGAGTGTTTAACTCTATATTGTGACACCGAGTTTAGGCAGGCCGAAACACCTTAGCCAGTTGTATATCATAAGCTGGAAATAATAATGATTAATGATTGCTATTATGTGTACCTAGTCACTCACTGTTGTCTTTCCATGTGCCCATGGGTGTGGTGAACGTCTTAACTCACCCGGTGTTGGGCGCTATGCGTAAGTACCCACGTTAATCTTGATCACATCGGCTCTGACCAAGTCTTAGAATAGTACCAAATAGAGCAATATAAACGTTGGTAGTTGCCTTCTGAGGCTTTGTACTTGAATGGTCGGTTCTAGCAAGGTTTCTGAAAGTGAAATTTACTCGCACTTCACAATTTTTCTAAATTTTTCGTGGTCAAAGAATTTTCCCTGAGCTTTGTATTGTTTCCAGATATCGGGACAGCCTGTGCTGCAGATACGTTAAATGGCATTTTCAAGTATTCAGCAAGTGACCACCACTATGACCACTCTCAAGTGGAATGAAAAGGACAATTTATGGCATTCGTTGCTGGAATATCGAAATACGCCACTCATAAACTCATATATATCACCAACTCAATTAATATTTGGTAGACAAACTAGAACCCTTGTACCAGGAAAGTTTAGATTTTATCGAAATAATGAGTTCAGTAATGAAATCGTACCCGTATTGCGTCGTAATAATTTAAACAATAAAAAATATTATGACAGAAATGCGAGGGAGAGAAACGAATTTGAAAAAGGGGAAAACGTATGGGTACGAAGCGGTAGAGAGTGGTTTCCCGCTAAAGTTCTGCGAAAACATGATACACCTCGATCCTATATAATAGAACAGAATAGTAAGATATTAAGAAGAAATTCATATCACTTGCGAAAGCGATTATAAAGATCATATATCTATATATACACACATACATATACATATGTTTATAACTAATGAAGAGTATTTAATTAACATTTATGTACATGTATATATATATGTATATAGAAAAACTTTAAGTAAACAGAAATGATGATAAATAGTTAATTGAAGACAAAATTTTATAATTTTTTTAAGTATTTAAATACATACATTTACATTAAAAACTATACAATTAACACCCTAAGTTAGTAAATAAAAAATTGAAAAAAAAATGTAGAGAAATGTTAAAGTATATTAAGAGTAAGAAGTCACTAGATACCCTGTATTTATTTTAATAGCTTATTAATAGCTTATATATATATTATATTTATCACATGCTATTTTAACATTCCATTCTATTATATACACTCTTTATTACATAACGTAACTTACTTAACTGTAACTTACACAAAACCTGTTTTTCAAGAATCAGTCAATAAATGTTTACTAAACCAGTCGCACAGACTTTTCTCCAATTTTAAAACATATATACAATATAATACACTATCCCTTTTTCTTTAGTTCCAGCAAAATGCACCGCATGTGTAGTTGTCATCTCCTGAATGCTGGTCCAATATAAAAAAAAAAATAGGATAGACGCAAAGCGGGGCTCTAGTGTATTTTGCAGTAGGAGATTTGGCTAATCAATAGCATATAATTTTACAATCTCTAACTACTATCGGAATTATAAAAGAGTTATATAATCCCTGTGATTATCTCAGTAAAATTTTGAGGATCGCTGTACCGACCATAACTGCCCTGAAAACCAAAATTAATTTTCCAATCAAGCAGCCTGTGATAAATTTAACAACTCCTACTACAGCTCTTATTTTGAACTTTGTTTTTCAATTTAATTTATATTTATAAATTCTTTACAGTTTGTAGATGAAAAATAAAGCCAAAACAGCAGCGTAGAGTTTTAATTAAAATACAATAAATTTTTTACAAGTAAAACTTTTGGACACTAATACCAGTTAAAAACAATGAAAATGAATACTAAAAAAAGAAATCAAGCGGGAAAAATGCTGGAAAAATTTCACAGATTTTTATACTAAATTAAATATTAAGTGACATTCACTGTTTTGTTTTTCTGCTGTTTTTAGCGCTGTGCTTACTGCTCTGCAACATTTTCGCGCTAAATAAAACAATATTGTTGTTAAAAGTTTTACAGCGAATAGCGAAAAGCGAAAAAAAAATGTATAAAAGAAATAATGTGTAGCGTATGATGGCAGTGCTGAAGAGGAAATGGAACTTTATTTCACGTTTTTATGGCTTTCCTGTGTGTCACCGCAAAACGATTAACAACAACGGGTTGATTTTCACACTTGTTCGCACGCATATGTTGGGCTATATTCACACCTATATTTCTATTGTGTGAATGTTCGTATCTATCTATTTGGTTATTGTTGTGAAACTATTTCGTAAAATATTTATAAAATAATATTTTTCTTCGCAGTAAATATTTTTGCATCAATCGTGTAGTTAGAAATTCCCTTAACCAATTATGATATTACAGTAGTATCCCGGTTTGACGAATACCCAGTTTAATGAATTCGCAATTTAACGAACCATCAAATTTTTCGCATAGAGTACGTGGTATCAAGAATACGGCAAACAATTTTGATTAGATTAAAACGAGCTTTTTGAAAAATTATTATTCTTTATTAATTATTATTCTTCCAAATGTCATTGATACGAATAATATCCACCGAATTGATGACGAATGGCGACATAATAAATTAATTAGATAAGCAAATATATAATGAATTACATTGTATGGTATTTTAAGTACATTTATAAAAAATCTGATCGTATATGCAGAAACTTGGAACAATGAAAAGTTCAATAAACAAATGTATAGTGTTATTACGAGTATATAAAATTCACAAATATAATTAACTGATTTTGAGTAAATCATTAATTATTTCAATATAAAAAAGATATTTAATAGGAAAATAAAAATTTTTTTTTTGGTTGATATGAAGATTTTTGAAAAAAATTAGATACTTTGCAGTAATAATATTGAGTTTTAATAAATACTAGTTTTTACCCACGTCTTCGCTCTCGTTATTATCTTCATCGGTTATACAGTTTCGGAATGGCATATCTTACCCCTCTGTCACCTCCTGGTTCCGTTTTAAAAATATATATGTAGCATATGTAGATGCAAAAACATAAATACATTTAAATTTCATTAAAAACAGTTAGAACGTTTCGGAGGGGCAGAAATTTTCCCCCTATCGCCCTCCTGGTCTGAGTTTTAAAAGAAGTAATAGCCAGTAACCTTCCTGTCGTGGCACAGACTAAGTGCACCAAATTTCATCACGATTGGTCCACAAATGGCGAAATTAGGCCCGTTTATATTCTAAAATCTGTTAAAAACCATGTGAAAGGAGTAGCATAATTAAAAAAGTAGGCGTAGAAGTGGGCGTGATTAAAAAAAAGTATCCTATAATTCATTCAAGAGTCCCAATTATATGGTGTGAAAATTTCAGGAAGATCGCTCCAGCGGTTTGGGCTCCTATAAGGTGCAAACACACAAACAAACAAACAAACACACATTCATTTTTATATATATAGATTACTCACACGTACTGACCTACGCCAGCAGAGCTTTTTTAACCACCACAAAATTATGCTACAATTTTTGAACGAATTAATTTATAATTGGGGAATTTTTGTAATATAAAATTAAATTTCTTAGTTTTGTTCAAGAATTAAATTAAAAGTCTACCGACGACGATTTCGGCAAAAAATTAAATGTACTTATTTTCTTTAGAAAGAAAAAAATTTGTTTGCCCTTTATAGTCCATAATAAAAAATACAATACGAGAATAACTACCCCCACTAAAGTCATTTTTGGCACACCATTGCATACATACGCCAGATATGTATCTAGAATTAGCTGAGCGTACTATGAACATTTTTTTTTACTTCCATGAAACTTAATATTCATTAGAAAAATATCTTTTCATTCATAATATGAAATAATGTGTGAAATTTCATGCAACATTTTAACTTTTAACCACACATCTACCTCCATTCGCTCTTTCGTATTTTGGTTGGTTGTACACAGCAATGCCACAACATTCCCCACCAACACAGTGTGTTGGCACTTTTGTCACTTTTCAGCTTTTTGTATTCTTTTAATTCAAACACCTACGAGTATAAAAAAAAATTGTCATTGTTCCAGTGCGGTTGCTCATTGAGACAAGCAAGGCAGGCAATCACAAATAAATAGTTGTTTTATAAATGCTGGATGCAATTCACTGGCAGTAAAACTGTTACTTCGATGCTGCTATTGTTCCTATTCGACTGTGATGTGTTTTTAGCTCCATTTTATATCTCTGGCATTTTTAGATTTTAGCGAAAAAGAAATTTTTTTTGCATAAAAAATTCTTGTTAATTTAATACAAATCAACTTTGTATAACAGCAGAGGACAAGCGAATGTTTACTTTCGTAGTTTGTTTTTGGTTGCTTTGTTTTGTGACTACTTTTACTCCAAATCTTCTTAACGAGAATGAATGCATGTGTGTTTGTATTTTTGTATAGAAACACCAAGCAATTTCCATGTAAGTATGTGTGCATTTATTTGTTAGTGGTTAAAATAATATTATGCGAACACTAAACCATAAAAATCACATTTCACACAAAATTACTTTTAACAAGCTGTCACTTAAAACAAAAACGAAAACCGACTAAATTTGGGAGTTGAAGAAAATAAATGTTGTAAGATTGAAATAACATATCATAATTAGATTTATTTATTTTTCTTCTCTTAATTAGTGTCAATTAATAGCAAGCATTAAATTAAATCATCAAATTCTATGGTGTAGCTCTTAATTAGTGGGTATTAAAATATTCGTTTTTTTAGTTTCGAAACAGCTCATGTTTCATTTCTATCAAAATTAGATGTCACATGTCAGTGAAATAAGAAATTTTATTGGAATATATTTCAAATAATATTTAGATATACATATACTGTGAACATTCATACATACATGGGTGCCTCGGTAGCCTACTGCATGAGCATTAGTCTAGCAATATTGCGGTTTCAGGTTCGGTTCCCGCCTACACCAGACCCTGGGTGTTTCTGCACACAAGTTTTTGTTAAGAGCTTAGCAGACTGTATGTATATGTACTTACTTAAAAGAATTTGTCTTTAATAAAAATTTTTTTTTATAAAGCAGCAGTTTGACATTTCGTCAAGTTCAGGGGCTAAACAATACCATAAGTGACATCAGAGTGCCTCCTTCGTCGGTATTAATAAAATGGCTACGAAACACAGCTTCAAAATATGAATGCGGCCCCTTGACACCAGAAACGTAACACTGCTATAAAAACAAAAAACGTGTAAAAGCAGAGTTGTAAAATTATGAAGTTTTCTTCCTCCACCTGTTAACTCTAACACTGTCCTGTTCCTTTGTTCTGGTGCAAGCATTGCATACGTCGCAGACATCTCCTGACCAGTCCTCGCAGAAAAAAAATCATAAGAAGTTTCCTAGCAAAAGCACAAAATACAAAACTTGCAAAAGAAACCAAAGAAAGCTGCTGACAATTGGTGGAAAATTTAAAAACATTGCAAAAATTTTCCATATCAAATGCACTACATTGTGAGTTGGGCTATAACAAATTTTTGGAATTTTTAAATTCTAAATTTTGTTTTGAGAAAAAATTAAATTCTAAATCTTCAATTTTCACAATTGTGACAAATGCATTGAATGATTTAAACTCTCTTTTAAAAAAATTTCCCCTTTTCATACTGTTCAAAACTGAAAAGTAAGTTTTTTATGATCAAATAACTTTTTACTTACCAGTAAAACAACAGCAACAACCGAAACTAAATGAAGCAGCACCATAAAAGCCACAGTTGAGTACATAAAAAAATGCCACTTACATTTTACAACTTAAACATTTTAGCAAAGAAATGGAGCAAAATCCTGAAACAATAAATAAATACATACGGTTTTGTATTGAGTATTTCTGCGTTTATGTGGGTGGATGGAGCTGTGTCTATAATTGATGTTATTGTGTACGTGTGCGTCTGTGGGGATTTACATATATATGAAAAAGAGTGAGAGATAGAGGGAGAGATATAGAGTATATTAACACGTGTTCTTGCGTATTCAACGTTGCCGTTTTGGTTACTTTTGACCTATAATGGTTACTTTTTTCTACAGTTTGGGGACTTTTTAAAACAAAAGTAAAACAATGATAACGGTTACTATTGCAGTATTAGATTCTTATTATGAAATTTTCCATCAGCAATTCGAACAACTGCAGCTATATGTCGCCGAATTTCATCTTTCTCAGATTGTGTGCCATTGTTGTGAATTTAAAATTTTACGTAGTTGGAAGAAGAAAACGTCAAAACATCTAAAATCTCAAAATCTCGGTGGACAATTGTAATGGCCTTTTCCCTTAATAACACGGCCAGAAATCTTCACTGACAATCATCTTGCCTTAACTGGTCGTAAAATCATTTTCCAAAAAGCGTAACAAACTGTCACACATTAGCTACGTCGCCTCCCACACACTACGTTGATAAACGGTAGGCGTGCGTACGTCTGTTAATTGAGCTTAAAAGCCTTCAGATTTGAGAAAAATAAAAAGTGTAAAATGCCTTGTAATACTGTTTATGAGATACCCAATTCCAAAGGCAAATTTCAAAACATGGATTTTACTCAATATTATGTGCTACAACCAACACAACATTCGCAGTTGTTTTTTGCACGACCTACATGAGATCGAATATTCTTACAAAGGCTGGCGCAGGAAGTGGTTCACCATAATCCAAAAATGCTGCAGTTTTGCGAACTATGGCCGCAAAATTTTCATCATTTTTGTAGTGAATTTTAATAATTTCATTACGTTGTTGACGCATATACGAGGTCTGTTGAAAAGAAATGGTGAATTTTTGAATTTTTTTCAAAAGCATTTATTCATTCATCAATATCCGTTTTGTCTCCTTCGAAGTAATCCCCCTCATATATAATGCACTTATGCCAGCGCTTGTTCCAATCCTCGAAGCACTTCTGAAATGCACTTTTCGGTATGGCCATCAGCTGGTTCTTCTAATTTGACTTTATCTCATCAATTGTCGCAAAAAGCTTTCCCTTCATTAGTCTCTTCAGTTTTAGGAATAGTAAAAAGTCGCAGGTAACCAAATCTGGTGAATAAGGTGGTTGAGGCATAATTAGGGTGTTATTTTTGGCCAAAAAATCACGCACAAGGATTGATGTGTGAGCTGGTGCAATATCGTGATGCGGAATCTCTGATTTTTTTATCCACAATTCCGATCGTTTGAGCCCTATTGCTTCACGCAAACGTTGCAACAAATACTACAAGGAGTAGTATTCATTATTAACCGTATGACCTGTTGGCAAGAACTCATGATGCACCATGCCATTGCAATCGAAGAAAACAAATATCATCTTTACCTTTGAACAAACCTCGTATCCTTCTATTTTTATTAATGGCGGTCTATTCAAAATGAAACGTTTTGTTGGAACAAACGTTACATAAAATTTTGGTTATTTTTTCGCATTTGGTTACTATTTTTCTACATTTTGCTTACAAAAATGTTTTTGTCGTGGCAACACTGTACGTATTTTAATAAATGCAGTGTTACCAAGTCAATTTTTTTGCGTTGTTTCGAAGAAAAGCTTTAGAAACTGCGATCACTTCTTTTTGATGCTTCTAGTGGTTTTTTTTGTTTTGTTTTTCGGTGATATCAAATCGACTTATAACGCAATAAAAATCCACAACTAAATCGCTTGAAGTGTAATTCATTCCACAATCAGATGCCCACATTTAAACTTAAAATAAGTTAATTGTTATAAATGCAATTTTCAAAATGAATTATTATATTGTAACAAGTTTTTAACATTGCTATAAGTGAATTACTTAAGAGGACTTAAGCTAATCTACCATATTGCTACAGAAATATAGGCATTAAATATTTGCCACGTGTGAACTTTTCTTCAGTATTGACTTTGACATTTTTTTCGAGTTTTTTTTTTTCCTAAAAGTTGACAATAAATTTTCGACTTCTATTTTTAACTTTTTGTTGAATTAAAATGAAAAACAAACGTAATAAAATTAAATAACTTGGCACATATATTTTCATCGAACGCACGTAGTAGGACTTGCGTCCTTTAAAAACAAAAACAAAAACAAAAAAGTTAAAATAAGAGAACATTAAATGAGAAATGAAAGCGTAGAATAAAAATACGAATAAAATCAATTTAATGGAATTAAAAGCTTTTTCAAACTTAAGCAGAAAATAAAAATCTGCAGGTAATGAGATTGACGTAATGAATTTGAAGAAGTGCATTTAGGAAATAAATATAAAATATGTGTTTTGAAAATATTTGTCCTTAACAAACACAGAAGTTTAAAACCATTTCAGCTTGTCTGCTTAAACATCGAGTAGATATTATAACTTCGTGCTGGCGTTTTTTAAGGGAGAAAAGTTCTGGAGGGTTATCTGTGTCAAGATAAAATTTTTTTTATTTTACTACGGTAATTTATCGACGAAGGCGGGTGCTGTTAGCATTTACACAGCATAAATATTTTTGGTTTCAATGCGTCAAATACTCGGCCAATAAAACATTGTAGAGAAGTTACAGGTGCTGAAGTGATATTTAATTCAGAAATACCTCTGCTGTTTGGCGTTTCCTCAATTTTGTAAAACAGCGGCAATAAAGCACATTAAAAAATTATTTAAAACTGGAGTAGATGTTGAACCCACGACTTTCTGGCTAGAAAGTCAATATGCTAACAATTTATTTGAGCGAATATAAGTATGAGTTGAAATTTCAAACAAAATTTTATTTAAATTGCAGAAATTACGTTCGATATCGAATGTTTACAAAATTTTTTCTGCTGGCTATTGTGCTTTTCTGAAGCATCTTGCCAAGTTTTTGCAATAAAGCAAAAATATCGATACTCTTTCACCTCATAACAGCCGCTCATTGCGGCGCAAAATACTCCCCGTCATTTTAATAAAAAAAAATAAACACTTTTAACAAATTTCAACTCATTTCAACAAATTCGTTTCACGCTTTATTAAATATAATCCCCGGCCCTATCCTCCCAACAGTGAGCTAAAGCCATAGTCCTTTCAACTCCTCTTCAAATCTTGTGTTGTGTTGTTTGAAGACTCTCTTCATGTAAAAACTCAGCATTAAATAAAAAATAAAAATAAAATCCAAGCAACAAATATAGAAACAGAAAACAAATTGAAGGACAAAAGAAAATAGCAAAAAAAAATAAATAAATAAAACGCAACTGTTATCTAAAACTAAATTTAATATACTGGCACATACAGTATCAACTTGACTATGGGTGTGTTAGTGGTTGTGGCATTTTCCGGCGGAAACCTTTAAATGTATACAGGAACACAAAGAGCAAGAAGATATGGAAGCGGAAAAAAAAGAAAATATATCAAAGCAGCAACTTGAAGTACGACATGAAGTGACAAAAATATTTGTATCTTGTTTAGTTAATTCAATTTGTGTAAATGCACTCGCCAACACTCTCAACAAATTAAGACTTGGTATGGAAGAAGAAAACAGCATTAACAAGAAATCGTGGGGGAGGAAAAACTATCATTGAAATTATAAAGTTGCTTCTATACAATATACGGAGGGGGGAAATATCTTTTTAACTTTCATCAAAAGCTGAGATTACAGCAAATGTACAACTGCCTTTCAAATTCGTGCTGGCTTTTGCAAACAAACACTTTTTCTAAATATTAAAAAAGCGCATTTGCCTTTCACTTTGAAGTCTCACGCCAACATATTCTAAAGCAACTTAATGCAAGGGTTTTCGAAAAACGTGTGTGTGTATGTGTGTGCAAAGAAATGAAAAGAATTGAAAATTAACAAATCTTTTCAAGCTCGTCGCTTGTTTCAACCTCGCTAAACTGTTGTAATTTTATTTGTTGTATACAATTTTGTATTTATTTACCTTTTTCTTTTTTATCATTTACAAAGTGCACTTGAGACTAATGAAAATGTTATGTGATGGACTGACGGCAGTGGCAGGTGCCTTGTTTATTATTCTATTAAAACAAAGAATGATGACTGTGATCTTCTTGTGCTGAATGTTAAGTGTGTTGCAAAAGGTTTGTCTACTGATACAATAAAAAGCTTTTCTTTATTGCAGATTTTATGCAAAATGTTGTAGTTGTTGTTGTTGTTATTATTATTATTATTATTTTTATTTACTTGGCCGCAATGCACAGTTGAACAACATTTTGTTATTACAAATATTTTATGTTTTTACCAATAAAAACTAGAAAAGACTGCTGGTTCGGAGTAAGTAAAAGTAAGGAAAACTTGAAATATTTAAATACAGGGTGTCTGGTAGCAGATTTTCTTTGTTTTCACACCCAAAAAAACCTGATTTTAATGTTAAACCCCACAAACAGCTGATTCTGCATTCTCGTTAAATTCGTTCTCGTTTTCAGGCACAGTTTGTGTAATAAAATTTCATTTTGAAAGCATTTTCACAATGCCCTACCAGAGAGCTTCTTTTACATTTGCTAATTTTTATTATTGTTGGCGCTGCGTTCATTGTTTTAAATTATTGTAGTGACTTTATTTATCAAATTTTGTTTTATTTTTTTTTCATTTCATTGAATGCCATTTAAATTGCCAGCTATTTTAAATTTTTTAACTTGGCAGCACTGCCTTTGGTACTTAAAAATCAAAGTTCTATTTTATTACAGCAACTTAAAACCAATTCAAAAAAGATTTTTAGATGGTTTTAAGAAAATCTTTTTATATGGGAAAACCAAAAGCCTAATTACAGCATTCGATTCGTATTGAAATTTCAAACAAAATTTTATTAAAATGTATAAGAATTTCGTTCGTATCGAATGCCGTAATTTGGGCACAGGTTGTAATAGTTGGTTTTAACGTAGAATCCACTTCTGCTTTAAAGACAGTCAGTGTGAAAAATTGATTATCAAATATTTTTGCCATATGTGAACCAATTTTCAAAATTTATATTGCATATGGAAAAGATCCACTGACATTTTTTTCCGAAATTTAGCGGCGTGTCCGCCTTTGAAAAGTGAATATCAAAGAATTTCGCCGTTTGTGGACCAATTTTCAAAATTCTTTTTTCCTTATGGAAAAGTTCCGTTAAATTTTTTTTTTTAATTGAAGGCGAAAGCGAAAGTGGCCCTTTAGTAGGTAGCGAGTAGCGAAGCACACCGTGTTAATATAGTATAATATGACTTGCAGAACACCTTCTGTCAGATGCTTCGTTAGTTTAAAATAGAATATTTACAATGTAAAAGCAGGCTGAATTTTGTAGTTAAAAATTTGACATTCACACTTTCAAATAGGAAATGTCTAAAAGCAGTTAAGGCGAATACAAGAAATCTTTTTTTAAAACGTACATATATGGTTATTATTTTCTTCGATCTTAGAATTCTATAATTATTACTTCTTATTCGGGCTCAAAATCTTAACAAGATTTAAATAAAACTCTTTTAAGTTTTATACCAATAATGTTTTATCCAAAAAATTATTTTTATTGTAATAATTTTTCGATATTTCGAACACATTCGGCGCTCTTCTTCAGAAAAAATAAAAATAAAAAAATAAACATAAACATGATATCATAATTGCTTTGAGATGGAAAAGCTGTTTTTATTTTTATTGTAATTAAAAGTAATTTTTAGGATAAAACACTATTGAAATAAAATATAAAAGAGTTTTATTTAAATTTTGTTATGATCTGGAGCCCGAATAAGAAGTCATAATTTTTTTAAAACTTTTTAGTTAATGCCCTCTTGTTGATCACGTGCGATATGAAAATACTGCCGGAGCTGGAGTTGAACAGTGTAGCTTGCACACTCCGAAACTCTTCTGAGCTGATATACATATTTACTTAACGATACTGATAGTGCTATCTGTCATGTCGTGTTTTCATGTTTTGGTTTTACCAGCATCCAGTGAAATGCGTTTCGGAAGTGATTATGAACGCTAACAATTAAAATAAGAAGCAGAAGAAAAAAGAAACATAAAATTTATTCCATCAGGCCGTCAGTCAGTCTTTCGTTCAGTTCACTTCATTCATTCATTTATTCATTTCATTTCTATTGAAGTGTTTAATTTTTCATTTGTAGTTGGCTGTTGTTGTTGTTGTTCTTGCTGCTATTTCTACTGCCGTTCCACTCAACTAGTTTTTCCTGGGGTTTTGAAAGACAATGAATGGGAAAAATGTATATAAATGTATCCGCCTCAGTGGTGGTGGGGTGAATGGCACTTCATTTAAAAACTTTACTTTATAAATGTGAAAGAGTTGCGATGATGCTGGAGTAGAGTAGCTGATGTTTGTTTGTTTGTATTTAAATCTTTTTTTTTTTGCTGCAGCTACTCTGGCTTTATGGAAAACTTTTCTCATTAAACTTAATTATTGTCATGCATTAAAAATTGCGTGAAAATTTATGCCACCAAAGACTTGTCACATTTGCATTTCGAACAAATTTTCAAAACAGAATGATGAAGGCAGCAATAAAAGAACACACCAAGCAGGCAAAAATGAAATAACAATTTGCAATTTTATTTTTTTTTTTTTTTAACTAAATCAAAGACGATGGAAGTGAGTTAAGTTGAACAAGTACTTTTGTTCAGTTTTTTTGTACCAAATCCCAATAGACCTACCAGACCAGACAGAACACGTCTTGTCTCCAACTTTGTACTTAAACTTCTATTACCTCTTTGTTGCGCGTACTGTTCCTAATAGAGTATAAAAATTTATGGGAATTTTATTAAACTTTCCTTTGGATGTCAACTGTGAAATAAAATGAATTGAATTACTTTATGAAAATTGTTTATGAGCTGGTCATAAAATAACAGAGAGAAAATATTAAATTTGATATCAAAAGAAGACAGGCAATCACGTTATGAATTAAAGAGAAAAAAGTTAGACAAGTTTTTAATAAAATTAAATATTTGATTTTTAAGAGCAGAAGTAGAAAGTTTTTGTGTATTTTGAAAAAAAAAAATACAGTTAAATTTATTGAAATGCTGTATGAAAATAAAAATAAAAATGAACTGTCAGTTGCGTACACTTACAATTGTATAAATAAAATTGATACAATTGGAAACGGAAAATATACACGATATTGAGGAAATGCCATACCCGAGGCTTTTAACTTATTATGCTGTCCGGTAAATACGATACTGCAGAGAAAATTAATTTCAATTAAAAAATTCGTGGTATTAATTAAAAAATTGTTTAAATTTTCACCCGTAAACAAATTAGTAATACCCATTAAATTTTTATACTTAAATTAATTTAAATGATATTTGATGAAATGTTAATTGCAACAATTAAAAATTTAATAAGTCATTATATCATTTTTTAAATTAATTTTTCAATTATATTTAGTAACTACTAATTAAAAAATTTTTCAATTTTAATTTATTTTTTATTTGAAAGATTTAAAAATTACATTGGATTTTGAATAGAATGTAATTAAATCATTTAATAAAATCAATTAATTTTTTGATTGAGTGTGGTGATGGTCGAAGTAGTCTGCACGTTGACTTCAAAACGAAAAATTTTTCCTGGGTTCAAGCCCAGTTTCAGACTCATAAAAACATCTCGCATTTTTCTGTGTGTCAGTTGTTGTCGGAAGGTTTCAGTGGCGAAGGCAGAGTCGCTAGTCACTGAACAGTAACAGCTTCAGCTGTATCCAATCCACAGGCACTTCAGAACGCCCTCCTTTCTCGGTATTGTGTAGCATCAGCGAAGTAAATTTATTATTAAAAATGGCTACTAAAATCGAAGCTTCAAAAATTAGTACGTCTCCTTGGTTTCAGAGACGCTACAACAATGCTATAAAAATAAAAAACGTGCAAAAAAGCAGTGGTGTTAGATAGTGAAGCTTCACCTCCTATCTTTTCTGCTACAATCCCTTTCCTCTAGTTCCAGCACAATGCACTGCAAATGCTCGTCCAAGATAAAAAAAAAAAGTATTTGTATAATTCTAATTTTAAAAAATTGTGCTTTTTCCCGAAAAAAATATGTCAAATGTATCATTACATACTTTATGATATTCTCATAAAGTATTTTTTACAAAAGTAAACTCAATAACTGAGGAGGAAAGCATATCCATATAGTACTATTTCGCTAATGCTTACTTAGCTCATCAGTGGATTTTTCCTAATTTCTGAATACAAACCCAAGATTTAAATGTTTAAAATTCAACTAATCAATCGTCATTATTTGTATAATTAATTAAATATTTGAATTAAAAACAAGACAGAATTTATTTCTAATTAACCCTTATCCTGTATTTCGAAAATGAAACGCATATGACATTAATGGGTCAATTTTGCCCAATATAAAGAATATTTTTATATTTATTTATTATTAAGTTTTTTTGCGCGCATGACATGTAATATTCGTCTCGTCTTTCGTTTCTATCAGACTTCTTATCAAATCGTATCACTCGCGATATATTTTGAAATCTTCTCAAGCTCATTGATTTGAATAACGACCGTCTGTATGACCGTCCCATAAAGATTTCAGAGCTTCACCATGCGAACGATATACAGCAGGAATATAAGAAGTCCAAAGTATACTTCGATAGTTATTTCATCCACGCGAATCCAATTACTTATGAAAACCGATTGAAATAACAGCAATGTTTGATAAATAAAATGCAGCTAATATAAATAAAATTCCCATAAAACTTGCAACAAATGTTAATTACTCTCTAAATTAGTCATATCTATAACTATTTTCATAATTTCTTGCGGTAAAAATAGCATAAACGCTGATTTTACACTGTCTGCTCTAGAAATAGCAAAACGTCTAGGACCAGGTGCAAGGTTCATAATGCATAATGACACACATATATTTTCCATTTTTGGAAGCTGCTGATTCTGCTTCATTTTCATCAATAGTTCCGTAGCTTTCTTCAACTGAGTCATGGAATCATGTATAGATCCAGCTTCAGAAACGAAATCTTCCTCTTCTTTACGCGATATATCGTTTGGTATTTCATCTTCCAAATCAGATTGCAAAAGCAGCGCTGTAATCTCTTCTGGTTTCATAATTGTATAATTGTATGAATATTCACGGGCAAAGCACAAGTGTAGAGTCGAAAAATCATTCACGAATAGTAACAAAATATGCTAAACACAGAAAAACCTGCTATGCACAAATATTTGCATTCGTTTTATTATATTGTTGTTATTTTTTAACTGAACATTAAAATGAAATTCTGTTACTACAATGTGTTATTTGTATTGGGCAAATTTTACCCACATATACCACATGCGTGATTTTTTTACACAGGTAAAACGAAAAGAGCTAGAAGTTGTTTACTTTGAATTTAAATATTATACCCAAAATAAATAATTGTACAAAAGTTTAAAAAAAATTCATTGGCCGGTTGCAAAAATAATAGCCTTCAAAAACAATTTGGCCAATTTTGACCCACAAATACAGGATAAGGGTTAAATTAAATATTAAATCCCATAATGTTGACATCACTGTTAGGTCATGGTACTTAAAGAAAAAATAACGGTTTATTTTATTAACAAATTCTTATGTTCAATACATTTGTCGGAGTTTTTTTCTTTCATTCTTGTCCGCAACAGTCTGTAATTAATAAAAGAGCAGTTTTAAAGTACGAGTATAACGAAAATTAAAAATTAACTTTCTTCAGGGAACTGGTTTTATATTATTGATATTTTCTTAAGTGATTAAAAATTTAATTGTATCGATTAAACTATTTAATTGAAATAAAAATTAAATTAATTAAGAATCTTAATTAATAAAAAAAAACAAACAATAATTTTTTTTGTGTAGTTTCAATAAAGTAACACATTTTGGCCGATTGCAAATCAAACAATGCTATTGCTGCTGAAGAATTTCAAAAGAAGTCAATTTACACTCGATTTTTCTATAACAGCATTTTTTTTATTTTCATTTCTGCACAGAAATAATTTTTCATGAAATATCTCTTTCACAAAATTACTTTTTCCACAAAATCAAGTTTAGCGAAAAAATATTGTTTTTACAAAACGAAATCTTTTTCCAAAAACGAAAAAGAAAATTGTTGGCGAGACACTAAACTTTTTTTCTGAGCATCCTCTTTGTTTTCTGGGCCATTTCTCAGGGCAGGTATCCTGATAAATGCAATGCATTGCATCGCAACTGGCTGGATAGCGATAGTGCTGAGCAGGGCCAAGTGGTGAAGTTCAGCACTTGCCTTTTCTTTTGAAAATTTGTTAAGCAAAGTTTTGTTTTTTTATGTTGGATTAGCACTCAGGATATGATCCCTACATGCGATGATTAGGATGATTAGGAAAATGATTGGAGGTGAAGCTTCACCATCTTGTTTGAATATACAGCTTAGAAATTCATGGATCAAGCACATTTTGTACTTGATTCAGTCTCGGTTTTTCTTAAATAATTCTCGTTGTCGGCTTATTTCAAGTGTGGATTCGGAATTAAATATGGCTTGAAATGTTATGCTATAATTTAGTATTCTGTACTTGATGTAATCAAATACGCAATATCTCCTGGTATTTAGATGGCTCTGTGTTCTCCCCATATCAATGCAAAGTCAGAGACTCCCCGCTACGGAATAGCTAAGCCCATGAAATAAATAATAAAATCTCACAAAATAGTATTTTATTTTCCAAAGCACATTAACTTTCATATTTGAAACAAATATATATGATAATTTTTCTAAACAGCCTGTTTCAGCAAAGAAAACGCCTCCCAAATTACAGCATTTGATATCGATTGAAATTTCTATTCATTATCTCGATTCGAATCGAATGCCGTAATTTGTTTCCACAATAATTAACTATATTTCATTTATTAATTCTTTGTCATTTATAAATTAAGAATTAATTATTTAAAAGCCACGCTGGGATATACAGCTTTGCTAAAATTCAATAGCACAAACTAATCGAATCTTAAATTGAATTCAATTACTATCATTGTCAATTACATCATCAATCCAAAACTTATTTTTGTATCCAACAATAATGACATTAAAGGCATGAGCGCAAAGCATACACGAGAGTACATGTGACAACATGGTTTTATCAGTCTCATAAAACTCGATATTATTATTTCTTATTGCTTCCTTTTTTGTGCTAGTTTGCTATTGTAGTGACATTTTCAGTAATAAAAATTAGAGGGAATATGTTGATGTATGTGTGTGTGTGTGTGTGTGTGTGTGTGTGTGTGTGTGTGTGTTAAATCAATACATGTAAAGAAGAAAACTTAACAGATACATTATTGTGTTGTAAAAGTGTGTCATTATCAATTTGGTAAAAACAGCATGAAATGGTGGAATTTTGTACTCAATGGCAGAAACATATAATAAATCGTTATTGCACACATGCATATGTAAATGGTTGTGTTTAAGCATGCACGAGTATGTATGGATTTTCCATTGAAATTCAATTGATCCGGGTTTTCATTTCATGTGAACATACGATGGCATACTTAAAAATCCTTTCGATTCAGTCAGCTTAAATACGGTGTAGGAAAATTCCGGAAACTATCTCTTTAAATAAAGAAAGAAACTTCTTTATATCGTTTGTTTATCCGGTAATGTATTTCGGCAACATTGTCATTGTGATATTTTCACAGCTGCATCAACGTCACAGAATCAGCATCAATTCGCAAGTTGGACGAAATTTACTCCTATCACAATTTCTTTGGTGAGTCTACGCTGTAATGAAATAAATAAAGGGAGCTACGCATGACAACGTCATTGTATTTTATTTTTCTTGGACCAGACACGTGGTGAAGTGATTAAAAGGAATAAAAGGCTTAATTCGTATACAACTCTGCAGTTGCCGCTTTTCATAAAATTTTTAAGCAGATTTGCTGCTTCACTGATGTTGCGATAGCGCAATAAGTTCTTTCAGCTAAAGCAGAGCCATTTTTTTATTTCCTTTACTTCCCTGGTGTTTTATTGCTCAAATACTATCAAAAAATGCCACTGTTGGCATAAATAGACCAGAAAAGTTTTTGGCGAAACAGAAGAAAAATCAACATTTTTCTTCGACTAGCGCGCAGGTTAAATTCCACTACATATGCAATGCATTGCACGGGATAGTGGAAAGAAATGGTAGTGTAGAGAATAGACAGACGGTGAAAGTGTTAGGAAGATTTAACTTAATTCTTGCACAATTCTTCAGTTGCGTATTAATTATAAAGCAAAATAGCGCCGTCTCTGATAGTAATTTTGACACATGATTTTTCAAGCTAAGCAGCGCCATTTTACTCGTATTTATTAATAATTATTTAGCCGACGTGTTATTGCTCAAATACCGACGTTTAAGGGTGCTGTAGCAAACTCGCATCCTTCCGAATGCAAATTCAATACGCTAACTACTCAGCCATCAACGTTTATAACGATTAATCGTTGTGGAATTCGCCAATGCGTGGTTTCAATCTGCAAAAGGTGAGTTATGTATTTCTTGAGCTTTTTTTGATTGCCGCTCTTGGGAGCATATGACTTCCACAAAGCATGACCTTCCCAAATCGTTTAATGCTGGTACTTGAGTTCCGTCCGATGTTTTTGATTTTTTGTCTTCGGTTGTATTCGTTGTTATGCACCTTCAGCTGTTTCTTGGCCGACCGCGGTTTCTTGAGACTTGAGAATTCTACTCAAGCACGATCCTTGTGATACTATCGGCACTATTCCTGCGGATATCTTCTTCTTTATTATTGTTCTACAGGTCTCCAATGCTTATGCTATTAAGCCAGAATATTTTGCAAATGATTCGAAAATATTTGTTGACAAAAATACCTGTGGCTTTTGCGGGATGATATTCGATACAAGGAAGAGGCCAAATTACAGCATTAAATTCGAATTTAAATTTCAAACAAAATTTTATTGAAATGTACAAGAATTGTGGTCGACATCGAGTGCCGTAATTTGAGCCCAAGTGTCCCTACAATACAATAGAGTTGACTTAACATATGCGTTGAATCTTCTGAGCTTGTATCAGTTCGTATAGATATGTGTGAGCTTGTATCTTGTGTGTGTCTCGTGTACAGAGAAAAAAATTTTACTTTTTTATTTTTAATGAAAACCTTTAATTAGAATAAAATATTGTTCCAATTAAAATTTTAATAAATTCAATTAAATATTTAATTAATTTTTGTGGGCTCAAGACTTAATTAAATAAAACTTTTTTTTGCTATAAAACGCACTAAATGAAGGCTTGTTTTAATGCTTATCTGATTATTTTTTTTATACAAATAGAAATTAATATCCAATGAGCATTCGAAAAAATTTTTTTTTACTATTAAAAATTTTTTTGAAATTTTCAAAATATTAGATTAAATTTTTAATTATTATTCTTAAAAATTTAATTGAAAATTAATTCAAATAAATCGACAATAATAATTTAATTGCTGCTATTAATTTTTTTCCATGTGATAATCTAATTAATTTTTTAATTGATGTTACAAAATTTTTTAATTAATATTTAGTTACATTTTCTTCTGTGTATATTTCTTTGTAAGCTTTTTATTACCTCGTATCTGGATGGATGTCGACAGCTACTTAAAAAAAATTATAGTTAAATTTTTGCCAATTAAATCTTTCCTCACAAAATGTTTTTTTTTAATTAATAATTTAATTGAATCCACGTTTATTTGAATTGATGTTGGTGCTCTCTCAAAAGAGTGAAATTAAAATGGGCATATGGAAAAAAATTTTTAAATTTTTCCAATTAAAATTGTTAATTGATCCTGCATTTTTCCTGATAGGTTGAAATCTAATTATTATTTTTTATTTGATCTTTGATTTTACTTTTTCCTTTTTGAATAAAATTTATACGTCTACATTTCTGTATAAGCTTTTTGTTTAATTTTAATTAAGAATAATAAATTAGTTTTAAAAGTTGTGTATAGCAAGAAACCGAAATAAAATTAATTGATTCCGTCTGCTATTTAACTTAAGCTTTCTATTTATATATGATCTGTTAATCTGTTAAACCGAAGTGAACTTTACTTTGTTTATAATTTATTTTAATTTAGTTTTCTATTCTCAGTCTTTAAATTATTTTTTTAATATTTACTCATTAGTTATTTATTTTACATAATAGCTTTTGATTGTGTAGAAAGCAATTTATGATTGCCTTAGTAGTTATTTGCAATTTCGCAATGCAGCCTTTTTACATTTCATCTTTCCCCAGTAGCATCAGAATGACAGAACAAAATGCTCATAAACATCAGTGGAAGTATGAAATTTTAACTTTTGCCAGGACAGGAACAAATTGCATGGAACTGGTGGAATTAATATTTTCCAACTGCAAAGAGAATGGATGAAATAAACTACATCACATTGTAATATTATTACCGAGCAATTTCATAATTATTAATGTTTTTTTATTTAAAAATAAAAATTATTCAAAAATTAACTGCATTGAAAAAAATAATATAAACTATTGCTTCGACAAGCATCCCAGCAAAAAATAATTAAAACTTTGGAAGCAGTATTTACCTATTCTGCCTTACAAATGTGACTTACAGTGAGCACATATTGTCACCTGAAATGCAAAAGGGCAAAACAATACTTTTTATAACTTTACAGGAGAGATGAAAATATAAGAAGTATTGTGATTATAAACATGATTTTTTCATAATAGCATCCCAAAATAATGATGCGTTTATTTTTTAACACAAATTAATTTCTTTAGTTTGGTTTAGATCACGCTCTTTGGAATTCTACCTTTTAGAACAGGGAAATATTTCAGAAAAATACTCTCTTCCCAAAATTTTCTAATCGATTTTGGAAATAAATGGCTTATTCCACGTAATTTATGTTAAGTACTTATAGCCTTTCATTTATTACTAACTAAATCAGTACGAAACAAAAACAAATAAAGTATATTTTATTTATATTATATATTCGATGATCCCAATTTTGGAATATCCTCTAACCATTTCTTTTGAAAGTTTAAACGTTATTTATATTGCCTTTTTGACTTGTAGTAAAAAGTTTTTGTTACGCCCTTTTGAATTCCTTTAATAAAGTCGTTATTTTTAAAAATAAAAGTCTAAGCATATGTAAAGACGTGCGCCGTGAAACGATGTAACATTATCAATCAAAAACTCTATTTTGACTTCCTTTATTGTTAAGGCTTTTTAAATTTCTGTTGACGATATATATTGCCTTATTGGAAAGCAATACTGTACAGTAGAAAATACATATTTACTTTTGGCTTTTTATCGAACAAAAACTCTATTTAGACTTTCTTTGTCGCTAGGCCAGTTAGCATTTCTGTTGACGATATATATAGTGCTTATAGTAAAAAATAAATAATTATTTTAGACTTCTTTAGCAACACAAAAACAAAACAAATATTTTAGAGTGCACTACATTGCCTTACTTTAGTGCATGATAGAAAGCACTATTGTAAGGCAATGATATAATGAAATGCAACGAACATAATGAACCGACGGAACGAGTTCGTATGAATGCTTTTAGATTCCACGATTTTACCACATATTGTCTGTGCTTAAAAAAAGGATTTAAGAGGCAATGCTCCACATGCCAACAAATCTCATGCCATAAGTAACCAGGTTTGTAAGTGAATGTTATCATTATCATTATTTCCTTATAAACCCACATACTGCAACTACTGGAATGCAGTAGTTTTTGCTGGGATAGTACTGGAAATGTTCTTAATCCCTGCAACATAAATAATATTTTGTCCCATTTCTGTCTGCCTGCCATTCGTCGTTCATAAATGACATGTTTATGAACCACATTCTATTTACTTCTTGTCACATGCTTTGTTGATTGCCGAGGAGACATTTTGCTACAGCAACTACAGTAATAACAACAAATATTGCAATCAGCCATAGGATGAGTTAATAGCTGATGAATGCAAATATTCTGTTGACAGTTTTAAAAGATTCCATTTAATGATGTATGATGACGGTTAAAACATGTTACGAGATGAAAATAAAAAGCAACAAAATTATTATTGCATTATTTTGTTGCATGTGAAAAATTCAATCAATATACACACATACATATTTACATACATACATACATCTTTTTATATAAAAATTACATGTTTGTATGTGCATATGTGTATTTGTGCCTTATGGACAGCTAAACGGCTGCAACCATTTTCTCGAATTTTTCACAGTATCTCTACACAGTACATCTAGAAAGATCTATAGGCTACTGGGTGTTGCCACGCCCATAAAAAGTAAATATTTAGTTTTTGTATATCTTGAGAACGGTTGAAGTGAAAGTTTCTGAATATGGTCCAAACGACTTTGTAGTTAAAATGGGAGAGATTGGACAAGTGGGCGTGGCACCTCCCATACAAACTAAACATTGATTGCTTTATATCTTGAAAACTGTTAAAGCGAAATTTTTTAAATTTAGTAGAAATGACTTCGTAATTTAAAAAAATCAAACAAAGGATATGTTTGCTGAATTTATTTAATTTAATTTTTTTTTTTGATATATATTTGTTAAGCCTGAGGTCTTTTTTTTATTTTATTTTGTTTTTTATTATTCGATATTTCGTTAAAAGCTTGTTAACATCATCAGGAATAATAGGAAACTATAATTCTTTGAAATATACAAATATTTTTGAAACATTTTTATTTTTATATTTCAAAGAATTATAATTTCCTATTATTCCTGATGATGTTAACAAGCTGTTAACGAAATATCGAATAATAAAAAACAAAATAAAATAAAAAAAAGACCTCACGCTTAATAAATATATATCAAAAAATATAATAAAAAAGGTCAATTAATAATATAATTAATATTTAATTTAATTATGTTCAGCGAAGCACACCGGGTTTTAGCTAGTTTGCGTATAAAGGAGTATTGAGTGGCTGAGTGACAAGCCTAATAACGGAAACTAAATTCTTAAAATTTGCTAGGCAATTTCCTCGCCCGATGTGTAGACCCACTAACACAATATTCTCTTGATTGTTGTTGTGAGTGCGTTTATGTTAAAAAATGTCGAACTTCATTGTGGTGTTGTCAAGTTTTAGTTATTGATATTAGTGTTGCCAGCCCCCGAAATATAAATAGTACGCCTCGTATTAAGTGGTGCATAAAAATAATATTATTAAAAGCATTTCTACACACGCAATAAGGAGCGTGGCGATGGCTGAAGTAGTCTGCACATTGACTACAAAACCAAAACAGAGCTGGGTTCAACCCCAGTTTCAGCTAAAATTATAAAAAAAAAAAAAACATCGCGCATTTTTCTGATGTGCATTAGTGTGTCTTTGTGTGTCAGTTGTTGTCGGAAGATTTCAGTGGCGAAGGCATAGTAGCTGATAGCAATCCACAACCACATCAGAACGCCCTTTTTCGTCGGTATTGTGTAGCACCGGCGAAGTAAAATAATGACAGAAATGGATACTAAAGCGAAGCTTCAACAAAAATCAAATGTAAACAATTCTTTTATATTTCTTCTCAGTATTTTTATTCCGTTAAAAAAAAAAGATGCTGATAATCGAAGTCAAAAAATTGATGTATAAACCGCTAAGTGGGCAACATGTGAGCAAATTAGAAACGTAAATTTCAAATTACGAATTTTTATATAATTTTTCTCAACAATCACACACATTTTATCGTCAACACTGGTTTTTTTTTTTTTTATCTAGGACCAGCACTCAGGAGATGACTCCTACACATGCGAAGCATTGTGCTGAAACTATAGGAAAGGGATAGTAGGAGAAACGACAGGAGGTGAAGCTTAATTAATTATTTTTGCAGCTCTGCTTTCGCACGTTCTTTGTTTATACTCGTAACAGTGCTGAAGCTTCTTTAGTAGCCATTTTTATTATTATTTTACTTCGCCGGGGGTACACAATACCGACGAAGGAGGGCGTTCTGATGTGATTGTGGATTGCTATCAGCTGAAGCCGGTATTGTTCAGTGACCAGTGACTATGCCTTCGCCACTGAAACCTTCCGACAACAACTGACACACAAAGACGCACTAATGCAACATCAGAAAAATGCGAGATGTTTATTTTTTATTTAAAATTTTTGGTCTGAAACTGGGGTTGAACCCAGGTCTGTTTTTGGATTCATAGTCAACGTGCAGACTACCATCCATCGTGCGATCGCCACCCTCAACACTGGTTACAGATCTGACGTTTTGATAACTATTTTAATTTAGTTGAACTTTTTGTATCTGCTAAATTTGTCTATTACAATATCGTTGCACTGTTGTAAGACAATTATTTATTTTCTAAAATAAAATAAAAAAATACTCTGCTATTAAAAGCAACCGCATATCTATGGGCCACCCCAAAGACTAATAGTTGTCTAAATACTTCATTATAAATTTATGTCCATAAAATTTCTTGCTACGCTAAATTTAATCTCTTACATTTTATTACAACATGAACTGATAACCTTGAAGAGTCATAAAGAAATATAAATGCTGCTGAAGCTGAGATTATAAAATATTATAATTTTCTTAAGAAATATTGCTTTCGATTTTGCAGGCATGCTTCAGCGCCTCAAAGACTAAGAACTAAGAACAGAGAGTGGAAAAAAACATAATTATTTCCCGTAAGTTGTACACAGACGCCGATTGTCGTAATGAAATCAGGCCAACCCTTTTTGTATGCAACATAAAATGGCATTATAATGTTGGTGTGAATATTTATGAAATATTGTTAACAGGCGACATTGTGTGTATGTGTGAATGTGAGTACATGTGTACGTCTGAAAGTGTCGACAACCATATACCATTTTGGAATATTTTTTTTACATTTACCACAGTCATCTTTCAAATGTGTTGCAACCGCAACATAAATAAGCTTCGTACCACGAGCCAACAACTTGGTTTGTTTGGATTCGTTTTGTTTTGTTTTGTTTTCTTGTTCCTCCAGTACAGTCTGCTGTTAAAGTACAAAAGAATACATTTGTTTTCTTTGCATTTGCTATTGAAGTTGTAGTTACTGCTGCTGTTGCTTTGTGATATTTTCCTCACTTGCAATAATATACCCAACCACAAAATCTACATAAAATATAATGTAATGAAATGACATAAAGCCATCAGCATCATTATGGTACTCGTTGGCAATCAGCAACATCTAAATTCTGGATAAAGAGGAAAATTAAGAAAACACAACGCGACTAACAGGGAGCGGCGCAAGAAGAGTTGTGGGAAACCAATGTAACCGGTCTTGATGAAAACTGAATGAAAAGATAAATGACTGATAGGGAGGCTGACTGACAAAGGCAAAATGTATTTATTAGTTGTGGTTTTTTAGAAAAATTAATACCAGCAGCAAAGATATGCTTGATAAAAAAAAGAAACAAAAATTCTACACCAATCAAGACAGTGCAGGAGTTGATGATGATAACGAAGATGTTTAAAGTTATGCAAAATTGAAAATAAACTGGAATTTTAAGCTGAAAATACTTTAGAAATTATTTTATTAAATAAAAAGGTGTTGGAAAATACTCAAACTGTAAGAGACTCTAGATGATGAACTAATTCACGTACAAGCAGATGTAAAAATTTCTTCATAAACCAAATTAGTTTTTACACAAAATGTACAACCTTAAGTGACGTTTCTGTAGTGGAATAAGTTTCAAAAATTAAAACTATATCGAATCGTAACAAAAAAAAGCGCCTTCCAACTGGGGTTTCATTAAAAAAGTTAGTATTTTTTTTCAGGCGACACACAATGCTGTGTCCCATAGACAGAAATACACAAAAAAAAAAGTTATTATATTTTTTTAGTTTTGGAAGAAGACATTGAAATTATTTTCTTTTACAATTATACAAATTCTAAGCCGAAACGGAGAAAATATGAAGATGAATCGTATTCAGGGCCGTTCCGGGCCCACCACCAAATAAGTCAACCGTAGGATAATATCGGTCTGATCACGGCACTGTATGTGCTCCCTCCAGCTTAGCCTGGAATCTAGTACCACGCCCAAATACCTAACAACCGTCTTTGCTTTAATCGCAATTAAAACTGCCACACTACTTACTATCATGGGATGTAAAACTTGTATGGATTTTTGTGTCTTTGCCTGCGGTTATGTAGCCAAAATAAAAAATTAAATTTCTGGCATATATGAACGGTAGGCGTGTTCTTAATTAAAGTATTCTATAGTGGTGTAACATATCTCAAAACTCTTCGACAACTCCTTCTACATTTGTCCATCGTTATAGGCGATCAAAGCGCGATGTGCGACATCATCACATGTTCATTTAATTGTAAAGAGGAGGGTGTCGGATAAGTTCGCAGACAAAACTTTATTTTTGTTTGATAAATTAATTTTGTTTTTTATAATTTCGGCAATTAAAGTTGTTTGTGTAAACGCTTTTATATTTCTTTTGTGTCGCATTCGCACCTGATCATTTTTTCATTATTCGAAAGTAATGTAAACACTTTTTACAGGGTGTCTGGAAGCAGATTTGTATTTTTAAACTTAAATAAAAAATTTAATAATTGACAGCAAGTTATATTAAGAGCATTGAACGATAGAATGGAAATGCGGATTTAATTTTTTAAAGAGTATGTCATCGAAATCCTTCAGATCCTTTTTTAAAGTTTCATTAATAATTGCTCTTGGAAGTCCCAGTGAGGCTGATATTTTCCGTATTGAAAGTCGCGGATTTTCACGTAAACTGCTTTCAACCAGTTCAATGTTTTCGGGAGTCCTTGAAGATCGACTGGGCCCTGGCCGGGGGGCATTCACAGCCGAAGCAGTTGCGCGGAATCTCTGCACCCATGAACGAATTAAATTTACACTCGGTCCATCACTTATTCTTAGCCGAATACCAAACTTTGTACAAAATTGTCGACGACCAAGAACGTAAGAATTATTACTCTTAAAAAATGTCTCCACAGCGAACGCGTAATGCTCACTTGACCACTGCGACATCATGACTGGCAAATTCGCGCAATCGTCCATTCCAACGGTGCCTCCCTCCCTCCGAATCGTTTATTACTTTTTGAAATAATCGCTTTTAAAAATATAAATTTACCACCAGGCACCCTTTAGATAACAATTGTATTTTTAATGTCATGCGTGTATGTGGAATAAACACCCCGCAGAAGTCTTTTGACGTGGGAAGAATAAAATCAAATGTCCATAACCACTACTCCCTCCCTCTCTGCTCAGAGATCTGGTGCAAGATTAATTAAAACTTTGACCGTGAATTGTTCACCTTTCATTAGTGAATATAAATGCATTGTAAAAGCACATATCGTTCCATATATATTAATGACGTAGTTTTTATTTGTCACGTGTCAAGTAGTTACAGGTCGGGTCATCCAACTGTTGAAATGACGGGCTATTGAAACTGAAACGCCTTATTGGCAGATGCTGTGAATAGAAAAATATTAAGAAATGATTTTTATGATTTTAAAATTGTTAATATTTTCGTCGACTCTTTTTTTCTTAACAAAATAATTTCGAATTGAAATAAATATGCTGCTGACAGGCGTATACAAATCAACATTATGCAAAACTATTTAATGGATTTTAATAAATCTTCATATGTGTGTGTCTGTGTGTATGTGTGTCAAGGGTTTCAATTTAGTTGGTGAACTCACTTATTAGGCCGCACAAATGTCTCCAACACATGCCTGAACAATAAATTAAAATTTTACAACTTCTGCTCGTATTTATAAAAACTCTTACGAAATATATACATCAATGCCCTGATTTACGGCGTTATTTTTTTGTTTCGTTTTGATAGCACATAATTATTCCTTCGTATTAAAATTAAACGCTTCAAATCGAATTATGGATGTAGAAATAAATTTTAATTCCTTTAATATATATTAACAAGGAGCATAATTTAAGATTGCAGACATAATCCGACATGTGTCCACAAATATTTATTGCATGTGTTTCATTTGCCGGAGAGGGTGCGTGCGTACACTAAGTTTTATAATTTGAAAGTTTCTTTTTTGTACGTTTATTTTTATTATTAATAACATGAGTTATATTATTGCCCAGCCAATATATCGTTGTTATTTATGTTCATCTACAAAAACTTTATTTCTTGCTCTTGTTTTATTTAAAATTTCATCACAGACAAGCTGTATGAAACAGATCAAGTTCTTCAACTGCATGGCATCTTTGTGTGTTCTTCTTGTTGTTGTTGTTGTTGTTCCTTTAACTTTAACCAACAGCCATAAATTTGGTTACAAGTAAAACGAACTTTGTTTTACATTTAAAAACCTACAACAACTCAATTTGAATTTCGTAAATATTTTTGCCAATGTTGTGCGAAAAATGTTTGTGTCCCTCTTTCCCACACACACATACACTCATGCCCACACTCATGCAAATGTCAACTGTTTAACATGGCCTTTGGTGATTTATTACAATAAATCTTAATACAGTGCGATTTATCTTATTTATTGTCATTTTTCGTTTGTTTATTTTTTACCTTTTTTTTTCTTATTGCATTAATTTTGTTCTCTGTCTTTAAAAAAAAACAAAAATAAAATTACAACAAATTACTAAAAATATGAAATGTATAGTTTTGTTTAAAATAATTTTTCTTAACGTTCGCACGAAATTTTCTATTTTATTTTTTTTAAAGGGTGGTCCAACCAAAACGCACGATGTTAATTGTAAATAATGATTTCTCAAAACCGAATAAATGTTAATTTGGTGTTCTAAAAATCACACGATTCGAACTCGCTTTCGAATAAGATTTTTTAAATGTCAATATTTCAATGAAAACATATGTTACCAAAATGTAGTATTGCCAGATCATTCAATGGAATTATTTCAAATGTATTTAATTTACTCCAAAAAATTTAAAAAAAACACATTTTAAAAAAAATTTAAATTTTTAATCGTATTGTTTCTTTATTAATTACTGTTTATATTATTAATTACTGCGTTAGCCAGAGAGTTACATTGACATGTACTTGTTAAACATAGTTGGGTAGTTTCGATTTTCGAAGGAAAAAACAATTTGGTCGCCATATTGATTTAAAATTTTGTGATATTGGAAAAATTAAACAAACAATATTTAAACTATTTTCATAGATATCTACTTAAAGATAACTTATTTAACAATAAATTAAAATTAAGCTACTGAAAATTTTTTCAAAATAATGTTTACTCTTATTTAAAAGTGATTATCTAATTAATTTAGTGAAAATGTGCTTTTATTCATCCATTCTTTAACTGCATACTTTAACAAGAACATGGAGAACTATTGGAGTGTTTTTGCAATTGATTATTTGATATTAAAATCTATTACAGAGTATATAATTTGACTTAATTTAATAAAAGAAAGACTTCAAGTAAAAATTGGTAATTGTTTTTTTTATATTTCATCAGTTATTTATTAATTTCAACCGGACTTATCTACTCGATTGTAAACCGTGTATGTGTATTCGTTTTAAAAACGAAAAATTTTTGCGGATGCGGTTTACACAACATGCCAGTATATTTCCGAGATTCTAAATGTGAACTCATTTTTCTTTCTTTATATTCACGAATATCCAAAAGAATATTTTTTTTTTTTAATTTAAACTGAAATATTAATAATGTTGGCAAACTATGGAATAACAGCAGCAGGATTTTGAGTGCTTCAATGCCTCAATCACTAACGCCAGTTTTACGACGTCGAGTTTAATAATTGAATAATAAGATAAATTATAAAAAATGTAAAATAAAAAATAATTGGAAAATGGAAAAGCGAAACAGTCAATATGTCTATATAATCGCCGGTATTTCAACAATGGCTGCAATAATACCGATTTTGAGAACGTCAGGCATTTGATTAATGCACATTTACTTTCAACAGATTCCCAAGAATTCTAATTGGGGCTGCAGCCAATACACGTCACTAAAAAACAAAATTAATTTTTTTGCACTTTCTAAAGTTCTGTCTTTATTTAGCATGTATTTAATAATTTCCTACGCTACAACATTCAAGCATAATTTGACTGTAACTTGAATTCCTGTTGATACAATAAAACCAATCACAACAAATGGCGAAAGTAAAACATTTTCAAATATTTATTTACTCGCCTGCTAAATGCATTTAAGCCTTTTCATTTTATAACTTTGGAGCATCCATTTCACATATTAAAATGTACATATTTATAAGGGCAAAATAAATAAATAAACGTATGAGCACGGCACAGTGAAACTACTCGCATGAAGATTAAAAATACACTCGTAAGAAATGCATGCAGTTCAACATAAATTTAAAATTTATTTAATTTTTCAAAACTTTCAACAAACAACAACTCAAACACTCATATTAAAAGGAGCAAGCAAGCCGCAACTAACTTTCCATATGTGCATTTTTTTCCAACATTTCAAGCCAATTTACTTCTCTACTCTCGGCTCTTCTGGGTAAAAGCTTCTTTAATCAAAAAAAGAAGAAAAAATGGCTCGTTGTATGTGTGCTCGAGTGTTTCAATAGGGCGAACACGAGTTTCTGGCAAATACTTTCCAAGCCAAAGAAACTAAAAGAGCATTGATTCAGAAAGAAATCATTAAGTCACACGCCACCACAAATAGGCGGCAAGGAAAAATATGTTGCAGAAAATAAAAGCCCATTAAAATTACATTGAAATCCAAAATAAAGCAGCATAAGAAATGGACAACAATTTCCTAATCGTATAAGCTCTCGCCCTAATCTTCATTTCGCAAAACTAGAAAAAAAACTAAAACAAGACGAACAAGGAACAGCAGAAACTTTCTTAGACCAAGTACTGCACTTAACATACCTGCATCGTAATAACTAATGCTCGCTTTAGAGTGGGTGTATGTTAGAGATCTTCATTTCCCTTTACCAGCAAAAGAAAAACTTGTTTCCTTGCATTTAACTGTAGCAACAACAACAACAACAACAACAATAATAAAAAGAAAACGCCAGACTCGGAATATCAGAAAATGATGTATGTGTTATATTTTGTATAACGTTTTCTTTCTTAAGTTGCTCTCTTTTACAAAACTTTTTATTATTCCTTGGTTTTTTTTTTCTTTTTGTTTCAACTTAATAGAAATTGTAACTGGTTGGTTGATTTTTACTTTGTACTCCACTTAAAATGGTTTGGGAAATAAATAGAAATCTGAAATAGTTACGCGTAAAGCGAATGCGGTACATAATTTTGCAGAGACTTCTATTCGGTCAATGCGTTGGCCGAATCTTTTAGACAACTTAAGTTTCTCTAACTTAAAGTGAGAGAATTTTTTATTTCAGTCATAAAGTTACGCGTGTTTGGCAGAAGAAATGCATTGCAAATCACTGCACTATAGGGAATTTTTTATTTATTTTGGCCAAAATTATGTGTAGTCAAATGATTGAGCGAAATTAACTGAAATTTTGTAGATTCTTTAAGCCCATACATTTTTAGTCACGCCATGCAACTTGCTAAAAAGTTGGTCACGTGTTATCACGTACTCTCATAACAAACAATATTATTTTATCACACACGTTTGCACATTCCTGGAAATAAAATTAGTGGTCGCACACGCTCACGAGCGAAATCACATCTATTAAAGGCCTTTTTTTCTTTCGCACATAAAAATAAACTTTTGCTTTAAACAAGTTTTTATTACAAAATGTGCTTTTCTAATTCAAAATTATTAATTATGTTGGTTGCTTTCAACAAATTCAGTTGCCTCTGATTTTAGTAGATCGATTATCGATCTAGTGGCAGCTTTAAATTCTTTTGCTGGCGAAAACGTTTCCCAATGAAATGCTGGAGTTAATTGGAACCGGTGTATCCAATGCTCTTCTAAAAATGTCTGACAAGTTATTTGCGCGGCTACTTTTTCGTGCATGAAACAATCTGTAGGCCTTTAAACACTGATGACTTTTACACGATCTTTTTCTGCAGCTGCTCTTTTAAATGTTGCCTAAAATCTTTGGAACACTTCAAAGATCGCAATTGTTGAAAAAAATCATGGATTCTGCAGAACGATAATGCACCAGCTCACACATCAATGCTTATTCGTGATTTTTTGGCCAAAAACAACACAATAATCATGCCTAAACCACCTTAGGCACCAGATTTGGCTCCCCGCGACTTTTTCCTATTCCCACAACTGAAAAGACTAATGAAAGGAAAGCGTTTTGCGATAATTAATGACATGAAGCCAAAATGAAGATTGAGCTGAAGAAGCGCTGGCATAAGTGCATTATATCTGAGTGGGGATTACTTTGAAGGAGACAAAATGAATATTGATGAATAAATAAAATAAAATAAAATAAATAAATAAAATTCTAAATTCTCCTTTTCTTCTGAACAGATTATGTATGATATAAAATGTTCATAAACAGCGGCTCTTTTGTTAGTAAGGTTAAGTTTCAGTTGTCTTAAATTAAATAAGTCAACATTTATTTCAATGTGCGTATTTAGAGAAGATATTTTTTTGCCCTAGGAAAAAATCAAGTTTTATCGCTATCAATTGCAATCATGTTTTTATGGTTCATCTAAAATTCCAATTCAAAGTGATATTTACTAATATCCAAGGCACTTTAATTTTTCCGATATACTACGATAATAGAAAAATTTATTAAATACTTCAATAAAAATTATTGATATAAATATAAAATAAATATAAATAATAAATAAAAAAATAAATATATATAAATAAATCAATAAATTAAATACTCACCATAATGTAATTAAATCAGTTGGCATCACTACGTCAGGTGATTATTTTTGTTCTCTGTGACATAAAATGTTAAAATTATATATAGAAAAACACGTCTTTAACAGTTTTTATTATTAACAGAAAGTGATAAGCAATTTAATTTGCGTAATTTTATTGCAATTGGTATTTTTTTTAAAAAGAAATATTTTATTTGTGCTTAAATATTGCGAGTGAAAATTTTTAGTGAAAAACACCCGAACGCATGTAAAAGTTTTAATGTTGCATCGTGATACTCACTTTCGGCATTATTTTTCATTTTAAATTTTTTTGTAATCATAAATTAATTGTTTGAAACATTTGAACATTTATTTAAAAATCTCTTCTTTTACAGCACTGAAGTGCTTATATTCACTCTGTATCAAATAACATGTGTTTGCATATCTAAAGTAAACTAAATCTACATTGTACATAGTAGATAAAAAAATACACATGGATGCTTATTTTGGTATGTTTTAAGTGTACTAAATGGAAAAAATTATTTTTTTTTACTTTTGAGTAAAAATAAATTGGAAAAATTTCTTATAGTACATTGCAGAGAATAAATTTTTATAACAAATAGTTAAAGGAAAAAAACACCAACCAAATGAGAATTGTTAGGTACTGTAAAACTTTTCCAAATAAAAAAAAATATATGTATATGTATATGATATATTCCTATTCAGTATTTTTGTACAATCTCCAACGTTTATAAAGTTTTTTTTTTATAGAAGTTAAGTACTGCGTTGTAGGTTGTCAAGTGCATACGTTAACGTATGAGTAATATTTTTTGGTTACAGTTTATTTTTATCACTCATACGCAAAATTAATTCTTCAGCATTTCTTGAGGCAAATTTTTCAATTCTCTCTTAAAATTATGCATTTGTTTACAAATAGAAATGGTCATGTATTTATACTGAGCATTTCTATACCGACAAAATTTTCCTGTACAGTCATACGATTGAGAATCAAGTTTAAATCGAGCACAGTTTTCGATATAAAAGCGGCTACACTCGTTTAAAAAAGTCCTCAATTATCACTGTGTTTTAGGGAAAATTTTAATGTATGCGTGACTCCAACAATGCAGGATGCAATATACAGCATATGTATTGCAAAACAGCCAGCATGCGTATATGAATTTGATATCAGATGACATCCCTGCGTCCCGGAAGCCATATAAGCGTCACCCTGGAACGGTCTGAGATTTCTTTGAGCAAACCCCGCTATTCATGGATGCGGACTGACGTTCGCCAGGGACTTGCACGTAAAAAATTGTTAATATTTTTTTAGGAAAATATTCCTTGTTTATGGTGACTTAAAAAAATGCCCTTAAGATGGCATAACATTTTCTGGTGACTTTAAAACCTTTCTTTTCCGCTTCAGATGTGGCCAAGGAATTATATATTCCTTTCAGCAATGCACTCATAAATAAAATATTTATTTGTCTTTTTCCTACGTTTCGTAGACAAGAATTTTTTTCAAAGATTTTTTTCATTCCCAAATGAAGACAATTCTTTTTTGCATTCTAGTTTGTGAAAAAGAAAACAAATTATAATCCAAAAGTTATTAAATATTTTTGTAGAGTCGAGCAAAGAAAAGAGGAAATACTGCCAACCTTGACCATTCTATGCATTCTTGGGATTGGAATGCGGTCATAAGTTTTCAAAATATAACATAAAAAAGAAAATAAATAAAAATAATTGTGTAGTATTTTCTTTTGGTCTCTTAAAACCGGCCTTATGCGGCTTTGATTTTTTTCTTTTTATGTTATAGAAATTCATAGAAATAAAAAAAATAAGTAAAACATACAGAAGCAAAGAATATGAAACAAGAGAAATTCCTAACTTTTTCTTTTATACATATTTTATGACATTTCAAAGAACGTAAAAATACAAAGATTTCTATATAAATTTGGTTTATGCTGTGTAGCATACCACGAAGGCTAACTTACACATTTCAACATGCATAATACGAGTATGTTGTATGTGTGTTTGTATGCATTTATGTACATAAATTAATATTTATTTTACAAATACATAATATATGAGTATGTGTGTGAATAAGTTAAAAGTTCACTTATTGTACATTTATTTTGTTTAAAAATAACCACAAATTTAAGCGATGAGATCATCATATGAAATCATAAAAGCTTCAAAAAGCACTGCAAAAATGTTTCAGCAGAAACTAGAAACTATCCATTTAATTTCTGCACTTGCAGTTGGAGTACTTGGAATTTTTTTTGGTAAGAACGTTGTGTATAATATTGCAGGGACATGTACCTAATCAATCAGAAAATCAATTTTATATTTTTTTTTTGCAATTCAGAGCATTTTTAATTTCCAAAGTCGATATACTGCACTACATATTATATGACAATACAATTTAGCTGGGTGCTATTGGTGAATTTAGAAGTGTCGACTTGGAACTTCCCCAAATCATCAAAAGAAAGAATTAAATCATTCCAATCTTTTCATTGATGCAAACATACTGAATGTAAACAAATGAATAGTTTTAAGAGAGAACTGCAAAACAGGCCTCAAAAAATTCTGAAGAATTAATTTTTGCTTATGACTGAGGAAATTAAATTTCACCAAAAAATATTAATCATACGTTGAGGTACGTACTTCACAACAACAAGCGTTACCATTTTTCAAGTTTTCCTTTTTTATTCAAAGCTTTTGATATGCCGAAAAGTTTTCAAGTTTTTAGCTTCAAAAATAAGGGTTAATTCATGCCTATTTTCAAGTTTAGTTTATTAATTTAGAATTTACAGTATAAATGACAAAAATATTATTTGATATTGCCATGTAATGTAAACGATCTTATTACTGCTACAGTATTAAGTGTGTCTATTCCCTATTTAATTCAACTGTGCCGTATTAATAACACAGGCGTGTTATGCCCGTGTTTTTATTCTGAAAAGTTTTCAATTTCAAAAAACCATGGATAAATATTTAAAGACAAACGGTACGGATAATGGAATATTTTTAGTTTTCGGTATTACTACTTTTAAGCTGCACTGCTGCAAGTGGATAAAATAGCTTAGAATATGCTATAAACACATCCGAGGCGTCAACAAAAGCTAAAAAAAAATTGGGGATCTGCTAAAAATCTTGGGAAGAATAAGTTTGTTGTTGTTGTTGTTTATTTTTTTTTTGTTTATCTTATTTTAAACAAAAATTAATACAAAATATATTTTTATGTGTTTTTTTTTTTCTTTATTAATTTTTGTGCAAAAAAGTTTTTTGTTGAAAAATTACGCAGCACTTTATTTCCATAAAAAAAAAAACTTTATAAACGTTAGAGATTGTTTCAGCGAAACAAAAATACTGAATAAGAATAATTCATATGTTTTTTTTTATTTCGAAAGGGTTTACAGTAACCAATTAATTCTCGTTTGGTTGGTGTTTTGTTTGTCAGAAGAGATCAAGCTATTTCCATGACATTGCACATTTGAAAAGGTATGGAATTCATTCTAATAGTAGTTGGAGGTTGAAATCGCACCAGAAGTTGTACATGGTATTTAACTGTAGTTAACTGAAAGGTAGCCCATTGCGCTGCGCTGCATTTAGCTCGTACACTATAGAGATTTTTGAAAAAAAAACTTTAAAGTTGAAAATTCTTCTAGGGGTTTTTACCTCTTTTTTATAACATTATTTTTACTAATTATTTAAGCCGAAGGTCTTTTGTTTTTATAATATATTAATAATACTTATTTTTATTTCAATATTTCGATACTCCTTTATGTAGCTCCTGCAGGAAAATAGTTTTTGTGTTATAAAGAAAATAATTTTTTTTTAAATCCGCCTTCATTAAAATATCTGTCGCATAACAATTTAGATTCTTCCCACCACATTCCTTTTAGAAAGATTGTCGCTCTGCCCTCACCGGGATTCCAGATTGGTTAGATATGACAACTAAGCTTATCTTAGGGTATGACCAGCTATTTTGAACTGATCATACAATGAGAAAACTATAAAGCACAATTTTACAAAGACCACCATAGACCATAAAATAAAAGCATAATGCAAACATTTTAATAAATATTTCTAAAATTATATAAATTAATTATTTCTTATGTGTATGTATTATGTAGGTACGTCTATAACAGTAAATTAAAATTCTGTTCACTTGAGTCTATCACTTGAGTAGAAAACACAACTAAACATTCTCTAGAAACAGTTGAAGTGCTGTCTGGTCTTGTTGTATTTCCTTCTTATTTACTTTCCTTCCTATTCACTTTGGTAAATTGTTGAAAAGAATCCCCCGTATCTAAATTACGGTCATTTTACTATTCAAGCACCAAATAAATGTAATTACTGTAATATATTAGTTACGCAATAATTAAAACAATTTATCGTCTCACGTTTTACCACCAAACAATTTATGATTTTGTTTGTCTTTTAGCCTCTGCGTATAATGTGTGTGTCTCGAACAAATGAGGCCAATCTAATTACACAGTTTATCTTCATTTGCCTGGGCAGTACAAATATTTGCATGCGGAAGGTATAAGAGCAGAGGCAAACACAGTTAACAAAGTAATAAGAAAATAACTATTTGGTGAAACAACAGACCAGAAACGTCGTCAGCTGAGCAATTTAAAAGGAATATTTCTTATTTTTGTTTTGTAATTTTTATAATTTTATTGCAGGCACCTACTTGCAGTAACGAAAGCAATTATACAACAATTTTATGCGTAATGAAGCAAAACTCTAATATTATTAAATTTGCTTTAATTAAGTTAGAAATTTGAACGTCGTTTAATTGGCAACACCAAGTGCAATCAATTACAGCTACAAAAAAAAATTTAAAGCTCGGAACCAATGATACCAAGAAAGAAGAAACATTTAGACTACATACTTACACATACATAGACATTTACATATCTGTATATTAAATATATATTAAATATTCCTTTTTCTATTTCGGCACTCCTTCGCTCATTAGCTGATGATGCTTAAGCTGTAGAAACCATAGAAACTAAAACCACCAACAATAATAACCACAGTTCCATGAATACTCCACAGCAGTGTACACTGTTATACACTGTTGCACACACACACACAAACACGTATACAAATTTTTAAGCAATTACATGAATACCATATTGTTATTGTTGTTATACTGTTGTTGTTGTTGTTGTTATTGCTGTTTTTGGTACTGGTGCTGCTGCTGTTGTTGCTGTTGTTCTTGATATTGTTATTGGAAGTAAGTAAGTGTATGGTCGTTGGTTTTATTGAAACAAGTTCATTAGCGTTTCTCCCAGTGGCCTCTTCAGTGGCAAACTTCATTGTTTTTTATTTTCATATTTATTCCATTCAATTGTTTGTACGCGTGTGCTAATGCCTCAGTAATTGTTTTAAGATCTCTTGAATTAAAACGACCACACTTTCTGTTGCACGACTAATAAACTCCAGGGAAAGATAGCCTGTTTTGTAAAACTCATTAAGAAAAACTTGCACAATTTAATAGTGCAACAGTACACAGCAAAGATTTGGGGCACAATCGTTTATTTATTTATTAAGTTTTCTTTTCTTATTAATTTTTTGTATTGAAATATTCTTTATTATTTGTGAAGTTTAACTCCCTGTTTGGAGTACTAATAAAAATATCAGCAATAAAGCAATAACGCATCATAAAGCAGTTCAACATTGCTTTTCTTATCATGGGATTACCCCTACACATTCGATGAATTGTGCTGGAAATAGAGGAAAGGGATAGTGAGCGAGAACAGGTGATGAAGCTTCACTATCTTATAACTATGCTTTTGTATGTTTTTTTTTATAGCAGGCTTGCAACGCCTCGGTTGTCAAGAAGACGTATTTTTGTTTTAGTAGCCGTTTTCAGTAATTTTTTGGAGCATAGCGCTCTGATGTGCCTATGGATTGGTATCACTACAAGCAGTGACCAGTGTCTCTGCCTTCGCCACTGAAACCTGCTGACAATAACTGACACAAAGATCTACAAATACATCAAATATATCAGAAAAAATGCGAAATTTTTTTATAACTTTGTCTGAAACTGGGATCGAACGTAGGACTTTTTGGTTTTTGTAGTCAATGTGCAGACTACTTCAGCCATCGCCATTGCATTTTTCACACAAAACTTAATGCATATTCTTTGCTCCATTTTTCATAACAATAGAAAATCGCCGTGAACAGCAAAAGACGTCTAACCTTTCTATCTGAACTCACAATTTTTTGTACTTGAAACTGTGAACATATGTTCGAGACATGTGCACCCACACAACAACAACACAAAATCGATAATCGAATCGGCAAATTTGGTATAAAAAGAAACGTTTATAATAGTGTTTTCACGCTAACAATTAACGCACTGTTTGTGTAATAAAATTTCATTTATTTTCTACTACCACCACTTGATGAAAGCATTTTCATTATGCTATACCCAATATCTTCTGTTTCTTTTACACATTTTTGTTGTTGTTGTTGTTGTTGTTGTTGGTGCGTGTACAATTTGAAATTAGTGTAGTGACTTTATTTACCAAATTTTCCTTTTTTTATTTCATTGAGCGACTTTAAATTGCCAGCTGTTTTTAATTTTTTTTTACTTGGCAGCACTGCTTTTAGTACATGAAAATCAAGGTTGCATTTCATTAAATCAACTTAAAACAAATTCAAAACAAGTTTTAAGATGCTTTTCTCAAAACTATTTTTATATGTTAAAACCATGTTTTAATAGTTGGTTTAAACGTAAAACCAACTTTTCTGTTAAAAGCAGTCGGTGTGAAAACACTGTTACACACATGATTACGAAAAAAGTAAGCCACAACAGTAAAAGTATCCAAATCTGGTGCAGATGACTGAGTGGGCCAAGTGGTTTTCAATAATATCTATTAACATACCCAAATTAAAAGCAATATTTAAAATGTTTTGCAATTATACCATACTAAATTCTACGCCGTATCGTTTAATTAGTAGCCCACTGTCAGAGCCGCAATAAATAGAGTATCTAATATCTGCAATTATAATTAAAATTAACTTAGAAAGAACTGTATCTTTTGGGAATTTTTGTTTCGCTTTAAAACGGCACATGTGTGAACTAGATTTCTTAGTTAATACACACACACACAATTGCCCATCTATTTATACGATACAAGTGTAAAAGAGATACTTAAACTTACATATATTTCTTTTAATGTTTTCCTAAATATATTCTTAAATAACTAAACCAACATAATAAAAACAAAAGCTCACTTAGTTGCCAAAAACGATAACTTTGTTCTGTGACAGTGTGAGTTAAAACGTGTGTATATTTTGGTTGTTTATTAAAGTGTGTATGTGTAAATTTTACCATGTCGATTTTAGTGTAAGTGAATTGTAATGGTGGTAGTGTAATTCAGTTTTTATGGCCGTCCATGTATTAACAGTCTTAATTTTACGACTAAAAAGAATTGTATTTAATTACAGGGTAATAATTTTTTGTTGGTTGTTTTCTTTTTTTTGTTTTTGTTTTGCAGCTGTAGATAACAAAAATGAATAGTTGAATATTTCATATTAAAAATATTAAAAGAATTTAACAATTTCTTAAAATGCTGATATTTATTTGAACTACAATTATTACAAATAAATATTACAAATGAATAAATGATAATTTTTGGATGTGTATAAGTTCATAATTAATTTATCACATTTAATTTTTTACAATAAAAAAATAATTAATCTCCAACAGCAGTTGAGTAGAACACGTATAGAAAAAATTTATATACGATTGGCGCTGGTTGGTACAATTTTGATGTGCTCATTTTGTAACTCTGATCGGGGCTCAAGAATAGTTTCCAATTCGCTTCAAAATAAATACGTTGCATACTTTTAGGGGTTATATGAAAAATTATTTCATTCATTTATGCTGGTACTCGATTCATAATTTGCTGTGAATTGCTTTCAAACAACACTTAAAATTATTTGCCTTGAAATATTTGCGAAATAATGTTGCAAAAGTAGTTCTTATAGGCAGTACGTTTTTCCTTGCAAAATCTTTCTGCCATCATATATCTTTTCCGCTGCGAGCACAACATTTTTCGCACGAAATTTTAACCAACAGCTACTGAATTTTTATTTGAATTTATTACATTAATATATATGCACATGTATATATATATATATATATATAAGGAAGGGTAAACCTTTTTGCTCAACAGGCGTAAAGCAAAACCTTAATCTACGGCAAATTTCCCCACGAAACTATGGGGGTAAAATCACAAGCTATCTCCCGCCGAGAGACATCAAAATACACATTTGGTAATACATACCAAGCCAAATCAGCCCGTAATAGTTATATATGGGGTTTCCTCTGACCACTGGTCCAAGATAATAAAAGCAAAAAAAAAAAATTTATATTCAAAAATTATTCGAGGAACTTTCTGTAAAAATGGTCGTTAATGGTTTTTGTTGACGGAAAACTTACTGAAAACTCAATATTTTTATTAAATATTACATAGGAAAAAGTAAAATCATGTTCAATTAAAAAATACGAAGATTCAATTAAAATAATAATTAGAACTCAATCTATCACGAAAAAAGCAGAATCAATTAACAGTTTTAATTGAAAAACCTTTTAAAATTTTACCTTTTTGATTGCACTTTCTTGAGCGAACACCAAAATCAACTAAAATAAACGTGAATTCAATTAAATTATTAATTGAGAAAAAAAATGTGTGTGTGCAAAGACTTAATTGGGAAAAATTTAATTATTATTTTTTCTGTGTATGGCAAAATTTTCTTTTTATTATCAATACAAAAAAAATGTTTTTTTATCTGGTAACTCGGGTCAAACCTCAAATCGGTTTAGTTGGTCAATTGATTATAAATAATATTCATAATTAAATTTTTTTTCCAGCCGTTTAGGCCATTGTACTCGTAAAAGTAATCCGTGTTGAGAACCCTGCTCTAAAACCATTTTTTTATTATCTTCTGCAATTCATCGTAATCTGTGTATTTAGCAACATCTTTATACAAAAGTCTTGGCGCTCATATTTTAAAATATGAAGTGTAACGAAAATATTTATGTGTGACTTAATACACTGCAAAGCTAAATTTTCTAATTTGCTTAGAAAAATATCAAAAGCAGCTAAAACAACAACAGCATCGTAAAAGAAAAGGAATATAATTGAATCACTTAACGCTTAATCACCATTTAAATGGGTTGTAAAATATTTGATAAGAATAGCATTTTAGCTAATGCCAGTCTCAAGGAAAAGCTAATACCGTCACAATGCTGGCCGGGATATAAGGCGATATCAAAACTGTTAAATGTAACGGAATTAATCGGACGCATTGCTTTTCCTTCTTCGTCTTCTTCTTCGCACTAACAAATGCGAAAATGTTATTATTTTTCTTTGCAAGAAATTTCTCTATATAAATATTTTTGATTGTAGTTGTTTGTTGTTGTTGATGGTGCCTTTATTTGCTCATATTGCTATTGTTCTACTGCGCTGCTGCTAATAAGTTTTTAGTAAAGTTTTACATGTTGTTAGATAATATTGTTGTAATACCAACATCCTTTTATTTTACACGCAAAATAATGCCCAGTGTGAAGTTTTCTACAAATGCAAGTTTAAATGTGAAGCGGCGAAACGAAATAGTTTTCCCATGATGCATAAAAGAGCATTTCAATAGAAACTTCTGTCGGGCTGATTGTTTGAGATGCGTCTATTTATTCAAGAGTGTTTAAAGTAGATAAGACAATTTTGCCAAATAACAAAATTTAGAGAAGAGTACAGCTTTGCACTGGAATTTCAAAAACAAAAGGATGTGCTCGTTATGGAGATCACGATGAAATTTACAATAGGCTGGGCCAAATGCTGCTGTTGCTTTCAAAGTTATAGATAGGTTAGGTAATCTAATACAGGATAGCATTAAGGAAGTAAGAAATAGAGAAGTATAACTTATCTTATTCGGAAAATGGACAACTTTTAGAGTAAAATATGTTGTAGATTAAGTTAAATTAGCAGGTCGCTGGTAAAAATAAAGAGCCCAGCCCACTTGGGTCCAATTCTTCATGGTAGAATAGATCAGGAAGAGATACACCACTGGACGAGGATGAGACAAAGTCGGAAGAATCCCATAGGAACCGAAGAATCCGCCGGTCCGACGAATGCGGCTATGCGAACGTTACAACCAGCCTCTGCTCTCCATCTTCAACAACTCCGATAGGCTGCCGAACAATACAGTCCTCAGCACGCGAAGGCAAAGATCCCCGATATATAATAAAAAGATAATAAGTTTTTGCTTCGAGTATAACAGGGAAAAATGTTTAAATGCGTTTAAACAAGTTTTAGATGTTTATAAATTAAAAAATATAATAGAATTTATGACGTGCCGCCACTAAAAACGATGTTCAGTGAAACAGCAAAATAACTGAACATACCACACGATACTATACGACCTATGACTTTGATTTGTTATCGAAAAAATTAACGTCCACGTTTTCGCAAACAACTCAACTCAAACGCATCTAAACAGAGCAGTGTGAACACCATAAATGTATATTTTATCGCAACAAGTGTAAGAATTTAAGAACAATTTTCTTTGAATAGAATATACTTCAGCTGTTGAGAGACAGAGCTGCTGCCACCTTAGGTGCTTTTCACTACTTTTTCTTTATCAAATCAAAAGTTACTCTCAAGTAGACAGAAACAAGATTAAAAGAACAAAACTCTAGAAACCAACTATGTATAGTTACATAAACTACCATAGTTTTTAGTGGAGAGTTTTTTTCAAGAAGGGAAACTTGTTTTCTGCTACAGTGAGTAAAGTAAGCAATCGAAGGCAGTTTTAAATGTTTTTTAATACATTCCGACTAAATCAAATTGACTAAAAAAAACCACCTTCTGGATAAAACGCTAAAATTTCTTGTTTAGTTTTTAATTTTACAATAACTTTAAAGATAGATTTAAAATACGCTGGTTTACTATGACACTGTGTGAACAGTGTGTCAAAGAAATTTTTGCAAAGCCATTATTTTACAAATAAAATATTTATTCTTAATATATGATGCTAATTTCAAAAATGTGCTTATTCCTGAAAAAAATAAATGGAATGTACTAATTAATACTTTATGATATTCTCATAAAGTATTTTTTCATAAAAGCAAACGCAACAGCTGCCAAAGTTCCCTAACGTAAGTTTACGGCATTACAAATGCTTAAAATGGCATTCTTGTGCATTTGTCCGTTTGGATGAATAAAGCAGTGCATCTCATCGCGCAGAAAAATAATAATTCTAAAGCACAGAAGCTAGTGGTATGTGCGAAAAAGGACATGCTTGTAACACCTAATACGGTGCAGAACTGGTAACATCAATGCCTATGGATTGAAAATTTTCTTTTGTTATTATAATTTCTCTTAAATTTATGGAATGATTTAAAAAAACTTATAAACTTTAAAAATGTTTTAATCATTTTGACCATTTTAAATTTTTCTTGGAAATTTTAACAATTTTCTAAAGCTGAGTAAAGATTTAGCTTGATCTCATGTATTGTGCTTTTTTTTAATAATTGATTCATATGGTATACAAAGTGCCGTGATTACACAAGTAAAATTTAGTATTTCAGAAACAAGCAAAAGTCAGATGTCGGTTACTCTGATGCGGTGTGTTCATTATTTTTTTTTTCACTAAGCAGGGTTTTCAATGGCTGCACAGAATAAATGTGTTTTCAATTGTATGAAAAAAGCGAGAAATGCTTTCTCCCATTGACAAAATAATAAGAAGAAAAAAACCATGGAGAGTGCAAGGATCAGAATGGTTAATAGACATGTCTAAAAGCGTATGATTGCTCTGTCAATAACATAATATTTAAAATTTTTTTCAAGCATCTGGCAATATGTCAAGTTAAAAGATCGTAATTTTAAACAAAAACCAATTTTCCTGAAGAAGCTACACAAAGGAGTAGCGAAATATCGAATAAAAATAAATATTACATACAGTGCCAGCTCGCTAATCCGAATTAATGATTGCAGACCGTGATTCGGATTAACGAGATATTCGGATTACTGGATGTGCTGTTATTATGTAATATAATTCACTATATTCGCAAATAAAACACAAGCCAGAATGTCAAACAAATTTATTTTATTTTTATTAAACAAGAATGAAAAAATTAAAGCTTTTTTAAATATTATGTTTTTTTTAACATAACTTGTGCTCTTTCAGTGCACATACTTCCAAAGCTTTGTTTCGCAATTCCTTCAGCATCAATATCTAATCTGTTCCTTTGCGTAATCTATTGAAGAAGTATTTAAGGCCAGCTTCACGATTTTTAACGTGTTTCATAATTATAGGCTCTGATGCTACATTTTCTGTGTCTGATTCTGAACTACGACACGAAGTATTGTCAGAGTTAATAATCCAGCTAAGAATTTCGTCTTCAGAAATTCGCACGTGATTATTGCGGTGAAATAAGTTGGTTATTGTGCGAAATACTTCTGTTTCTCCAACACAATCATTCTCAGGCAATTCTTGTTGTAACAATGATAGTGGGATGTTATCTTCTAAGGCCACCTCTGAGAATGAATATGCTACTAATACTATTCAAAAACTTAACTATTTGCAACAAGACATAAAACATACATATGTATGGCTCTGGCTCTCACTGATGTCCCATTAGTTTTAAAAAAAAAACATACACAATAATAAAAAAAAATAGAAATTAGGATGAGCGAGCTGGCCCTGTATATAAAAGGGACCTGGAGCTTAAATAATTAGTGTAATTAATATAGAAAGAGGTCAAAAAACTAGAAGAATGATCATAATTGTATTGTAAACACTTAAACATGTGTATCTTTGTTAGTGTGAATAGCACATTACACACAGATAATAAACTGCCTGTTGCTCTAAATGTGAACAAAAATTTATATCGAAATTTTATACTGAAATTTTTTGTTTTCATGTAAATTTCTTTCTCATTTGAAGAACAAAAGTCAAGGGAACATTAAAAATTTCTTAAAATTTCCCAATTTTGCCAACAATTATTAGAAATACTGTATGTAGAAATCTTTGCAAAGCTTCTACGTTTAAATAAATATTTTCTCTTGCATGAGAACACTTCTAAGAACATACTTATATGCTTATATACTCGTACATACATATGTAAGTAAATATGTGCTTGTGTGTGTGCAGTATAATCAGTTAAGATTGTGTGCATTTGTAATTGAGAAACTACCAAGTAGCATGTAACTGTATATGTAACTTGCGCTTGTACTCTTAGCAGACTAGCGATTTGTAGTTGTTGGTCTTTTCTTTTTAAATAAAAATTATTTGCAGTATATTTGAAGTGAACACAAGAACTTAAAGAAACAACAAACAACAAACAACGCATATAACAAAGCATTTAAAATGTAACAAGTTAATCCCTTCGCTTTATCAAAGACTTAAAATTTAGTAGCTAAAGCAGATGAGAAGAGCAGTTGAGAAATTGGAATCAAAACTGCGTGTCCTTAAATTAAAACATTTCGTCTCCAGTACAACAACAATAAGAGAGTGAAATGAGGAAAGGGGAAGTGGCAATGAGCTGGTGTAATTTTTCTTTTTTTTTTTTTTATATATCGAATGCTGTTTTCTTAACCACATAATAATTTATGCCAACCACAAGCTTTTGTTTTTCTGTTATCCTTCATTTAAAAAAAGAAGAAAAAAAAACACTCGCAGAAAACTCAAAAATGTAACATTAAAATATTTGACTGAAGGACTGGCTGTGAGGGAGACATTAAGGCAAAGAAATTCTAACCAGTATATGATGCTTGTTGTTTTATTGCGGGTCTATGGAGGTGGCGCAACTGTTCGCCAACAAAAAGTCATGCCGAACATAATTCCCTTTTATTGCTCTTGGTTTTTTTTTTGACATTCTAGAATTAAATATTTCGTCTACTAGTATATTTTAAAAGCAAAAAAGAAATGTTTAATTTTTAAGCAGCTCATTTGTGTACAGAACAGAAAATACTTTAAGACCAAGATTTGTTATAAAATTATCCAAAGGAAAAATTGTTAAGAATTCAAAGATTCTCTATAACAATTTTGCAGCAAACTTGGTTGGTTTTCATCAAGAGTGGCCGCCCCTCTTTGAAACGCCGAAATTTGCTAAGTGAGATTTTCAACGTTTTCTTTAAGCAGCTCGTTTTAATTTTTATGTTCATGCTGGAAAAATAAAGATAAATTTTATAGCCACAAATTTTGTATAATCATATGTATGTACAAATGTGTATGTGTGTGTGTGTGTGTGTGTGTGCATGTATTGTTTATACTGCGGCCTAATCGCATGTGTTTGGTATGAAAAGCATAAAAAACGATTATCTTTTATAGTTCAACATAAACTTAAGCAAATGTGTCATAAAAGGAAATTTTTGTATTTTAATTTCCTAAAAAATATTTTAATAAAACAAGATTTTTTTCTTTTTAATTTTAATTTTAAAGACAAAAAGAAATGAACAGATGCAATTCATATTAAAAATTTAATAATATAATATCCATCATTTAGTGTCCTTTGCTCCTAAAATATTTGGGAAACTTAACTTGCCACAAAATGCTTTTTATGAACAATTATACTACCTCTAACACGGTAGATTAGTTTTTGCGGCACTGGCATGAACAAAAAATATGTAATACCGTACATTGCTGGGAGCACAATTCGGGCGAACGACGAGTTTTTCATTGCCAAATTTTGCCATCAGAAATAAAAAGTCCAGAGTTAGTGTTCTGCATTTGAGTTGTAAAATATGTAAAGAAAAAAATTATTTTTTTTTTAATAATTGTTTAATTTTTACAATCGATATCAATCCAGTGCAATATACACAATTATTTACAATAAAATTGTATAATGCTGCTAACATAAGTCGAATAGATAACTTCAACATTAAATTAATTACAAACCATATATTAAAATGCACTGAATATACATCTAATAACTTGGTTTTGGCACCATACTATTCCGTTGATCAATACATATTAAGTACACTAATATCCGGTTATGTTCCTCCTGAAGCATTCATATACTTAGACAAAAATGGATACATACAAAATTGTTTTGGAACCCCAATCTTCTACCATACATACAGAAGAGCTAATGATAAATCGTATAACATTAATACACTTTCATATCAAGAATTAAGATTTGATACTACTATTCCTAACTTACACAGTAACGAGAGGGATATGACCAAATATTGGTGGTGCAACAACTAACAAATCGCTTTCTTTTTTACTTCTATAACCTTTGTTTTTATGAACTGTAATAAAAAAAGTAATGTTTTTGGAACATTTTCATTACATGTAACATATAGTGCATAATCATTATTCCATGTTGATTATAAAATATAACTATAATTTGAAAATAATTATACGAGTATATGTAATATTATTAAGTACGCTAGAGTGTTCGATTAGGACCAGTGAGTATGATAAGTTTCGATATTAAGCTATTTGTTTATTTTTAGTTGAATATGCTAATAATGAATGTAATAATACATAAACTAATAACAAAAAAAATAAAATTTTTTTTAATGTGTTTTGTTAATGTTTAATTTTTCCAAGTAACTTTTTTATACAGTAACACTATCTGATTTTATATGAAAAGTAAATTTCAATAATAATAATAATTGATGAAGTGAAATTTTTCATTTTTAACATCAACGACATTTGGTGCCTACAATACGACTCAACCTGCCATACAGAATACTTAAAAATCGATTTATTGTTAAATGAATTTCGTGACAACATTTATTTCCAGAAGTGGTCCTGCTCGCTGGCATCCTCGTTCGTGCGATTTGTAACATCGGGATTACTTTTAATGGGGTCCTGTTAAGTCAATGTTTTATACTGATAAACCAGCAACTTTTGAAGCATTAGAGCCATCACTGTCGCCATAAATGCCGTGAAATTATCTAGCAGATTATAATAAAAAAAAACAATTCATTCATTCTTGTATTATCATTTAAAGTTCTTATGCAGTTAAAAGAAAAACACCTGAATAGTATTTTTTTAAACAATTGCCAAAAATAGTGGTAGCATTCATTATGCCAAGTAGGTATGAAATAAATATATGTACATACGTATCGAAATACACATACGTATGCACAGGTGCACATTTCTGTAAACGCGTGTACATTGTTTTTACTTTGCATATTTGCCGTTATTAACAATAACCAAAGTTGACTGAGTGAAAAGAGTAGCGACATAACGGTACTTTTTTAAGTAACAAAATTTTATTTTTTAATTATATTTATTTGTGAGCGATGGTCTTTTTTATGAAAAGTTTTTTTCCAATTATTTATTTTCAATATTTCGCTATCAAATAGGTAGCATCGTCAGGAAATAATAATTTGTATTAACACAAATATTTTTTGGAAAAAACACTTTTCACAAAAAAAGTCCATCGCTCAAAAATAAATATAATTAAAAAATTTAAAAAAGGTCAAAATAAAAATAGAAGTGAGACTAATATAAAAAATTTTATTTTTTGAATTTGCTGTTTGGTTTGTTTGAGTGATTCAGTTCCCCCTCCAAATCTTTCTCACAGGGCTATTTTAACAGTCGGTATTTCAGCAATAAACACATCAGTTTCGTAAAATAACAAATAAAAGGGTACTACTTTAGTTTAGAAATTCAAGGGGGAACATAACAACAGCGACACAGCCGCACTGCTTCACAAAAACGCGCTACAGCAGAGTTTTGCTAGAATTAAACGCCTTATTATTTTACCACTTCACCACCTGGCTCTTCTCTGAACTATCCTTTTGCAAAATCGGAAATTTCTTCTCCTTAATACACAATTTTCTTTCCCTAAATTTTTCTATCCCTAAAGCCTTAAAAACTTTTCCATTATGTATTTATTTCCAATATAAATAAAACTGGTGAAAAATTCATCGTATTTGCTGTACAAGTATTCAAATGTCATTTGCATTTAGCACTGATATTATTTCGTTTTTGAATTTCTTGCTCAATGTACCAAAAAGTAACGCAGGGCAACAGAAACAAATTTTCATATCGTTAAAATTATACAACTCAATTTAGGGACATTTGAATATATTTTAAGAAATTTTATAAAAATATACGCACACAAAAGCACGGAAAAAAATTTCAGACGAATAATATTTATAAAAAAAAATGTGAAAACGAAAAAAAAAACGTGAAGTGGCAGATATATAAATACTTGAGTATTCGTATCGTAGAATGTATTTGAGCGCTAACAATGTTTACTTTTGGCTTAAGAAATTACACTTGTGCAAACAGTTTATCGAAAAGTTTACATGCAAGTGTGAATGTGTGAGTATGTCGATACCCTGCAGATAACGCGACTAGTCCTTAGATACAATCTACAGACGATAAGTCCAAGACGGATGCAAATGTATGGAGAAAACATGGCCCATTTAGCATTACGATGACCTACGGGGGATGATATAAGCCACCTTTGCATTATATGGGGCTAACCGACAAACTGATCCATGTAACCACTCTGTTGAGCACCTCGCAGAGTCATTTTAATGTGACGGCATAATCGTAAATACGAAAAAAAGCACAAACACTTGTAGTATAATAATAACATGATGCTGCATTACATAGTTCTATGTGTGTAACCATTTCAGCTACAATGAACCACGTAATCCAATGTTATCTGCAGGGTATGTCTTCATTTACAAGCTAAAGCATTTGGATGTAACTAAAATATTTGGAACCGTTGGTCACTAATGCCACTGCTACTGCTGCTGCAACAAAATAATTCTTCTATTTCCATTCGCCTGCTGCCACACAAATTATTAGAAGCTTTTACGTAACACTTATAGTGTACAAATTTTATTACAAGCCAAACATTAAAAAAAAAAAGTAAAAATGTTTGCAGCACACGTGTAAATAAAATCTCTGCTTCAATGCATAATTTGCTCAACAGGAATGAAAGAAACGAAGTTCTGGAGGAAGTTTCCTTTAATCAAACTACCTACACAAATAGAAAAGTTCTCCCAATCTGTCTGGTATAAAGTTTTTTATTTCCAATTGCAATTTATTTGCTCGTTAGTGTGCTACTAAAAAGAAATAGAGAAAAAAACTAAATAATTTTTAAAAAGTTTCCCAATTTGTAAATGGCTATTTTGTGAAAAATTTCTCGAAATTTAATATTGGAACAAATTTTCCACAAACAGTAAATATTTTAAAAATTTTCTAGAAACAGTGACTTCGGCCTATAAATTGTACATATTTATAAAAATCTATATATATAAAACAGGATGTGTGTATGTATGTAACGTATGGACTCCAAAACGGCTGGGCCGATTTTGATGAAATTTTCAGGGAATCTTTAGAATATTCAGGCGGGTGATACTGTGATACTGATTTCTGATTTTCGGTCTGCGGGCGGAGGGGCGTGTCAAAATCCAATTTTCATATTGCACCACCAATGACATATACATATATTTATTTTTTTTGCTTTTTTTATTTTAAATAAATAAATCGTGTGGTAATACAACACTAATGTTTGCTTAGGGCCAGCAACGCGGACCGGGTCAGCTAGTATCCTATAAACAGTAAATTTTAGAAAATGTGCCTATAAAAATAAACATTTGAAAAGTTTACTTATAAACAGTAAATTTTTTAAAAATTTTCTTTAAACAGTAATTTTTTGGAAATTTTCCTATAAAAGTAAACTTCAGAAAAATTTTTCTATAAACAGTAAATTATGTACAAAAATTTCTAAAAAAATAAAAAAAATTTTTTTTAAATATCCTTCAAAAAGCTAATTTTTTCTAAATCTCCCATAAATTAAAAATCTGTTTAAAAATTCCTATAAAATGAGAATTTTAAAATTATTAACTATAAATTTCTAGAGCTAATTTTTTCTAAATTTGCTATAAGCTGAGAATTTTTGAAAAATGTCGTATAAACTGTTAATTTCTGAAAAATGTCCTATAAACAGTAGGTTTCTAAGAAATTTCCTATAACCAGTACACTTTCGAAAATTTTCTTGTATGGAAAAAATTTATGAAAGAAATCCGATAAACAGTAAATTCTTACAAAGATTTCTTATAAACAGTATTATTTACAAATTTTTAAAAATTTTCCATAAATTTAAAATTTTTTAAAAATTACTATAAAATGAAGATTTCTTCAAATTACTTCTAAACAGTAAATTTTTAAAAAACTTACTCTGAACTATACACTTTGGAAACCTTTCCTGTAAACATAAAATTTTTTCTACATTTCCTATAATCAGAGAATTTTTGAAAAATATCCAATAAACAGTAAGCTTCTGGAATATTTCCTATAATTCTTTAAAAATTTGTTGTTTATAGCATTATTACTATAAACAGCAAACTTTTTAACAATATCAAAATATCTAGAAACTTTTAAAAATATTTCATTTAAAATCCATTTTTTATAAATTTCCCATGAACAGACATTTTTGAAAAATTACCTATAAACAGTAAACTTTTCAAAAATGTCCTGTAGTCCGTACACTTTGAAAAATTTTCTATACACAGTAAATGTTTGATAAGTTGTCTATAAACAATAAAATATTGAAAAATTTTCTATAAACCGTTATTTTTTGGAGTTTTTCCTAGAGAGAGTAAATTTTAGGAAATTTTCCTGTAAAAGTAAACTTCTGAAAAATTTTCTATGACCAGAAGATTTCGTAAAAATTATCTATAAAAATAAAAATTTATCGATTCGGCTTATTGCAACATCATTTGCTATAATTTCCATAATTTATAACCAGTTCATTAAAAAAATTCTTGTCTGCATTAAGAGTATCAACGATTCGTCAATGCCGAATATTACCACCCGCACATTGTCTGTGATGTTGCTGTTTGTGTCTGTATGTTTGCAAACATGCATGTTTATAAAATTTGATCGGCACAAGTACACATGCTCAAGTTTTTTTTATTTTTTATATCCTGCAACTTTTTTTGTAATTTATTTTTTTTTATTATTGAAACTTTTCAATACATAATTTTTGTGTTTATTTACAAAGGATCTCACTCAAACTTATACTGCCTCTGATTAAATTTACATTAATTTACAAAGGAAAAAAGTTTATATGTTGCCTTTCATTTCATTCCATTAAATTTGTTTGTTGGTATTTGCGCTCTAATGGATTTTTGCAGCGTAAATATCCTTTTTTTCTACTGTTTGCATATCTATTACATTTGTAAATAATGCAAAACATACAAAAACGCAAGAGTTCTTGTTAGTTCTTGCTTTTTATGTACAATTTTGATTATAAGCGAAGAAGGAAAAAGTAGAGAAGCAAGTGAAAAATTTTTAAGTCTATTAAATAAACAAATATTGCCTAAATATCTAAAGTGGAGTGTAGTTTCTTTTTTTTTAACTGTTTTTTGGGTATAAAAAATTTTTATCAGTTTTTTTGGGCCATGTAGTGTTGCCTAGATTTGTATTACATAAAGTAAAATGTTTTTATTTTTTAAAGACCCTCAACTGATAAATAGATGAAAAAGTATATTTATTAATGACTAAGATATTTTCATTGTAATAAATATTGAAACAAGTCTCTTCGGTTTATTATCGAAAAGTAAACTCTTTAATTATTTCAAAATAATTTCATAATTTATTTTTCTTTGTAGAAAAATTGTTTTCTTTTCAAATCACAATTGTTTTACATCTCTGCAATCTGTTTGCTTAAATAGATGTGCGCGACAGTAAGATTTGTGGTTAGCGATTTGGATCGTGACATAAAAGAATAACATCAGCAACCACAGTGTGGTCCAAAAAGAGCAAAGGTGTTTGAATTCCTTCTAATTTTTTTATTATAATTTGTTTTTGTTTTTTTCAGTATTTTGTAAAGAAGACTTGGGGAATTTAAAATGGAACAGAACACAATTGAACAATGTTCTAAAATCGTTGAACTTTATTTCTCAAAAAAAAAATAAGATTTTATTCATAATTTAATTATGAGCGACAAAGCCGATTTCCAATTGAAGTGGTTCGTTAATCGGTAAAAAAGACTACGGCAAATCCAAGAGTAGTTCAATAGCGACTTAAGTAAGTCGGAAAAGATAATTGGCCCATATTTTTTTGAAAATGAATACGGTATCGCCGTTTCTATCACTGGTGTTAGATATTGGATAATGTTGGAAAATTTTTTAAGGCCAGCTGTGGAAAACCACTCGGTAGTATGATTCCAACAGGATGGAGCCACAGAGCACACTGCGACCCACACATTGGCTCTTTGAACTCAAAACCCTTGGTTCATTTTGGGCCACCCTGTCCAAAGGCACATATCATAAAGATGACGATGTGTCTCGTATAGATGCAGAAAGTAGTATTGCGGTGTATGTTGCGTTTTCCACCACAGCCACCACTACTCAAAACCAATATTCGGTACACAGCTCCAAATTTTTGGAGCGGCACATAGTACTATTCGACACCGACTTCGACAATGATCATAGTGCTCCATCAGTCATCAGAGCCTGGGGCAGTGCAAACGGTTCCCGTTCTACCAGTTATAAAACCACTGATGCGACTCTGAAGTTCTTTCACAGTGTTTTCTCTTCTATCATGTTTGAACTGGACTTTATACTGATATGCCAACGAACAGCAGTACTCTATAATTTCAGAGATTGAGTCGCTATATATGAGCATACCTTGTCGTGGTGCTGGCTACAGACTTGGTGCACACAGACGTGGGTGAGTGAAGCACGGTCCTGATAGGGACGTCGCTCTGGGCCTTACCGAAGTAATGCGGAAAACGGTTCCGGGAAGTAATCTATCCAGAAGAGGAGTAGGGAATGTTTCGCAGATGACGATGGTCTCTGTAAGTGCGAAGGCATTTTTAGCCCTACCTTACACCCAGAAAAAAAAATCAATTAAACAAGGCTTTTTATAAATATACACCACCCCGGGGCTCTGTTTCCAGTACCACTCAGTCAAAGATTTCCTACTACTTGGTGTTACCTTCTATAGGAAAGGTATAGTGATTTTGATGAAGGTGGTCAATGGGTAGACAGAGGAAATCTTCACTATTCTAACAGCTCTGGCAGTGTTACAACGCCTCTGTTGTTAAGGATACGTATTCAATTTTGAAGCTTTGTTTCAGTAGCCAATTTTAGTAATTATTTTACTTCGCCGAAGATGCTACACAATACCGACGAAGGAGGAGGCTCTGATGTTGCTTGTAGATTAGTATCAGCTGAAGCCGATAATATTGAGTGACCAATAAATATGCCTTCGCCACTGAAACTTTCCACAAACATCTGGCACAAAGGCACTATAATGGTCAAAGGAAAAATGCGAAGTAAACTCACCTCACACGTATATGTTGAGGTGAGTTTTATGAATATGAAAACAATTAAATTTGAGTCCAACTCGCTTTTACCAACCCATGTATAAATTTGTTGAAATCAGTTGCCATGAATGACCAAGGTACTTTGGACACTCTACATGCTATTGGAACATGAACCTTAAAAATATTCCATAAATAAGCACTTCTTGCAGGCAAGATTAATTTAATTTTCTGCAAACTGATTTAATAAACAAATCTGCAATGCCTGCTCGAATTTAACGAAATTTTAAAACCTTCATATGTTTTTCTTTTCAGTTATGTATTGCATAGATGTTCATTGTCAATGTGTTAGTGTCTTTATTCCTTCTCTAATTGCTTTAAATTATATGCATGTAGTTATTTTGAAATTCAATTATAACAAAATGTTAATGAGATTCTCAGTTAGAAATCTTTAAATTGAAGTGTTTTGTGTTTTTGTCTTTTAATTGAATAATGCTAATTAAACAAAATTCCCATCAAGGTATTCAAATATTTACCATAAAAAAAAATTACAATTAATTAAAAAATTTGTTATCATGACTTTAATCTTGGCCGCATAATTTAAATTCCTGCTTCTATGAGTGATTTCGTCAATAAATTAATTATAACAAAAGAAACCGTTGCTAAATCATGAAATGAATAATACAATATTTAAAAGAATAAGGGAAGATGGATGGATTACAAGGATGTAAAAGAAGAGAGCGGAATTACATTAATAGATATAATAATGATATTATGGCCAAAGGCATGGGAGGAGCGTTGGAAGTTACTTTTAATTAGTAAATGGTTTATTTATTGACAATTCTGTGCATGGGGATGTAAGTATGGTTATACTAATTTAATTGTATAAGAGAGAGAGAGAGAGAGAGAGAGCAATTATTGGGAACTGATCAGTTGGAGCTGATCTACAAAGAATAAAAAACAAAAAAAAAAAAATTTAATGCATCTCATTAGGCGCTGCCACACTGATTTGAAAAACAAAAACGTGCAAAAACAGAGCTGTAAGAATAGTGAAGCTTTCTTCTGTCTACCTCTTCACCACCCTATCCTTTTCCTAGAGAAAGTAACACCTCGTAGTAGGCAGTTAGTTCCTGAGTGTTACCAGGTACGACACACAAGCAAAACGATATCGTACGGAGGCCGTGTGAGAAGCAATTCCTGATCACACAAAATTCCATGGTCCCATTTCTAGCAAGTCTGTATTTTTGAGGTAATCACAAATGAGGCTGGTTTGACATTAACTTTTTCTTAATGACTCTCCATGAAAAATCAGCGTGACGTTCAATGGACTGAACACATTTTTTGAGGTTTTAAAAGAAGTATTTTAAAACGGCGTTAGACATACTTCACACCAATAGATCTCTTCACTATATCGCTATACCTCTTACAGCCGACCAAGAATATAATACAACTCTCATGTATGGACAAGTGCTTCAAACTGCATTTTTGAAGCTTCTCAAACGTGTACATGAGAGGGTGAAGAAGCTCATCGGTGACAACTCTATTGATTCGGAAGAGCACCGTGCGCTGTGTCTCGCCATTTTGTCATTACTTCAATGGAATGTGTTATAATTATATTAGGGAACTCGTTTCCTAAACTCGGACATTTGTAGGCACCACAAAGTTGTCCTCAAGAGCGCATATATATTTGTGATCGATTTTCCAGCATGTCGTACTATGCATTACCTAGTGAATTGGTTTTTCAGCCAAACCATCCATATGTAAAATTCAAAATTTTAAACTAGAAATTTATTTCAATCAATCTTTGTCATGTGAAGTAATGGAATCTCCATATTACCCAGCCTGATTTGCAGATTTAAATGTCCCCACAGCAGTGTTTCTTCATGAAATTATTTGCAAATAATAATAATAATAATTTTATTATTTATATAATCAGCATTATATTGGATTACCCAGCGGATATGGTTTAAATTTAAATTAATTTAATAATCTGTATAATTGCATATGTAAGGGATATGCCCTGAGCACTGGTTCAAAAAGAAACAATCAAATGAGTCGATTAGTCTCTGCTTCTATCAAGTGGTTAAAAAAATTCTAGAGTTGTGGAAAACTTAAGATAATAATCTTTGAACATCAGGCTGGTACAGGCAGAAAATACACTTTCGCAACATTCAGTTTTAGTTTTGTGAGTATTGGACAGCAGATAGCAATGACTGTCAATTATCTGGGTGCCGAAATTGGTTTTCTTAATATTTTCACTATTCAATATTTTACTAAATCCGATGACTCTAAAACTCTGGAATACCTCTTTCGCATTATGATTTGTTTACTTAATAATATTCACTTAAATCTCAAATACATCTTCAGTTATTGTGCCGGAAGAAGAATACATACATACGTACAATAATACACATACATACATTCATGCATACAAATACTTGAGATTATGAGTGACAATAAAATCCAGAAAATGAGATGAAAGTTGATGAGATATAATAAATAACATCTGTCAAAATTTTAAGTGGTTTTTTCTTATGTATTGGTGTATGTTTGCATTCAGCTATCATGCACTAACACGCACACACGCATACACATCTCTAATGCACAAGACTATAAATGCACAAATGTAATTTAAGATGTGATTGGTAGTGAATGTTGCGTTCGAGTGTCTTCGGGAAGACAGTGGCAAGAAAATGTTGTTACTTTAAAGAAAAGAACAAACAAAAAAAAAAAGATTCAAAAATATATATGACCGAAATTATAATTATTTCTTAATTTTATTCGATCTCTTTGCTCTATTAATTATATTAAGATAATCAAGATAAATTTTTTAAACAAAAATTAAATATTTATTCTTCTTTTATATCAATATTTCGCCAATATCAATGGCTGGCTTCTTAAGGAAATTGATTTTTTTTATCATTATTTGAAAAAAAAATAATATAATTAATATATATGATTCTAATTGTGCTTTTTCCCTTATAAACTATATGTGAAATTTATTATTACATACCCTATGATATTCTCATACAGTATTCAGTTAATATAGAATACTACATGTGCACGGTATAAAATTTTGATATTCTTTTGTTTCTTTTGTTTTGTTTCATTTTTTAATTTTTTCATTTGATTCAAAATACATTAGTTATGCTGGCCAATGGCAAGCCTAGTGTAGATGAGAATAAAAAACTAAAAATAGAAATGTGTGTATGTTATAAAAGTAAACTCATGGATTGTTATGTTTTTGTTTATAGATTTTTTGGTTTGTATGTTTGATATTCAAAAAATTCTCGTTTGATTAATTGAATTTTAAACATATAGATCTTGGGTTTATATTCAGACGTTGGGAAAATCCACTGATGAGCTAAGTAAGCGTTAGCGAAATAGGACTATATGGATATGCTTTCCTCCTCAATTATTGAGTTGCTTTTGTAATAAAATGCTTTATGATATTTTTCATACTGTATGAGAATATCATAGGGTATGTAATAATAAATTTCACATATAGTTTATAAGGGAAAAAGCACAATTAGACTCATATATAAATAAATAAATATTCCCAAAATAAATTCAGTTAATATAATATAATTAATAATAAAAGAGGTCGAATAAAATTAAGAAATAATATTGAAAAATTGTGAGCCCGGGATAGTAATAAAGGATAACAAGGATGAATTACAACAAATTTCACCAAAATAGAGCAGGAAAAATTCAAGAGTGGACTGTAAACTTTCGGAGATTAATGCAAATTTTTATGTTGAAATGTTTGATTTTTCAATTATAATTTTTAAATACTTTTATAATTAAAAATAAAAAAAAAAATATTTTCCTAAAGAAGACAATCAATAATATTGGCGAAATATTGGTGTAAAAAGAGAATAAATTTTTAATTGTTCTTTAAAATATTTACCATAAGCTTGATTATCTTAATATAATTAACGAAATTAGGATTATTAATGAAACTTCTCATTTATATATTTAGAGTTATGAAACGATTATTAGAAAAAGGAAATTCTTATGAAAAGAAAACATTTCTCATAAAATGACAATTTTTAAAAAATTTCCTATAAAGAGTAAATCTATACGAGTATATATATATATATATATGTAAAATGAAATGTGTTTTTGTATGTTGTTTGTTTTGTATCAGAGCTCCGGACCGATCTTCCTGAAATGTTTACAACATTTAACTGAGACTCTTTTTTAGCCACGTCCACTTTGACAGCCACTTTTTAAGTTATGTTACTCCTTCCACATAGTTTTTAACAGATTTTCTAAAATTATTTTTGCATATGGGAAAGATTCACAAAATTTTTGTTTTTGGAAATTGGGCCGCGCAAATAACTTTGTAATTTACGAACCAATTTTTAACCAAATATGGAAAAGGTTCAGTAAAATTATTCTTTTTGGAAAGAGAGAGGCCTGGATTGAGTGTACTTAACGCAAAAATTAGTTATCAAATATTTTTGCCATTTATGAACCAATTTGCAAAATTGTGCGTAACAAATGGAAAAGGTTCACTAAATTTTGTTTTTTTCTTTGCATGGGGACGGGATGATAAGTCGAAAGACCCACTTGCATGATATGTGTATCAAAAGAAAAAATTGTTTGAAAAGAAATCCAAAAATAAACTGCAATGGGTATTTTTCGGCAAAAGGGTGGTGATAACTGAAGTAGTCTGTGCGTTGGCTACAAAACCAAAAATTTCATGGGTTCGGCCCCCGTTTCAGACTAAAATAATAAAAACATTTCGCATTTTTTCTGATGTGCATTGGTGTGTCTTTCTGTTGTCAGTTACTGTCGCAAGGTTTCAGTGGCGATGGCATAGTCACTGGTCACTAAACAGCACCGGCTTCAACTTTAAACAATCCACAGGCACATCAGAACGCCCTCCTTCGTCGGTATTGTGTAGCACCAGCGATGTAAAATAGTTATTAAAAGTCGCTATTAAAATGAAATTTCATAATTTCATACGTCTCCTTGACGACACTGTGAAGATTCACTTCCTGTGATTTTTCTTACTGGTCCTAGATAAAAAAAACTACGTTTTGGAAAGATGGCTTACCGTAAGAATATCTATACAAAAGTGTGCTAAATTAGATAATTAAATGTGGGCTAGCGAAGCGAACCAGGTTAATCTATTCTGCTTATAAAAATAAGTTTTTCTTATAGAAACTGCAGTTTTAAAAAAATTTATAAAAATAAAAAGTATCTTAATTTTACATCAGAAGGTAGAAAAAAAAGTTAAAAAAACTTTAACGCAATCATGCTCAGGTCTTAGCAGCGCAATATAATAAAATAGTATTTGAGCTTTCAGCTCATCAAGATATTTTGAAAAATGTCAACAGCTTTTCTATATGTCCACCAAAATCAAGTGTCTCCGAATAGGCACAGCAGCCGCAAATGTTTTAAATTATGTTTCCTTTTTTCATATATAAAGTTCTTAAGTACCAGTTATTGCAACTTTTGCGTTTTCACAAATCGCGATCAAAAACTATCACTATATTTCTAAATAATGTCCAAGCAAACAACATTTTTAGTCCATTTAAGACAAGTCAGTTGCCATAAATTCAACACAGTAAAAGTTGGCTGGTTTGCTGGTATCGAAAGAAATCCCAACAATTATGTACCTTAAGAAAATACAATCGTATAATAAAATATTTGAAAAGATTTGTCTTCGGATTAAGTTTTAATTCTAAATTGCTTGAATTTGTTTTGCTGATGTTGTTTGCATTACGTATGACAAGAGTTTTGTACAATTTAATTTCAATTTAATTGTTTTAATTAAATCTTCATGTTGCTAATTTAAATATAATCCAGTTATTAAACGTTTTTAATTGCTCTTAAGATGAAATCTACGATACGTTTTCTTTCTAAATGTAAATTGTGATGTGCTATTAAATATTTGTAAATCTGCATTTAATAATGCATTTGAGTAAATATAATTTTGAAAATGTTTGTTAGTAAAACATTTTCCATACGAAAATTTAGAATCGACTGCTGCAACCAATCTAGAGGTGGTCATTTAATGGCAGGATCCAAGCATTATAATAAGAAGAGAAAAGTTTCATTAAAATCATAGCTGTATGAGTGCTTTAGTTCATTTTACTTTTGAAAGCGCCAAACGAATAACCTTTTATCACAATTAAAGAAAAAGGGCGATTTGTGGGACATGTGTTCTTTTCATAATAGTTTTCAAGAAGAACAGAAAAGCCGTCCATGTTCGCGTGAAACATTTACAAACTTCTACACTGAATAAATATTTAAGAATGACATTTTCTTTTCTTCATAAATTTAGCCAACCTGTCAGAAAATCCTTTCCCCTTTCCTTCATCGTGAAAACAAAATAAAACTAAAATTAATATTTGTCTTTATTGTGGTAATAAACCATTTGAAATTATTTTAATTATCAATGTGATTAATAGTCGAGATGGAATGAATGTGATTGTGCATTAATCTACTTAAAATCATCATCAATAAATAGTTAATGACAATATAATGACACTTTTGTTAAAAATTCTCATTTAAATATTTGTTTATTGTTGTTGGGATTAAAACAGATTTACGAAAAAGTAAGTTCAATTTAATGCTCTGAGAGGAAGAATTAATTTATTGAATATGAAATATTAAATTCATTAACAATGAAAAATTACTTAAAGTAGATTGCTGTCAGCTGAAGCCGGTACTATACCGAGAGCAGTGGCCTTCGCCGGTGAAACCTTCCGACATCAACTGATACAAAGGCACACTACTGCACATCAGAAAAAATGCAAAGTGTATTTATGACTTCGTTCGAACTGGACTCGTACCCAGTAGCTTTTGGTTTTGTAGTCAACGTGCTAACTACTTCAGCCATCGCCAGAGCCATAGCAATTGCTGTAAAATAACAGATGGAAATTACTCGTATATCAGATGCGTTCACAAAGGCCAACTTTAGCTGCAGTTGTTGTAAATCACTGAACTCGGAGAACTGATTCAAAATAAATTATACAGTTAACAAAAACTACAACCTTAAAAAAAGTCATTGATATACTCGTACAAGAAACCATAATCATTGCCGCATTTTAAAGAGAACGATAACCCTTCAAACTTTTGTGAAAAAAGAAAGAAATTTGAAATTGCCGAGCTTGTTTGCTTCAAATTAACATAATAAGCAAATTTACAAAGTTTAAAACTTTAATTACAGAAATAAAACTCTAATTAGCTTAAATCTTATCGAAATAATCATTCCGGACGCCTGGAGTGCGTGTGCTAAATCACCGCCCGCCCCATCCACAGCATCGAGAAACACATGCTGCACTTCAGGCTAATGTGTCCCATAAAAGTTAAAGATAATTGTTAATAAAATACTGTTTCTTTGTACTACTTTTAGACTGGCAAATTGCAAAGTATTTTAACATTTTTTTCTTTTTGTTTAGCAACTAATCTGCTGTTTAGAAAAAGATAATTAAGAGCAAAATAAAAGCTAAATAGACTCAATTAAAACATAAGTGGCATAATAACCTTTTTTCCTCGCTACCCTTTTTTTTTAGTTTCTGTTTCTTTTTTTTAAGTCGTTATAATTAAAAAGGAATTTTCTAAATTACAGAAAGAGGATTAATTTATGACTTTTTGCTTTATAACGTATGGGACTGAATATGTGACTGAGTATGTATGTACGTATATTTTGGATTCATTTTTATTTGAAAATTTATGTTGCATTACATTTTTGTTTTTTCTTCTTTTTTTTTTTTTGTTGTTGGAAAAGATACGTAAAAAATCTAAAATTTTCATTTAGCTTAAAGGCTTTTGTGAACACAAATGAAACTCCCACTGGATTCCCTACTTGGCTCATTATGCCACTCATTTGGTAACTGATCCTGCAACCGAACCACAGAAATATAATAATTGTTTTTTAGACCCTTAACCATTAACAAAGCGAAAGCATTAAATAACACAAAGTAAACAAAAACAGCAACAAAATAATGTGTGGAACAAAAAACAAACAAAAAGAGTTAAAGGAAAAAAATAAATACTTTCGTTTATACAATAAGTAGACCCCACTTATTTTCAAGTAAAATGTAATTTCTATCAAATTATATGAAAATAAAAATTTATACAAAAAAAAATGTAAATAAAAAACAAATTGAGAACCAACATCCGTCCGCAACGAATTTGAAACACCTTCACTATTACAGTTTTTTAATGGTTTCTTCTGGGGCCAGTGCTGAGAGGGGGATGCCCTACATATGCAATACATTGCACCAGAAGTAGTTGGAAAGTTATAGTTTAGAATAGTAATTAGAAGTGAAGTGACAGAGGGGAATAGAACTTGTTTATTTTGCTTCAACTACCGACGAAACAGAGCGCTGTTGTCATGGACACATAAAAAAAACTTTTGTCAACACGATAACTTATCACCCAACAGCACGGCTTTAAATTATAAAAGTTGATTTTTTTAGAACATTCGCTTTGATTAAAAAAAAAAAACACAAAAAATTTAGAGAAATGTCAGAACGCTTTATTTGAGGCGTTAGAACGATCTATATAATTCATTGTTGAACGATAAATTCATGTAAATGTTGACCGCGGCTACACCTCAAAAGGTTCATACTCTGGCTCTAATATTGTCGTACTCTCTTCAACATATCGACCGATATCTCACGAAGAATTTCTTCAATATTGGCTTCCAGTGCGAGCTTTTCTCTATAGACATGAGGCTTAACTAATCACCACAAAACATATTCTAAAGGTGTTAAATCACAAGATCTATGTGATCAATTGAACGGCCCCAAACGTAAAATTAACTGCTCACTCGCCTCTCTATAGGGCCATTGTTTCGCGGCTGTGTTGCATGTGGCACCGTCTGTCAAAACCACACCAGTCAATTCCAGCTCTTCCATTTTGGGTAAAAAAAATTCTAGTCATCGCACTGTAGCGCTACGAACGGCTCCAAATCAATAATTCACGGTCATCAACAACACTGGCGGATGCAATTGCAATATTTGGTGCGAAATTTAGAGAGAAGATTCCGAATAGACGGCTCAGACGGTCGCTTAAACTGGCCATAAAATGGGCAAAGTGTACGATACACTTTCCTAATGGAACAAGAATTTTAGTAATAAAATTCAATCATCTGCAATCGTTGTAGGTTTTTAAGTGGATTCATGGTTAAATTAAAAACCAAACACTGAACATGTTTAACAGTAACATGATACACGAAAACGGCTGCGCTGCCGTTGCCAAATGAAAGTTGCTAAACAATCACCCTTTAGATACTAAAAGTTTTATTATATTTTTTATAGTTTTATTTAGTTTTGATCAAACAAGACTAAAGCATGAAACACATTCACCACAGCAGGCTACGAGCTACAGATACTATAAATGTAGTTGACTGCATTCGTTGCCTTTAGTCGGCTACTAAATTATTTTGAAGACGGCAACTGCACCATTCATTCTCTTCCTAATTCTTGTACAGCACTGTTTAAATTAGAACTTCTTCCATTTTACCTAAAATATATAAATAAATAGAGTAAATATTTATACAATTTAAAAGCAACAATAAGAGTAAACTATTGGAAAATATGAACAGCTGTTTATTATAGAAAAAGTGATCCCACTAGTCCCAAAATCGCCAAAAAAAAAAATCTTTCCGACAAAAATCACTTTTCATGTAAAATGGTCAAATGTAAAGTCTTTCTTAAATCTATATGGATCATATCAAAGAATCTTCACGTGACTTGTGTAGTAACTCAATGCATATTTGCACTTTTATATGAAAATTTCAGAAGCCCGGAAATTTGAGAGGCTCGCAAATTATGGGTCATCCCACGCAGCTCGACTAAAATAGATTCGATCCCATATTTTAAGTTGTTATTTTTGTCACTTTTCTTTTTATATTTTCTATACAGTTTTTGTTCTGTATCCAAAAAAAATAGAAATTTGACCACTATGACAAAATCTGCATGGGCAACAACCTGCAGCCGTGTTGCCTTGTTCTCATATAAACGTGTGTATTTTATTTGTGACATCTTGAAGTCGGTAGCTTGCTGTGGCGAATGTGTTGCATGCTTCTATACAAATTATGTTCTCAGGCACTCGTCACTACTTTGAGAGTACTGTTTTGTAGATCTCGGAAAAAGAAACAGCTGTGCACTCTCATACTTCGAATAATGCTTCTGCAAGCACTATTGTGGCACTATTGCTACTATTTGAAGGCATGTCCAGTTTAATGGTGTTTAATTTTGGCTATTCAAATTTAACTTTATCGTATTTAATGGAGCTGCAAATCCTTTCGCCATACACTCCAACGTGCAAAATCTATCACAAATATCAGTAACTAAACTCAAATTCAAATTAAGTACTCAAATGCTCAAAAACCTTAAAACCCTTGTTAGAAATTAAAAAAAAAAAAAATACAAACACACACAAATAAATATTATCCCCATCGTTTTGCTAAAGAAGAAAAAGCATTAAACAAATATAAATGGAAAACAAACCAAAAAAAAAAAAATACAAATAAAAAACAAGGACTACAATCTGTAAAATAAATAAATGTTAAACACCAGGATTAGTTCAAAGGCTTTGGACAAAATCCTCATTGTGCGAGTATTTTATTACCAAAAAAAAAAAACCCCACTTAATGCCTGTTCAATTTTTAACCTTTTTTAATGCCATTTAAATTGCTCCCGCTGAGATTTTCTTCAACTACTCGTTTTATAACTTCACTATTCTATTTCATTTATTATTGACAAGCTGTTGGCTGTTGAGGCACCCAGCAAGTGCTAGAGGAGCATGATTTTTCCAAAAAAAAATTATTTTTATCAAATCGTTTATTTATTTATTTTTTTCTTACAACGAATTTACATAAAATATTTGTTAATATTTCCAAGTTAAAAAGCAAATTATTCATTTAATTGATATTTTTCTAATCTATTCAAATTATTTATTTGCTGGTATTTGTTGTAACAGAAAGATTAAAAGGATTTTCAGAAAATATTTAATAAACACAAATAATAATTTCTGTAAAGTAAACGAAAAGATGATTAAAAAATTAGAAAAAAAATTCCGCTGAGAAACATTTATGCCATTAATTACACTAAAGTATTTTCGATAAGAGGAAGAGGCTGGTGCTATTAAATTTCAATTATCGTATCAGACAAATGCCTGCTGCATAGTGAGAGAGTATAAAAGAAAGAATGGAGTCTCCTGCAATACCTCTAAATTAATCTCGAACTCGTTAGATGAAATCCTGTCTATAATAACTATTACATTCGAGTGAAGATATCACCGACATCAAAACCAATAAGTTTGGTTAAAAGTTTGGTGCCACACGCTATCAAATACTGTAGAAATATCCAGAGCCACCATTTTACTTTCGTCTGAAGGGGCCATAGGCAAAGAAATATGTATATGCCGCCAATCAATCTCTGGAACAACAGGACAACCCGGACCGAAGTTTCGCTTCAACTGGAACGATCTGAAACGGGAGGTGAAAGATTGCGGTAAAATCCGTATAGATCGATATTGGCATAACATGGTCGCTTTAAGACATTCCAGGAGATCTCGGAATTTCGATGCAAGTAGAGCCGAAATGCTTCTCCGTATACTCACAGGACCTCTTATAGGTCTTTTTTACTTGCAACGACAATCTTTACACACTGGCCATCAATAACACGAGCATCTGCAGGTTCTGCTGTGAGGATGATGAATCTATGCATAACTGTGAATCAATGAATAACTGTCCGGGAATAATAAATAGTAGGAGCATGTTCTTGAAAGGAACTGGTACGAATCATAAGCGTAGTCGTATGGAGTGTACAATAGATCACGCTACAAAAGATCAGATTTTAGAAATCATATACATTTTGTATTTAAATTTCCTATTAAAAAATATATCATTTATCGTACACATCATTAGAAATAATTGCCAGAACTACAATCACTTTAATTCCCTCCGGTTGGCAATTCAACATTTGAAAACTCTTTTTTTTTTTTTGCTTAGCAAGAGTTTTGCTTATTAAGCCACAAATACCTGTGAGGTTTCTATGCTTTTTTTATTACACACAAAAAAATTGTCATGTACTCTCCCGTATTTAAATTTATTTATCTGCAACATTTTGTTGTCAAACTATTAGTTTAATATTTTAACTAGTGATTCCCTTTATTAGGGGAGCGAAGCCACATTTTTCTTCACTCTTGCGTTCCCTCATTAGTGACATTTAACTTTGAGGCAATTATTTTTTAAACAAGTTTATCTAAAAAGATTTCCACCTTAAGGGATTTGTTTGAATATTTTTAGAGTTAAACAAACATATTCACAAAATAAGTATTTGGAGAGAAAAAACAAAGCAATATTTATGTTTTAATGATAAAACAAATAGACTTTTGATAATGGAAAAAATATACCGTCTCTAAAGACAAATAGGTTTCTGTATGTGCGTGTGCGTGCGTGTCTGTTTTTTTAACCCTTCGGAAAGAAAACTATAATAAAAAGATTAAATTCTGCTAAATTAGATGAAGTAATACACATGTTTTGCGAGCTAAAGATAACACAGTTAACAAAACCGCACTTAAACATGTCCGTGTGTGTGTACATACCCAACAAACACGAAGACTTGATTTCGAATTCAGAATGATTTGAAAACACACATTTTCTCAAACGGCAAATGTTTGAAAATGACTTGAAAATAATTTGAAAAACAAAGCGTTCTCAACAAAAAGGGAAAATTGAGAAATTCCTTCATTATCAACGTACTTTCAAGGCGAATTCATAACATGTGAACTCATTAGCCCAGCTAACCGATTATTTATCACTGTTTAATGTCAACCGAAGGTGGCGATGGCACGATGGATGGTAGTCTGCACGTTAAGTACACAACCAAAAAAACAGACCTGGGTTCAACCCCAGTTTCAGACAAAAATTTTAAAATAAAAATAAACACCTCGCATTTTCCTGATGTGCATTAGTGTGTCTTTGTGTGCCAGTTGTTGTCGGAAGGTTTCAGTGGCGAAGGCATAGTCCACTGGCCACTGAACAATACCGGCTTCAGCTGATAGCAATCCACAATCACATCAGAACGCCCTCCTTCGTCGGTATTGGGTAGCACCGGCGAAGTAAAATAATAATAAAAATGGCTACTGAACCGAATCTTCAGCACTGCTACGAGTATAAAAACAAAAGAACGTGCAAAAGCAGAGCTGCAAAATAATTAATTAAGCTTCACCTCCTGTAGTTTCTCCTACTATACCTTTCCTATAGTCCCCAGCACAACGCTTCGCACGTGTAGGAGTCAACTCCTCTGAGTGCTGGTCCTAGACAAAAAAAAAATTGTTTGAATTATTTGGACAGTAGACAATGATATTTGGTTGTTGTTGTACTATCGAGTTTACCTGGTATCAATGCGCCCTGCTAACTGTCAAACGTTAGTCTCAAGGCATACTTAAATCAGTCACATGCGCTAGAACAACAATTGTGTAAAGTTTACAATTCCTGTTAAAAATATATGAATAAAATAAATAAAAAAAGAAGAAAAACTATTTAATATATATAAGTATATAATAAAAATGTTTGAAAAAATAATTAAATCGACTTAAAAGAGCAACTATAAAGTAAACAATAAAAACAATTAGCCATCAGTTCCTTGGAAATTATTCTATGTTGTCAAATATTTTCCAGACATATATATTCTCTTCAATGCTGACGTACTCACTATTTATTAAAGATGAACGATTTTTTAAACCACTGTTGGTTTTTTCCACATTGGCCACAATTTTTGATTCTATTTAGTTTTTTGTTGTGTGATATTTTTTTACCTTTCTTTCTATCCAGTATAAAATTAATCTAGCGTTCGCTATATAAGGTTGTGTATTCGAAACATTTTTTCGTTCGTTATATCGTATTTTTTTATCTTGGACAAACACTCAGGAGATGACCTCTACGCATGCGATGCATTGTGCTGGAACTATAGGAAAGAGAAGGTAGGAGAAATGATAGGAGGTGAAGCTTCACAACACTGCTTTTGCACGTTATTTTGTTTTTATAGCAGTGTTGTGTCGTCTCTGACGTCAAGGAGACGTATTACATTTTGAAGCTTCGTTTTTAGTAGCTATTTTTAGTAATTATTTTACTTCGCCGATGCTACACAATATCGACGAAGGAGGGCGTTCTGATGTGTCTGTGGAATGTATACAGCTGGAGTCGTTACTTGTTCAGTGATCAGTGATCAGTGACTATGCCTTTGCCACTGAAACCTTCCGACAACAACGGACAGAAGGTGATGTTCTTTTGAGTCTGAAACTGCGGTTGAACACAGGAAATTTTTTCGTTTTGTAGTCAACGTACAGACTACTTCGACCATCGCCACCCTCCCTTAAAAGCAAGATTCGTTATACCGAAGTTTCGTTGTTCATATTCAAATCATTATCAATTTAAAGTCAAATATAAAACTCAAGACCATAAAAAATTATAAAAATTGTTTGCTTTCAAAGGTTTGACTTTCTGTTTGCTGGGTATGTGCCAGGCAGAACACCATTACAAGCATTAACCACATTTTACATACCAATACACAAGTAATAGTTTTACAGACACTATGTGTATACATGTATTTATACACATGTAGCAACCGAAATACATGCATTTTAACTAAGGCATGGAAACATTGTCAGTGATACGTTAATTACAAATACATACACATGCACACGACTTAACAGTTATGAAGACTCAGAACCAACCCACTGAAAAACACGCACTTAGCCATAGAAACTCACATGTTTTCATCGCCGCAAGCAAAGCGCAAAAAATTAATCTAAATGAGTTTAAGATTTAAATTTAACTAATTAACATTTTAAGTGTACGACTAACAACAAAATATTATTTATTTAAAAACTTTTGAATACAGCGGAACTCTGTTAGACAAACGTATGCATGTACGTACATGTACTCTATAAATAGAACATTTCAAACTTGAGCTAAATTGAAACTTTAACTAATTTTTAATATGAAATTTGTAAACTTTTTGATTAATTTTTTTCGCTTAACTATTGCGGAGAAACGTTGATTAAAATTAATGCACAGCAAAATCAACTTCTATATTAAACAAAAATTGGATTTGAGTTGAGTTGAAAAAGTTTAATATTTTCCGGTTTATGAGCAGGAAGTATTTAACGAAAATTCTCCTATAAGGAACGTGGTTGTGTTGTGTTTCACTATTTCAGCAAAAGCTCAGTTAGCTCCGACTGAGTTATTTATATATGTGTTTTTGTAGGCTTCTTTACTTTCCTCCTTTCGTTAGTGGCAAATAAGTTCCCACATAAAGTGGCTCTTAAAGAGTTAAAACTGAAAACCTCTTATTAATTATTTCAATGCCACAATAAAGAAACGGGTATATTTTATTACGTGCTGACTTTGACTGGGCAACGAATTTAATATTGAAAATGCTTATATAACTTCAGAATCAAAATACTATGAAGTGTCATCTCCGATAAGCTGACACACACCAAAAACAAACACTCCACTGGTTGTGGGGCGCGGCCAATACATAAATGGCGGCTGTTCTCACGATTGTTAGATGCCTGACAATATTATTGCTGTACAAAATACTGACAATGCTTATTGTGACAATGTTGCCATATAAAAATTTCAACTTGACACGTTTGTTAAACATTTTATGAAAATATTGTAACATCTGACAATCGTCGGTACATAGCTTAAGACTTTTCACTCTTAGACAAGTGTATTCGTAGCTGCTGCATTTTTTTCCTTACATTATTTTTAACTTGACCTCATTCTGCAGACAAAAAATAATGATAAAATATTGAAATTGAAAAGGCAATTTTCTCTATCCAACCAATTGTTATAAATCACAGCATATAAAATGAATTTTATCAAATATAAATTAAATTTTTTTTTTTGTGCAGAGAAGAAAAGCAAATGGAATTGTAAATGCAAAAGCAGTAAGCAGAATATGAACGGAAATGGCAGAGATAGGTATGTGGTTAAGGATTATTTAAAATTTTATTTTAATAAAAATTTTATTTTAAAAAAATGCTACAGATTTCGCAATGATGTTGTTAATACGTACTATTTTAAAAAATTTAATCGAATTGAAAGGAAATTTTCAAAGGCTTCGCAAACATTTTTTTTTTTTTGTATCTTGGAGATGACCCCTACATATGCGATGCATTGTGCTGGAACTAGAGGAAAAGGATAGTAGGAGAAATGATAGGAGGTTACGCTTCACTATTTAACAACACTCCTTTTTTGCACGTTATTTGTAGGGTGGCGATGGCACGATGGCTGGTAGTCTGCACGTTGACTACACAACCAAAAAACAGACCTGGGTTCAACCCCAGTTTCAGACAAAAAATTTTAAAATAAAAATAAACATCTCGCATTTTTCTGATGTGCATTAGTGTGTCTTTGTGTGTCAGTTGTTGTCGGAAGGTTTCAGTGGCGAAGGCATAGTCACTGGTCACTGAACAATACCGGCTTCAGCTGATAGCAATCCACAATCACATCAGACCGCCCTCCTTCGTCGGTATTGTGTAGCACCGGCGAAGTAAAATAATAATAAAAATGGCTAAAAAATGACGAAGGAGGGCGTTCAAATGTGCCTGTGGGTTGGATACAGCTAAAGCCGTTACTGTTCAGTGACCTGTGACTATTGCTTTGCCACCGAAACCTGGCGACAACAAATGACTCAAAGCCACACAAATACACAAATACACATCAGAAAAAAATCAAGATGTTTTATGCGTCTGAAACTGGGATTGAACCGAGGAAAATTTATTGTTTTGTAGTCAACGTGCAGACTACTTCGAGCATCGCTACCCACAATTTTATTTTTATTTGAAATTTTTTATTTAAAATTTCGATTCGTATCGATTGGCGTAATTAAGCCACCGTATCGTTGATCAAGTAGTCGACAGTATTAGAATTTGTCAGCACTGTTGCTGGTGTTCACGTGCCACGGCAGAAAAACTATTAAAAAATAAAAATTTAATTTTTTTTGTTTAATAATTTTATACAACTTTTTACAACTTTATTGAAATTACCTCTGTACAACGGTACGATTCTTACAAGTTCGGTATATATATTTATAGGGAATATAACAAGGATGCTAACAGCAGGAGTAAAATCTGAAGTTGATCACGAAAGTTGGTTATCGTATACATTTCGTCCAAAAATAGAAAAAGGCGAAAGTTTTAGCTTTAAGATTAAACAGCTGCTGTTTTTGCAATAGTTAAGAGCTTTGTACATACAAAATGGCTATGATTGCTTTTTATATGCACACATACTAGTGTTAATGCACATTAGGGATAGTCATTAAATAAAAAAAAATCAAATAAACAAATTAAGAAAAAAAAATTAACAATGAAAAAATAAAGAGGAAATCACCGTAGGAAGTTAAAGCGATATTTTATCTCATATAAATTAAGCTTTAATGCGGTCTTAATAATACAAATTAAAAAAATCCCTTTCGCTTTTGATATTTTAAAATCTTTACATTAATCTGCCACATACATATATATTACATATATCGACGCATACACAAACCCAGCAAAATAAGAAATACAAGTTGTAGGAGTTATAACAGTATGCAGAAATAATTTGACGTTCAAAGGGCGTATTACATTGATTTCCCATCTCTGCAGGCCCTCTCGGTTAAATATCGGAATAGGTCTATTTTTCCACAACTCAAACTGATTTAGTACCAATCAATTGGGCTGCTGAAATAAGGAAATCTTATATTTTCTCTTTCTATCCCGTTCAGCACAGCGGAACTTAAAATGACCCAAGTGAGTAGATGCTTGTAAATTTTCCAGCCTACAAAACTAATCTAAACTGGCTGGAAGAAGCCATTAATTGCTGAAACATTCATGTCTAATAACAGCATGTTAAATTATTGAAAAATGCCAATGTGTTGTATTATTTATATTCATGCAAGAATTTATATCTTCTTACAATGCAGTTAGAACATTTTATTGAAATGGATTCCGCAGGCAACATTCATATTGCTTAATATTTGGTAGGAAAAGTCCCCATTTGGTGGGAAAAGTTCCCCATTCCCTATGGAGAATGAAAAGAAACTAGTTCCGTGAGTGGTATGTACGTTTTAAAGTCGGGAAAGTGAGACGGTGTCAATTGAAACTTTTGACACACCTTGTGATATGTTGCCGAACTAATCAAAATAAATAATTTTGTTTCGTGTTGTCATAGATTCTCAACTTCAAGTTCTTAAGACTAAGTGTGAAGAACACGTGACACGTTGTTATTGGAAAAAAATTTATTGACACAATTAACGGCCTGTTTAACGAAGACAAGTGAATCGTTATGAAACGGCTTACAGGATACGATCTGTTTTTAATTTTTTTTTTATTTACCTTGAGCCGGCACTCAGGGGATGATCTCTACACACGCTATGCTTTGAGATAGGGAGAGAGATGATGGGTAGCGGAGGAATGTACAGAATAAAGCTTCACTATCTTACAACTCTGCTTTAGCACCGCCTCTAAAGTCAAGGAGACGTATACATTTTCGAAGATTAGGTTAGCTGATGTTAGGTTAGGTGGCGGACCTTCTTCGAAAGAGAATGCACCATTTAGGCTATTGTGATACCGCAAGCCATTCACAGCCGGGATCAGACATTCGCCACACGAAACCACCCCAAATCCAAAATAAATCCCGCTATTGCGGAAATTCTCACCCGCGAGAGTTCAGTCAATAATGATAGGAAATGCGAGGCGAAGAACATTCACCGTTTCATGGTAAGAGGTGGACACACGAGGTGAACCAGCTTTTCCTCCTCCTTGACAGACACACAGCGCATGCAGCGCCGATAGATTGCTATACGATTCAGGAACGAAGACACTTAGTTCTCTTCCCGTCCAGGTGAGATCAGCAGAGTCTAGCATTGCTGCACGTCTCCTCATGCTGTCAATGCAGCTGGTCCTTCGCATACACCGACCCAGTATAACCTAGGTAATCGGACCACTTATGCAATGCAATTGAAGCTTTGTTTCGGTAGCCATTTTTAAAAATTATTTTACTTCGCTGGTGCTACACAATATCGACGAAGGAGACCGCTCTGATGTGCTTCTGAATTGGTATCAGCTGCAGTCGATACTGCTCAGTGACCAGTGGCTATGATTTCACCACTGAAACCTTCCGAACTGGCTCAAAGACACACAAATACACATCAGAAAAAATGCCAAATGGTCTTCTGACTTACTCCGAAACTGGGTTCGAAATCAAGACTTTTTCGGTTTGTAGTCAACGTGCAGACTGGTTCAGTTATCGACACCCTCACCTCACACCGACAACCTCAGGAGGGGGTGACCTCCACACTTGCGATACATTGTGGTGAAACTAGAACGTTGGTAAACATACTTCAAGTAATCAAACGCATAAAAGCCATCTGCATGAATCGCTTAAATATAAATATTTTTACGATGGGCTGCAGTATTTGAAATAAAAATACATGAAAAAATGTTAAATTAAAATTTTTGAGGTCAAAAATCGCGCATAATTCATATCCTTTACTTAGTGATTCTCTAGTGCTTTTCTTCCCTAGAAAATTTTTGCTGGGTATTCTTGTTTATATTCACTCAAAAGTGTAAATGCAACATCAACAAGAACAACGACAAAACACTTTTGATAAATATGCGCATTTCAATTATTGTCAATTGCTGAAGTTTATTGTTGCAACAAGTGCATTGCAGCAGTTATTGTTATTACTCTTTGCATAATTGCTACTCGATTTATGAAAACCATATATTTTTTTTAACATACAATGGTGCACCTACAAATTCGCCGAGTCATATTTTCAGAGTGCTCCTGGGACTTTTGTTTGTTTATTTTTATTATGTGCAGCAATTAATTGTGGGTACAGTGGGTGGCAATACAATGCCTGTTATTATTTTTATTTTATTTGTATTATATTTTTGAAGATAAAATGGTTTTTTTTCTTATGTTTACAGCAGAGTAGATGGTGGTGATCTTAATCCAACTGGGACTGTCTTATGTATTGAGGATCATCTTAGTATAAAATATAATTAAAACTAAAATTTTGCGAATATTTCTTAAAGATTTAAATTTGTTTATTTAATTTTTATAGAAAAAAATTCAGTTCCAAAATTTTGAACTGAACATTTTTTACTCACTGTATTCGCTATGAAAGGAAATAAAAAGCAATTTATTAACGATTATTACTTCATCGGGGCATTTGTATTTAAAAAATTGTTATTCTACTTTTATTTGTCATATTTTAATGCGCCATGTTCAGGCATTAATATCTGCATGGCAACAGCTATAATGCGCATACGAAAAGTTATAATAAAATATACGGAATTGCATTCAAATCACGTTTAAATTGCTTTTTATGACGCACATTTCCATTCGCTTTTGATATCTGCTGGCTCTCCCTTTCGCTCTCTATCTCTTTCTCTTTCTTGTAGCAGTCTTTCGCTACTCATATCTCTGTTCACTTATTTTTTTATATGCACACAGGCATACGTATGTATAACCATTTTGTTTACTTTATTTCCTTCTGCGTGAGCTTGTTTGTTTTCATTTTCCATTAACACCTCAAGTTCTTTTTCCTCCAATCATTTATGAGAAATTACCTTTTTACCAGATGCTACTAACGGGAAATGCTGAAAGCCAACAGCACAACAATATGCTATTTTTTATTGTAAATAAAAGTATATAAAAATAAAATGTGGTAAAAAGTATTTTTATGAATTCTCTTTTTAATCAGCAGTATAAGATTAAATTTAATTAGCGCATAAAAGAATTCCAAAGAAAACAAACAGGCGTATGATTTATATTTCCATAATAGAAAGTTTATATATCTTTTTTATTATGCATACGCCATGGACATATATTTAATCATAAAAAGAAATCTGAGAAGCCATATAAATTCCTACAAATTTTTATTTAAAAAATAAATGATTTCATAAAAATGTTCAGGAAATGAAAAAAAAATAATTAATACTATTTTTTTCATACAGTGCGCTGCAATCAGTGTTGCCAAATATTTTTTTTTAAATCTTCTGTCGACCGAAAAATTTTATATTGCTTTTTTTTTATTGAAATGAAAACTTTTTTAAAATAAATTCAGTTAAAAATTTATTTACCTACATTAAATTTGTAAATTTTTTATGCTCAGACTAACAATATACTCGTACATTTGTTTATTGAATGTTTTATTGTTCAAAATGCCTGCATTTAGGATAAGATTTTTCCGAAATGTGTTTAAAATGTCAATGTGTGTCTAATAAGTTTCTTATTTTTTTCATATTTATACAAAATTCTTTACACGTTAGCTGTTGCTATTGACATATTTCATAAAATACTTTTTAAAATATGAAAAGTTTCAGAAGCAATAGAAACGATTTCCATTGAAAATAATATCTAAACAACATTTCAATATTTTGTTCAGCCAATAAATTGATTGTATTCGTTAAATTTGAAATCATTCAATGCTCGCCATTCTTCAGAAATTTGTTGAATATTATTCGGATCAATGACATTTAGAAGAATTTCGATGATTGAGCATTACTTTTACCAGCAGGTTTAATGAACAGAAAATTAATTAAATGTTTAAAAGTACTAAATATCATATTTTTAAGTATCTTTTTTAAGATTAAAAAAAACTTTAAGTCTTTTTGGCAAAAAAACTACTTCGAAAATATGACAAATCTTCACATATGGTAGCACTGGCTGTAGTTCAATCCTGAGCACTGTTGCCGATTTCTATGTAATTATCAAAAATGGGACTAAAAATTTATCTTCGGACACAGGGTGACCCAAAATGACCGAAGGTGTCTGAATTCAAAGAGCCAATCTGTCCGTCGAAGTGTGCAGTGTGGCTCCAACATGTTAGAAGCAAGCTTGCGGATGGTTTTCCACCGCTGGACTTCGTCGCTCATAATTAAATTATGAATAAAATCAAGATTTTTTTCTGAAATTAAGTTCAACGATTATGGCACGTTGTTCAATTGTGTACTGTTCCATTTTAAATTCCCCAAATTTTTTTTTACAAAATACTGAAAACAAAAAAAATTTAATATCAAAAAAGTCATAAAACACCTTCGCTCTTTTTGGGGCCATCCTGTATTTGGTACATAAAATTTTTGTGTAATTGTACCTCAAAATCATTCAGTATCATAAATTTTCAATAAAAAATTTTGATTAAAAAAAATTTCCTACCCTAATCAGGTGGTAGTCCGCTGACAAACTAAAATTTGTTTAACAGAAACAGTGTTTATTGCTCTGTAAGTGTTGAGGCAAGAGATTGACCTAGCCTCGTACACAGTGAACAAATTTACACGTATGCCAATTTAAGTAATTTTTATATAGATGTGCCCAGCTGTCATTGGGTGTTTTGTTAGGCGAATGTATTTACACCTCCTTCTGACGATGTCTGATGAGTAACAATAACAAAATGATCTACTTTTTCCTGTACTCGTTTCTGTTTTTACGCATTCTCGAAGAGAACAATCATCTCGCACAACAGCTTTTTCCGTGCGAGCAATAAAAAACATTCCTCGATAAAACACAGTCGCCATGAGTTTTTCAAAGGCTGTATGCTGCGTTTGTGCACAATTAATCAAAAATGCAAATGTATAATACCTTTTCATTGTTCGTAACAGTTTTTGCCCTGTTTCGTAATTATGAATGGAACGTGGATCCACCACAAACCAGAGAGCCATCAGCATCGAAAACTTTTATTTCTCGTGGTGAATCGGTGCCCAAAGAAAGGCCAAGTGAGGTTTGTCAGCCATTAAAGTCATGGCGACTGTTTTTTGAATAGAAATTATTTAAATAAATTATTTGAAAATTACAATTTTTGTATGTTTAAAGAGTTTCTTCTTTTGCTTGGAACTTGGTCCTGAATACGTATAATTAAAAAAAATTTTTCTGTAAGCGGTAGCACAACAAAAACAACTTTATGAGTTTTTTTTTTTAAACAAAAATTTTTACAAATGATAAAAGAAAGATCAAAAATAAAAATGAAACATGAAAAAAAAGGAAGAAAAGTTCCTGATATTTTTCTCCGTGCATCGAGACTGATATCCGCTGTAGATATTTCCTTTCAAGTGAACGGTTTTTACTTAATACACGTTGTTATTTACATTGGTAGATTTATTGTAGTAGATACATACATATACATATGTGAATATAATTTACTCACTTCATTTCAGTGTTTTAGTGTAAGTAAATATGAATCTGACTATGGAAGACGTTATGCATAAGCAAACGGGAGAAAGAAGTATAAATTGATGGCTGCATTTATAATGTTTGCAATTTGTATGCAATTGATGTTGAAATACAACAGCCATATACGCGTACATTTTTATACAAACATGCAGACAAATTCACATGCATGCAAGCATACATTTGTACAGATGTAAAACGTTCGTGTGTAATTTATAGCCTGGGTCTCTAAATATGTTTTCTTTTTATTTCCAATATGAATTTGAAGTGTTTGCAAATGTTTGCTGTGCAATTTTTTTTTTTACTGCAAAATAAATAAATACATCTGTGCATTTCTTTAGATTTCAACATTACATTTTACTTGTATATAATTTTTCGTAGTAGTAAATATACATATGTAGATATTTCCATTTTACTTTGCCATGTATAAAGTTTAAATTTAATAAAAATGCGTTGTATAAATGACAACATTTCTTTGGCAGTATAAAAAATTCAATGAAAAGAGAATAAAAGCAAACGTTTTAAGACAAATTTAAAGATGGCGCTTTTTATGGTTGAAAAAGTGTTTATATGGGGTACTCCATATTAAGGGGTGGGCACGGTTTCTAGTGTCCACGTGATGGGGACAATATAAGGAGATCGTTTGCACTTGAATGCTTCTTTTAGGACCTGAATAATCTAGTCGGTTCAATGAATGTCACCTTAAATTTTTATGCCAATGAATCCAAGAACTTTTGTTTGATTGAAATCTATAGATAGTCTACATACATAAATAAGGTATAATAGTACAGATGGCACAGCATTTTCGCTCTTGCAGGCGATAGAATCCACCATATTTATATGACCGCACTCAGAGTTCTTTACAAGATGCCGATTCAAAGTGTCATTCATGTTCTTGCTCATGGCACTAATAACGGCCATGTTGGGCCTGCTACTGAAGGCATATGAAAGGCAAATGCTGCTCTCATCCCTTAACTGATAAATTATAATTTTATAATTTTGCAACATTCTTTCAACTCTCAGTTATTTAAAACACTTCCCACTGCCAACATAATTCGCCCGATGTAATAATTTAATTAGACTTCCCTAAGAAGAGTCGAATTTTTTGCTCTCTGCATTTCAAGCAGACAATTTCTCTCTGTGTAAATATTTATATTTCGTGTAAAAAATGTTCTTACTAAGAATTTATCAAATATGTATATCTCTTATTTTTTTTTTATTAGAATTTATTTTTGCTTTTCGTTTCCATTTCTTATTTCATGCTGCACACTGTCATGTTGCATTTTTGTCAAATTGTCAGCTGGTGTTCAAAGCGTGTTTTTCGTTTTAATATATTTATTTATTCTCATTGCCACCGTTGTCAAATAATGCACAAATATTGGCAAAGAAAAATCATGAACATGAGATGTACAAGAGCATAGTAAATGCTGCTGAAAGCATTACGTTCGCATACATGCTTGAGTATGCATGCAAGTGCATGTTTTGTACAATATTAACATCTTACTTTATATGTATGTATTTGTTATATTTATGTTTACATGCACAAACACGTTTTATTTCAGATAATGCGACATCTTTTTAAACGTATTTAAATATGTATGTGCACATTTAGAAAAAGATTTCCACTAAGGCAACGAGTAAATGTATGTGAAAAAATCATGCTGTGGGTCAGGTTCGTGCCTTTTTGGAGTTTATCTCAACTTCCACATGATACTGGCAATAGAAAAGTACATTTTTTTTCTTGGGCCAGTGCTCAGGGGATATCTCCTAGGTATACAATACATTGCACTGGAACTACATTCTAGTGAAGAGGATGGACAGGTGGTGAAAGTGGTAGAAAGACAGAGCTTGATTCGTGCACATTTCTGCAGTTGTGTATCTCAGATGTTAATTTTAACGCACTATTTTTAAACTAATGGACACCATATTATTTATTATTTTACTGCGCCGGCATTCTGTTGCTCAAATACCAATGAAGAAGAGCGCTGTTGACTTGACCGGGACGGGAATTGATTATGGTTCCTTCTGGTTACAGATTTGCCACGCTAACTACAAACATAAATATGTATATATTGCACTCTCCTTTACGAAAACTAAATACAAACTTTTGATAGCGATCATAATAAAAGAAAGTAAAAGTGTAGAGGCATTAGGACCTCATCGACAACTACTACAGTTCACTCTTAGCAATAAAGTTCCCAAAATAGCACATTCACACGAAATCTATGATGTTATTTCTTATTCCTGCAGAGTACAGACTATGAAAATGGGTCCAAAATGACCAGATTGACACTTATTTTTTTTTTGTTTTTTTTTGAAGACGCTGAAGGCAGCACCGTAAACGTAACTGATTACCATTTTAAGCAGAGGGATCTCTATCATAGTTGGTTTCAAAAGAACAGAGCACGCGATAACACAGCTCGGGCAACGATGGACTTCTCAGACACTAATTTCCAGGTTGAATGATCTCCCTTTTAGGTGATTTGAACCGGGCCTTTAGATATAAAAGTACATAAATTTTCCCTTAAGGTTTTTTAAAATCTCACATTTTATACACCAAGTCTTCAAAGCTTATATTTTTAGAAGAAATAATTGAAGGCATAGGGTGGCGATGGCTGAAGTAGTCTGCACGTTGACTACGAATCCAAAAACAGAACTGGGTTCAACCCCAGTTTCAGACTAAAATTTTAAAATAAAAATAAACATCTCGCATTTTTCTGATGTGCATTAATGTGTCTTTGCGTGTCAGTTGTTGTCGGAAGGTTTCAGTGGCGAAGGCATAGTCACTGGTCAATGAACAATACTGGCTTCAGCTGATAGCAATCCACAATGACATCAGAACGTCCTACTTCGTCGGTATTGTGTAGCACCGGCGATGTAAAATAATAATAAAAAATGGCTACTAAACCAAAGCTTCAGCACTGCTACGAGTATAAACAAAGAACGTGCAAAAGCAGAGCTGTAAAGTAATTAATTAAGCTTCACCTCCTGTCGTTTCTCTAACTATACCTTTCCTATAGTTCGAGCACAATGCATCGCATGTGTAGGGGTCATCTCCTGAGTGCTGGTCCCAGAGAAAAAAAATATATAAGATTTTCTTTTCTCCTCATCAGCCCAATTGGCCGGTACTAAACCAGCCTGAGTTTTCGATAAATAAACCTATTTTCCTCAGGCCACATTCCGATAATTCAGCTAGATTCAGTAAAAATGCAAGGGCTATTATAGCGTCTCTTTTAATGGTAGGACAGTGACAGAGCAAATGTTTGCTCTTCGCCCTTTTCATGCACTGACGTATTAATGTCTTAAGAACCAGGGAGCACCACAACCTGGCGTGCCATAAATTGTTCAAGCCAGGTGGAAAAACCTCTGTCTGCTAAGTGCAGGACAATGTGTCACTTTCACAAAATTGACAGACTTGCGTTTCAGAGATACATATTTCTGATTCGGTGTTGTGCTGCTAGAGCGTTCTTGCCTCATAGCAGCTGATTGTTGAGCAAGATTCCCTGCTTCCTTGCTTCCTCAATCTCATGTCCCTTATCTAGGAAGTATTTTAGATGCTTTCTAGCGGCTACACTGAGTCGAACGTTATCGTCCTCTGTTCTTTAGCCATGAACCGGATAGCTGAGGAGTTTATCTTTCTCTTCTGTGGAGATGTTGGCGGCTCCATCATGCCCTAGGTCCACAGCAATCTACATTTCACTTGTAACGATATTACTTTTCCAGCAAATGCCGCCATTGCATCCGCCATTTCCAGTCGAAAGCAGAGGCACCTCGTGCAGGAGTGGCAGTCTTTAGACAATTCGCGATTACCGCCGCATGCCTCTTTATCTGCTGCCCTTACATGGAAGACATTATGATACTTCACCACCAGCAGTGAAGCAATTTCAGTTTTGAGGATGAACCAGGTTAAAGTGATCACCTCTTTTTGAAGTAAAATATATGAACTTTAACTCTAAAGGTTTTCCCAAAAGAGTACATTTCTTGTCAAGGATTGCCAATTTTTTTTGCCTAAAGCAAACACATGATATTTGTTTAACATTTCTATAATGCATTTTTTCAACTTAATTTAATTTAATAGAGAGAGAGAGAGAGAGAGAGAGGGAGAGCAGCATCAGATAAATAAAATATAATTGCTTTTTGGTTCTTCTTAACCACTTTTCAATCTTGACGTGCATCACAGTGATGGTTTTATTTGTTTTATTGAACTGATAGAGAAATATCAGCAGCTACACACACTCTCCATGTGTTGTCTTTATTGCAAAATTGTTTTTTGCTTTATTGGTTTCAATTTTCTTATGATGAATCAAACATATACAAACAACATCTTCAAAGAAATATTGCAAAAGAATAATAAGAAATTAAAAATAAATGTAAAGAGAGCAAAATTTAATTTTCTAGCAATAAAACTATCTATTCCCGTAGAAGCTTGAAAAAATTTAAAAATATCTCTGCTTGGAAGGGCAATATGATGTATAGAATGTTTCTCCGACTACAAATATTAAACAAGTGCTTTTTCCTTGCTATTTTTTTTTTCCTGTAAAGTTGTGACATAAAAGAATCAATTTTTTAGTTAATTTTTTATGCTTCTCATTTTGTGGGAAAGAAAGCAAATGAAATTGTAAGAAATAGAACAAGATAAAAGCGAAGGGAAAAGTAAAAGCACTGGACAACTGTATGCGTTCGTGTGCCATTGTAGTTTATCTCCTTGGCCTGACCCATTTGTAATGCTTGAATGCATATTAAAAATTTCTATAAATGTACTTATGAGCACAAACAGTTAAAAATTTAATTGAAAGGGTGTTTGAAAATTAAGTGTTCAAAATGGAAAAAGTTTGCATGTCACGGTATCAGAAGAATTTGGGAAGAATTGACAACAAAAGCATTTTTCATGCAAAACCCTGTTCATATAACCGATGGACATATCGTCACAGAAAATGCATAAAGCCTTCTCTAATATTTTAAAAAATTTTCAATAGCAGAAAAAAATTGTTTAAACGAAAACCATATTAAAAATTATCCAATAATTTTGCAATATAAAAAAAGATCAAAAATTTAGTTCTGCAAAAATTTTAAATTTTGTGAGGTGACGTATCAGACCAGCAGCCTTATTCTGTAACTCTCTAAAGCTAAAACCTAAAAACTCGATTTAGCCATGTTTGGCAACGAGTCGAAGTCTGTAACATGTATTGCTAAATTTGACAATGTCGGAGAAATTCAATTCGTTGTAATTTTGGCGTTTAAGATGCATTCACAAAAATTTTGTTCCGATACAATTTTAGTTTTTTGAGAGTTTGTTCTGAAATGATTCACCCACTTTGGACAATTTTTCTGGAAAAACAAAGCTACCATATGCAACAAATGTGTAAACGAGATGTGTCACTTTACATGCAGGCAGCACAGTGACAGATGATTGCAATCACAGAATACAATTGCAATTTGTTGTGTTTTTGGTGTCACACACATATTTTTTATATTCTTATAAACAAATTCTAAATTAAAAAAAACCTTAATTAAATAAAAATGACTAAAAGTCAAGTGCTTGTTCTAATAGCTATTGAATTAAATAAAGCTCTTTTCCTGGCAATGTATATATATAAAAAAAAAAAAAAACTAAAAAATAATAGAATTGCAATTAGGAAGCTACTGAAAGAAAGGAGGAAAAGGGTGTACTTCCACACATTGGTCCCAGAGATGCGGTTAAATGTTACAGAATTATTTATAAACTTCCATCGTATGGATCACAACACATTCGACGAAATTCTCAAAATATTAGGGCCTGTTGCGCAATCTGTGCCTGTCCGTTGAAATTCATGACACAATTTTTTAAATTTATTTTCTTTTATTTTTTATAATGTTTATATGTACATATAATATGATGTGGCAGCTCAGTTAAATTTTCCTTGAAAAGTTAAAGTATTTGGCAGCACAGTTTCATTGTTACGTAACAAAAATTAATTTCAAGCTGAAATTGTTCCGAAGTGAGTTAACTTTTTTTCTCTCTCTCTCTCCCTCTCTGTCTCTCAAAAAGAGACACATCAAACTGCATATAGTATACAAAAATAGTTTCGGAACAAAAATGTGGTGAATCCAGCGTTAGTGTCTTCGCTAGAATTATTAAATTTTATGTTGGTTAAAACAAAATAAGGTGCATCGTCGCAACGTGGGGTGCGTTTCGTTGTTCTATCGTTACTATAATGGGATGTGTTCTGATGAAATCAGGGAACTTGTTTCCGAAACCCGAACATTCACGCGCACGACGCGTTCATCATTAAGAGCGCATCCATTTGTAGTCAACTTGGCAGCGAACCGCACTACGCATTACAGGGAGAACTCATTTTTCGGCCGAACATCGCGTATGTGGAACAAACTCCCTGCCGAAGTCTTTCCTGTCACTTATGACGTGGGAAAACTCAAATCAAATGTCCATTCACACTACTCCCTCTATCCTCCTTCCCATAACCTGATTTCCTAGTTCCAGCACAATGCATCGCATGTGTAGGGGTCATCCCCTCAGTGCTGGTCCAAGATAAAAAAAAAAATAAGGTGTTGATTTCTTCAAAACGCTAAATTTTTTGCAACGAAAATTTTTTAGTGCTAAATGGTTGTAAATGTTTGTTTAATTTATCGCTTTTCATTTAAATTGCTTTTCATTTAGCAGAATTATGGAAAAAGTAACTAAATGCGGCATATATGAACAAACATAGTAACTCTACAATATTTGGAATACTTGCTCATTAAAAATTATTTTATGTGAACAAATTTTGAAAGGAACTTAATTTTCTTAAAATTAATTTCTTATAAAATCTAGTTTTATGCAACTCAATCATATTTAATTTTTTATTTATGTTACATCGTCTTAAAAAAAAGACTGAATATAAATAATATTCGGTTTGCCGTTAATCGTACACACGAAGTTTGTGGAATGCACAATACCAACTATCGAGGAGAAATGGACAAACTTGGGTTTTTCGCAGCACAATTCCATTTATTGTTGAATCCCATCAACAATTTCGATTCTTCACATCACTAACTTGTCCCAATTTTTACCACCAGTTTCACAAATGCTGGCCCATAAAGTGCTTTACGATCATAGAAATTTTGATTTAGTTTGCAAAATGAGAGCGAAAAATTTTCAGCATTTTTTTGGGGGAATTTTTATAATTCCTTTTGTTTGGAACAGTGTTCAGTGGGTATCCCCTACACCTGCAATGCATGCAGAAGAACTAGTTGGATAGGTATAGTGCAGAGAAAAAACAGCTGGCGAAGTGATTAGAAGGATAACTAGAGCTTAATTTTTACACAACTCTGCAAATTATGCGTTGATGTATTAATTTTAAGCTAAAGCAGAGTCATTTTATTTGCTATTTTACTTCAGCGGCTATTGAAAATTAAACGTTTTATTGTAACACCCTGTATATTACAATTACTTCGTTCACTTAGTCATTCGTTTCAGTCACTCATTTATATATTCATTCATTCCTTTATATCTCTATTTGCAGTCAACCATACAATTGCCAAAGTAGTGTAAGTGCTTCATTTTACTTTATGATACACACAGCCACACACACACACATATGTATGTATGTACCCGGCAGGAAATGACAATAGTAGGTCCTATGTAATCAATAGGGTATTATGGGATATGTTCTCTCACTGTTGGTATATGAGCACGAATAAGAACGTTTTAGATGTTACTGAGTCTTCGCATACAAGTAGGAGGGATAATATTTTGCTTTTTGATCCACACCGTGTAAAAAATACGAACAATGCTGAAGATGAAGGAGTATTAGCCTTCGAAAACAGCATGTTCCTCCGTTCTGCTAGTGTTTGTCAGCGTGATTTACTTTCACATGTAATTTGAACTGCCTGCATGGTATCGATTATAATTATTAGCCTATTTAACATTTAAGAATTCTAACTAATTACAAAAACTGAGCATACATATGTATGTATTTAACAATTAAAATATAATATTTCTTTTTGCTTTCCCACTCTTCATATTTTCTGGTTTCATGGTTTCTGACTACACATTTATGAATACTTCTGAAAAAGCTCAGATGCACGCATTCATGTATGCGCCGTGACAACAATTTTTTTATATTCGTTTATGAGTGTGAAAAATAAATAACCAAATTTAGAATTCTCATTCATGATGAAACTCATAAATGTCTTTATTTTAGTCGACATACATACATGAAAACTGTGCCAGCCTGATATTCACCACAATAACATGAGATAATAGAAAATCGTTTTGCAGCTGTAAAAGGAGAGATACGTTCTCATCTCATTAAAGGCAAAATCAAAAGACAATTCTTTGACAATGTCAGGGATGTTCAAAACCGAAAAAAAACTAGCTTTGTTGGGGAGAGAGCTACCCAGCACACATAACGTGTAGAATTTCAAAATTTGTCGTGCATTATAAATATTTTCTTAAGCAATATTTTAAACTTTTTAAAAAGACATGAAAAACATTAACATTTTCTTATCTATGCAAATAAAATCGTGTCTGTGTTTGGTATGGAGCTGAAATTTTCAACACAGGTTCGGGTCAAATCACATTATGTTTTGAGTCCTTGGGAAGTGAACAGCAGTGTTGCCATATGTGGAAAACATTATTTTTTTTTATTTTTAATAGATTCTTTTGAAATTTTGCATACAAATTGGACCTCGTATCTAGATATACAATAATTTTTTTAGTATGTGCACAACAGTGTTGCCAAGTGCGGGAAATTTTTTAAATCTATTGTTTTGAATTGCAGAAAATTTAAAACGTAGGTAGATCAGAGTCTAAAAAAATACGTAGGTAATAAATTTTTTAAGAAATAGTACCATTAGGAAGTATTTGAAGCTATCTGAACGATTTTTATGAAATTTAAAACATCGATATATCTGAGTCGAAAATAACTTATAGGATATGCATAAAAAATAGGACCAGAAGTAGACGTAGGGGAAAATATATTACTCACCGAAACTATTCAACAATCTATATAATTAAAACTTAAATGGTGTTGGTTGCTAAGCGCAACACGGCAGAACTGCTGGATTGATCCATAATTTTTTCTGGATATTGTTTGAAATATTTTGCAGAAGGGAAAGAAAAATTGGGCGTGGGCGGAGCGGCGGGTAAATGCTAGTATTATTATAATTATTAACAAATAGTTTTTGAAAATATTTAAACTCTGTGTGAAACGGAAAATAATGCAAAACGTTAACAATTCGATATTCAATCAATAGTAATACGAAGTGAATAAAAAGCTTGAAATAAAATATGAAATACACTGAACATCTGCAAACGGATTGGTTATCATGAAGTACCTTTCGCATGTCACTTTGTTTACTTTTTATTTTAAAATAATTATAAACAAACCATTCATAGCGGTTGTACTCGTCGCAGACTTAATGAAATACAATAAGAATGTGTGTGATTGTGTTTACGTTGCAAACAAAAACAATTTTTTACTTTGCTTTGTTGTTCAATTTGAAACGATACGCATATGTTTGCTAGACAAGAATTCCTGAAACAAAGTTAACAATCATCCGCTTCACATGTTTTCGTCCCTATATAGTCGACGACTGAATGAAAGAGCATACGAATTCGTGTAAATTCATTTGACACTATTGTGATATGCGGCGGGCATCACTGCACCAAAACAAATCGACCAAGATATAGCCTTGGAGACACTTGGTCCCAGGCTTCCTACAGGGTATCTGTGTATGTATTCCTGTATGTATTCATGTGTTTGTCGGTGTGTATTCATGTATGTGTACGTATGTTTGTATTTTAGTCCTTGGTTGATAATGTTTAACATCAGTTAACTCTCCCATGTCTTTCTTGTTGCCATCAAATGTGAAAGACATTTCGATATTGAAGATTCCTCAATAAGTAATTTACAATAAATACAATAGGACAACAACAACAACAATAACAAAGAAACACACAAAATAACATGTATTGCAAATAAAAAGAATGCAGCACAAATTAAACAACAGCAAAAAAGTGCATGTAACAAACAAGATAATTTTCTTCTTGTTTATTTTATTTACATCCTTATGATAAGAATATCCTTTTTTCTCATTTTTAAAGGTATTCATCATCCTTTATTGAACGTTTGATTGTTGAATAAACTATTAAAAATATGTTTGGTTATTGGGTTTTTCTTTTTGCAACATTTTCTCAACAGCATTGAAAATTAGTTTTTGTTTATTAAAAGTGGTTTGTTTTACTTGAATGAACAGGAACATTTCTAATTTATACAGCTGAATGCTTGGAAGGAAATAAAGAAGAAAACAACAGTTTAATATACTCGACAGTATAATTATTTATTTATTTTCATTATTTCTATTGGAAAATTTATCGACAAATACCACGTCACGTTAAGGTTTGTTAACTGGCAGGAGAATCAATAAATTTCAGCGAAGGCACGGAATGAATCTTTCGGTGAGAAGCTAATAAAATATTGCCCAGCAAAAAATATTAAAATACTTCCAACTACTTTCCTACCTAAATAGAGAAGTCATAATGACTTCATGTAGCATCGTTGCTACATGGGAGGTGTCCGGTTGTTTTACAGCAGCTGCAATGCTATCGGGAGAGCCGTTACAACACTCGCTGTCCCTTTTCTTACAACAAGGCCGGCATGAAGGGCACATCAATTTGTGGCCGTTTTTTCACTGCTTCAAAATACCCAATATATACAGGAAATTCGTTTTTTCCAGTCGAAACATTCGTATATAAAATAAAAAACCTACAAAAATCTTCCCTCTTATCGGAAAGCTTAAGACAAAGTCAATAAATATTACGCCCGCTTCCCCAAGCAGACCGGCCTTCAGCTCGGTGTTTTTGTAACAACTTGGAAGCAGCAGGTACCGGACGAGTATCATCTCACAAGCCATGCCGCCTCGCTACCCCACTAAACCACACACACTTCCTTAAGAAGGCAAACACTTTATTCAGCTGTATGCCTGACAATTCATCCATTACGTCAAGGGAATTATCAGAAAGCACCGCGACCTAGATAATGTGATTGCCCAAAGCCCATCACATTAGACCCGCATCCTAAAACTCTGAAGGATTCAAGCACTGTTTGGGGGCTGGTGTTCCACAACTTGTATGGAGGTACAACAATGCCACCGATATGGAGAAACGACAGTCTTCTTAGTGCGTGACAAATACAAAGAACATGACCATGAACCTTCGGTGTCACTAGCACAAGTGGTACCTCAGGCCACATTGACCTATGAAGTACCCCGTCAAAAAACTTAAGTCCGCTATATTCACCGAAGGCAGTCTATTTCAGGTTACCTTCTTGCCAGTTTCTATGATTCTCATTCCTGTGATTTTTCGTAAGTCCACAGCATAGCTCGGGGCCAATTAGGGGCAAATTTTCCCTCCGTTTTGCCAGATAGTCCGCCATTGTCATCATTGTCCTCATAACCGCCATGTCCAGGAACTCAGCACAAAGTTATGGAGTTAAAGTTTCCCAGCTCGTAGAGAAGGTCCAGACACTCTCATACCGTCCTTGTGTTATCATGTTCGGCGTAAGGGCCCCTTAACTTTCTGATAGAATATAAATTAACTATGAACTTAAGCATGAAAGGTATAGGAGCCGAACGACATCCTATGAATATCAGACAGCGCGGTACATTAGCAAAGGATTTGAAGCCCAGTTTCCTCTTTCACAAGATCATCACAGCTCCTGCAATAATCGTTGCAAATAACACCCTTCATCGATTAAAGGTTCCCAATATTAAATTATCGCCATCTGTAGTCGAACCCATCCCTTGCTGACCGCGGTAACCCGCCGGTGTTCCTTTCGTCATATTGGGCCCATAAGGTCTTTGCCATAAGTCAAGTACTCACATTTTTCCAACTACGTTGGGCAATTTCATACACCTCCTGTCCAAACAATGACTTGCAATAAGTTATGGGAATGACGGAAAATTAACTGATCATTGAGTCTGCAATTCCATGTACAGCAGTTCACAGTTAATGTCGCCCTGAAATGTTTCGCCATTTTATTGAGATACTCCCATTATTCATTGATCAGTAAAGATGTCTCCCAAAGTACTCCCAAACCACAAAAGCCTTGGCCGCGGATACCATATAAACTATACGTCAGCCATATATCCACCCTTGTCACTATTCCTGGTGACTTTGCGCCACTATTTTCCTTCAAATGTTGCTACTTTATTGCTAAATTTTCCTCTCAATATTCATCCCGTCTAACTACACGTTTAAAATTTATTTAAAAAATCTTTTTCTCAATTATTAAACTCCATTGTGCATTCTCGCAAACAATTGTTTTGAGAGCCTTAAATCCATAAAATCTATACCTCTATTTATTTCAACTATATTTTTTGGTTATTTTGTGTGGCCAAAACGTAAATTGAATTTAATACCAATAAAACTAACAATTTTGAAAACAACAAAATAATAGCTGTGATTATATATATACATATGTACATCGAAGAGTTAAACATGTTTAGCAACAACAAGGAAGGAAGGAAATCCTTACAAACATATTTATGTAATCAAAGGATTATCAATTTCAAGAGTCCAGAACGAAATATACTAGTATTAATAGTACATTTCTTTTAAAATGCTTAGCAAATTTAAGAAAGAAGAAAATTTTTACTATACGAGGTTCAACTGAAAAGGCTTTTAGCTTGAAATGCAAACTATTGCAAACAAATATTTTTGTGATTTACCATTAAAAAATTAAGAAATTTGCTAAGAAAATTTAATTATCAAATGAAAATTAAATTTTAGTCTCCGTAAGGCATGCAGGGAGAACCTCTATAAGGTCTTAAAATAATGGTCCAGTTCGATCTATCAGAAATTTGGTTTCAAACTATAATCACTACAAGTCCAAGTCCAAACAATCGGGCACTCCCGACGCCCATAATTCCCAGGATATTGTAAGTTATATAGTAGTATGTAGTTATATATACGATAGCGGATCAATGAAATGAAATAAAACACAGTTTTTTTTGAAAAACAAAAATTTATTTTTAAACATAATCACCTTTTAAGTCAATATAATTAGTCCAACGTTTCTCCAGTTTTTGTATTCCTTCCAAAAAATAGGATTTTTCGAGGTCCTTAAAATAGGCATTTTGTTTGGTCAATAATTTCATCGTTGGAGCTAAATATCTTTCCACCGAGCTATTTCTTTAGGTTTGGAAATAGGAAGTAGTCACTAGGGGCTAAATCCAGAGGATATGGCGGATGAAGTGCCAATTCGTAGCCCAATTCATAGAGTTTTGACATTGAAACTGCACACATGTGCAGCCGTGCATTATCTTGATAAAAATAACTTTTTTCTTGGCCTTATGGGGTCGTTTTCTTTTTAAATGCTCATTAAATCGGTCTAATAATTTGGCATAATATTCGCCGTTTATTGTTTTTCCCTTTTGATGTAGATTATCCCGCGTGCATACCAAAAAACTGTTGCCATCACCTTATTGGCCGACAAACTTACCTTGGCTTTTTCGGAGCAGGTTCACCCGGAGAAACCCATTGTTTACACTGCTGCCTGGTCTCCAGAGTACAGTAATGGATCTACAGTTAAAAAACGCCGCAAAAACTCATTCGGATTGCGGTTAAACAACTCCAAACAATCCTTTGAAGTTGTTACACGTTTACGTTTATGGTCAATTGAGAACAAACGCGGCACCCATCTTGCAGACAACTTTCTGAAACCCAGCTGATCATTTTAAATCGAAACCACACTGCCATGTGAAATGCCTATGGCATCAACAATCTCACTCACTTTTCTCTTTCCATTGGCCAACATCATATCGTGGATTTTTTCGACATTTTCGGGTGTACTGACCTCAATTGACCGTCGAGAACGTTCAGCGTCATTTGTACTTGTGCGACCACAACGCAAGTCATTTTAGTATTTATCATAGTATTTATCGAGCTTTTTCTTGGTTTGATTTACGGTTTTTTTCGCAAAAAATTATGTTTAATGAGCACTCGAAATTCACTTCTTTCCATTTTTAGAAAAATACACGAGGTTGTATGTTATGAACAGCTCTTAAATGCAAAGTAAATGACGAAACTTGCTCAAAATTTTACAGTAATCTATTAACAGATGGTACTTGATGGGAATAGTGTTGCATTTCATATAACTACGAGGGAAGTTTGAAAAGTCACGGACTTATTGATCCGCCCTCGTATAAAAACGGTAATTTTGTATGTACAGAAATCCAAATAAAAACGATCACATCACTGGCTACAACCTAGACTGTATAGTCGTGTAATACTATTGTTGTCTTCAAAAAAATCATATTCTTATACACACATATATTAAATTTTTGATAGATTGTAGTTCGTAGCCTTCAGTCGTGAATGTGTTTAAAAACACATTTTTGGAAGAAAAGAACAATTTATAAAAACTATTTTTATTTCATTTAAATTTTTTCTTTGTTCGCAAAGTTTTTCTTTATCCACATGAGCTGTTTAATTTTAATTTAAACGTTTTGCTCTTATTCCACGAACTTTGTGCCATTTTGTATACTGTAGGAATCCGCCATAAAGTAATTATGGATCATTCTTTTTTTTCATATTTTGTTCCCCATTTAATTATGCCAAGTTGGTTTTAATGAAATTTGCTAAATAAAATAAAATGAAAATAAACGTCAACCTTTAAAAAAGAAAACTTTTTAAAAACTTGAAGTGGCCGTATAAAGTATTCACGCTTCCCTGCTCAGCCTTTTTCGTAACAGCCACATTCAGTTTTCTTCCGCTGGCGTCTTTTGCCATTTTTCTTTTTCCTTTTCCTTTTCTTTTCTATTTTTTACTTTCGCTCGTTGTAAAGAAGTGCAAAAGTCTTTGATTTCCTTCAGCTGAGAAAAGCTACTGCAAGGCAGACTAGAAATTAAGCCAAGACGGAGGAGAAAAGAACAAAAAAACTCATAATTTAGTGCTTAACTTTTAATGCCACAATAATGCAAAGCAACTAGAACGAAATACTCGTACTACAAAAAGAGCAAAGAAATTAACCAAATAGACGAATATTAAATTATGAAAGGCAAAAGTTGAATGTTAAAAGAAATTGTTTTGCACTTCCTGTTCATACTCAATGTTTCTGCACACAGAGAGAAGTGGAGTTGTCCGCATTTGTAGAATTTTAGAACTACAAATAGTTATTGCGATACTCAAAAAGTGTATTTCACTTTTTATTTTATTGTTCTCTTTCAAAGTGCAATAAAGAGCAAATGTTTGAAGGTGGCATTAGATGTAGTAGGTGTTAGCACGTTGAGTACAAAGGCGAGTGTCCAACTAAGACATGATGTGCATTAGTGTGCCTTTGTTTCCTTGTGGTCGGAAGGTTCCAGTGTCGCCGTCATAGTCAGAACGCCCTCCTTCGTTGGTATTGTGTAGCACCGGCGCAGTAAAATAATCAATAAAAATTGCTACCAAACACGGCTTTAAAATTGAAAACCTCTCCTTGACCCCAGAGGCAGTGCAACAATGCTATAAAAAATGTGCGAAAGCAGAGTTCTCTAAAGTATTCAGAATATAATTGAATCGTCAACGTTTTATAGTACAATTGCCCCTATTTTTTTTTAAATTTTGTTAAATTAAAGAAATTTTTAGTATTAATTAAATTATTATTGTTGACTTCATTGAATTACTTCTCAATAAAATTTTTAATAATAATAATTAAAAATTTAAATATTTGTAAAATTACACAAAAAAAATTTTAATAGCAAAAGAATAATAATTTCAATTTGTAGAAAGAGTGTTTTATATTGCAATAAAACAAGCAGCTAAACATTTAAATAAAAATAAAAGGTCATTTTGTGTATTTCATATTAACCTTAACCGGAACGAAGTTTAATTTCGGTTTTTTTCGTTCCTTAAACAAGAAAAAAAATTATAATTTTTATATGGTTTAGCTGGTGTATGCGTTAATTTTATTTGGTGGTAACGAAACCATATGTTTATACTAGAAGTCCCGGAAAATACCTGCGAACAACGAAATATACAAGCTAAATAATTTATTAATTCTTGTATAAACATATCGAAATGCAACTCAGAAAAAACTTTCAAACGAAAAAAACTGCTTTTGCATCGAAAAAAAATTGATAACCGAAACGTAATCCGAAACGATAAAAGTTTAAGAACGAATAAGAAAACCGGAACAAATTAAATTGCGGTTCGAAGCTCTGATTTAAAATGATATATCTTCCATATAATCTAAAGTATTCGGAAACTAATAATTGAATCCTTAAAGTTTTATAGTGCAATTGCCCCGAGTTTTTTTTTTTTGGTCAATGTTCAGGGCATGTTTTGATTCCGCAGTATGTTCCTATGAAACTAATTGGAATAATAATTCCTGAACAGCTCTGCTGTTGCTAGTTTTTGTGATTTTCTAAAGCAGATTTGCTGGCTTTTGCATTCATTTTTAAGCTAAAGAAGAGCCATTTTATTTATTAATTAAGTACGCCGACATGAGGACTGGTGTGAAGAGCCAAAGAGTGTGGTAGACAGTGTATGCTAAAAAGGAAGAGTGCAAAAATCGATAGAGTGTAGAAACTAACTTTTAAACTTCTCATGACTAAACTCATATAAAATTTTATAGGGCAAAGCTACTTCGCTGAGGTTCGCAACCCGAAACTTAGAACCAGGATTAGAGCTGGAATTTTTTTTATCCACACTAGAAAATTTATACAAAGGAAAAACTAGTAGAAGTCATTTCAATCACCCAGCACAATTCTGTCCTCTGAGAAATGTAACAAGAAAAAGAAACCAGTAATGAAAGTTAGAGAGCATAAAACTCGTCCATTAATTTATTTATGTAAGTGAACTCTGGATGCGACCCAGCTGCAAAACCCGGCATATCGTGAGTTCCTTACACCATCTACTTATATTACATACATAATGCATATATACATATGTACAAGTATATCCGACCGAAAAGGCATACAAATCTGTTTATTGCTTTACAGCAGCATGATTGCAATGTTCGACATCACTCCCTACTTTATCGCTCTTTCAATAGTTTGTGTGTGTGCTCTGCCGAAATCTCAGTAAAAGAATATTTTGGTTAAAAAGAATCCTTGATATTCTTTTGAGATCGTATACAATTTTGTAACAGTGTAGCATGTGTTTTGTTTCATACTTTTATTTTTAAGAATTTAATTTGATATCAAAAAGGAAATCTTATGCTGAAAAGGTCACAAGTTTTTAATTTCTTTACTTCGACACAATTCCCGCCCAACAATATCACGTACATTAATTCAAGCACCATCTCACATCCGCAACTACACACATACACATATTCATACACACACATACACCATTGACAAACATGAATAGTTATCGAAAGTGTTGAAGTAAGAAAAGTGTAGTTTAAAAAATTACCAAAGCAAAACCTTAATGAGTCGCTGAGTGTAGATTTTCCTTTTCGTTTTAAGTAAGTAGGAAAAATACGAGTAACTAAGAAGAAAAATTAAATGGAAAACTTTTTTTCATTTGACTCAAACACACGAAAGATAAAAAAAAAAAATTGCACGTGTAAAGCAAAGTAATTTGAGACAAATTAAGTCCTTAAATTTTTGTAATTATAAACTTTTTTGCACATTATTTTCTTAGTTTTATTAAAAAAAAAAGAAACTAAATTGCTTTTTTTCTCTATATACTCGTAAGGCGGGGGAAAATCAACGACAATACATGCACATTTATATGTATAGGTTTGTGTTTATAGCGCAAATTCCTTTTAAGAGTAATTAAATTTTTATAATAAATGAAACACGCCAAAGTATTGTGTGAAAGAGATTTTTTCAAGGCCTGCTTTATTTCTTTATAAAAATCGAAATCTAGTTTTAAGGCCCGAGCAGTCTTACAAAACCAATGATAAATTCAAGTTTCCTGTATAAAGTAAAATCTGAAATATTGTAGCTAAGAAAAATACAAAATAAAATTCTATTTTAATAATATTTCTAGTTTCATGACCTATTTTTAATAATAATGTAAAATAAATAAAAAAAATAATAATAAAAAATAAATAAAAAATTTTAATTATATTATTAATTGACCTTTTTTATTATATTTTTTGATATATATTTATTAAGCCTGAGGTCTTTTTTTATTTTATTTTGTTTTTTATTATTCGATATTTTGTTAACAGCTTGTTAACATCATCAGGAATAATATTTTCTAATTCTCAATTCATTTGGAAACAATGCGAAAAGGCTGGTAGTCTTTCAGGAGATCGTATGTGGCGTTTACCATTATAGTCGTATTATAAAAGACTTGTCACTGACAATATAAGTTTCAATATTAGCAATGACGGTGCTGGTCCGGCCTCAAGTTGTTTAGCAGCCGCAATTTTACATGAATTTATTCCATGTGTCGACTGGGCTCACTTAGACATACGAGCCGTTGGCTTATTGACGCGTTACTGCACATCACCATATTTGTTAGAAGAGCGCATGACCGGTCGACCTACAAGAACACTAATACAATTTTTATACCAAATGGCGTGTCCGGATACTCAAACCAGCAAGTAGATTACCGTACAACTGTCAAAAGGCCAAATATATTGAAAGTAATTTGTGCTTTTCTTGTGTTGGTCATGAAATACTCTGTGCTACTGATATTGTGCTTTTAATTTGGTAAAAGTGTGATTTCTACAAAATTAAAAAAAAAAAAAAAAAATTATTTCCTATTATTCCTGATGATGTTAACAAGCTGTTAACGAAATATCGAATAATAAAAAACAAAATAAAATAAAAAAAGACCTCAGGCTTAATAAATATATATCAAAAAATAAATAAAAAAAATAAATATTTTTCATTATAAACATTAACCAATTTCCATGAAGAAGCTACACAAAGAAGTAGCGAAATATCGAATAAAAATAATTATTACATATATATAAAGGCCCAGCAGCTTAAATAATTAGTGTAATTAATATAAAAAGAGGTCCAAAAACTAGAATAATTATCTTTTTGTTTTTTTTACAAAAATTAAATTAAATTAAATTCTAAATATTCTGAATATTAAAAACAATAATATATTTATTTTTCAATATTTCTTTCCTCCTTTATAGAGCTTCATAAGGCAAAATGGTTTTTGTTAATTAGCCCCGCAAAGTTTTAGAAATGTATACGTGAAATGCCAACTATCATCCACATACTATACTGACAATGAATCAAAGATTTGTTTTCTTTTCTGTTTAGTATAGACGAGAATCCACGTATTCTCAAAAGCTCAAAGTTTTTAGAACAGGTGAAAACGAAATTCGCTTTCACATCTTTTAACCATCTTTTTCGTTATTCTAATTTTTCGGTTACCAGTCGTCCAACGTATACCATTAAAAAAACACTTGATATTTTGTCCTTCATTGAAAGCTTGACCATCGCTTAGAATTTTAGACGGCTGATTATTCAAAAATAGTTTCTATAAATAAATTATAACGAACCAAAAGGAATACATTATTTAATGAAACTTTTATTCATGCAGATCATAAACTGGAATTTGTTGGAACGAATAGACATAAAATATAAATAAAAAATAATATAAATGAGTATTTTGCAATCGAAAGTTCTCATATTCAATTTCGTCCTCCCGACTGCAAATTCTGGAAATACACATATTGGGAACATTTTGGGAATGGTTCTGGTAAACCCAAACGTTTATCGTACTAGAGATCTGGTTGAGTGTTTAAAAATTTACTGCTCTATCATCAGTTTTTCCCAAATGGGGCCCACTAAAGAAATTGTTGGGATATTTTAAGACACGTAAAAAAAAATTACAAATTTAATAAATAATTTATTATTTATGAAAAAATTATTTATTATATACATTTTATTATAAATTCAGTTCTAAATATTTGTCGGTTTTCATAAATAAAGCAAGATTTTTCAAAAATAGTTTTTAATTGCTGGTCTTATACAACTTGAAATATTTTATTATTAAAAATAAGGTTTTAATTTTTAGTTTGATTTTTATTTATTACTACTTGAAATAATTTATTATTACAAAATAAGATTTTAATGAGATTTCTATTTATTACTACTCAAAATATTTTATTATTAAAAATAAAGTTTTAATTTATAGTTTGATTTAATAATGTTTTAATTTATTTTAAGGTTTTTACTCTGCAGCACTATGTGCTTTTCTTTACAGCACTATGTGCTTTTCTGCTGTTCACTTTGCAGCACTATGTACTTTTCTGCCCTAAAAATTACCAAAACTTTTCCTTTTATTTCTATTTGCCCAACCATTCCCATGCAAGCAAAATACTTGCGTTTGTTAAGGAATCGGACACTTTTGTTTTGAACGAAAATGCAGATTCTAGCATATTTCCAAACACAAAAAAATAAATGAAATTCAAATGATAAAATCTGACACTTTTGTTTTTTCCAAAGGTGCTGATGTTATTTTTATTAAAATTAAATGAAGAATAAATAGAATAGGGAGGCGCATATTATTTGTTCTTAACTTACATGCTTGTAGGGATTTTACAGCGAAAAATCAAAGACGACTATATAATTGCCATCTTAAGGTATTACAGGGTTCGAAATTTTAACGGGATTGCTTTGTAAGTTCCCAACTTACTTTTTGCTTTAGCTCCCATGTGATCGATCCAATTGGGCAACCCTATAGGGCACCATTCAGGTGCAAAGTAAAATTTCTAGTCGGACTTGACACGAGAAGCGCTGCAACACTGATACCAAACAAAGAACGTGCAAAGCCGAATTGTAGACATAATGAAGCTTTCCTCTGTCTATTGCAATTTTGGCAAAGATGACGATGCGGCAATAACCATATTTTTGATATTTTCTTTAAAATGTTTTACAAATTTTTTTACTTGACTTCAAACAAAAGTCAACCGAAAGAGGTAAAATTTATAAACTACACACAGGGTGCTGATGAAAGAAGTTTTGCGACTTCCGAAATCGTGTTTTATTTAGTCTGTGTAACTTTTCCTTTGTTCCCTTGAAATGTTGTCTCATGTCTAACTCCTTCTGACTAAATCTAATTAATTAATTTAGCTTAATTTAGATTTAATAATAAATGAATTTCCCTGGAATTTAAAGTCTTCGAATGTATTAATTTTTCAAATAAAAAATATTTAAAATCTGCACGAGGTTATTTTTTCTTGAACCAGCAACCAGCGGATGAGCCCTACGCTTTGTGCTGGAGCCCTACGCTTTGTGCTGGAACTAGAGAAAAGAGATAGTGAGAGAGAACTTCATACAACTCTGCTTTTGCACCCTGCTGCTACAAAATACCTGTGTTTTGGTATCAGCTGAATCTTATTTTTAAGCATGAAATTTGATTTTTATCAAAAATACTTACAAGCATACAATTTTAAAGATTTATTGTTGCATTACAGAATAGAGGCAGGAAAATTTGCTCTTGAAGAGTACAAAAAAATTAATTGTAATATTTTTCGATGCACACTTACAACTTATTGAACAGAATATATTCCCGTTATCACGAAGTTCGTGATAGAAATTTGGGTATTTGACAGAAAAAAAAACAAATAAAGTAAAATTATTCCAGCTTTAAAAAACAATACCCATATGCACACACACATACAACCAAACACTCCCACACTTATTACGAAGTGAAATAAAAAATTTAAACAAGTAGGAAAATGACTGCCTGTGCTGTTGATGATTACGATGGCCATGTTCGTCATTATGCCTGGTGATGATAAAGTTTGATGCAACACCAGCCCAACCAACATGAATTTATAAAACAAAGAATACGGAACAGAATGCTATCCTGGCTAAAGGGGATGATTACTTTTTGCTATTTTTAATGCCTTTGTTCCACTCATTTTCTAAAACAAAAGAGTTAGTAAATTATCTATAGAAAGAACACGAGTAGTATTCAAGAGTTTGTTTCTTTGCTATAAAATATAAATTCTCTGTGAAAATAAATATTTGTGTTGAAACCGGCTGTAAAAGGATCACAATGAAAAAGCAATTAAAATTATAATGAACTCGCAACTAAACAAAATTGTATTAAGTTGTTGTTTATAACAGAAATTAGTAGTTATTTAACCAACTTTAAGCTTTTTCAAGCTCTAAATTAGTTTGTTTAATTATTATATGTAGAAACTAAAACTCTAAACTGCTTTTGAGTCAAAATAAATCATTTTCATCAATCAAGTGAAAATCTGACTAATAAATAGTAAGATTGGGGTTTTCTTCGAAAGCCAAGAAGTTAAATATTCTTACGAGTTGATTACTAAAAATTAAAAAAAGAAAAGTTCTCAACCCCTACAAAGCAGCTGTTTGAGGAACTTTTTACGGATTTTATCGAATACCAGGAAGTTTTATTTCAAAGTCCAGCAAAAGCCTTTTGTATTACTGGATGACCGCTGATATATTCCTGCATATTTAACTACTCCTAAGTTATTTTCGGGATCAAGATCTTTGCAAAGAAAACTTTGAAATCACAGAGCACGTTTAAGTGTTTAAAATTCGAAAAACTTTTTAAAAAACTTTGTTCAACTATTTTTGCAACTACTTTAGTGCATTTGCTTTTGTTGCTGGGGCTTAATTTTTAATTTCCATTTTTGCAATAACAAAACATTTGTTTTTATCTGCTACACAATGCGACAAGTATGGCAAAGAAAACAACAGGCTTAAATTGAAACTTTGTTGCATTTATTAGTGTGACTGTATTTTTCTTAAGTGAGCACTTTGTTTCTTTTTGTTTGTAGGTTTCCTATTTTTTTTTTCTGTTTCTTCTTCTACTTGCTGTATGATTTATAGAAACACTTAGTGGGTAGCAATGTTAACACCCCATTAATCATTTAACCTCTAAGCCCCAAAGTAAACAAAATACTGGCTGTTCTTATTTTATGCTGGTATAAAAATATTTTCCTATTTTCCCTTCATTTTCTTCGTTGCTTTCCGCAGCCTGGCCTTCATTTTTTGTTCTTTCTTTTTTGCCAGAGACCTCGTTTGCTTGCTTATTGTACATGAAACAAAAAAAATATGGTTGAAAGAAGGCAAGAGAAGAAAAAATTAAATAATAAAAATAATGTATGGTAAAATTATGCATGGTAGCTGGGAAACAAAATGTAACCGGAATCTGGTTTTATTTTAATGCAAAATACCCTGGAACGCAGCATTAAGTATTTCGATGGCATAATTTTTGAGATATGTGGCCAATGTCGCTTTGTCGGGTTGTTCAGAAATGTTTAGCTGATATATAATACCCATTTTCTGACAATTGAAGTTTGTAAAACACTGAAATATTTTAGCCAGAATACGATTATTCATTTCTAAGAATTCAAATAAGGGGTTTGCTTTAGTTTTGCATAAAAGCGTTAATAAGCAGAAATATAATCGGTCCTAGAAAGTGTATATTCAAAATTCATTATCAATGCTCTTCTGTTTTCCCGATAAATATTCAGTTTCCTACAGCCATGACGTACAACATCAGTTCAGTTCAAAAGTATTTAAAAATCTATTTTGCCGTTTTCATTCTTTCGCATTGTTGTTTTTATTACGCTTTGCTATTTTTACAGGCACTTTGCAATAGTAGCAACAATAACACCAACAACAACAACAAGAAAAGACACTTTGCAATTCATATTAAAGTATGAAGTAGGGAATAAGTAAGTCATGGCACAAGCACACGAAACATACTCTGCATACAGTGGATCATTAAAGCGAGAAAATGGTTAAAAAAATTTATTTGTAATTAAAAATTCTTGACCAAGAATACTATGTATAGAACTTTAAATTTTACGCCAATTGTTTTCATCATATCATTTTGATGTTTTCAGGTCTTGGCAGTCGATTCTGGCAATTTTAGCGATGATGTCTGTATGGATGTGTGTGTGTGTGTGTGTGTGTGTGCTTTTCTAGCTAACGGCAGGGGTATCTCTAAAAAATACTGGTAGCCCGAGCTAGTCAATAACCAAGATTCGCTGATAGAATTACTCTATGGCTTGCAAGGCGTCTACGTACTAAACCCCACCTCCTTCGTCATTCTCACATCCAATCATCCCCCGTATTAATTCTCATTCTGAACATCTTACTCTCCCCTTTATTCCTTACCGCACCAAAACTCCCCTTATGAAAGCACACACATAGTACCAATTTTCCATTGATGTTAGCATCAGCTCAACAATTTTGCCGGGCGTGATCTGGGACCGGATTTCCCTCTTCAGTCAGCCCCTCCAGTTTCCTTATCGCGGACAATAAAAAAAACAAAAGATTACTTTTGACATTGAAATTCGCGACATACTTCTTTTTAGCCCACTGTACCGCTGCCTTTTACACGCAGTGTGAATAATAACAAAAACCAACACCAGTCTGTATTATTAAATGCAAATGAATTAACAATTTTTTCTCTCGACTTCCATTAAATTTTTGCTTTTCTTTTTTTAATTTCGAAATTTGTTTTTTTCCATTCGTACTTTTTGCAAATATGCTAAATTTTCTCAGAGGTATTAATTCTTCAGTTTGTAGTTTATATTTTATGGGAGTACACTTGTTGTTGTTCTTTCTTTTTTTCTTAAAGAAAAAAAAAGAAACATTTGAATTTTTTTTCCTAACAATTTTTCTCATTAAAGAATTTTCAGTATTTGAAATTTCTTTAAATTTAATATTTAAAATTTGTTTTTAATTTCTTAGTTAAATTATAGTTATACATTTGTATGCCGCTTTTTTTTTAATTTAATAGATATTATTTTCTGTGAGAAAAGATACAGGTTTCGATTTAATAAAAGTTTTTTAGTTAAAGTTATTAAGAAATTTTATTTAATTGTTATTTGAAGGAAAAATAATAAATAAATACATTTTTAATTATTATAAATTCTAAAAGAGCGACCTAGTTCAATTACCTGAATGTTCACATGAATGATGTAGTAGACCGAACTCTAAGTATGCGATTTCTTTATCAATATTTGACCAAGAAAAATATATAAATATATATGTAGATTATTATTACAGTAATTGTGTTTCAGGCGACCGGGTTTGGCGATAATTTTTTATATGTCAATTCGTTGCACAAGGCGAATTTATCCTTTCCTTTAGATTGTGGTATATTTGTTAAGTAAACGCAGCAGGATAACAACAGTCATTTTGTTTGTGTAAAATATCATGGAGTTTGTCAAAAACAGCAGACTACAAAAACAAAAAAATACTAAAATTTCATAGAGCTTTTGCAACGCTTTGGCAAAATACGCAAATGAGAAAAATTGTTATTTGTGCGCTCTCTAATTTCAGAGAAATGAAAATGATATTGGCGCGCTCAAAATGTAAAAAAATTTTAACAATCACGCTGTCTAAAATATAAACGGGCACTAATCACCTGATTAGTTAAGTCTTCATAAGTATACTATGGTTATACGTTAGCTTCTCGTTCTATCACATGCCACAGAGTTATGGATGAACTTGTTCAAACTGTTAAAAACAGATTAAAAATAAAAAATATTATGTGTATGTTCATGTGGAACAATTGAATAATTATTAAAAAAAAAGACATATATTCCAATAATTTAATTTCATAGTTACATATGTAAAATATACAAACATGCAAAATATAAAATTAATAACTTACTTGAGAAGCTTGCTTGCTGTTTATTTGTCATGATAAACTCCTTGCATTTCCTTTTCTTTAGAGAAGCATAACTGTGTCATAAAATAAGAAAACGAAATAAAATGGTGTATAAAAGTAACAAGCGACATTTAAAAAGGCAACAAACAACAAAAAGGCGGAAACTTAATAACGAAACGCACTGCCATTTTACGTTAAATAAACAGTTATAAAAACAAATACACAGGTACACTGATACTGTGTGCTAAATACTACTCAGACATACCAGTTAGAGATTTATAGCACAATTATAGCACTCGCTTCACTTAAACCTGGAAAAATTATACGAAAAAAAAATGTTGTAGAAAAAAGTGAATGAAAAGACATGTGTGCAATAACGTGAAAAACGTGGCTCACGACAGGAGTTGGTCCAAAAATTATAGAACCGAACAGAGAACATTGTTTTTAATTCAATGAATTTTTATGATAAAAAATTTTCGTCAGTAATTAAAACGATAGTGATTAAAGTCACGGAAAGTTAAACAGTATTTCGATTTGATTAGAACCAAATTACAATAAGTCGAGAGAAGCTGTATTGAAACAGTTCTACAAATGTCTAACAATCTTGCATGAATGTTCAGTACACAAACAAACTTATTGCTAAAAAAAATCTTTGTTGTTCTTAGAAGAAATTTTTCTCGAATATTTTTTATAAAAAATAACAGGCATTTCTGAATAATGAAAAATAAATTTTTATGCAGGAATTATCAACGTGTCTCCATAGTCTAATACTCATATTACTCTATCACTCTGGAGGTTGCGGGTTCGAATCCCACCTACACCCTGAGTGTTTCTGCAGACAATCGAAGAGCTTCGCAGAATGTGTGCTGTTGTTTCAAAAGAAAAAGAGGATACAAAATTATGTTTGTAGGTGTGTGTAAAAATCCTTTTCCTTATTTATGAACTGTTGTTTTTCTGAAAAGTTTTTGAAAAGCATCTACTAAAAGCTGTACCTGAAAGCGGATGACGTGGTTTTTTTTTCTTTGCCCTGGGGTTCATATGGAATCAATGCCAATCATATGTAAATAGTAATGATAATAAACGGGTAGATCAAAGGCCACCAAATTGATCAAGTGCACTCCTCTGTTCGGTGACTATGGTTAGTACCGCTGTGTATGTCCTCATGGAAAAGTACATATGTTTCTACACTGAAGAAAACTGCTTCATTAATATAAACAAACCGCTTTCATTAAATGTTATATTCATTATTATAATGAAAGGTTTCATTAATACAATGAACAATTACATTATATAAAAGAAAACTTGCAGTATCTGCTCTTTTTTCATAGTTCAAGTTTTATTTTTAATAAATTTAAATCAAATATAAGTGAGCTGCATAATTTTCTCTACTTAATATATACAATTTCCTTAAGTTAATTAAATTTGCAGTTATTTTTCTTAGAAATATTTTATATTTGTAATTTGAAGAACTTTAAAAAATACAAATTAAAGTGTCTTAAATGGAATGAAAGTATGAATACATGAATACAGTAAAAAACCCGTCAACCCAAGTGGCGTACGGGCAGGATAGTACATCTCTTCCCGTCGTGTACTTCATAGCGTGGCATCCATAGCAGAATTACCTGGTTATAAGTGGTGATGCTGCTATCTAGAGCTCTTAGCACAGTTTTTCTTAAGCAAAATTTTTCTGATTCTGACTGTCTTGTGATATCTGTTTGATATGATATTAATGACCTCCAATATAGCATAGAGTTCAACGGTGAAGGTTGTGGTATCTCTATTTAATGTGATAGATTTATGGATTCTGGGTCCCTTGAACCATCTTGAAGCCGTCTGTATGCCACTTATGTGAATCATCTATATTACACATGTATATAACTATTCTGAAAACGTAGTATTGAGTCGGCGCGATTATACATACAGATATATCTGCATCATGTATATAATAATCTTCTCCCACTTTACTTAAACCACGGCCTTAAAGTTCAACAACAGTCGTATATTTCGAACTAAAAAAAAATTAATTTCAAAAACAAACTTTGAATATTTAATAAATTTTATTTCAAATTCCTTTTTTAAATTTGTGTAATTTTGCCAGTTGATCTATTTCCAAGCTGTTTCTTCAAATCCATACAAAATTAAAAGAAAAGAAAGTACAGAAAATTTCAAATAACTTCTCTCAAACTGTAACCCTTTAGTGTGTATTTCACCAGCATACATTTCATTAAGTTTGAAGAGAACAAAAGTACAAGAATTGGGTTTGGTTCTTGATCATCTAAAATAATGACAAATACTTAGCACATAATGAAAGGGCGTTTATAATTTTATTGTCAAGCGAAAAGAAAGAAAAGGATTTTGCTTTTCTACAGTATGAAGCAAATAAATTCGGCAAAGAATTTGCGTTAAGAAAAACTAATAAAACGTAAACATGTTTTACGTTGATAAAATGCATTAAAATGTGTAAAACGGATGCCAGAAAAACCATAAATGTTGATTTTGCCAAAAAGAATGATTATACCCAGCAAAAAAAAGAACCTTCCAAGAAGTGCAGAAGATTGTAATGTTGCGATATGGAAGTAGTGCAAATGTGTTTAATTTCCAAAGAATTTTACACAGACTTGATCTTGCGGAATGCTCTCTTTTTTGGCGCCCATTTAATGAATCGGGAGCAGAGATTCACTATGTTTAAAAATTTGCTTTACTTTACTGAATTTTGTTGCTTCCGTGGAGATAGGAAAATAGTAAAATTAATTTTATTAATTTTTAATTAAATTTAGTTTTGTATCTTGTTCAGAGGGCTATTACGCGGAATTGAGAGGTGACCGAAATTATTTTTATTTAATTTTTCCTTTATATTTTTGTTATTTTCCAGTTTTCTAGGGTTCTTTTTTAACCACGATTTAAGCTAAAGCTTTAACTCTTCTTGAAAATACATAGATTGTTAATCCTATCTCCGTTGAATCTCAGAATTTAATAAATATGGGCCTTACTTAGTGCAAACTGTTCACATATGAATCCTTTAAAAGCTTCGATTATGTTATTCTTTAAGTTTTTTTTCTTGTTTTGCTGGGTAGTTTTACAGCCAAATATGCAGGCACATGTCTGTGGCAACAAGAAAGAATAGCTTAACTGCTTGCTTGTCCCACGATGTGTTCAGAAGATGACCATTACACATGCGACGCATTGTGCTCGAACTAGAGGAAAGGGATAGTGAGCGAGATGTAAGTTGGTAGATGGTGAAGCTTCACTAGCTTATAACTCTGCATTTGCAGGTTTTTTGTTTATAAAGGGTGAGCAGATTTGAGGTTAGGGAGTAAATAGGCTTAAAGGTACACTTTTTTTTTTAAATTCAGTTTTATTGATACCAGTTTAAAGTAGAAATATGGAAATTACTAATGGATAATGACTTCGGGTAAATATCCATCTCTAGCACGTCGGCTAAAGTCCGCTCTTTTCCCAAAATTTTGCACCACATTTTGCAACAAAGTTTCGCTTATATCGTCAATGGTAATTTTCGTAATTAAAATTCATAATAAATTTAAATTTTTCACATTTTATCATTTGGCAGCCAATTTACTTCTTAACCTTAAATTTGCCCACCCTGTAGCAGTTTTAAAGCGCCTCTAAAGGCAAGGAGACGTATTTAATTTTCAAGCTTTGTTTTAGTAGCCATTTTTAGCGACGAAGGAGGGCGTTCTGATGTGCTTGTGGATTGGCATCTGCTGAAAATTATGCCTATGCCTTCGCCACAGAAAACCTTCCTTCATATCTCGGCCAGAATGAATGCTCTCAAAATCGATTAACGGAATTATTTAAAGTTTTGTTCAAAAAGAAATCATTTTTTAAAGCTCTGAAAATATGGATTTGTTGCATAGCATTGCCTAGGAAGTGTGCTTGATGTAGCAGTTGATTGGCTCTTGCATTGTATGCTACATCCGCTCATACATATTCACACATACATTAATATGTACATATGCATGTGGTACGTATAAATAGAAATTTTTTTCAGTTCATAACTGCACGCATGCATGTCCAATCACACATTGTGTGGATTTAGGTAAAAATCACAAAGAGAAATCACCGTTAATGGCAGATGCTGCCAGTGAATTGATGTGATGGTTTTTTCTTCCGTATCACGTATGGAAATGGTAGTATCGTATGACTAACAAGAGCAATTTATGTAAAATCGATAGAGTGCTGTGATCTGGGCCTTTTGTGCATTAGAATTTATTATGAATAGTGATAAAAATATATTATAACATTTGTAATCGCTGATGTCTAAGTGTTGGAAACTTAATTAAGCCTTGGCTGATAATACAGGGTGAACGAAAATGTTCAACGATTTTGGAACGTTTTGCAATTGCGATTATTTCTTACATGATGTTCATACTGCGTAAAATGTATGTAGGTGTTTATAAATAAAACTCTTTCGAAAACATATACATTAAGGGGGTGGGTTCAGTTTTTGATTTATGATGTTCACATTGCGTATAACTTGCATTTTTAAAAATTAAACTATTTTGAAAACATATCGATCTTGTAAGCAACATTTTCTAAAAAATAAATTATGATGAAAATTAAAATTTTATAGACCTACACACAGTTTAAAATTTACAAAACGTCAAAATTGTTGATAACTTTTAATATATTAGGTGTTCGATTTGATTTCAAGTCATTTTTAATACAAAGAAAAATAAGAAAATAAAAGGAAAAAATCTTGTCTTATACAGTGCTAACGGCGCTGTATAAATACGGTATGTTCAGTACTTTTATTTATGTAGCTGTTGTGAAAGTGAAAGTGATGTTAAGCAGGGCCATGTCATAAATTCCATGTTTTACATGTCTCTTCTTCTTGAAAAAAAAAGCTGTGAGAAAAAGAATTATTAAGAAAGAATTATTGCTCACGCTACAAAAAAAAATATTTTAATAATCTTAATACAAACACTTTTATTCATTTTTTTCATCTGGGACCAGCACTCGGAAGATGACGCCTACACATGCGATGCATTGTACCGGAACTAGAGGAAAGGGATAGTGTGAGAAATGACAGAAGGGGAAGCTTCACTACCTTTCAACTCTGCCGTGGAACGTTCTTTGTGCCTGTGGATTGTTACAGATGAAGGCGGTACTGTTCAGTGACCAGTGACATCTAAAGATAAAATAAGTGTGTGTGTGTGTGAACACTTCGGTTTCATATTCTTCAAAACTGACTTAAAAATATTTATGTTTTATAATGTAAATATCACATAAGTCAGATTTTTTCAAATTCTGGAAAGAATGGCCAGTCAGACCACACCAATTTTTTCACTAAAGCTTTATTAGAGTAGTATATGTCGTAATATAGTAAAGTAAAATAAATTATTTTAATAATATAATTATTACATTGAAAGGTTCAAACAGGTTTTGTGTACAACTAAATAAAGCTCTTATGCAGCAGCTGTTTAATTCTAAGCACTTTTATATTTTTAGTTCAGTTGATTTTGATATTTATTATTTTTTGTATTTTGTATTACTTAATAGTAGCGGTTTAACCTAAGAAGCCTCTTGTGCATCTGGTCTTTGGCTTATTCAAACCAAATAACGTTCTTAATATGCATCCTACTAAAACATGCAACAATTTTATAATGATTTTTTAAGTGAATCTCTTTTTTTTCTCTTTTTTATAAATTTTTCTTTTTTTTTAAGTTTTAGTAGTGGCTGTACTCTATTTGTTGTGCAGCCTCTAACACTTGTGAAGACAAAAATTTAATATTTAGTCCCCGGGAAGCAATGAACGTGTATGTGCTGTTGTTGAGGAGAAAAAAAACTGTGGTTTTAAATTTTCTTATTTTTGCTTTGCTTTTCGCAAATTAAAAAGGCACACAGCAACTCTTTAAAACTATCATGCATACATATATTTACACATATTTACTCGTACATAATACATATTCAGCAAGCCTACAATTTTTTTTTATGGAGTCTATTGATTCATTTGGTTTGAGTTGTAAACAATAGCGAAGGGTCAAAAAAATAAATTAACTGAAGCCATGTACACACGATTGTCTGATATTACAATATTGTAAGATATGACAATTTTGTGGCAATTCCCTGACAATTAAAAATTGTAAGCCAAAGGTAAATTGTCAGTTCAGACTATTGTAAGAAAACCTGACAATTTGATTGTCACACAGTTGTCCAACAAGAAATTTATCTGCCAACAAAAATTGTCAGTTCACAAGCTGGTCAGAATATTGTATATCAAAAGTTGCCAGATTCGATGTCAAACTTTGTCTCTTATTACTTATTATAATGGGCAGCGTTGCCAATGGAAATATTTATCTGCCAATTGTGTAATTTTACGGTGCACTAAATGAAGCACAACTGCCAATAACAAATGACCGTACAATATCTGGAAATTACCTGTTAATGGAAATGGCGGGTGTTCTAACAATTGTTAGATGCTTGGACATATTATTGTTGACCAATATATACTCACAATGCTTATTGTGAAAAAATTTCAAGATAAAAATTGTAAGTTCACACGGTTGTTACACACTTTATGACCATTTTTCTGACAATATTGTAATATCTGACAATCAAGTGTACATAGCTTGACGTGAATTGTTGTCGACAAACGCAGCTCTAAAGTCAGGGTTATACTCGTATCTAGATACTTACTTTAAGAACTGAATGATTCTAGTGGTAATTACTTCCCCATAGAGCTGAGCATATATAATTGGTAAAAAATTAATATTTCAATATTGATCTGCATTTGAGCATTCGAATTACATATTTTAAAAACCAATTGACAGTTAGACATTTTCACTTCGTTAATTTCTTTTGTTCAGAAAGAAAAACGCCCTAACGCAACACTTTCTATTTCAGTACAACATCAACTGTCGTTATTGCAAAACGATATTTAAAACCACCGCACACCTACAGCAACTGTTAAATACTGTTACAATATCACACATCATAAAGAAACCATTTGTAATGAGAATGGGTAGGAGGAACCGCAACCCAACATTCTGTTCAATAAGTTTGTTATTGTTGTGTTATAACGCCATTTTTTTTCTAGATTCTCCTTTACTGCTGCGTTGTGCGATGTTAACCGCATGAGAAAATTTATGCAGCAGCACAACACATTTTGCTACTCATAATGGCAATGAACGCTGGAAAATACAACCCACTTTAAAGGATTCGTATAAACTTAATAACAACAACAAAAAGTTAAAAATAATAATAATAGAATAGTTGTTTTTTTTTAATATTAATTTATATGGGGTTTTACATTCAACGAATTGAATATTATTTCTTCCTGTGCGTTTACTGAAGTCAGATGCAATTGATTGAATCGTTTGTGAGCATGATTTGTTTCTATTTCCATTCAGAACTGGTAGAGTTACATTTGACACCATTTCCATTGTTTGTGCATAGAAAACTTTTGCACAGACATAAAAATCCTTTACAGAAGTATTGCTTACACCTTTTACAAGCACTGGGATGATACGTCGCAGGAAAGTTAACAAAGATGTACATTAAATATATTACAATTTAATTTAAGAAAAAGTCCCGTTGTTAATTTCTAGTGCTTACTGCACATAATCAGCGCTTTTGGGTGTGTTCAGTGAGTACACTGTGAATAACTTTGCGTCTAGTTATTTAAATTAATTTCTGTTTATATTTATTAGAAATTCATAGGTATAATTGAAATTATGATTTATGTACATTTAATTTTTAATTTTAAATTCAATCTATAAATTTTAAACGTAATTGAGAAATAGGTAGGGGCAGAATACAAAAATGAGTTGTTTATTCCTTGAAAATAATGATTTGTAAGTAAGTACAGAGTGTCTGGTAGCAGATTTATATTATCAAACTTAAATAAAAAACGTAATAATTGACACAAAGTTTTATTAAGAGCATTGAACGATAGAATTGAAATGCGGATTTTATTTTTTAAAGAGTATGTCATCCAGATCCTTCAGATCCATTTTTAAAATTTCATGAATAATCTCTCTTGGAAGTCTAGTGAGACTGCTCATTTCCGTATTGAAAGTCGTGGATTTTCACATAAACTGCTTTCAACCAGTTTAATGTTTTTGGGAGACCTTGAAAATTGACTGGGCCCCGGCCGTGGGGTATTCAAAAATATAAATAAAATATGAATCTGGTGGCACCCAGTACAATTTCAATTTCTTATTTATTTTACGTGCGAAGCCTTTTGTTATAGTAGCCATTTTTAGTAATTATTTTACTTCATATATGCTATTCTCTTCATACAAATTGAAATTAAAATCCAATAAGCATTCGAATTATATTGAAATGTTTTTTTTTGTGCCATTAAAAATTTTTTAAATATGTATTTAATAAAATTTTTTGTTATTATTATTAAAAATTTAAATGAAAACAACAATAATAATTTAAGTGATACTTTTAATTTCTGTAATTAAAATCCTGTTTTATTTTGTTCTGTGTAGGAAACAAAATTATTTATAAATCTTAAAAATAATTCATTATAGAACGATAGTTAAAGTGTTAAGGTGAATGCAAAACATTTTCCAAACTTTAGAAATAATTTTGCATAAGATTGATTTTAAATTTATTAGAAGATCTATTATACATCTGACAAGTTGTAATAAATCGTGTAAATGTCCATATATTTCTCTACAAATATATTTTTTTTTCTTCCCTGCTGCCGCTTCTAAATTTTACTCTTACACACGATCCATTTACACGTGTATTGTGATTTGTGTACGAGTATGCACATACTCGTATATGGGCATATGGATATGCATTTTTTATGGATATGTTTTTTTTTTGCTGATTTCTGACTATAAAGCGGAAATGCCCTCTGGGTTTCGTGCAAAATATATTTCACGGATGTGCACAGTTGCGTCTTCTATACACAGCATACAAAGATAATACTGCCATGTATGTGAACGCACACATTCGCGTATGTGCGGTTGAGTAGATTTAAGTAAGTGAAAATTGTGTGTGTGGGTGTGTGTGTTAAATTCACAAATATTCTGGCACATACTGCACAGGAATTAAAAACAAAACTCTAACAGTAACAATGGCAATAACAACAACAACAACAACAACACGCCGCGATAGTAACATTAAGTGTTTATTTGCCAATACATTATGAGTGCAATTGTGTGTAACTGACTACAGCAATCTACACTCATTCAAGCAGCATAATGATTGTAAAAAAAACAATGCCGGGTTTACTCTCGCCTTCGCCCTCCTCCTTTATCACTATCACTCCTTTCCATTTTCCCTTTGTGAATAATCCTTGCTAATGTATGTCTATATGTACGGATGTAGTATCATAACCTTATGCCTGAATGTGTTTTTGGGTTGAAGTTGCCCATTGGTGTTTTTGTGTAGGCCGAACTTGTGCATGATTTCTTTTCTTTAAACTATGGTTATATTTTATACATTCGGTTCCGTTTCCCTTTAAGAATGGCTGGGAAGACACGTGGCGGCTTTTGGCTATAATTTCATGTTATTTATTTCGGTTTAAATATTTCGAGTTTTAATTTCTCCCCCATGTTGTTGTATTGTTGTTTTCTTTTACTTTTTTCTCTTCGTTCCATATTTTCGTTTGCGTTCTTAAATATTTAATGTAGCGTAACACAAGTACAATAACATCAGGTTGTTTTTGCTTGAAAATATTCTGTTGAGCGAGAGTTTTTCGATAAGGGCATGTTAACGTTAAATAAATACTCGATGTATTCCATGGCTTGCATTTGAGAAAGTGCACTATAAGGACGACTTAACGTTAAAGAAAAACTTGATCTATCGCTTAAAATGACAATGTTGTATATGCTTTCCATGGGTTTATTTTGAGAAAGTGCACTAATATTCGTATTGATCTGATTGACACCAGTGTTGTTTATTTGTTAAGCTGCCCACACTTTTGCAATATGGGGGTGCTGATGGCCGAGTTGTTGGCTTTGCAAGCAGCCCGGTCAAGTCAAAAAATATTTTTTTCTGATCGACAGCACCCTCTTTCGTCCATATTTTGAGCAATAAAATGCGAACTAAAATAATAAATAAAATGGCTACCCTTAGCTTAAAAATAATGCATCAAAATTAACATCAGAGACTCTTTGTTTTATAATTAAAAAATATATTAATAATAACCACAACATTTTTCAATATAAGTAAAAAAGCATAAATTTAGTTCTAGAAAAATTTAAATTTTGCGATCTGACTTATTTGGACTTAACAGACCGGAACTAGTAAGTCAAATTTTAATTTAGAATGTTAGATACGACTTCTTGTACTTTCTGAATTTAAAATATGAAGGAATTTAAAACTAGAGAAAAGGTATTGTAGGAGAAATGATAGGAGGTGAAGCTTCACTATCTTACAAGACTGCTTTTTTGCACGTTATTTGTTTTTATAGCAGTGTTGTAGTGTCTCTGAGGTCAAGGAGACTTTTTTCAGATGGAGGTTAGAGGCCTATTAAGACCTCTATAAAACTATGTGATGAAACTTAAAGTAGAAAAGATCGGAATATAGAGCGACTACATGGGCTACACATATATTTTTTTCCAAAAATGATAATATGAATGGTAACATGAATAACTGATAAATGATAGACTTATAAAAAAAAGTTTATTACTTTTGCAAGGTTATTTTATATGCCTCTTCTTCGTGGATCTTTTGATTATAGAACTTTGGTTTCTTCGTAAAATTTTCTTAAAAGTTTCCACAGATTACTTTTATCTTATACACTTTGTCAAGTTTTTCCCCCGAACAAATTAACCCACTCTAATGTACATATGTACATACTTCCATATTTGTGCTGTTGTTCAATTTTAAAATGTTTTTGGAAATATTTTCATTAACAGTTTATTTAAAGATGTAACATTTCTGTCACGAAATATCGCTCAAGTTGATGGAAACTTGCGCTCGTTGTAGGCCTTATTGAATTATTCCTCGCAAAATATCTATCAAGTCTTTGCGTTTGGATGTGTTTTTTTGCAGTGTGTCACAAAGTCGCCAAAAAATAAGCAACCGGCAGTGCTCTATATCAATAGAAAAAAATTAATATTCTTTCTAGAACAAAATTTTTTTTTTTTAATTTATCTTGGAGCAGCTCTCAGGGTATGTCCCCTACACATGAGACCCATTGTGCTGCAACTGGGAAATTAGGTTATGGGAAGGAGAATAAAAAATTTTCCCACGTCTAAAGTGCCAAGAAAGATCTTTACAGGGAGTTTACTTCACATATGTAAGTGCTGTTCGGCCGAAAAATTAACAATCGACAAATGGAACAAGTTCCCTGATTTCGTTAGAGCACATCCCATTACAGGAACGATAGAACAACGAAACATAATATTTATTTTCTACTGTAAAATGAAAGTAAAATTGCAATTAAAAATTTATTCCGACTGTGAAAGTTCATTAAGAGGAACAACATCCACCAAACAGTGATTACTTTGTGTATTAAATAATGATACCTTTGGGAAATTAACAAGATATTCATTCAAATATTCTGGACATTTTGCGTAGCGACAGTGAAATTAAATAAAAATTTTAAGAAACAATAAACAATTGTTCAATTCACAAGCTCGTATTAACGTCGTATGCATTTTCCAATCGTTTTATTGTACAGTATTGTATCTTTATTGTTGGTAACTTTCATACAAAAGTGTGTTCTGGGGCCAAATTACGGCATTCGAATCGAAATTTCAAACAAAATTCTATTAAAATGCATAGACATTTCTTTCAATGTCGAATGATTGATTGAATTTTATATGTTTTTGAATTAACTGTACTGATTTCAAGTCTGGGAATTTGCAATTTTTTTTACTAATTTTGTAAAACTCTTTGAAATATGTAATAACTAATTTAACATTTTTAAGATTTATTTAATTCATTTCAATTCAATTTTCAAACTATTTTAATCAAAATTGCTGACCATGGAAAACTCAAAAACTAATTCGTATCAAATTTAAATTTCCATACCAGGTTTCATGGGATATAATTAAATGTCAAATATTTTTCAAAGAAAAAAAGGTAAATAAAAATAAAAACAAAAATATTATTAAATAACGATACTATAAATTTGCCTGTTCAAAATCACATTACGACATATCAGGGGTATTCACAAGGTAGTCATAAAGTCATATGTTTTAAAATAATAACACGAAAAAATATGGTTGTTAAGAACAACCTGCCATAATTTTTTTTTTTTTTTTTTTTTTTTATCTAGGACAAGCACTCAGGAGATGACTCCTACACATGCGAAGCATTGTGCTGGGAAGTATAGGAAAGGGATAGTAGACAAAACGACAACAGGAGGTGAAGCTTAATTAATTATTTTGCAGTTCTGCTTTCGCACGTTCTTTTGTTTTTTTATACTCGTAGCAGTGCTGAAGCTTTGCTTTAGTAGCTATTTTTATTATTATTTTACTTCGCCGGTGCTACACAATACCGACGAAGGAGGGCGTTCTGATGTGATTGTGGATTGCTATCAGCTGAAGCCGGTATTGTTCAGTGACCAGTGACTATGCCTTCGCCACTGAAACCTTCCGACAAGAACTCACACACAAAGACACACTAATGCACATCAGAAAAATGCGAGATGTTTATTTTTATTTAAAAATTTTTTTGTCTGAAACTGGGGTTGAACCAGTTGGTTGTGTAGTCAACGTGCAGACTACCATCAATCGTGCCATCGCCACCCTATTTCAATAGATTTAATGTTTAATATCAAAATACTGCAAAGAAGTAAAGAAACTAAAATAATTTGACTTTTAAATATAGTAATTTTTAAGTAAAATTATATAATTTTTGTTTTTGCTACATAAAATTGCTGAAACAAATATAATCGAAACAGCTGTGGATGGCGGCTAGCGGATAAACGTTAATGGCTGCCAACCAGATGAGTTCGCAAACGAAATTTGTTCACTCATTATATATTGTGGTTTTTTCTTTCTTTCTTCTAATAAAAATAATTTAATATAAAGTTATAAAAATGTGAAAAATTATTAAATAATTTTTTATTCTTATCTCATTTATAAGTAGCGGCGGCTTGTAAATATTATCGCCGGCTCGACTGAAGATACAGATTTCTACTGTTATTTTGTGATAAACCAATAAAAATAGTTTAAAAAGTTTTATTTTTTTATGACTTTTTTGTTTGAAGCACATGAACAATTTGTTTAAACTAAAATATTAAACTATTACGACAATATGACTTAATAACAGACATTGTGAATCCCTAAATCGCTTTTTTTAACCAGAAACCATACGACTGGGCTTGTTAATTGGCCAAATATTTTCCGTATTTTTTAATGGTGTTTTCACATTTTCTTTAAAAAGATGACACAATTTAAAAATCTATAAAATTCTTGTAGCTTAAATTGTACCACTAAGCATTCCGCATTTAAGTTAAGTCAGGCGACAGTTTGTCAATTTATTTGCCTGCCCTTTGCTTAATGGTTTGTTATTGTTTAAGAAAAAGAAAAGTGTCCGCAATTGTAATGACACCAACTTAACGAAGTCTACTTGTCAAACGAAAAGTTGATTTTCCACTTGAATTACAAAATTTATTAAGTCCCATAGTGGCTGGTTGGGAAATGAAAAAGAAAATAAAATTTCTGTTTTCTCTTTTCATAAAATAAAAATAAGAGAATAAAAGAAACAGAAAATAGACCAGAACGATGATGACGACGAGTTGATGTTAATAAAGGCCGTTTCACACTTTAATACTTTGTACTGTAAGATATGTCAAAAATTTAAGTAGTTATGAAAGAGATGAATAATACGGTCATATCTACATCCCATACGACTTCATTGTTTTTAGAAGTTTTTCTAAACGAGAAGATCTTTCATTTCATCAGGATTGTAATATTGCAAAATCAAATACGAAAATAACAAAATTACAAAAAAATTATTTACTGCTGAACAGATTTTTTTCTTTCTACCTATACACAAAAAAAAAGTAAAATCGAAATTTAATTAAGAAAAACGAAGATTCAATTAAAGTAATAATTGGATTTCAAACTATTACGAAAGATTTTAATTGAAGAAATAGTACGATTTCTGTCATAAGAAATTTATTTAACAATTTTAAGAATTCAATTAAAACATAAATTTTTCCGATATTCAATTAATAAATTAATCGAAAAAAAACTAGCTGATTTGCACATACATATAAAAACTAAGCTTATACGTACTATTTACGCACAATTTATATGTTATAATTTTTTACGCTTTCATAGTATTTTGAATCAAATCTCCTGAAAGCACTGTTTTTAAAAAATTAAAATGTTAAAAAAATTTACTAAGCAAAGAGTTTTTTTTTTGTGTACTTTTGATTTTATTTGAAGTATGATAGTGTGAAAGCAAAATGTAGTATTCCTTTAGATTTTTTGACAGTCGCATCAAATCTCCTCAAATTTCTTTCTCCCAAAATCCTGTATTATAGTCTGAAACGCCCTTAACAAATACAGCAGTCATTTAAACTGATGATATTGTACTTTGTAAAATAATAAAACAATCAGCATAATAAAACAGTCTCTTTGTGGTGCTTTAAAAATGTTTCTCGTTCCTTCTTCTTCTTTTCTGTTGTTTCCTTTGAAGTCAAATTTTAGTGTTCTTTTTAATTTTTTTCCCCGTTTGTTTTTCTTTGCTATGCTTTTGTTCTCTTAATAGCGATAAATACTTATTTAAATTGAGTTTAAAAAAATTATTCTTAAAATATGTTCTTCTTTTTCGACTTTGAGTGGTCGGTCAGTGGGCTGAGTTCTGAGAGTCTGAAGGTTGTGGTTTGTTTTGTTTTACCAAAAACTCTCGTTTGTTTGTGTTCATTGAAATAAGTATACAAAAATCAAATATTGGAATAGTGGAATAATTATGCAAAGCGTTTTATGTAATAAAAATAAAAACATAATCTTTATGTTATTTCTAATATAAAAAAAACTGGAAATCAAAATAATGCCCATACGAAGTAAGAAAGACATCAGTATGGGGGTGTGGAGATGTGGAGGTGTGCATTAGTACTTGTAGCGACCGATGAATGTACCAAATACTCAATAAAATAACAATAAAAACAAATACTAAAAATAAAGGCAGAGCAATAAAATACTCGTAACAAAGAAAAACATAAGTTGATTGCTGTCCACAAGCAGTAATAGAAATTACAATTCATTGTCAATGAAACTAGACGATGGAAATGTGGTTTATTTTCACTTTACAAGCGCTCAGTATCGTTTTGTACGACAATGAGGCCAAATGATGAAACAAACATGATGATGTTGATAATGGTGATGAAAAGATATAGAGACAATAAGCAATGTTGCTCTACCATACATCCTACTGCCGGGCCTAAGATTGTCTACGACAGTATTCTAGCAGAAAAATATAAGTCATTATTAGAGAATGACACATTCATAGCTTCAAAAAGATCTATATGTGAATATTTTGCACTGGTTAAGTCTCATCCCAGGAAATAATTAGACATTACCAGAAAGAGTACTTGACACATAATGACTTAAGTTTGTGATTGCCAAATTTTACGACTCGAGTACTAAATGCATGACACAAATTTATAAAAGTCAGAAGTATTCATTGAAATTAGTCTTTTATTTGTATTAGAATGTCTGAAAGCATTTATATATATATGTATATATATATATATATATATATGTATATTTATTTAGAAAAAAATATATATAAATTTCTAATTTGTATTCTTAATTATTTTAAACCAAGAAAGAAATAGTTACATTTAGGAGCAATAAAATAAATATATTGTAAAGAATAGTATCTACGATTAAAACGTAAGCAAAGGATCGCTTTCTACTGTTTTATTGTTTTCTGTAATTAATTTATTATGTTTAAAATAAGTTTTTCTTTTCACTATAATTTTTCGTATGTCTCATTTTATATTTTGCTTTTAACTAAAATAGTTGTTCATGTTTATCTTTTTTTTTTCTTCTCTTTCTTTCTTTCTTCTTCTTCCCGAAGAATTTTTAATTTCCTAGGTTTTGGTCCATGTTGGGGTACTTCAGGCTTTTCTGCTTTAGCATTTTCCTTTAGCAGTTGTGACCAACGTTATTCTGCTTCCTGGATTTCATCCACGATTATTCCATCAAAGTAGAAATCAAAAAATGAAGATAGAGCATCCCAACTAAGCATAATCTCTCTCTCTCTCTCTGTTGGGGTTCTATTCAAGATCCTTTCTCACTTTAAAGGATAAGCAATTTTATAATCCTTATAATTGACAAGGTAAGATAGCCATGTAAAGTTTGGTATCTATGATTAAAACATAAGCGAAGGAACGCTTCGTAGTATTTCAAAAATAAAATACTAGTGGACTTTTGTGATCAGAGTAAAATCAACGTTGTTTCATTTCATTATTGTTCAGTTCCAAAATAAACAGATTATTTTGTTATAATTTAAGTTAACAAAAAATATTAATTCCTACAGTTAATAATTTAAGAACTATTGAAATCTTTAATTTGAAATAATATTCATTCGAAAAATGTTAATAAAATCATTTTGTTGAATTAATTAAAATATGAGGGTGGTGATGGCTGAAGTAGTCTGCACGTTGACTACATAACCAAAACAGACCTGTGTTCAACCCCAGTTTCAGACTAAAATTATAAAAATAAAAAATAAAAAATATCGCATTTTTCTAATCTGCATTAGTGTGTCTTTTTGTGTCAGTTGTTGTCGGAAAGTTTCAGTGGCGAAGGCATAGTCACTGGTTACAGAACAATACCGGCTTCAGCTGATAGCAATCCACAATCACATCAGAACGCCCTCCGTCGTCGGTATTGTGTAGCACCGGCGAAGTAATATAATAATAAAAAAATCTACTAAAATTAAGCTTCAGCACTGCTATAAACAAAGTACGTGCAAAAGCAAAAACAATAAAAATGTAATGACTTCTCAAGAAACGATTATTTTAGTCTCACAGCTTGTTAAAATCATTAAAAATGCTTAATTCCAAAATCGATTACCTTTTTTAAAATTTTTTCCTGGGATATTAATAAATTTTGAGCCTCAACGGAGAAAAGATTAATAACCTCCTGCTATGCCATTCCTAGTATACTGTGAATGGGAATTAAATAAACTTCATTTAAATGAATTTATTTTTTAATATAATTTTTTTTTTCTCTTTAGCACACTACTTTCGTAGGGATCATATGTGAAAATTTGAACAAAAACAAATCTGAAATCCATTAATGCACTAAGCACACAGATTTTTAATTAAGTTGAAATATTTAATAGACCTTCTATTGCAGTTAATTTTTTTTTTTTTTTGCTCTTGTCGCATTAATTTCATTCATTCAATTCACTCGGCAGTAAATTCATTACACCACATTCAAACACACGTAGGTATGTGATGTAAATGCGAGTATGCGTTCCTTGGGATTTTTTTTTTATTAGTATTTTTTTTCCAAGTGTTGATGTTGGGTACACGAGTATGTTGTTGGTTAAGTGGCTGGTTGGTCAGTTGGTCAGAGAGAAAGGGAGACTGTGTGTATGTGTATTCCACTATTTTATTAAGTGAATCAGTGATGTTAGCATTGAAGAGGTAAAATTATTATTTAGAAAGAGTTACGTATTTGTAATGTACATATTCATATACGGGACATTGGCGTATATAGGTGAGATTTGGGGTGGGTAGTAGCTGGTCATTTTCCTTTTTTTTTGTTGGTGTTTTCGTATTGATGTATTGATATTTTCAATAGCCAATTTAATATTTCTTAAAGCATTTCTATTACATATCTAAGTGTTTACTTTGCAGTTTTAAGTATTGAAAATGAAATAGACAAACACAAAAGAACGTTAGAATACATTTCTCGATAATAAATTGATTTTTTTTCTTAATACTTTTTTAACCTTTTTTATTATTTTAACAATCTATTTTTTAAGCTTTAAGGTTTTTTCTATTTTTATTTATTATTTTTATACTTATTTTCGATATTTCGTTAACCTTCGGTTAACATCTTCTTAAGAAAATTTTAAATATCGAAATATCGAAAATAAATATTAAAATAATAAATAAAAAAAATTTTAAAATTTCCTGAAGATGTTAACCGAAGGTTAACGAAATATCGAAAATAAATATAAAAATAATAAATAAAAAGAGAAAAAACCTTAAAGCTTAAAAAAATAGATTGTTTAAATTGATTTTTGTTACAATTATTATTTACATATATATTTTTGGAGGCGTGCGATAACTCCCAGGTGTAGTAAGACCCAAAAAATTTTCATAAAAATATGGTAGTAATTTGATTATGAAATAAATCCCACACTTTTGGGAATTATTTAATTTTCAATTATTTTTTAATTTTATTTCTTAAAATTTTATATGATATTTATTATATTTTATTTATATTTTATATATATCTAGTTTATAGCGAAGCTATATAAATATATACCATAGAGAAGGAAATCCTTCAGCCCGACCAAAGGCCGGCTATGCGTTTAAGCTTTTGTTAGCGAAGCTGGTGTTAGTTATATTGTTATACTCATCGTTGAATAAACTTCATATTTACCTAGTCCACTTTGGTAGCATTTTTATTTAATTTCTTATGGGGGATTAATTCTCTCTTTTTGGGCCTTATTTCATTTCTCTTCCGTGCTCAGATTTTGGGAGTTATTTCATTAATTTCATTGGAAATTATTTCATTTTCGGTTTGGGTACTATTTCCTTTTCTTTGGCATTTATTTCATTCCTTCAGTTTGGGACTAACTTCATTTATTTTGGGATTTAGTTCATTGGAGTCATTTCTCAGAGCCATATTTTTAACTTGAAAGCGCTAGCATTGATAAATTTCTTAGTAAGTATGTATTTATATGTAATTAATAAAAATGGGCTAATGATCGAAAACATACAGGCAGTCAAAAATTACATGTGACACAAACTAAGTCAAAGACAAAAATTGTAAGTCACACTGACAAACAGTTGCTGAACGTAACAAAGTATTTATATTTTCTCTTTGGGTAGAGGGTGCACTTGCCCAATCTAGAATAACAGTCTAGCTATGATTATGGCACAGAACAATAAAATGATACTAAAGTAAACATTATCGCTATTGTAATGGCCATAGCAGTAAGAAGATTCAATTATAAACACTTTCCTGGAAGAATTTTTTTTTCTATTTGTCACAAAAATTAAAATTTTATTCCTAAACAATTTACTTCCATTACAACAATTTCGGCCTGAATATGGTAATTCTTTACAGACCTCTCCTTTGTAAGGGCGATGTAGCCATGTTACGATGGTCGGAGAACTCGAGAACTCTTGGGTTTTTACTGTTTATCCATTAGTAAGCTCATGGTTATCTGCACGGGCCATTGTACCTTCAGTACAGATGCTGAGATGATGGCTATTACGTCAATGACCGATGTGGAAGTCGCGACAATATTTCGGCGAAGGAAACTATGTCACACCTCTTCTGTGACTGCCTGGCAGATAGAGGCTGACGCATGTTTTCTATACACTTTGCGGTTGAGCTACAAGTTGAATCTTGCGGACTTACTGGGATACATGAACAGTGATACTGGTTGATTTCTACAATGTTGGGTTTAAAAATTGTCGACCCGTTCTAGTCGACTGCTCTCTAATCTAACCCAGCATTAATTCTTCAAAGACTCTATCGTTATTTCGTATAAAGTCTAACATCACTGAGTGAATGGTGGTGTAAAATTTTGTTGGTTATTATTTGGTTGTGTGTTTTTCATGTAATTTTTATATTTTCTGTTGATATTTCATTCGTTTACAGTGTTGAGCAAATCATCAACAATATAAAAGAGAATTAAAAATTATAATAATAAGATTTCTAGTTTTTGGCCTCTATTTTAATAAAAAAAATTATTACTAATTTTTCAAACTTAAGGTATTTTTTGTTTTTTATAAAAAGTATTTATTTTTCGATATTTCGCTACTCCTTTGGGAGAATTGGTTTTCGTTTTTAATTCAAAGCATAGTTTAAGGCACAATATAGCAGCCAGTGAACAAAAAAGCACAGGTAAACATGTTTATGCCTGCAGCCCGTGAAGATTCAAGCAACACATAAATTAGTCAAGCCTACTGACAACATGCTCCACACGGCATATTGGCGAAAAAGAAAATCAAATAAATATGTAAATGGCCAACTAGTGTTTAGCTCTCTACTGTATATCAGAGACTTTGAATGTGTACTTGTACTTGTTCTGCAGCAACAGAACTGTAGTTTAATGAAGTAAAATAATGGCTCCCCTGTTGTGCATTTTAAAATGCCAACAAATAAACTTTCAGGCTTCAACATTCTCAGCATTTATTTATTTTTTTTTTCATATTATTTAATATATTGACTTCATTAAGTTGTTGATCCATTTGTGCAGTGAAACAAATACACTCACACAAAGTCAAACAAAAATGTTTGTTTAAAAACTGCGGAGGAAGAAGTTTGGCTTCTTGTCCTCTTGCTGCCTCTATTTAAATGACAATGAAATTAATTTTACGAATCCCCTTAGTTGATGTTATAAATTTCCACTTAACGCCCAAAATAATGCACCAAGAGAAAGTGAAGAAGCGTGTTCTTAGAGGCAGAAGGAAATTTTAAAATATTCTTAATTACAGTCGCTTAAATTTTTAGCGTAATAAATATTGTTGAAGTTATCAAAAGATTTGATGTTCAAGCACTTTTAGCGTTTCCACAGAATTCATTTGGCTGCACGTACATACACATGTGTGTGTTTTCGACATGTATATACTGGCATATATACTTTTCACAAGAATAAATTACATTCTAAGGATATTTGAATAGAAATAAATTTCTAAAGGTTTACAGATGTATATTTGCTAGAAGTATCTTTTAAAGACAACAACTCAAGCACGTAACTAATAAATTTTCTAATATTTGCCTTTTAATAAACCAAATTGTTTATCTCCATTAACTAATTGATTGATTTCAAGTTGATTTTAAAAACCATCAAGAGTATATATTTCTTATAGTATTTTTAACAAATTACATTCAAGTATAATTTGTCTGTGTGTGCAGAGTGTTAATGCATTTATATATTTTCGTATAATTTTATTATAAATCATGATCTGAATCATTATGGCTAAAAAGGTAAATGAAGAAATACATTTAATTTTATTATACGAAGGAAGCCCCATTAAATTGTTAATAAACCCAATGCTGCCATTAGTTTACAGACCCATTTAAACAAGCTCTGACTTACTGTGTATACAGACGCACCAAACAAACACTAATACCTCTGAAGAGCAAATATAACTTTGAATACACACAGACACCACTTCAGGAGATGCTTTTCAGTGTGTTCATTTACCTTTAATTTAAAAAAGTAAACATAATAATAACAACAAAAAAACTGCAGATTTACTTCAAGTTTGATGCGTGAGTTAAGTGGCGTTTCTTGTTCATATGAAATCAGCACGTTGAAGTAAGAAGTTGTACCCGCTGCGTCAAAGAGGATTTATTTGTGAAATACCTGAAAAAAACACTATGTATTGCAGATGAAAGCAGTGCTTGCAGCAAGAAGTTTTATTGCGCTTGACGCAGGAAAAGCAATAGCAGAGGGGAAGAAAATTCGAATTGATGTCAAATGAAAATCTTTGTGACAAAACAAAACAAAAAAATTTTCAAAGTAGATAATGGAAAATAAGTTAAACAAAATAATTTCTAATTACAATGATAATGATAATAATTATATTAAATCTGTAGACTTTTGACAAAAGATGATAAGTAGTGATAAAAAAAATTTATGAGTATTTTAATCGCTATAGAATCCGCACAACGCGCTTTGTTTAGACTAATCAGGGCATTTCTATTGAATTTAGTTTTTGAAATATCAATCAACTGCTCAACGCTACTAGCTTATCGACAGAAACTCCAATTCGAGGCTGGATTGTAAACTCCTACTTTACAAGTCGATCTTTAAGTCAATCTGGTGATATGGAATTCAACTGTGAGCCACAGCCTCACCTGCCAATACTGGAAAAATTCAAAGGCGTCAGAATAAAATTCTCCAAATAATTAAGGCCGCTCCGTGGTATATTTTTATTACTATATCCTCAGAAAATGTGAACTCTGCTATTCTACATTGGGTGGACATACATTTGGAACATTATTTTTCGTCGGTGCATAAAGATTGAATTTTAAAGAGTTTTCGAAAAGTTCACATAGAGAGGACTGTGATGAAGTACTTTGTTGCACACCAAAACGAGTTCGCAAAGCTGATTTCCCAACTCTGTCTACCTTCTCGAACTCCATTGAACCATTGGTTTGCGCTATCCCCGGACTGTTCATTTTTATTATTTCTAATGTACCGATTGCACCGATTGCTTAAATCCAACCGAAAATGGAATACAACTCTCATTTATGGGCCGGTGCTTCAAAGACTATTTTGAAGTTACAGAAAAGAGCGAAGAGACTCATTGGAGACAGTAGGGTAGCCAACTCTATTGACTCTCTTGAGCATCGTCGCAACGTGGGCTGCGTTTCGTTGTTCTATCGTTACTATAATGGGATGTGTTCTGATGAAATCAGGCAACTTGTTCCCGAAACCCGGTCATTCACGCGCACGACGCGTTCATCACTAAGAGCGCATCTATCACATCATCGCACTACAAAGAAAATTCGTTTTTTGGCCGCACAGCACGTATGTTGAATGGACTACCCGCAGAGGTGTTTCCTGTCACTTTTGGCGTGGGAAAATTTAAATCGAATGTCAGGGTCATTCCGTGAGTGCCGTTCCAAGCAAAAAAAAAATCAAATGAATATTTGAGATGTCGGTATCGTCATTTATAATTTTCTCCATATCCTTTTAAATTTTCCCAATTTCATTCTGAATTTTTTCAATTGTAGTTCTCAAAGTACACAATTTCAATGAAAAATGCCAACAAACAGGCTGGCAAGTACAACTCTAATGTCAGCGAATACTAATTCCTAAACACAAAAACCTGTATTCATAGTTATGCTGCAATACATTGCATACGTAGGTAATATCCCCTGTGCACTGGTCCATGAGAAAAAAATTTTAATTAAAAAAGTACTCGTAATAAAATAAATGTCAAGGCTAAAAGAAAAGAAACAAAGGAGCTTAAAAACGGATAAACTGACTACACTGCTGCGGTTATAAAAGCCAGACTCTAAAAAAAAAGAATTATTTTGCAACAAGCAAAACATTGTATTGTCATGCAGTGTCAGGACACTCATCTCCCTATTGTTTTCATTATCATGGAACAATAGTTATCAATCTGTTATTGTATAAATGTGCAGAAATTACCAAAAAAAAAAAAAAAAAAAGAATTTTTTTTATTAAAAAAAAAACATCATGGAACAAACATCATCAATACAAGCAGCAACATCATAAAAGCACAAAAAAAACTACAAATTTAATAGAGCAGAATTGATTGAACGTGTTACACTGTTTGTTCAGTGTTGGTTTCATTTTTTGCTAAATATTGTTTCTTTTGCTTCGGTGTCATTAGTTTTTTTTCCCCATTTGTTTATTTTTAGCATTCATGTATTTTTTTTTGTTCTACTTGTGTTAAGTTAAGTTGTTGCTGGCACTTTTTTAGTATTTTTATTGTAAAGAAATCATCAGTTTTACGGCAATATAGGCAGTTACATAATTGAAAGATGAGATTGTTAAAAAATTTCAGAATTAATAGCAGTTTTTGCTAACGAGAGTGCTTAAAATGAGCATGAAATAATTAGGATTACAACGTATTATTTCTTAGGTACAATCGAACTTCTCTATAACGTAGGACCGATGAACTTCTACGTTATAGAGAAACAGTAATCGTTACATATGTACATTGTATTCGTTGTAACTATTTGAATTTCTTTTCAACCAAGGGTTTCTTACATCCAAAGAAATTTATACGAATACATAAAATTATTTATTTATGACTCATTTGAAAAGAAAAAAATCATTATTTTTGTTTGTTTCAGACTTTTAAATTTAAACTCATCAACAAATTCTTCACAGCTATTGAGGAATTCGTTGTAGGGAGATTGTTTAGCATCTCAGATGGAAAATGTGTCTCTAGAAATGGTTCCGCACAGAGAAAAATTCGCTATAGAGAAATTCGTTATAAGGAGATTACAATGTAAGGAAATCCTTGACAATACACAATGTAATCAAAAATAATTAGTTATGGAGAAAAATTCGTTATAGTGTAGTTCGATTGTATTTCTCTTAATAATAATTTTGCATTATTAAACGGTGCTCAAAAGAATTAAACAACTTTTTCAGTTAAAAAAAAAAACTTTTGCAATTAAAAATGAAACTTTTTTAATTAAGAAGGTTGTCGTTTTAAAAAATTTAATATCGTTTTATACGATACGGTTTGTGTAGAGACGGTGGGAGGAGGGATATGCTTGTTGGCCTGGCCATCACTGTCAACGGCGAGCGCTATAGATCGATGATTACGAACTTCTTGTGGCCTGAATTTTATGATTTGAACACCATCGACATGAGGCTTGAACAGGACGGTGCTACGTGCCACACAGCTCATGCCACATTGGATATTCTGGACGAGCGATTTGAAGGCATCGTCATCTCACGTGGAGGTGATGTGAACCCCGTTAGACTTTTTCTTGTGCGATTTTCTTAAGTCGCAGGTGTATGCGAATAAGCCACAAACCACAGCGGTTCTTAAAGCCAACATAACCCATGCCATCGGTTAAATACTGCCTGATTTATACGCCAGAGTCATGGAAAATTTGACATTTCGGATGCGTTCCTCCCAAAGAAGCCATGGCGGATATTTGAATGGTGTCATATTCCACACCTAATGGCATGAATAGGTCTTTCAAACGAATAAAAATTGTCGATGATATCTCACACATACTTTATTTTATTTAAAATTAAAGATAGGAAGAGCTTAGTGAAAGAACATGTTCCAATTAAAATCTTCGAATTATAAAATCCTTCTCAGGGAGCATTAAAAAATATATAACATATGGAAATTACCCAAAACAACAAACAATCTTCTCTTTGCAGAGGATTGCACACTACGAGTATTAAGCAAAACGCCCAACTTTTACTTCACGACGTGCCATCGCCGCCGCCATCTAAAAAACAGAGACCCTATTCACTGTCAACATCAATACCATTGGCAAACAACTATTACACAATTTAAATTCTTTAAACAGAAAGAATTTTTCTACCTTTCCTTTTATATGAAAATATAGAGCGAAAAATTTCTTTAAAAAAACAAACAAAGAAACAAAAAACTAAGCAACAAAAGAAGAAATGGAAATTTTAAAGAATTTATTGGACACATTCGACCTTACGACAATGTCTGCACATAAATATTTTCTTAGTATTAATTTTATTTTATTCTGGATTGGCATACAAAACAAATTACAAGATAATAACACAATAAAATGAGAAACGCCTTTGAGAGACTCATATATGGGTGCATTAACTCGTACTCTGATAGGTACGTACATTAAAGAAACATTTCACACATCTGCTTCTGTATGTTCAGTGATGGGCACACATATATGTACATACAAGGACTCTCATACCTTTAACCTCAATTCAGATGAAGCACATACATATTTAAAACAAAGTATCGTATGAATTATATTTCATTTCGATTAAAGGCATTTCCTTTTCTTAAAGACATTGAAATTATAAGGAATTTTAAATTTAAAAATTTAATTCAGCTTTCATTAGGAGGGCGGACAACTTTTACCATTTTCTGATGCTGCGATTGTGATGATTTTATAAAAGTCTGTGCTTTTTAAAGCTCTTTCTCCCATTATTTCAGGTTTTATGCTTTACTCTGAATCTCCATTAGATAAATTTTCTTATTAAAAAACAATCTTAAGATTTGCTAACTGTTGCTGGAATTTTTGTTGAAGCCGGTATTGTTCAGTGACTATGCCTTTGAAACTGAAACCTTCCGACAACAACTAATACACATCAGAAAAAATAGGGAGACTCAGCTCGTACGCAAGAACTTGGGTTTTGTTATCAACGTACTAAATTCAGAAATCACCACCATCTTATTGCTAAAATACCGATTTTTTTCTTTTATCTGGGACCAGCACTCAGGAGATGACTCTCACACATGCAACATTGTGTTGGAACTATAGGAAAGGGATAGTAAGTGAAACGACAGGAGGTGAAGCTTAATTAATTATTTTGCAGTTCTACTTTTGCACGTTCTTTGTTTTGTTTATACTCGTAGAAGTGCTGAAGCTTCGGTTCAGTAGCCATTTTTGTTATTATTTTACTTCGCCGGTGCTACACAATACCGACGAAGAAGGGCGTTCTGATGTGATTGTGGATTGCTATCAGCTGAAGCCGGTATTGTTCTGTGACCAGTGACTATGCCTTCGCCACTGAAACCTTCCGACAACAACTGGCACACAAAGACACACTAATGCACATCAGAAAAATGCGAGATAATTTTTTTTTTGTAATTTTAGTCTGAAACTCGGGTTGAACCCAGGTCTGTTTTGGTTCTGTAGTCAACGTGCAGACTGATTCAGCCATCTGGGTCTTAAACAGTATATCTTCTGGTTGCACCCTAACTACACAGGCAAAAGCGATGACGTCAGTATGGATGTATGTATTTCTGCGTATGTATGTATATAAACATCAAGTGCAAAGTCTGGTCCTCAACAAAAACCTCGTGTAGTGACAATTTAAGTGATTCCTTTGAAAAATTTCGAAAAAAATGTTTTTTCAGCTCTAAATATCTTCGATTTTAGATATATATTATTTTATTTTTGTTTGTTT